>JAPQWN010000011.1:42410698-43610698 GCA_028538565.1 Umbellularia californica | reverse complement strand
TCAGATTACCTAGCAAAAAAAAAAAGTGTTAAAGTTCCAGTAAAAGTTTTGAGGTATTTTCCTTTGACGCCAAGGTTGCAGAGGCTATACAAGTTAGTTTTCAAGGTTATATGTAGTTTTCAAGTCATCCTATTTGCCACTGGGTATGAGAATTAATAACACATTATTTTTCTTACTTTGTTTTGTAGCGTACCATAGATAGCAGAGCAAATGACTTGGCATTCTCGACCGAAAGAATATATTGGTATCATGCGACATCCATCAGATTCATCAAGTTGGATGGTAGTAAATACCAAGTGGCCAAGTTTTTATGAGGAACATCGTAATGTTTGTTTAGGACTTGCAACTGATGGGTTTAATCCTTTTGGACACCTTAGTAGCGTTTATAGTTGCTGGCCTGTCATTATAGTACCTTACAATCTCCCCCCTTCAATGTGCATGAAAAGAGAATTTTCAATGTTGACAGTACTGATACCTGGCCCAAAAGCACCGAGTAAAGACATTGATGTTTACCTACGACCATTGGTTGATGAGTTGAGAGAGTTATGGTTTAATGGAGTGCCAACATATGATTCTCATTCAAGGACCATTTTTAATATGAAAGCTATGTTGATGTGGGGAATTCATGATTTTCCTGCATATGGGAGTTTATCAGGTTGTGCAACACATGCACAATAAGCTTGCCCTGTTTGTGCCGAGGGAACAGTTGCTGAACGTCTTAAGAGCGGAAAGAAGTACTCCTATCAGGGTACTCGAAAATTCCTTCCTACTGATCACGTTTTTAGGACCCAGAAGGCGGCTTTCAACAATAAATCAGAAGAAGGAAGACCTCCTCATCGATTGAGTGGTTCAGAAGTTGAAGCGAAGGTATTGGGAATTAAGATGGATATCGGTAAATCAAAAGGGAAGGAACGAAAAAGTTATAGCGATGAATCTGCTGATAATATAACTGCCTGGTACAAGAGATCAATTCTATTCGACTTGCCATATTGGAAGGTGATTGGCTTAATTTTTCATTTTAATTTTATATAAATCTTATTTTAATGAATAGACAATAACAACTCATTATTAATATGCTTCAACAGGACTTGCCGGTTCGTCATAACATAGATGTAATGCATGTTGTGAAGAATGTTGGTGACCATCTTTTATCGACGATCTTAGACGTCAAAGATAAAACGAAGGATGGTATAAATGCACGTGAGGACTTAAAAAGAATGAAGATTAGGAAAGAACTATGGTTACAAGAGTCGGATGGTAGAACTGTCAAACCAAAGGCACCATTCACTCTAAGTCGTGAGGAGAAAGAATTGTTCTGTCGTACTTTACACGACTTGAAGGTTCCAACATGGTATAGTTCGAGATTTAAACATCTAGTGAACTTACAAAACCTTGAAATAAAGGGGCTCAAGTCACATGATTATCATGTCATAATGCAACAGTTATTACCTGTTTTGCTAAAACATGCCTTCTCAAAGCATAAGGCGCTGAAGGGTGCAATTCAACAAATTTGTAACTTCTTCAACGTGTTGTGCTCAAAGACAATTTGTGCAGATAATATCATTGCAGTCAAAGAACGGCTTATCGTGGCAATGTGCGTTTTAGAGAAGTTCTTTCCACCTTCATTCTTTGTAATTAGCATTCACCTCATGGTGCATCTGGCAGATGAAGCATTAGCTTGCGGTCCGGTTAGATTTCGCTGGATGTATCCTTTTGAACGGTAAATTGTTAACTTTGAAGATGTCTTATTAATGGTATAACATAATGTTAATTTGAAATCCCTCAACAGGTTAATGAAGATCTATAAAGGATACGTAAAGAATACGGCACATCCTGAAGGCTGTATTGCAGAACGATACATTGTAGAGGAATCTATTTTGTACTGTATGGAGTACATGTCAGATGGTGATAGAGGTGGTCACAAGAGGACACGTCAAAGGTTCCTAGATGATGACGGTGAGTGCGATGAAGAGCCATTGGATAAAGGCAAATTTATAAACCTAACTAACGTACAGCATCAACAAGTACGTAGATGGGTTCTGGATAGCTATGATGGAATTGCGGACTGGAAAGAGTGAGTAGATAAAGTTTCAAAAATAACATGCAAGGTGTTGTTATTAGTTGTGAGATACATACATATACATAGTAATGTGTTTGTCATTGATACAGGAAATATAAAATGTATTTAAAAACAAACACTTCAAATGGACAAAAAAAGAAAGGCAGCGTGTCTAGGAAAAATGAGCTTGATTTCACCAGCCGGTTGCGGAAGGAGGTATTATTTTAATTATCCATTAAAATTTGGGTATTGTATAATATCCTCATTTATATATCCCGAGAATTGTGAATTCCCTTGTTTTTTTATATGCAGATGGAATCTATCGAGGGTGAGAAGACTCTAAAACGACTTGCAGATGGCCCAATGTTTAGGGCAAGATGTTACAATAAATATCATGTCAATGGGTTTGAATTCTCTCCGAGCGATTACGAGACTAATAAGTCAACACAAAATAGTGGGGTCTCATGCAGTGCCATTACATTATACAGGTCAAGCGTTAAGGATAAGAAGTACAAGGAAGATGTTACCACTTATTATGGAGTTTTGAAGCAGATAATCGAGTTGGATTATATTGATTTTCGTCAAACAGTGTTTTATTGTGATTGGTTCAAAGTAGAGGACAAGACCAATGGGTGCATTGTTGATCCCGAGACAAACTTGACAATGGTGAACATGGAGAAATGTAAAGGAATTGATAAGGAAGGAGATGAGCCATTCATATTAGCATGTCAAGCGAGTCAAGTATTCTACTCCAAAGATCAAACAAGGCCTGGTTGGTCTGTTGTTCTAATGGCCCCAAAGAGATTAACAAAAGAAGTCGATGCACTTGAAGATCCTAGTTTGTTTTCTTCGTTTGATGGTGCAAATGCAAATTTAGAAAATGTACTTAAAGAAATTGAGTATGAATTGTAGAGATGGACATGCAGCAGTTGTGAATTTCAAACCTTTTTTGATTGATGGTTTTGTCCACTTTTTGATAATGTGAAATATATACTTTATGCTTACTGTCATGGCTATGCTTATGATGCTTGTATTGTCCAAGGACATATTGTGGACACTTGATAATGCTCACGCATATGGCCACTTGATGATGATCATGTATGGTGCCCTGATTATACTCATGTTCAACTATGCCTGACAATCTGCTCCTTTTTTCTTTGTCCATTTTATTGTTTGTTGATGCCTATGGATTGTGTATGCTAAGTGTTATCATGTCATTTGAGACATAGGTGTTTAAATGGCGGAGGATCCCATTGCAACTTCCTCGAATGCAGGTAAGGAGTTGTTTTAAAAGTAAATTTATATTTTAAGTTGTTACTAAAGAAAAATCTAAGCATTTACACAAAATTCAACTATCAAGTAAAATACCTCTCCCCATATGTTAAGAGGTATGTAAAATCCTTACTTAAGAATTTGGTTAACCATGTTGATAATGGTTAAACAAATTTGAAGTTTCCATTTTGAAGTGGTTTGGGGCATGTAAATTAGCTTCCATTTTTAAGTGTGCTGTTTTGGAACTAGTTTGCCCTGCCCCAGCCTGACATAAGCACAGCTTTCAACCCACTTAAGCTTCAATCCCCATTTTTGTGTGCTAGTTGCTTATTTATGAAAATAAGTTTAATTTGAAACATGAATCTTCTAAGTGTTAGAAACTTCCACGTTATTGAATATAACATGTGATTTCTATTTGTTAGAAACCGCATCTTTGTCAAAACAAAAGCGAGTAATAACCATAAATGCATTTGGCTTACCTGTGGGTGATCACTCAACCAAGATGTCATCAAGGTATGGAGAGTTGGTTCGCACCATTGTCCCAATTTCCTACAAGGACTGGCGTGTGGTGCCTTAAGAAAAAAAGGATGAACTCTGGAAGGGGCTCCAAGTATGAAATTATAACATATCTCCACTTGAAACAGTTGCAATATTTATAACATCATCTATTTAGACCTTGAGCCTAAAAAGATATATTTTCTGAGACAGGAGGATTATATTGTTCCACAGTCATATAAAGATAAATGCCTTAAGAGCATGTCTGAGGCAATGCGGAAGTACAAGACAAGTTTGAGGGTAAAGTATCTTGATCCTCATACAACTCATGAGGCTAGGTTGAACAATCGTCCTCCAGGAGTTCGACCTGAAGATTGGGAAGCATTTGTCGAACATAATATGGACCCTAAAACAATAGAGCAACGGAAAAAGAATGTGGATGTGAGGAAGAAATTGAAAATTTACCATACTAGTGGCAGGTATGGCCACGCTAGACTGGAGGAGAAAATGGTAAGTGTTGTTAAGTATTGGCATTTTTATATAATATCAATGTTCAGATTTCACTTTATCTCAAAACTGAACCGTCAAGTGAAATTTGTGCAAATATAGAAACAACAAAGGAGTGAGGATGAGCCCCCGCCTACTAGGTCTGAAGTCTGGATAGAAGCACATAAACGGAAAGATGGATCTATCCCTAGTAGCGTGTCTTCACATATAGTGAGTTCATTGTCCTATACTTTTGTCAATATTATATAAAATATCATAAAAAGTTTACTTATATAAATGTTTATATTTTGACAGGAGAGTATAACAGACTTGCTTTCTAGACAGAATGAGGTAGATTCCCATGACATCCTCAATGATCCATTGGCCAAGGTATTTGGTGTTGATACCAAGGGTCGTGTTCGCGGTATTGGTAATGTCGTATCAAGAACTCAAATTGTATTGTCCGCTCCAGCGCTTGAGAAACTAGCTGCCAAAGATAAGAAAACTACTGAGCAATCAAATGAAATTAAGGATTTGAAGGACCAAGTAAAGTGCATTTTCGAACAACTTGGTGGTATAAAACAAATGATTGAGGTAAAGATCAATTAAAATTATTGAAAATTTTAAATATTTTCATATTATTATATTTTTAAGAAAGATGTATTTAAAAAAATAACAGATGCTTTCACATTGGCTATTACAGCAGCGATTGCCTTCAGGATCCCAAGCGGACGCTTCATTCCCATCGAAAACAAGAGACTCGATTGCGGTATCCAACACACTAGAGAGCAATGTACATTCAATGAGACTGCGGCCATGCAAATTGATCTCTTGGCGTAAAGAGGTCGTTGCTATCGGAAGAGCTCATATCGGGAATGAGACCCAACTTATTCATTCTAGAGCTCTTCCGGAAGATGCATACAAGGTTACAGTTGACGTCATTGAGAAAGGAGATGTTGACCTGCCTTATCCTGATGGTTATCATTCCACTTTGGGGGAAGTTGGGAATGGGTCCTTTGTAGCATGGCCTATTGCCTCTACCAAATTCACTGACTAGATGGTCTAAAGGGCATTTTGTTAAACTTAGATTGTATATAGTATGACGGTCTATGCTATTTGTTCTTGTTTGTCTATGGAGTCTTTTGTTAACTTGACTTCAATCACTTGTCTATGTAGTTTCCCAATTGTATTTTGAAGGATTAACTGTGATGTACACTATTGAAATGGGGCTAACATATGATCTAAAGTTACTTTTGAATTCATTAAATTATAGTCACATCTATGCTATTTTTCTTTTCTGTGTTTTTTCTATTTTTATCTCTTTCAATGAAGCTTTGTGAACAAAGTCATGGACTCTCACATGTAAGTGTTTCTGTTATTCATGTTTTTCCCATTTCTTCAATCCATACTAAGTTGTTGAGATTCATGTTGTTTATAGGCCCGACTGATATTTTATTGCTCAGATATAAGTGATTCTCATTTCCGATTATGATATGGTTATTATGATTCTGAGATATATTTATTTGCAGGAGCATCTGGTTTGACGCTGCAGCTGTTGTTGCTGTTGCTCCACTTGTGGTAAATCCAGCTGGAAGTGTACTGAAAGGCAGTCTCATCATGTGCACTTTCTACTTCTCTAAGTGTACTGAGGCATTTGCTCACAACTGGCTGGAGTGCATTTGTCAGTAAGAAGAAGCTTGTCTCGGGGGACGCTGTGCTCTTCCTTAGGTACATAAATAAACAGCTATTGCTTGGTGCACCCAACTAATGAACAAGGAGGCCTTGTCTTTGATTGGGTGTCATTTCGGTCATGTAGGGCCGAAGATGGAGAATTGAGATTGGGAATCCGAAGATCAGCTCAGCTTAAAAGTGGTAGTCCTTATTCAGTTCTCTGTAGCCAGAGGTTGAACATCGGCACCCTTGCTTCAGTGGCTAATGCTCTATCTTCAAGGAGTGCATTTCACATTTATTACAATCCAAGCTAGGAGAAAGGTCATGCTACTAGTTTTCTTGAGTGTTTAGATTGTAAATGAATGATGGTATATGTACTTGCAAAGACTAATTACAATTTACAAGTACTTGAAGCTAGTTACATTGGATTGCAATGTATTATTGATCATTCTTTTTGTTGGTTATCTATGTAAGCCGTTTCTCCACCCCTTTCTCTCCCTCCTCTGTCTGGTCAGCCTTGGTGCCGGGCGGAGATCTACAAGGAAAAAAATCAGCTGCAGTAATTCTCGTCCAGACTATCCTGCTGTGTAGTCAACTTCCTGCTTTGAAGCTTCTGTTGATTCATTGCAGAGCTGGGTTTTTTCTGCTGAGGCCTAGTTGATAGCCTCAGCTCTACTGTCATTCCTGCTGTGCTGTGCAGTTGCAGACTGCTCTTTCTGCTGCTGAATCTGCTCTCCTGCTCCCTGCCATTTCAGTAAATGGGGTATCCTCTGCTCTGCTTTCTATCTGGCTCTTTCTTCTCTGCACAGCTCTGCACACACCTGATCTAGCACAGCAGAAAACTGAGCCTCAGAAACTGAGCCAGCAAAGCTCTGCACACACCTTAACTACAGCACAGCAGAAAACCACGCAACACAGCAGCTCTAAAAGAACCACTGGCAGAGGATATCCCCATGCAGTTAGGGAGAACTTGTGAACTGCAAAAAAGGAGTTTGCTAAAACTGAGGATGATTTGAAGTCTCTCCAGAGTGTTGGACAGATCATAGGAGAAGTGCTCAGGCGTCTTGATGATGAACGATGTAAGTACTCATAAATAGATAAATTGGGCCTCTAGACTACTGAGGTTCATTTTAAACTCTACTCCCTAAATAGATAAATCAGCTGATCTCTGTTTTGATGTAAAATATTATGTTATGAAATTCCTTTATCCTCAAAAGTCACAAGAACAGAAAAGAGAATCAAACCAAGTGGATTACATCATCTTATGTTTGTGAAGGTCAACTGGCTTAAACAACCCTATATAATCTGTCCAGAATTAAAAGCGGGTCAAATAGGTCCTTGCATCTGTTTCTAACTTGTAGATACATTGAAATGTAAATATGGCTAATAGCCAATGCGATGCATTCAAGGTGATATTTGTGCTAGATTTAAACCTTGCTTCATCAATGTCTGTATGAATAAAAACTCACATCAGATCTTTTCCTTTTGATTCTGTGTTGGGTCCTTGCATCTTTGTCTTGGCAAATCCAATTATTCATTTAAAGAGGACCAAGTGATTTTGACTGGATGGGAAGATGATATTGCAAACACAGCTAAAAATATTATCAAGGAGCAAAGCCCAAAGCAGTAAGTTGTCACCTGCTATTGCATGTCAGTTATCATCCTTAAGTACATGAATCTCTTCTGAGAAAGCAAAAAAAAAAAAAATGTCTCTACCTGCAATGCAAGACAGTAACTCCTTGGGTGTGTCTAGCCCGGAACTTCTGTAAAGATAAGCATCCATATCTTGGACTATACCAGTGACAGAACATAGTGGTATAGTGTTGTGGTGCACTTCATAGCCAGCATGACTCAGTTTTTCATGCCAAATTTCTATCAATCATGATGTTCTGATCTATTTTTCACAGGCTATATATTATTTGTGGGAAGCTTCAGAATCTTATAGGGCACAATGTGTCACCAGAGATCATATTCGATGTAAGCTTTTGATCCAATACTTAGTATAGTTGGAGATATTTTTTTAGTCTGGGATTTCAGTCATAATTTTCTTGAACACAAATTCTGGTGGAAGAATTGAAGAAACATTTAGATGATTTTTTCAAACCGAAGATCGATGCCTTGTATCTAGAATACAATGTGAGTTGAAATATCCTCATTTTCTATCCTAAATATTTTTGTATCTAGAATACAATGTGAGTTACGAAAATGTAACTCATTGAAATGCAGACCTTAGCCGTGTTCTGAGTCCTGTTTGAGACATGGATGCATTTTGGCTATGTAGAAGTCATGTTTGGATGTTGTGAACTTAGAACTTGGTTGCCCTGCACAAAGTTTTACCTGTGAATCTATTCTAATTTCATGTAATTGCTTATGTCAAAGAACAGAACAACTGTTACTTACAGGTGTTATCCACAAACACAAAACCTCATTTACAAGTCAAGCAAGTTGACACAATGGACAGGAAGAATATATTAAAAAAAGACCCAATGCAGACTAAAAAATATTCATGAAAAATCATTTT
Organism: Umbellularia californica; assembly: GCA_028538565.1. Classification (NCBI taxonomy): domain Eukaryota; kingdom Viridiplantae; phylum Streptophyta; class Magnoliopsida; order Laurales; family Lauraceae; genus Umbellularia; species Umbellularia californica. The sequence goes on along the minus strand of JAPQWN010000011.1, from coordinate 43,602,194 downwards.
AAAAAAAAATCTTACAGAAATCACTCTAGGATAAACCGTGGAATGACTCGGTAAGCTAGTCAATGCCAATTTGGTTTGTACAAGTTTGTGCACATTAATTACTCACCTAACAACTAGGCACTAACATTACTTGAATTCAAGGACAAGGCTAAGCAACCACCCTATACAAGCAAACAACCAAAACAGTCACCTTGTTTGACTAACTAGATCAATGTTAGGCACAGCATATTATTGCCAATCACAAATGGAAGCCCAGCTTCCAATCCCCATCACATGTGAAATAGCGAGTGTGTGGTGACCCATCACCATCTATTGCTTCAGTCACTCTTTTTTAACATGGTCACACTGAGGTTTCAATGCACTTAAATGTGTTTTTAAGTTTAACTACTTAAAAAATCAAAGTTACATCCTTCCAAACAAACTACTCATGATCCATATCTAACCAAAATCTGACACATTAAAGATTTGTGAAGCCCTGAGTTGGTCATGGAAAAACACACCAACAAAGTTTCAGTTTTAAGACCTCAAGTTTATTTTTAAAATGATCAATTGATGCTCCCTGTTTTTTGCAATGGGCCATTTATTCTCATTTGTCTAGTGTATTCAAGCTGTCCTGATAACACGCACACATTGAAATCTCATCATAAACAAATCCCATCCATCTCCAATTTTCTAAAGGTTGTATTTCATTTGCGTAGATACATTAACGATTAACCATTTGTTATGCATACAAAAATTTGAGTTTTTTAATTCTTTTGATCAAAATGCAGGTTGTTTCAAGTGCTATAATAGATAAGTACATTGGTGAAAGTGCAAGATTGATCAGGGAAATGTTTGGATATGCATACCATTTGGATCACTTCTCACCTGATCATCACTCCTAAAATTATAAATCACACAATCTGTATTCAATGTATATAACCTCCTCAAGAACCCTCCACAAATATGACTCTGATTAGATTTTGGGTTGTTGGTGGGTCATTCCTTAAGTTCCTTAACTGACTGAAACTTAACCTATTTTGAATTGGATGTGTCACTGTCATAATAAAAAAAATTCATATCTAAATGATTGTTGGACCTTATCTCCTGAATTCTCTAAATTCCTTAAAAATGTAGAAAACCAAGAGTAGTGTGGCTTAAGTAGCCAAAAGAGTTGTGTTCCAAATACTGAATTCCAAATGCTTTTGAGGAGATGGACTTCCAGTGGTAGAATTTCTGATAAGAAATTTAACATTTTTCTGCAACTCCAAATAAACCCCTAAAACCTTATCTCATCATGTGGGTGAGGAGAAAAAGAACAGTTTTTTCCACTTGTTTCTCTTCCTGTTTCTCTACATCCAAACAGAAACAGTCTTAAATCTGTTTTTTTTTTTTTTTTTTTTTTTCCTCATCCAAATGACCACTGGGGTCTGTTTAAAGAGGAAGGTTTTAGGAGGTTTGCTCTGTTTCAGAAGGTTTTAGAGGTTTGCTCTGTTTTCTTTGCCTTTTATCCTCATCTGAATGAACCTTTAATTTTGGTGGAGAACTATTTGGACTGTGTACTGGATATGCAATGTAGAAGCAGAATTGACCATGAGTTTGGAGCTTCAAGTTGAGAAACTCATGAGATTTTTTTGCTTTTTTCTTATTAATCTTTAAGTTTATCACTAGTTGGGATGCATCCAAAATTTCTCTTAAAAGAATCCCACCAACAGACTTAAAACAGATTATGAGGTGTAAAGATAGGGAAGTTTTACACCCCAGTCAGCAGTGGAATATCTGTCAAGGACTTGGGGATTTAGCTTCCCTTTAGAAGAGATAAAGACTACCTAGTGACAATAACCTGACACCCAAAAAATGTCTAATGCATAGGAGTACAAATATTGGTGTATCATAGCCATGATAATAAATCAAATCACCATAATATCTGACTTCAAAGTCTGCTAGTTCAGTTTATATCTTTCAAGAATGATTACACAGAACAATCTATTTCTTAAAAATCACTAGTTTCATTATGTTAAAGTGATGCAAGAAATTGATGAGTGGATCACCTACTTTTGCAGCATATACTTACAGTATTTATATAGAAGCCTGGAAAATATGCAGGAAACAGAAATGAGAGATGTTAAATGAAAATGAAAGGGCAAACAAAATTCCCAGGTTGTTCAAACTCTCTCCATTGGTAGTGATTTGTCTTAAGAACCACAGACAGTAGTTACTAAAAAGATTACAGCAGGAAAGCTATAAGATCAAAGTGATCAGTCATAGGCATTTCAAGAAAAGGAAGAAAAAAAAAGGGCGAATGTTGGTGAGAATATTTCTTTTTTTTTTTTTAAAGATGCATTCATCTTGTTTTGGTTAAGTTGATCTTTTGTTAATGATATGAATAGGTTCTTTCAATTGGGTTATGGGGTTTTCTTTTCCTTTTCTTCCTTATTTGTTTTTAGTGGTGATTTTTTTATGGTTTTGATGAGTTTGTAAAATGGACTTGGATTTTTCCTTTTCTTTTTGTTAGATTGTGTGGGGGTTCTGATGTTGATGTCCTTTTTGAATTGGATTTCATTTATTTCCTCCTTTTCTTTTTCTTTCTCTTTTTGTTTTATGGATGTTGAATCTTGTATACTGATTTGCAACTCCTTTGTTGTAGCCATAGATGAAAATATCGGCCGCTACGTAGCGTAGCGGCCGATATATTGGCCGTGGCGGCAGATGCCGCCACGCTTTTTTCAAATTAGCGCGATACTGAATGTATCGGCCGCTACATATGTGTAGCGGCCGATACATGCCGCTACGCTACGTGGCGGCCACCACGTAGCGGGGGTGTTAAAAAACACCCCCTGACGACCCATTTCATCTTTCCCTTCTCTTTTGTCCTTCTTCTTTCACTGTTACTTGCTGTAAAACCCTCCCCATTGCTGTAAAACCATATTTGAGCTCAAAATCCACCAAAACAAACATTAAAACAAGGAAATATTGTTAGTGAGACAAGATCCAAGCATCTTCATCAAGATTCAAGATTCTATTCTAGGTATGTTCTTTCTTTGAACTTTTTTGGAGTTGACTTTTGAGTTTTGAGATCATTTCATCTCTCTTTAAGACTCTAACTACTATAAATTCTTCCTTATCTTGTAATATTGTTAGATCTATGTTTTCCTTTGATGATGCACACACATATTTTTGGGTTTTTTTTTTAATTTTTTGATATTTTTTATTTTCGGATTTATTATTTTTTTGAAAAAAAAATGTGTATATTCATTGACAACCAATGAAAAAACTTGGAAATTGCTTGTAAATGATAGATCTATGTTTCCCATAGATCAATCCATCACCACTTGAATGTTTCTTGATTTTTCTTTAATTTTTATTTTCGGATTTATTATTTTTTTTTAAAAAAAAATATGTATATTCATTGACAACCAATGAAACAACTTGGAAATTGCTTGTAAATGATAGATCTATGTTTCCCATAAATCAATCCATCACCACTTGAATGTTTCTTGATTTTTCTTTAATTTTTATTTTCGGATTTATTTATTTTTTGAAAAAAAAAATGTGTATATTCATTGACAACCAATGAAACAACTTGAAAATTGCTTGTAAATGATAGATTTATGTTTCCCATAGATCAATCCATCACCACTTGAATGTTTCTTGATTTTTCTTTAATTTTTATTTTCGGATTTATTTATTTTTTGAAAAAAAAAATGTGTATATTCATTGACAACCAATGAAACAACTTGAAAATTGCTTGTAAATGATAGATTTATGTTTCCCATAGATCAATCCATCACCACTTGAATGTTTCTTGATTTTTCTTTAATTTTTATTTTTGGATTTATTTATTTTTTGAAAAAAAAATGTGTATATTCATTGACAACCAATGAAATAACTTGGAAATTGCTTGTAAATGATAGATCTATGTTTCCCATAGATCAATCCATCACCACTTGAATGTTTCTTGATTTTTCTTTAATTTTTATTTTCGGATTTATTTATTTTTTGAAAAAAAAAATTGTATATTCATTGACAACCAATGAAACAACTTGGAAATTGCTTGTAAATGATAGATCTATGTTTCCTATAGATCAATCTATCACTACTTGAATGTTTCTTGATTTTTCTTTAATTTTTATTTTCGGATTTATTTATTTTTTGAAAAAAATTGATACTTTAAGTAATGAAATACCAATTAAATGTCAATAGAATAATTCCTAAGCATTATATATATGTTTCCTCTAACATATTTCTTTGTTTTTTTTTTTTTTTTTTTTTAACATACTACTTGTTCATATTTATATCAAGAGACAGGTATTCAGTCTATTTGTCTTTGCAAATTGATAACTTAAAATGCCTCGTAATATTGATCCCGCATGGAGATATGGTGAGGCAGTTGAGGAAAATAGGTTGAAAATCAAATGCAAGTTTTGTTCGAAAGTGACTAATGGGGGCATTATAAGATTCAAGCAGCACTTGGGCCACATTTCTGGCAATGTTGCTGCCTGATCCGAAGTACCAAGGGAAATCAGGGAAGAAATGAAAGCTTTGCTTGGCCAAAATAAAGCTAGAAAAGTAGAGATAAAAGAAAAGAAGCGGCAAGATATTGATGCTGCCCATTATGATGTATTTGGGGATGAATACTTTGATGAGGAGGAAGATGAACAGATGGAGGCTGCACGCCGAGAGTCTTTGATGAGTCAACAAGAAGAACAAGAACGTCGTGCATTTGCTGGAAGCAGATATTATGATGCAGGGGGCTCATCTGCATCTGTGCCAAGCAAGGGTAAGGGCATTGCGGGGTCCTTGCATAGGGCATTCAGCACCCGAGAACGGGATGTTGATGTAGAAATTATCTCTACGAGAAGAGCAGTTCCTCCCCCTGTTGATCCTCTAGCACATAGAAAAGAGGGAGATAAACAACCAAAAATATCTAGTGTTGTGAAAGGGGTAATGAAGGCTGCAAGAGATAGATTGGCCAAAGCTATAGCAAAATGGCTAATTCACAAGAACATACCACCTATGGCAATAGATCCTCCATATTTCCAGACTATTCTTGATGTTGTCGCTGAAGCTGGGCGGGGTATACAGGCGCCCTCCGTATATGATGTGGGCACTAAATATCTTGAAGAAGAATTCAGAGAAATAAAGGCTTGGGTGGAAACGTTTAAGCCTATATGGCAACAGAATGGTGTTACCATCATATGTGACGGGTGGACCAGCGGCACCCAAACACAATTAATAAACTTTTTGGTGTATTCAGTTGCTGGGACCGTCTTTGTGAAGTCCATTGATGCAAGTGAACATAGACGGACAGCCACATATATATACAATCTTATGGATAAAGTTGTAGAGTGTGGGAGAGGAGTATATTGTACAGATTGTTACAGATAATGGCGCCAATTTCAAGAAAGCAGGTTTGCAATTACAGGAGAAGAGGACCCGTTTATTCTGGACCCCATGTACAGCACACTGCGTAGATCTCATCTTGGAAGAGATTGGAAGGAAGACAAAAGTGGCTTCATTGATCAAGGCATGTAGAGGAATTACAAGATTTATATATGATTATTCATGGGTGTTAAGCTTGATGAAAAGATACACAAATAACCATGCCTTGCTGCGTCCAGAAATAACTAGGTTTGCAACTCATTTTCTGGCTATGGAAAGCCTTGTAAAGTTTAGAACGGAGCTCATTCAGATGTTTGCATCAGAAGAATGGCTTTGTTCGAAATGGGGCAATGCAACTAGTGGTCCGGGGTTTGAAGTCCCAAACCTTATGAGGGACAATAAGTTTTGGAAGAAAGTGAGGAAGATATTACAAGTTTTTGAGCCTTTGGTTAAAGTGTTGCAGCTTGTAGATGGTGATGACAAGCTGACAATGGGCTTTATATATGAAGCAATGGATTGGGCAAAGCAATCCATTATAGAAAATGTTACATATCACGATAAATATATAAAGATTATTGATGCCCGTTGGAATGATCAGTTGCACCATCCATTGCATGCTGCAGGTAATTAATATATATCTTTGAATTTGATACATTTTTGTTTTCCTAACTAATGTATCTATTATCTTATTTGCTCACAGTACATTCTACATATTTATAATGTAGGTTATTTTTTGAATCCCGAATTCTATTACCGCAATGTCGAACTACACACCGAAGCAATAGATACAGACTTGCGGATAGGATTACGGGAGGTATTAAAAAAATTATTAGATGCAGATGATCAAATTGATGCAATACAAGAGGTGAGTGGGTGGTTACTTGAGAGAATTTAATTATACTACCAAGTGCCAATTGCCATACTGCCATACATGCTTATATAGTTATATCTAATTTTCACATTGTAGATATCTATATATACACAAAGGAGAGGAACCTTTGCTGACCCTCTTGTGATACGATCGATTGGAAGGATGCCACCTGGTATGACGATGAACAGAAGACCCCACTCAATAGTCTTGAATCTTGATTTATTTATCTTAATTGATTAGAAGGACTTGAGGGTTACGAATATCTAATTTTCTTTATTTATTTTTTGCATTTCAGCTGATTGGTGGATGAATTATGGAGAGAGTGCTCCACATCTAAGGAAAGCGGCTGTTCGCATCCTTAGTCAAACTACAACATCTTCCAACTGTGAAAGAAATTGGAGCACTTTCTCTTTGATCCACACGAAGGCCAGAAATCGGCTTACCATGCAGAAACTCAACAAGCTTGTATATTGTCATCACAATCTGAAGTTGAGAAACAGAATTAGGGAGAGAAGGTCAAGGGATGATCCTGCTTATTGTCCTATTAATTTGGATCACATATTCAGAGAGGACGATCCCTTACTCCCATGGTTAGCCGAGATAGAGGATCCACTGCTAGATTCAGATCCGAAGTTTCAGGAAACAGTTCAAGAGTTGATAGATTCGGATATGGGTGAAGCACCTGCAGAAGGTCAGCCACCTCGGGGAGAAGGTACCAGTAGGACTAGGAGGAGTGGGAAAGAACCTGCTTCTGAGAAAGTTAGTTCCAACACCGTCTCTTCGAGTAGCCATGGTGGAGATGGAGGAGGAGCAGGAGACAGTGGGACAGGTCGTACTAGTGAATACTATCAGCATGATGAAGATGATGACATTCCTATAGAGGAAGTACATGAGTTACCTCCATCTGGAAGATTTGATCCAAGCCGTGGTTATCAACGGCGCCGAAGAGATTCACCACCTGGGTTGGAGGTAGTAGTGAGCAAGGAAATATGGGTGGAGATGTTGGAGGACAACAAGCGGCATCATGGACTGATTCGTGGAACCCTAGTTACAGTGAACAAGGACCCTCACAATATTTTGACTATTTTCCATATGGTCAATTACAACAAGGAGAAGAACAGTCTTCAACTTCGGGGCCATACTCATATGGTGACTATGGTGAAACGCAATATGGTAGAAATCCACATGTACCACCTCCACCTCCTCTAAGTTCTTTTGATGCGGGTGCAGCTGCCTTCTTTGGATTTGTAGATCCCAATTCTCATCAATATCAAATCCAATATGGTGCCAGTGCCAGTGGATCAAATAATAACACTAATGGGGATGATGATGACCATAGCCCCTTGAATCTTGGTAGACATTCCTTTTGGTGGTGATTATTGATTAAGGTATTCCTATATCCTTCACTAACTCTCTATTCTTTGTCATTTTTAAATTGGTGTTGAATGTTGATTGTTGATCACTTCATAGTTCATTCACTTGATTGAATTTGAATCATGAATGTTGAAGTATTGATATTTGATTGTTCAATATTCACTAATGACTAATGGGTATTGTGTATTGTCACTATTGTGTAATGACCTAACTCTTTAAGTCTTCTTATTTTTTAATTCTTAATTTCTTATGCTTTTATTTCATGAATTCATGTTCTATTTTTTTTTTATGAGCTTTCCATTACTTTTTAAGTTAGCATGACTAAGAAACATGAAAGCATGTGAAAAAACTAATTATTACTATTATTTTCTATTTATACAGCGATACAGGACCTCATGTATTGAGGGCACCGCTACGCCCCCTTTTCTTACTTACTTTTGCAAAAGAACCACATTTTCTTTCATTTTACAATTTTCTGGATTTTCTGGAATTTTTTCATATTTTTTTGGCGATTTTTTCAAATCGCACCGCTACGCCGCTACGTATCCCCGCTACGCTACGTATCGCCCGATTCGTAGCGGTTTGGCGGCGGGCCGCTACGCCCGCCGCTACCACTATTTTCATCCTTGGTTTTAGCTGGGCCCCTCTGTTTTGCAACTCTCTCTGTTCCTGGAGTCTGCAATTCTGTTCCTGTTATAGGAGTGCTGAGTGTAGGAGCTTCATTGTTTTTCTTGTTCAGCAATAGCTGCTTAGTGCTGGTTCTGCTGCTGTTTGTGTTTTGGTTTTCAGTTGGGATTCTGAAGTGTTTCTTCTTCTTCCCCCCGATTTCGGTTTCCTCCTCAGGCCTCAGTATCGATCCTTTCAAGTGGGTGATCTTGTTCTTGCTGTTCAGGGCTTCTGCTGCGCCTTCTGGTTGTGCTGGGGAGTTCTGCCGTCCTGAGTCTCCTTGCAGGTGCTGCTGTGTGTTCTGGAGGAAGCGTTAATTGAGTTAGAGTTGCTGGTCTCTTCTTCCTCTTCTCTTTGCTTGCTGTGCTCTTGTTTTCGCTGTGCTCTCCTCTCCTATGCTGTTCTTGGTAGTAGCTGTTCCTGCAGTCTGCTTTGTACTGTTTGTGGTGGCTGTGGTGTTGTTTGTCCTAGTTGTGCTGTGTTGCAGTTCAGCAGTAGCTGCTTCATGCTTCTCTGCTGCTTGTGGCATTCAGCTTCGGTTCTAGGAAGTGCTTGGTTTCTTTCTCTGCTTCTGCTGTGTTTTTCTCTCCCCCCAAGAGCTGTAGCTTTGGTTTGGTGCTGTGTTTTGCTGAGTTGCTGGTTTGCCCAGCTGCTGCGCTGTCTGCGTCTGGTTTTGCTTTGTGCAGTTCTGTCGCTTCAGTGCTTCATTCATTGTTCAGGGCTGTGCCTGGGTTTCCTTCTTGCTTCTGTTGTGTTTCTTCTCGTCCTCCTGAGCTCCAGTTCCTCCTCAGGCCTCAGTTTGGTCCTTTGTTGGTGCTGCTCTTCTCTTCTGCTTTGGTTGAGCTTTTGGTTGGTATTTATTTTTCTTTTGTCCTCTTTCTCTGTATTTTTTCTTTTGTTTCTTGGTGCTGCTGGGGTGGTTTTCTCTGTTTGCCTCCTCTTGTGGCTCTCTCTCTCTCTCTGTTTCTTTGGGGGCCTTTGGCCTTTTCCCTCCTTTTAATTCAATTTACCATTTAGCATAAAAAAAAAAATCTTGTATACTGATACATTTTATATTGTCTGGTATTTGTAGCAAGGGAAGTCTTGGATGATGCAATTGTTAGCAATAGCATGCTTATCTTTGGCAGCAAAGATGGAGGAAACTGGAGTGCCTCTGTCCCTAGACCTACAGGTGAAGAAAGATGGATAAAATATTATTAAATGCACAACCATCTGAGAGATTTTGGGATTATTTGATACTTGTTTTCATACAAGTAATCTAATTGCAAAAAGTTGGTATGGTTTGATTAGGTAGGCGACCCGAAATTCGTCTTTGAAGTGGAGGATGCAAGCTATTACTCCTTTCTCCTTCATAGATTACTTTCTTCAGAAGATCAATGACGATAAACCACCATCAAGATCATCAATCTTCCAATCGACTGGATTCATCTTAAGCACAATTAGAGGTCTGTTTCTTGCTTTCATGGTTGAGCTTCCTGCTCCTATTCAAAATGTAGGACTCTTGAAGAAACAAGTTGGAAAAGTGAAAGCTAAATGATTGTGTAATTTAATTGTGGGTTAAAACAAATGCAGGGATTGAATTCCTTGGATTCAGGCCTTCTGAGGTTGCTGCTTGGCCATATCTGTAACTGAAGAAATACAAACAGTGGATTTCAACAAGGCTGTTTCTAGCTGTGTCCATGTAGAAAAGGTAAAATAATTGTGAAACTGAAAAGAAGATTTTTATGTTTGTTTTGTCATCATCCCTACTTAATAGACCTCTTTCTAAGAATGTGATTAACCTGTCTTTTATAATCTGTGGTTCATTTAAATTTAATTCATTTGATGAATTGTGTTCATCTGACTTGGGTTGCAGGAGAGAGTTCTGAGGTGTTATGAACTGATTCAGGAGATGGGGTTGATCAGTAGTAGGCCTTTTAAAAGTGCTAGTGGATCAGTCTCATCTGTGCCACGAAGCCCAATTGGGGTGCTGGATGCTGTTGCATGCTTGAGCTACAAAAGCGATGAAATAACAGTTAGGCCATGTACAAATTCTCATACAAGCCCAGAACCAATTCCCAAGAGAAGGAAATTGGACAAACCATCTGAAATGGACCTCAAGTCATGATCATGTTGCAAAGATGGGGTTTTCAGTTTTCACATAAGTCAGTACTTGCTCTGTTCTCTCACCCCTTCAACTATATGAGAGTACATTTGGTTGTTATTTTTTTCACAAATGGAGTGGATGAAAGTAGTAAAAGGTTATATGAGGTGGATGTGTGATGTATGGATATTTAAATATTATAAATTTAATATTTGAGAACAATTAATGATTTATAATGTATGGTCTATTAATGATTTCAATTTTAGATTTTGTGAACCATTTGGTGATTGTTTTCTATGAATGTGTATAGGTGTGAATGCTACAGTATATGAGCCATTTTTTTTTATAAATATCTTTTTACTCATTAGAAACGGTTATGAACCGTTCTCACAAAATTTGGAACGGTTTTTATAACCGTTTGAAGATAAATAATAGGAACAGTCGTAGCACGGTATTGAAACGGTTCAAATGTGTTCCGAAATTGAAACGTTGGAACGAATATTATCCGTTCCAAAATCATTTTTTTAACAGATAACAGGAACGGTCTACCAAAGTATTGAAACGGCTTTAAAGTGTTCCGAAATTCACACATTGGAATGAGTGTTATCCGTTCCAAATTCAGAACGGATAATAGGAACGGTCCAGCACAGTATTGAAAAGGTTTTAAAGTGTTCCAAAATTCAAAAGTTGGAACGAGTGTAATCCGTTCCAAATTTACTTTTTTTGGAATGGATAATAGGAACGGTCTAGCACAGTATTGAAACGGTTTTAAAGTGTTCCGAAATTCAAAAGTTAGAACGAGTGTAATCCGTTCCAAATTAGTTTTTGAAACGGATAACAGGAACGGATTTTATCCGTTCCAAATTCAGTTTTTTGGAACGAATATGGTCCGTTCCAATATTTTAAGAACATGATTTTTTGGAACGGTTTATAACCATTCCAATTCACGTTAGAAACGGTTTAAAGCCGTTCCTAATTGCCATTTTTGGTGTAGTGAAAATTTGGGATTGCATTATGTATTTTCTTCTTTTCTAGAATGGATTGCAAAATCATCTTCAAGAAGAAAATTAGTTTACAAGAGTTTTCGAAGAGAAACGGAAGCCTGAAAATCCGTGAAATCACAAGTAGGAAGTGCACGTTTGAATGGATTTAAATCAAAGTTGCAAGCCAAATGACCCGAGAGGTTTAATGTTCGAACGAACTTCTTGCCCGCTCGAACGGACCTGGAGATTGTATTCAAGCCAGAAAGCAACAAGCCCTCACAATCAAATGGACGCCATCCTTATTCTGATGGAAATCTTCAGCCTTCCAAGCAAAAAATCCGAGATGTCCTGCGTTCGAGTGCAAGTCATGGGCATTCGAACGGACATTGAGTGTGAATGTCCAACTAAAGTCATGGGCGTTCGAACACCTTAAGTTCCGTTCGAATGGACGGTAAAATAAAATCTGGGCAATAACCCTAAAGGAAAAGGATATATATATATATATATATATATATATGGTTCTTTTCCATTGCCCTAGTGCTCTCTGACAAAGTGGCCTAGTGCTCTCTACAGATCTGAGAGAGGAGTCTCCCTTCTTCTCTATATTTCTTCCTCAATTGATGTGCTGAAGCTTCATCCTTTAGAGATCTATTCTTCATTCCTTCTTCTCGTTCGCATCTCAAAGTGGCTTTGTGACCACAGATGGTGATTCAAGCACAGTCAAAGGTGAACGGCGAGTGGCTGGCGAGAGGTTTTGTAGTCCTTAGGTTGATATCCAACTAGGGAAGTTGAAAGTCCAAGATCGAATCCTAGAGGGGGGGTGAATAGGATTACTCCTAAGAACTTATACAACTTTTAATTTTCTTTCACTTTTAAATACATTATGCTTTGATGAAGAGAGAGGACTCCTAGATATTCAATCCTAAGCATTCATATAACCACATTCTCTATTCAATGACCACTTAAGCATAAGTATACCATTCATGAAATAAAAGTAAAAGATCAACCACCATAACACAATCAATTATAGTGGTTCGGCCAAATTGCCTACATCCACTCCCGGTAACCTTACCGGATTTTCACCAATCAATTTAAGGTTTAGGATCACCTTAAACCTTACACATACATCACTATGTTTTTCAAGGCTAAGCATAAACGTTTACAACCACAACAAATGCTTTTCAAGGCTAAGCACTAACCTTTACAACTTAAAATTTTCTCTTATGAATTATGCCTCAACATGCATAGATAAGAGAACTAATCAAGCACTAAGATTTGCCTCTAAATAGGCTGATATGAAAATGTAAAACTAAACTTCTAGATGAATGCAAATGAATGACAAAGAGTGTAGTAGATGCAAGTTCTAGAAAAACGATCAAACTCTTTTTAGAAAAGGAAATTCAAGATGATTCAACGATGCTAATCATATGTGAGACAAAGAGTAGAAGGATTTACACATGGTTTTCATAAAGATCCAACTTGTATTTTGAGAGATGTAATCACAAGATAAACAAGTTGATTTTGAAAACTAAGTTTTGAAAAACTCATGTGAAAACAAAACATAAGTTGATTTCATAAATCAAATAGACTTTAAAAGATGAAACATGTTATGAAAATCAACTATACAAGGATACAAGCAACTCTATGATCATGCCTTAAATAGAAACACAAAGGTTTAAGAAAAGAGCATGTTTTTGAAATTTAAAGAGAAGAGAAGCACACCCATTTTGAAGATCAAAGGTTGAATCTAATGAGATGGCTTCATAATCCATTCACAAAGGTGCTTGAAAAGTTGCTCTTCCTTGCTCTTGAAAATCCCCCAAAGTTCAGCAGCTTTTCCAAAAGAGAAAACCACTTTTTATAGAAAAAGTTGTTCTAACGGCTAGGCGTCGGTTAACCGACATACAGGGGTCGGTTAACCGACACCCCCAACGGTCACTTGCCAACGGTCATATTTTCAAATTTTTCCTGACCATAAAGTATGGTTGGTTGACCGAACTTGTTCGGTTAACCGATGGCTGACCGACACATTAACCGACATATCAAATCAGTTTAGAAAACAGGTCTCTGGATTTCCAACCGAGAAAACTTCGGTCAGGTTCTGAATGAAGGTCGGTTAACCGAACCTTGACCGACAACCCATCGGTTAGCTCTTTTTATAACGTCGGTTAACCGAGGCCTAACCGACACCTTGACCGACCAGAGAGTATCAGCAAATGTTTGAAAATGAAGCTCTCTGGAATTCTAACCGACACTGTCTCGGTTAAACTCGGTTCACTGTCGGTTAGCCGACACCTGACCGACAGGTGACCGACTGGCCGAACACATAGAAATTTCTGAAGATCTGAAGGATTTTAAAGAGCTGAACAAATTCAAAGCTTTTAAAATGAAGTAAACCAAGACTAAACTGAAAGCTTAGAGAACTTAAGAATATTTTGAAAAAAACCATGCATAACTTTGTAAAAACAAAAACCATGAAAGAGAAATATGCATGATGATCCTAGAAAGGAGAACATGAATGAATGAGAGGACAAGCTTACGAAGATGAATACATCCTATCAAATTGCAACAAAATAAACACTCTAACAATCTCCCCCTTTGGAATTTGATGGCAACTCTAGAAGCTTGAACTCTCTCTCTCAATCTCCTTGAAAATCGAAAACTAACTTCTTTGGATATTAAGGAGCTTTGGATACTTGGGAGCATTTGGATATTCTGGAGCTTTGGATTTTCCTTGTAGGAGCAACTATAGGCCAGAATTTCTCCCCCTCAGCTTGATAGACCTTGATTCTTCTCCCCCTCAATTGGAGACCACTTGATTTGACTTGAGACACTCTCTCCCCCTTTGACATCTAATTGCAAAGGAGCCTGCCCAACCACAAGAAAAGCACATAACCTTGTTAGTAGCACCTGTTTATAAGAGTTGTAATAAAAATGAAATGAAATAACAGGTGATATGCCAACAAGAGGTTTAAAATTCAGGGCAAGGGCCAATGCCCAATTGATGTCTCAATTTGATGAACCTTTCATTTCCTAGGGGCTTTGTAAATAGGTCGGCCAATTGAAAATCTGTCGGAACAAATAGTAACTCAATAGATCCTTGATTAGCATGATCACGCAAAAAGTGATAGCGAATGTCAATATGTTTAGTACGAGAATGCTGAACAGGATTTTTAGAAATGCTGATTGCACTAGAGTTATCACACATGATAGGCATACATTGTTGTGGAACATTATAATCCAACAAGGTTTGTTTCATCCACAACAATTGAGCACAAAAGCTCCCTACAGCAATGTATTCAGCTTCTGCAGTGGAGAGGGATACAGAATTTTGCTTTTTGCTATGCCAAGCTACTAAGCAACTTCCTATGAAATAACAACATCCACTGGTGCTTTTCCTATCATCGATTGATCCGGCCCAATCAGCATCACTGTATCCAATTAATTGTAAGGTTGAGTCACAAGGATACCAGATACCATAATGAGATGTACCATTGACATATTTGATAATACGTTTAACTTCTTTGAGATGGGACTCTCGAGGATCCGATTGATATCTAGCACAGATCCCAACACTAAAGGAGAGATCCGGTCTACTAGCCGTGAGGTAGAGAAGACTTCCTATCATACTATGATAAAGTTTTTGGTCCACTTTAATGCCTTTTGGATCATTAGAAAGTTTTGAAATGGGTCCCATGGGGTTGCCATTAGGTTTAGAGTTTTCTAGGCCAAATTTCTTAATGATATCTAAGGCAAATTTGGACTTGCTAAGAAAAATACTTTTCTCAGTTTGATTAACCTGAAGACCAAGGAAGAATTGAAGGGGACCGACCAGGGTCATCTCAAAAGTGGAACTCATTAATTCTAAAAATCCTTGTGCAAGCTTCTCTGATGTGGATCCAAATACAATATCATCAACATAGATTTGAGCAACAAGAATATCTTGATCAATTTTCTTGATAAACAGTGTCTTATCAACCTTCCCACAGTCAAATTCATTTTCAATCAGATGATTTGTAAGCTTCTCATACCAAGCCCTAGGGGCTTGTTTTAATCCATAAAGAGCTTTCTTGAGCTTATAAACATATTAAGGATGATGGGGATCTTCAAAACCTTCTGGTTGAGTAACATATACATCTTCCTCAATCTCTCCATTCAAGAAGGCACTCTTGACATCCATTTGAAACAATTTGATTTTCATGCTAATAGCATAGCTCAATAGGATTCTTATGGATTCTAGTCTTACTACAGGAGCAGAGGTTTCTTCAAAATCAATACCTTCTATTTGAGCATATCCTTTTGCCACAAGTCTTGCCTTGTTTCTCACAACATTACCAGACTCATCTGATTTATTCTTGTAAATCCACTTAGTGCCTATGGGATTTTTCTCTGCAGGTAAAGGTATAAGATCCCAAACATCATTTTTCTTGAATTGATTTAATTCTTCTTGCGTTGCTTCCATCCATTTTGATTTAGATTCAGCCTCATAAAAATTTTTGGGCACAATTTGAGAAACAAAGGAATAATGAGCACAAAGATTTTGTACTTGTTTCCGGGTCATAACCCCACTGCTGATATTTCCAATGATATCATCCAAGGTATGATCTTTCATTAGTTTGACTCGTACAATTGCTTTGGATGGAATGATATCACTTTTATCTTTAGAAGATGTTTGTTCACAATCAATTTCAACTTCATCATCTTCTTGTAGAGTTCTTCCAACTTGATTCATATCATCAATAACCACGAGCTGATTCCATAATAGTCATGGTTCTATGATTGAATACTCTATAGGCTTTGCTTCTTTCAGAATAGCCTAAGAAAGTTCCTTCATCAGATTTAGGCTCAAATTTCTCCAGCTGCTCCCTATCTCTTAGAATATAACGTTTGCTTCCAAACACTTTCAAATACCCCAAATTAGGTTTCCTTTCAAAGTAAAGTTCATAGGGGGTTTTGTTAGTATTCTTGGTGAGATAAACTCTTTTCATAAGATAGTAAGCAGTATTAACAGCTTCAGCCCATAGATTTTGAGGAAGATTCTTTTCATTTAACATGGTCCTCGCCATTTCTTGAATCACTCTATTTCTCCTTTCTGCCACTCCATTTTGTTGAGGAGTCTTAGGAGCTGAAAATTGATGATTGATTCCATGATTCTCACAAATTGTAAATTTTTCATTTTCAAACTCTCCTCGATGATCGCTTCTAATTTTCTGAATTTTACAATCCTTTTCAATTTGAATCTTGTTGCAAATCCTTATAATATTGTCTACAGCATCATATTTTGCATGAAGAAATGCAACCCGTCCAAAAAGAGAATAATCGTCTACCATAACCAATATGAACTTCTTTCCTCCAATACTCTGCACAGGTGCAGGTCCAATCAAGTCCATGTGGATTAGTTCAAGAGGACGAGAAGACGATGTATCCTTTAAACCTTTGAAATTTTTCTTGATTTGTTTACCCAACTGACAAGCTTTGCATATTTCTGATCTTTCATCACTTAACTTGGGTATACCTTTCACAATTTCATTTTTCGACAACATTTTCATCAACTTGAAATTTATGTGACCCATCATTTGACGCCATAAATAATTTTCTTGATCTTTGGTTATCAAGCACCTCGATTCATTGCCATCACATTCTTCAATAATGTAGATGTTTCCTTTTGTCCTTGATCCAGTAAGAATGACTTGCTTGGTTTTGTCATTAGCCACTTTGCATGAAAGACTGTCAAAGACTACCTTGTTTCCCTTGTCACACAATTGGCTTATGCTAAGAAGATTGTGTTTTAATCCTTCCACTAGAAATACATCATTTAGAGTTGGTATTTGATCTCCTTTCACACTTCCTTTGCCAATGATTTGAGCTTTGCTATTATCTCCAAAAGAAACATTTCCACCATCATATTCCACTATGGAGCTGAACCTAGATCGGTCTCCGGTCATATGTTTAGAACACCCACTATCTAAGAACCAAGTGGGGTTTTCCTTAGCTTTCAAGGCAATTTGAACTATGAGATTCTTAAGGTTTGTTTCTTTAAAAACCCAACTAGCTAACAAGGATTTAGAAGTAATAGTCTTGGGGACAAATTTGAACGAGATCCTAGAGGGATTTTTGAGTGACAACCCAATCTTGTAGGGACAATTAGGAACTAAATGTCCACTACGATTGCAAAAGTGGCAAATCCATCTAGAGAGATAGTTTCTTTCAACTAAGGGTTTGTGTGGATTTTTAGTGAAGTTTTGAAAGTTATTCTTCATGTTATTCGAGGAACCTTCAAACCCAAGTCCACTCTTATCACCATAGATTTTATGCATGCCCAACATTTGATAAGCTTTATCACTTCCCAAGGTGAATTTATCAACAATGAATTTTCCTTTGTTAAGTTTTGATTGTAGAGAGTTGATTTCAAGTTGACTAGATTCTAACTTGGATTGTAAATTATGAATTTTGTTTTGAGCAAGCTTTAGATCTTCATTTAGAGTGGTGAATTTTTGTTCTATGCTCTCTTTCTCAATAATTCTCAATTTCAAGTCATCATTCAAGATGCTTAATTCATTGAAAGCTTTTTAGACTCTTCTTTTAGTGATTTTTTTTCTTAATCACAATCTCCCAATTTTCATAGAGTTCATCATAAACTTGTTGCAATTCATTATCTTCATTTTCATTTTTAGTTTCTTCTTGCCCTAATAGTTCATCTATTAATGAATTATGCTCATTAATTTCTTCAGTATGTGTCATGAGAAGCCAATTAGGGGAATTTTCATCTTCATCATTTTGGGATTCATTTTTATCACTTTCTTCATCTTTATCATCCCAAGTTATGTTTAAGGCTTTCTTTCCTTTCTTATCTCCTCTTTCAAATTCTTTAGGAGTTGAGCAATTTTGTGCAATATGTCCAAACCCTTTGCAATTGTAACATTGCACATCCTTTTTAACAAATGATCCCTTAAAGCTTTTTTGAAATTTAGGAGACCTGTTTTCATCGGAATTTCTAATGTTCTTGTTTGTTCTAAAGAATTTCTTAAATTTTTTTAACAAACAGAGCATTGTCCTCATCACTATCATATTCACCTTTATTTTCCTTAAATTGAGATGAGAAGGCTACTCCTTTATTTCTGTCTTGCACTTCAAAATCTAATTCATAAGTGAGTAGATTTCCTCTTAGTTCTTCTATTTTGATTTTGTCAACATCTTTACTCTCAGTTATGGCCACAATTTTTGGTTTGAATCTTTTAGGGAGGGATCTCAAAATTTTTCTAACAGTTTTAGCTTCATCCATGACTTCTCCTAGACCTATGAGAGAGTTGCAAGTTCCATTATCTTTGTGTAAAACTCATCAAATGTTTCTTCCTCAAGCATTTTAATGTCTTCTAATTTAGAGGTCAATATTTGAATTTTAGCTATCTTGACTTGACCCGTTCCTTCATGAGTGGTCTCTAGAGTATCCCAAACTTCTTTAGCAGTATTGCAATTTACTACTCTATTAAATTCTTCTTGTGACAAAACACAATGTAGAGAGTTCTTTGCTTTAGCATTCAAGTTGGCTCTATCTTTTTCCCCTTGAGTCCAAGCACTCTTGGGTTTGAGTTTTATGGAAATGATATTTCCTTCAGAGTCCTTTTCTGTGGTAGTGGGAAGATGGTAGCCTTCTTCAATAATGTTCCAAACATCTAGGCTTTGGGATTCTAAGAACACTTGCATTCGAATTTTCCAATATCGATAGTGTGTTCCATTAAACAAGGGTGGTCTATTTGTGGCATTTCCCACACCCAAATGAGATTGCATGGTGGCAACAAAATAAAAGCACTCACTAGGATTCTAACTCTAGGTGGTAAGACCTAATCAAGAGCAACCTGGCTCTGATACCAATTGAAAGTCCAAGATCGAACCCTAGAGAGGGGGGGGGGGGGGGGGGGGGGGGGTGGTGAATAGGATTACTCCTATGAACTTATACAACTTTAATTTTCTTTCACTTTTAAATACATTATGCTTTGACGAAGAGAGAGGACTCCTAGATATTCAATCCTAAGCATTCATATAACCACATTCTCTATTCAATGACCACTTAAGCATAAGTATACCATTCATGAAATAAAAGTAAAAGATCAACCATGATGGACCCAAAAAAGAGGGGGAATCTTCCGTCCTCTCCCTCCGCACCCCGGGGGCTGACCTGGGTCTCGGCGGAGGAGGGAAGATCTCAAGCATCAATATTTTTTTACGGGTATGCCAGATTTACTTTCTACTTGGAATTTGGAATAGTGATAATCCGGAGATTCACCTTCACAAGTGGAAAGGAAATCAATCCTTTTTTCTAACTTTTCAAATTGCATAAATATTAAGAAAAGAGACAAGTTTTTAGAATACTGTAAGAGGCGTTTTTGTTTGTTTGCCGTGAAAGGCGATTTTGGCGTGAAAGGCGTTTTTACAAAACTCATCAAATGTGAAAGACAAGAATTGTGATTTCTTTTGTCTCTTTAAGAAATACAAACTGCAATAGAAAAGTAAGAAAAGGGATCTAACTTCTCAGGAGATTGTGGGGACACGTTGAGATCGACGGTCGCAAGTCATGTATGGGCTTCGCCATCGTCCTTCAAATGAGAACATGTGATGCTTTGATTCTTTGGCTTGGCTCCTAACCTCAGTTTTTTAAAGGACAAGGACCAAGAGAAGGTCCTATATCCAATGAAAAACCAAGTAAACGGGCTGAAAAGCCGCGTTTAGGCCATGTCGGAAAAGGAGCTGACCTTGGGGGGGTGGCCCCCCAAGGGACGTTGATCACCCTGTGGTGCTTCCGGGAGCAAAGTAGCAGGAGTTCGTCTCTCTCTTGGATTTTCTGATTTTTCAGAGCTTGTACTTGGGATCTCTTTTCATCATGCTTTCTTCTTGGAATGGACCTCCTTTTATAGGCTTTTGGTAGCCATGAGGTATTTATTGGCATTGATGGCCATGATGAAAGAATTGATGAGGAGTTACAAGTTGATTTTGTAACTCCTTTTTCAAGGCTTGTGATTGGCCGATGAAGGTAGTGGGCATTTAATCACCTCTATGCTTCATGATGATGGGAGTTTCATGGGTTTAATGCCATGATTGCTTGGATTTGTAACTCCCAAATGCTTGGTTCTGATTGGGCCGTCCAAAATAATGAGTTAATGACTGCTCCAATGGATCAATTAAGGACATTAAGTGGTTGCCAAGGCATGGGAAGAGTCGTGGGCCGTGCTGCGCCTTTTAAGATTCTTCTTGCGATCATCACGGGTGGATCCACGCATTATTTGATGTCGGATTGCGATGCAATTTCAGACATTGATTGATGTTGGCGGGCCGGTGACGTCTATCTTGTCGATTTCACGATCGGTCGGACAGAAAGTGCACTTTCTTGGTCAGCCGGTTGGTGATCTTGAGGCGATCGGTGATGATTTCATGCTTTTGACGGCGGATCCGAGATGTCGATGAAGATCAGTGGTTTTAAAGCACCAAACATTGGATTTTCAGAAAATCACAGAGGCCAGAACACCCGAAACGCGAAAAGAATTGGAAAACGGATGATTTGGCGCAAAATCCGGCAACCCGGATTTCCAGGGTCGCCGGGCGACCATGCACCCAGGGTCGCTTGGTCGCCGAGCGTCGTTTTCGGCCGTTTTTTCATCTTTTTCGTTCCTTTTTTCTTCTTTATTTTTCTTGACATTTTTCCTCAATTATTGACATGATTTTCTTGGAGAAATCTTGACGAGAACCCTCGCGAAATCGGAGCACAAAGTTTCCTATTTTTCGGGAAAGCCGAAGACTTTGTAGCCGATTTTCCATCAAGCGTCGAAACTAGGTCAAACGATGTCGGAATGACCTGAAAATTGAGGTGAAGCTTCTTGAGTAGTGGATAGGACCAACCATGGGTTTTTATTTGAGTTTTGAAGCCGTTTGGGGTCCGATCGATGCTTCACTTGATTTTGCTGCGGGGAAAATGCCGAGCTTTGATATGTGGTCAAACGATGTCCGATTGACCTGAAATTTGACGGGGAGCCTATTGGAGTCATTTTGAGACGTTCCATGGGCTCTGTTTTGGATGTCATGATCCCGGGTTGCTCCGCCGCCGGTAGGCTTGATTTTCTCTCGGAGCATCGAAACGTGGTCAAACGTTGTCGGAATGACCTGAAATTTGATGTGCAGCCTTTTGGAAGCATGTTGAAGCCACTCATGTATTTTGTTTGATGAGTGATGGCTTCGGTGGTTGCCGCCGCCGGGAGGCTTGATTTTGCTGCTCGAGCATTGATGGAGGGTCAAACGTTGTCGGTTTGACTTGAAATTTGGCATGGAGCCCTTTGGAGACATTCTGGAGTCATCCGTAGGCTTTGATCAAAGTTTTGGTGTCTTTGATGATGTTGCCGCCGGGAGCGCTTGTTTAGCTGTCAGAGCGGTGAAGTTGGGCCAAACGATGTCGGAATGACCCGAAACCTCAGGTGTACCCCTCTTTTAGCTGTCTTGAAGGATCTCTTAGTTTCTGTCTGATTCTGACAAAATCTGATGCTTGAAGTAGCCTTGCCTATTTTGTAGCAGGATGTAGCTTCAGGAGGCTTCTTGATGTTGAGGAGACATATTGACTTTTTTTTTGTGTCAACAAATGCCCCCTCGACGTACAGCGACGAGTAACTTTTTGGAGTCGATGTGCCTCGAAGAGAAACTTGGAGGAGAGATTCCAACTTGACCAAGAGTCTTGAGCATTTTTTTTTAATGGCCTTCTGAGTTTCCGGAGGAATTTTACGGTAGTGAGAAGGATCACGTACCATCTCAAGGCAAAGTTTTAAAAATGACATGGGGTATTTGGATTTTGGGTTTTGGATTTTGGTTTTTGACCTTGTGACCTAACAAGCTGTATGTGGCAGGTTAGGGGGTCGGGGTTTGATTTTGGTTTCGACCTTGTGACCCAACAAGCTGTATGTAGCAGGTTGGGGGGTCAGGTTTGGTTTGGTTTGGATTTTGATTTTTGGTTTTGGTCTTGTGACCTAACAAGCTGTATGTGGCGAGATAGGGGACCGGAATTTGGTTTTGTGAAATGTCAATTTCAAGATTTTGGCTCAATTTGGTTCATGAGGTTGGATGGTTTGGTTTTTGGAAACTCATGAGACTTTCTTTTTTCTTTTTTTGAATGGTCCCATCAACTCAAAAGAGGCATGGGTCTTTTTCTTTTTTTTTTTTTTGCTCTTTTCTTTTTTTTTTTTGCTCTTGGTAAGAGGAATACTTTGACTAAAAGCCAATTTTAGTGCCTAGGTAGTTAAACCTGGCTCATATGGGTTAACCCATGGGACCTTAGGCTTTGGAGATGGCCTAAATCTCATATGGTGTCATATTTGTAAAGAATATCTAAAAATATCTCTTTTGTGTAGAGAATATCTAAAAATATCTTTACTTGGAGAGAATTTCTCAAGTTTTCTTTTTGTGGCAAGATTCTCTCAAAATATCTTTCTCTTTGGGAAAGTAGCTAAATTTTAGCACTTACCTCCTTTCTTTCTCTTTGTTTCCTCTTTTGGCTTGCTCTCTTTTATAAAAGCAAAGAGGGTTGGTGCTTTTGCTCTATTACTTTCTTTTTGCAAGAAATCTTCAAGAGTGCTCCCCAAGGCAAGAAGTGCTTTCTCTTCTTCAAGGATCTCCAAGCTTTTCTTCTTCTTCTCCATCAATGGCTTCAAGTAAGTTTTCTTCCTCGTCAAGAATCTCCATTGTAGAAGTAGCTTCTTCATCATTTTTTTTTCTTTTCTTCTCCTTTCCTCTTTTCTTTTTTTTTTCCTTTTCTTTTCTTTTCTTTTCATGCAAGTTTTTCCTTTTTTTTTTTGTGCTTCTCTTTTTTTCTTTCTTTCTTTTTTTTTCTCTTTCTTTTTTTTTCTTTTCACGGTTTTCTCTCTTTTTTTTTCTTTTTCCTTGTTTGCTCACTATGATAATGAGGCTATGCAATTTCAATATGTATGCATTTTTTTTTGTTTGATGCATCAAGATAGAAGGCTAGAGTCTCTAGGTCAAGCCAACATGATTTTTGACTTAGACAAAGTTTGATTGGTTTTGACCAAATTGGGTTGGAATTGGTCAAACTTTGGTCAAGGTTTTCCTAGCATCTAATGCATGATGATATATTTTTGATGCATGAGTTTTGGTAAATAGATTTGGAAGTATGATGATGCATACCTGAAAATCTTTTGCAAGTGTTGGGATTTTGAGCTCGCAGCGATGTTGAGCTCTTTCTTGGTCTTGCTGGATTTTGAGGAAGTTTTGCAATTTTTGGATTCTGAAGCTCGCAGCAATGTTGAGCTCTTTTCCAGATTTTGCAGAAGTTTGATGAAATTGGCTCGTTCTCGCAGCGACATTGAGTTCAAGCCTTCTTTGAGAATTCTCCATTGACTATGAGCTCGCAGCGATGTTGAGCTCATTTTCAGGCTTCCTGTCTTTTTCGGAGTATTTTCCTTTTCTTTGGAGTTGCCCCGGAACCATGTCAAAATTTTGCTAGAATTTTTTGTAGCAGAATTCTGTCATTTTAATGTTGATTGATCTTTTCTCTTCCACCTTTTGTAGGTAGTTCTTCTAGAACGAACAAAGGTAAATGTTCTGTTACTGACGCACCTCGTCGGTCTGCTAGATCTTCCAATACTGTTGTTCAGCAGGCTTGGGAGAAAGAGGGGACTCCTATTCGCCAGGTTGAGGAAGCTGAAGGTAATGTCCGGAGGAAGACTCAGGAGCATGAGCAGTGGCAGGTCCTCTGGGAAGAACTTCCTCGTGCTGCAGATGGGTCATGGCATTCGGCCGCGTTTTATGGGGACATTTTGGAGGAGCGTGGCCTAAAAACTTTGGAAGTTAAGGCCAAGGGTCTGCTTGAGGAGTTGAACCTTTGGTTGAAGACCATGTAGGATTGAGTTCCTGAGTTGTAACAAACTCTTTTTCATTCTTCTTTTTTTTTGGTACCTCCATGTATAAACATTTTTGGTACTATATTTTGTATCCCCTTCACTTAAATCATTTTTTGATGAAAACAATTTTGAGCAAAAGTTGATGGGAATGTTTGTTTAGGAATTTGATCAAAAGGTTGTCATTTTGTGAAAATCTTTTGTCAAAGAGTTGTTTTGGGCATGAAAGCCAATTTTGTGGCGGAAAGCCTTGTTTTTTGATGGTTTGAAAACCAAAATTTGGATGGCGAGAAAGCCTAATTTTGTGGCGTAAGAGCCAAAATTTGTTTTGCGGCATGGGAGCCAAAATTTTTGGATGGCGTGAAAGCCGAATTTTAGAATGGCATAGAAGCCGAATTTTGTTTTGTTTGTCTTGGCATTTATAGCCGAATTTTGGCATTTATAGCCAGATTTTGGCGTTTATAGCCGATTTTTTTTTGTTTTGTTTTGGCATTTATAGCCGAATTTTAGCGTTTATAGCCGAATTTTGAGATGGCATGAGAGCCAAAAATTTTGTTTGTGGCATGAGAGCCGATTTTGAGATGCATGAAAGCCGATTTTGGCGTTTATAGCCGAAAAATTTTGTTTTTGGCATTTATAGCCGGATTTGGCGTTTATAACCGAGTTTTGGCGTTTATAGCCAAATTTTGGCGTTTATAGCCGAGTTTTTTTTTTTTTTTGAAAACCAAGTTTTGTTTTATTGGCATGAAAGCCGATTTTGGCGTTTATAGCTGAAAAAATTTTGTTTTTGGCATTTATAGCCGAATTTTGGCATTTATAGCCAGATTTTGGCGTTTATAGCAGAGTTTTGGTTTTCAAAATGCAGGTATCGACTAAATGTCGCCTCCCCGCTGAATGGTCTTGCAAGTATCGATGGAATGTCGCTTCCTTGCTCATTCGGTTTTGCGAGTATTGATGGAATGTCACTTCCTCGCGGGTTAGGTTTTGCGAGTATCGATGGAATGTCGCTTCCTCGCGAATTGGGGTGTAAATATCGACTAAGCGTCGCTTCCCTGCTTTTCCCAAAACTTTTGGTTTTGCGGGTACTGACTTGATGTCGTTTCTCCGCGATTTTTGAAATTTGAGGTTTTCTCGAACCATTTGAAATTTGGGTTGTGGATAGCAACTGGTATTCGCATCTCCACGATTTTTGAAATTTGAGTTGTGGATATCAACTGGTTTGTTGCTTCTCCACGATTTTTGAAATTTGGGTTGTGGATATCAACTGGTTTGTTGCTTCTCCACGATTTTTGAAATTTGGTTTGTGGATATCAACTGGTTTGTTGCTTCTCCACGATTTTTGAAATTTGGGTTGTGGATATCAACTGGTTTGTTGCTTTTCCACGATTTTTGAAATTTGCAAGTATCGAATGGGGTTCGCTTCCTTGCGATTTTTGGGTTTTGGAAGTATCGAATGGGGTTCGCATCCTTCCAGTTTTTGGGTTTTGCGAGTATCGACTGAATGTCGCTTCCCCGCGGTTTCTAAAAACCAAAATTTTTGTTTAAAGACACGAAGGTCATAAATTTTGACTTAAAACCATTTCGGTTGTAAGAGCCAAGGCAGACTAGGGTGAAAATTCCTGAGTCCTGGTTTTTGTTGCAAACCATGAATTTTGGGTTCAAGGATCGAAAATTTTGGTCAAGTCTGGGAAGAGGCTCCTAAACTTGGATTTTGGATTTGATTTTTCTTTTGAACAATGAAACGATGAAAGTAAGCATTGTTTTGAGAGATTTTTTTTTTTTTTTTTTGGAAACTTCAACATCAAGATGAAAATTTCAAAAGGGGTGGGTTTGACGAGCAAGTACCTTGGAAATACGCTTTAGCCGTGCAGATATTGCTCTGACCCGTTTGAGGAAGTCTTCAAGGGTAGTACCGCTTCAAGAACTTTCCGTTGATGGGTGGCATACATCTGTCTCCTTCCATGTTTAGAAGAGCGTATGCACCGTTGGAGAAGACTTTGTCGATGATGAAAGGTCCCTCCCATTTTGGTTCAAATTTGCCTTTGGATTTGTGGGCAAAGACTATGGGTCTTTTTACTGCAAGAACCAAGTCACCCTTTTTGTAGGCGCGCTGCCTGACCTTTTTGTCGAAAGATCCTGCCATACGTGCTTGGTATAACTTAATTCTTTGTAGAGCTTCAAGAAGTCTTTCATCGAGATTATCCAGCTCTTGGAGTCTCAATTGGACATTGTTTTCTTGCGTCATGTCATTTTGCAAAGATACCCTTAAGGAAGGAATTTGTACTTCCAAAGGGACAACAGCTTCGCATCCATAGACCAAAGAGAATGGTGTGCTATGGGTTGGTCCTCGAACGGTGGTTCGATAGGCCCACAAGGCTTCTAGTAGTTTGTCGCCCCAGTCTCTTTTGTGACTAGAGACCATTTTCTTGAGAATTTTGCAGAGTGTCTTGTTGAAGGCTTCTGCTAGTCCGTTCGCTGTTGGATTATATGGAGTCGAAGGACAACTTTGGATTTTGTACTTGTCGCAGAACCTATAGAATCTGTGATCTCGGAATTGTGGTCCGTTATCATGGACGAATCTTTTAGGTATGCCGAAGCAACAAATAATATTGGTGCGCAAGAACTGAAGGACTGATGAAGTCTTCATTTCCCTGAGCGCAAATGCTTCTAACCACTTGGAGAAATAATCCGTAGCGGTGAAGATGAAGCGATGACCTTTGCTTGATGGGGGAGAAATAGGACCTATGATGTCCATTCCCCAGGCTTCGAAAGGCCATGAGATTGTTGTTGGATGTAGCCATTCTGGAGGCATGTGGACATAATCTCCGTGAATCTGGCATTTTTGGCAGCGCTTGGCAAATTGCATTGCATCAGCTACCATGGTAGGCCAATAGTAACCTAGCCTTTTTATCTGGTTGTAGAGCTTAGGGCCAGCCTGATGGGCTCCACAAAGACCAGCATGTACTTTTTCGAGAGTTTCCTCAGCCTCTTGTTGGGATAAGCAGCGTAGGAGTACTCCGTTGAAGGATTTTCTGTAAAGTGCTTTTGAAGGTATATCCAAATGAAAGTTTGGGGCTCGTCTTTGGATGTTTACCCGCTCTTTTGGATCTTCAGGTAGTATTCCGAACATGATATAATCAATGAACGGATCTCTCCAGTCGCCAATCGGAGGTTTGAGGATGGACATCCGACTTCCAACCACTTGGTGGCATTCAGCAACTGCTTGGTGTGTGTTGAGAGGAGGGAAAATCCTTCTTTGACACACTGTGACTTGCATGTTTTCCCCTTCTTGGATTGCCATGGATGTGGCGAGTCCGGCCAGGGCATCTGCACGGATGTTTTCACCTCTGAGGATGTGGGTGATATGGCAGATGTTGAATTTTTGACGAAGCGACTGCGCCTTATTGTAGTAAGGTAGCAAATCAAGCTTCCTGACTTCATATTTTTTATTCATATGGTTGACGACCAATTGAGAGTCTCCAAAAGCTTCCAGCATGGTGATGCCGGTTTTGAGGGCGAGTTCCAATCCAACAATCAGGGCTTGGTACTCAGCTGCATTGTTTGAACATGGTTCCAGTAGCGAGAAGGCGTGTGGAATCATGTATTTGTCGGGGCTGACAAAGAGGATGCCGATTCCCGATATTTTCTTTCCTTTTTCATTTGTCCTGGTTGCACCGTCAAAGTACATGTCCCAGGAAGCGTTTGACAAGGAAGTTTCCACGTTGTAGACAAATTTGTTTGGGAGATCATCCCTGAGTGGAGAATCTTTAGGCAATGGATGCTCTGCGAGGAAATCTGCCAGAGCTTGTCCTTTGATTGCTTTTTGTGGTACATACCTAATATCAAACTGTGATAGAAGGATGGACCATTTTGCCAGTCGGGCATTGAGAGAACTTGCTTTTGTGACAAGGACCTTTAGGAGGTTGATCCTCGAAATCAGGTAGACTGTGTTCGACAGCAGATAGTGACGCAGCTTTTGTACAGCGAACATTACTGCAAGGCATTCTTTTTCGACTGGGGAGTAGTGATGCTCTGCACCTACCATCATGCGGCTAAGGTAATATAGAGCAGCTTCTTTTCCGTCGTCGTTTTCTTGTGCGAGCAGAGCACCCAAAGAGTGGTCGAGAGCTCTTGTGTACAAGATAAATGGTTTTCCAGTTGTGGGGGTAGCCAACACTGGAGGTTTGATGAGGTATGCTTTGATGTCTTGAAATGCACTTTCACATTCAGCATCCCAGACAAAGTCCACGCTTTTCTTCATTAGGCGAAAGAATGGACGGCATTTCCCTGATAGATTGGAGATGAACCGTCGAATGTAGGCCAGCCTTCTTTGAAGCCCTTTTAATTTTCTTAGGGTTCTGGGAGATGGCATTTCCAGGATAGCCTTGACTTTGGTGGGGTCAAGTTCTATTCCAGCTTTCCGTACTATGAATTCGAGAAACTTACCCGATGAGACACCGAAGAAGCACTTTAATGGATTCAGCCGCAATTTGTGTTTGCGAAGTCGGAGGAAAACTTCTCGAAGATCATTGAGATGGTCTTCTTTTCTTCTACTTTTTATGGCGAGGTCGTCACCATAGCATTCGACTGTCTTGTGCTGCATATCTTGGAATATTTTCATCATAGCCCTCTGATATGTCGCACCTGCATTTTTCAGGCCAAACGGCATAACAGTGTAGCAATACAAGCCGAATGGTGTCCGAAATGATGTATGCCTTTCATCTTCAGGATGCATCTTTATCTGGTTGTAGCCAGAGAATCCATCCATGAATGTCATTCGCTCGAACCCATAGGTGTTGTCAATCATCACCTCTGGTGTGGGGAGCGGGAATTCGTCTTTAGGACATGCATTATTCAGGTCTCTGTAGTCGATACAGACCCTTATCTGCCCATTTTTCTTTATCACGGGGACGATGTTGGCCAATCATTCAGGATGCTGTTCCTCGTGGATGAAGCCAACGTTTTTGAGTTTCTGAACTTCTTGTTCGATTTTGTCCATCACGTCGAGACGGAATCTTCTTTGGCCTTGTTTGATAGGCTTGATTTCTTTTTGCAAGTTGAGCTTGTGGACTGCTACTTTGGGATCCAAGCCAGGCATTTCGGCATAAGACCATGCAAAGCAATCAATGAACTCACGAAGAAAGGAGATATACTCGGGTAACTCATCATCCTTTATATTCTTGCTTATGAATATAGGACGTGGGTTATCAGGTGTTCCCAAGTCTATCTTTTGAACAGGGTCTTCTGTCGGAAGGTTTGAAGGTGGTTCCTCCACAATATTTTCGGAGGCTTCCAACTCAACAAGACCTTCTGGACTGCCAGAGGCATTTTCAGACTGAGGCTCTGTTTCCGTCCATGAATCTTCTTGATCAGTATCCTTCTCAAGGCTATCCTTCTCAAGGATTGCAATGAGATGGTCCCAATCATTTGCTGGAATACGGTTGAAGTAGGGTACTTCTTTTGGAGACAATGATTCTTCTGGGATAGAGAACCACTCGTCTGTGTCATCGGGCAATTCCTCTTTATTATCATAGAAATTAAACCAATTGGAGGAGCTTTCAGGATTTTTTACGAGTAACTCCTCAAAGAGATATCCAGGGATATCAATGTCTTCATGAGATGTTGAGGCTTGGTCGGTAAAGCGACTTTGCAGCCATGGTGTCAACTGTCTCATAGGAGCGGTAGGATCATACCCCAACCCATATGAAGACTTGCCTTTTTGAAGGTAGATTTTCCAATCTTCCGGTTGACTTTTGGTCAGGGTGGGTTCCAATGGTGTAAGAATACCACGGCCACCTCCCAAACCAGTCGGATTTTGAGCGTCGTAGCCCATTTTCTTCATGATAGCTTGTGCCATTGGACTATACAGGGATAGCTGAGGCATACCTTCGTTTTGGAAAGGTTCAAGCAAAGAGTTCAGTGGAGATGCTCC
The DNA here is from genome assembly GCA_028538565.1 of Umbellularia californica. Lineage (NCBI taxonomy): Eukaryota > Viridiplantae > Streptophyta > Magnoliopsida > Laurales > Lauraceae > Umbellularia > Umbellularia californica. The sequence continues at coordinate 43,572,037 of JAPQWN010000011.1, read as the reverse complement.
TGATCTGTGGAAGTAAATCACTTTTCCTTCTGGCGAAGTTGCCGGAATAACAAAGGAAGCAGGCGTAGGGTCTTCTATGTCTGCAACTGTCTCCAATGGAGTGAGAACGGGCTGATCTCGCTGAGTATCAGCTTGGCTCGATGCGGTGTCATCTTCTGGATCTGACTCTGAGTCCGTATCATGCATAATAGACACAAAGGAGATAGTGAACTTGCCCCCAGTCTTTTGTTTTGTCTTCTTTGCTTTGGTAATGATTACCAAAGGCTTTGGAGACTTGAAGGAGACGACGAAGGGAGCTTGGCCGCTTACTTCGAGTTTGGTGGAGGGTTTGTTTTCCTCCGATGATTGCTGAGGAGCCTTGCCTTTATCTTTCTGGAGACTGTAGGCAAAGCGAATTATTTTTTCCTCCTGTTCTTCCTTTCCATCTTTATACATTTGAGCATCTGCAAAATGGACATCTCTACCTTTGAAGGGCTTTTTGTCTGCAAATACTCAATGTATCAGGCCATCGTCGCCAATGAACTTGATGCACTGATGTAGAGTTGAAGGGACGACACCATTCTCATGTATCCAGGGGCGTCCAAGGAGTATATTGTAGCATGAAGGGGTCCTTATTGCATACACAGTGACTTCAGAAATAAGATCACCGATTTGCAGTTTGAACCTGATTTTGCCGATAGGCCTTTGAGCGCTGCCGTCATATCCGAAGATGGATACGGACGTGTGACTCAGTTTGCTAGGTGGGATGCCCAGCTCTTCGAGTGCCGAAGTAGAGATGAGGTTGAGTGCAAAACCTGGATCGATCTGAACTCTGTGTACTGGCATTTCTTTGACGTACCCCGTAAAGTACAAGGGACGGTTGTGCTTTGTTTCGCCTAGGAGGAGGTCATCCTTGTTGAAGGCAATTGTTGCACTTGCTGCTTTTTGTACCGAGAGGCATTCATTGCTTGATCCCTCAGTTTTCTTCTTTTCTCCCTTTGAGGGAGTATTTGATTTTTTGACCCTATAGTCCATTTCAATTTGTAGGACTTGTGGGGCATGTTTGTCGACATCCGCATTCAGCCTTTTTCATTCTAAAATGAGACTATCACGAGTTTGTGGAGACATTCGTAATAAGTCAAGGATGTGCAGACGTGCAAGTATGTGTTTGAAGTGCTCAATCAAGTCGTACTTGAAAGTCTCCTTCGGGCCTGCATTTTCATTATTATTGCCACTTGGGGCATTTACAACTTGCTTTCCCGAAGGATTTACATAAGAAGAAGAGGGTTGGTTGTAATTTTTGTGGTAATCCCGGCCAGAACGGGTACCTCTACCAACTTCAAGAGCCTCCAGAGAAGGGTCTTCTTTTGGAAGATCGTTCTCAGGATCAAGGGGTTGATCCTTTGCTGAGGACGTCTCTGTAACAGCATTGGCGTCTTCAGTGATTGTGTTGCATGGAGCAATTTCCGGGAACAAGTCCTGAACAGCAGCCGGCAACTTTTCTTTATTAGCCCAGACATCGCCCGTGAGATCGGGTATCTGGGACCAATTGACTGAGTTTTCATTGAAGAAGATTTCATTGGCAGAAGTTTCTTCTAGATGATCAATTGGGAGAGGCTTGAGCTCTGATGTCACAGCTTCAGGAGACGAAGGTTGAGAGGATGTTATTTCAGTGGAAGTCACCTGAGAGGATGTAGCTCCGGAAGATACGCTACCGGTCGGGGAGTATGTGTCTTCGGAAGCTTCAGAGGCACTGTCGTCCTGAGCTATTGCATTGCAGGTTATCCTGACAGGAGATGCTCCCAGTGTAGACTGTTGGGAATTGGACTCATCCTCAGATGTAAGAGGATCATCGATCCAACTGTTTTCTCCATTTTCAGGAGTTAAGGGAGAAAGTTCCGGCTGATTTTCAGGGACTTCCAGCTCTAGATTATGACGAAGATTGATGCGATCTTGCTCCTGCTCTATGGCAAGATGTTGCAAGATTCTTGCATATTCTTCGAGATCAGGCATGGGAGCCAAATCTTCTTCGTCATTTGCCCCTTGTGGTTTGCCCATGTTGGGTTCCACTGAAGCATTTGCTGGTGCTGGATTGATAGCATTTTCTTGAACAGGGTCCTGGTCTTCTTCATCATCAGACCAAGATCCTTGTGGCTGTAATGGGTTATACCAGATTATTGGCATAAGATGAGAGTCGGGAATCCATTCCTCGTCGAAGAGGTATTCTCCTGTTTCAAGGGATTCTTCCCACTCATCGATATCACTGGTAGTGTCACTGGACTCGTATCCATTCATGGAGAATCCAACTACCGAGTTGCAAGAGTATGATGCCCCCTGCATAGTTTCATTTTTGTATAGAGGTGGCATGAAATCATCAAGAGTGATTTTTCTTACCGCCTTGGAGGTTTTGGGAAGATATTCTTTCGTCGTCCCTAGTGAAGCAGTGGAAGAAGTTTCTGCTCTTTCAAGGACTTCTTGTTTTGGTTGAGACTTCTGCTGCCGTTTGAGCTTGCGGAGCTGTCTCTTGGCTTGCCTTCGCTGCTGAGCGGTTGGCTTTATTTTGACGATCTCCCAATTTTCATCATGTAGGAGATCGGTATGCACCCATATAGGTTGTCCATCTGGTGTTGGATAGGGAACCAATTCTTGGGACGCTTGAGCCATTTTTATCACCTTGAATGAAGTAGTGATTTTCTCCTTCGGTGACTTTGAAGTTTGCCGACATGACACCATGTTGACAGAGGCGGGCCCATAGTTTTTATCAAAGGTTATGACGACGTTTTTCCACATCTCATTGATCTTCTCTCTCACAACGAAGCATTGATTGAGAGGATGTGAGATCATCTATGGTATGGACAGTATCGGGGATCATTGGTTTTGCCAACATCTCCCGGTCTTTTGGGCTCTGGCAAAATGAGTTTGCCATTTGCTAGGAGAGCCTCAAAGATTTCTTCAACATCTTCATCGAACGGATATTTCTTTTCTACACGTTCTTTGAAGGCATCAGAGAGTTCAGGCCTTTTACCTGCAGTTTTGTTTTCAGGTTTCTTTGGCTGCTGAGGAGCTGACTTAGTCTTCACATTAAGAACCTCCTTTTTCTTTGGTTTTGAGGTTGTAACAACAGGCGGCTCTTTCTTTGATGATTTCTGACTGTTGAGGTCTTTGATCACCATTTCAGCTTCCATGGAGGCTTCGAGGAGTTCCCCCAGGTTCTTTGATTTATTACCGATAATCATGGAGCAGATTTTTGCTCTCATATTGTTACGGCAGATGTCGACTAGCGACGCTTGTGGCAGCACATCTGAGCATTTGTACGCCATTGCCTTCCATTTGTGAATGAAGTCGTATGTTGACTCATTCTCTCCCTGTTTTAGGCTACAGAGTTGAGCCATAGTAACAGGATGATCCTCACCTTGGAAGTGGATCAGGAAGCGTGTCTCCAGCATAGCCCAGTTCTGGATGGAGTTCTCCGGCAGAGTGGAGTACCAATCAAAGGCTGTACCTTTTAGGGTACTTGCGAAGAGGCGAATCTTGAGGGCATCTTGATCCGCAATAGCTCCTGTCAGGATCTTGAAGTGGATGACATGCTGTCTGGCTGAACCTTTCCCAGTATATATCTGGAGAGTAGGTTGCTTGAATTTTGCCGGGAACGGAACCGAGTCCATCCATAGAGGGTAGGGTGGCTTGATCCCATGTTCTTTCAATGTATCCACTTCTTTTACTTTTGCAAGGATATCGTCCACGTCCTTTCTGATAAGGGCGCGGGACTCATTATTTTCTGCATTGCCCTCGTCATCTTCATGATTCGGAGGGGTTTCATTATTAGGTGGTGGACGCTGTAGAGTGAGAATCAAATTTTCCATCAGAGTCTCAATTCTCTGTTGTCCTTGCTCCAACTACTGGATGCGTGCAGTTACGTCATCATGCGGTGGAGGCTGCTCAGAACTTGTAGCCAAGACGTTCATCCCTCGGGATTCGAACGAAGAAATCGTCCTGGTGACTGAGCTGGGGCTCATTCTTCTATATGAAGAATTTTAGGAGTGGTTACTCCGGTGTCCTTGGCTTTGAGGAGTGGAGGATTCTTCCAGATGTGTTCGTGTCCGGGAGACACTGCGAGCCACCGGACGCCTAACACTGATTTTTGTTGCTGACTTCTAGCGTTTTCTGGTTTTGCCAACCATATGAACAGCACTGACTTGGTCGGGTCTTTCTTTTTCGACCCATTTGTTTAAGATATGAAGATTAGAACGCTGGGTTCTTTGTTTCTCGAGTCTCTTTTGTCGATATGCAGTGCGGCGACGCATACGACGAGCAATTTGAGCTTCAGTCAGCTTTGGCTGGGCTCTGGCGATGAAGGATGTAGTCCCTTGTGCGCAACAGCCGAGTTTGTCTTCTTTGAAGCTTGGCAAGGACAGAATCTGGACGCGGTCCTTCGTCTGTCGCAATGAAGACTTGAATTTTGCGAGCTCGGCCCCTGTTGAGATGAAGGGTCGACTCGCAGGAGTGCAGGATTCAGCATGTTTTTGCATAGGCCTAACGATGCAGGATTTGATTTTGGGCTTGTAGGAGCAAGCCGGCTCATGATGATTTTGTTTATTTTTTGGGTGGAGGGTAGGTTTCTCCTCTTTCATGTAAGAGAGAGGGTAGAACTGATTCTCCTTGAGAGGGGCCAGGTATGCTGGCTTTGCAGATGTTTGGGACCTCGGTTGCTTTGGCGAAGATCTCAGGGACCAGGTTTTGGTGTAAACTTGGTTTCTTGTGGGTTGAGGCTTCGTGGGAACGCCACGGGCTTCAGGCTTCTTGGTGTTCGCCCTTGGTGCCATTTTAGTGACACGTTGCGGGGCGGTTTTCTGCTTCTTGGCAGGTACAGTGTCTTCTGCGGGAAGTGGGAATGGTCCCAGCGATCCGAAGACGATGGTCCAGGGAGTTGAAGTTGACCCGGTGTTTGGAGAGTTGTCGAGGGAGATGACGCTTCGGCAACTGGCAGGGCGCTTATGCTTGTTTTGTTTGTCTTGCAGCATAAGCTGGTACTTGTTCTCATCGAAAGTGATGGTCAATGAAGCTGCCATTATTAGTTTTGGAAAACTTCTGAAACAAGACCAAATCCATTAGTAATCACAAGAATATGGTGATCGTAAATGGAGAACAACTATGGTTTTCTCTTTTCAAATCACTTGAGAGGACATGGCCCAACCCAAGGTCGATGAAGAAGGCAAAAAGCCATAGAGGACACAATTGTTCTAAAATGCAAGTATGGTAGGCTCAGAGTGAGCGTTCCAGTGACTGCTAGAAGCAATTGTAGACCTTAATTCAAATTACCGAGAAGCAAGGCTCACTCGAGGTAAAATGATATAAGGTTGGAGATACAAATGTGTTGGTCGCGAATACAGTAGACCCGAAAGGGCGTACTAGCACCGCTAGGCACAAATGTTGCAAATCGTATCCTTGGGAAGGACACGAGATGGGATTTTTTTTGAAAGGTTAAAATTGGGTTCACAAAGGAGAGCAAATGGTGTTCCAATCCGAACAAAGGCTCAACATTTCTGCGAGCGCTAAATTCAGAAGGGAAGGAACCAGAATTTCTCGGATGTGAATCCAATAATGACGGAAGTTTTTTTTTTGAAAGGTCAAGATTGAATTCATCAAAGAGAGCAAATGGTGTTCCGTTTTTAAAACAAAAGCTCAACAATTCTGCGAGCGCTAAACCCGAAAGGGAGGGAACCAAGATTTCTCAACTCTGAACTCAAAAGTGACGGAAGTTTTTTTGAAAGGTCAAGATTGAATTCATCAAAGAGAGCAAATGGTGTTCCGTTTCAAACAAAGGCTCAACATTTCTGCGAGCGCTAAACCAGAAAGGGAGGGAACCGAGATTTCTCAACTCTGAACTCAAAAGTGACGGAAGTTTTTTTTTTTCTTTCTTTTTTTTAAAAAAAAGATTTTTTTTTTTAGAGAATTTTTTTTTGAGAGGTGCACATAGATTTCCAATTCGATCTTATGAAACCTTAGTAGATAGATCAGCCCCAGTTAAGGGTAGGATTACTTAATGAACCCGTTTGGAGGACCCTTGCCTCGTACAGTCTAGCTGTCTCCACACTCTGGACAAGGCTTTTCTTACATCCACTTTGGTCAAAGAACGCAACTGGTGGAACCTTAGTGTTTTTTTTTTTTTGAAATCTTTTTTTTTTAAAGAGTTTTTATAAACTCATCAAAGAGAGCGAATGGTGTTCCAATCCGAACAAAGGCTCAACATTTCTGCGAGCGCTAAATCCGAAAAGGAAGGAACCAAGGTTTCTCAACTTTGAATGCAAAAGAGAAAAAACTAAATTTTTTTGAAATTATAATTTTTTTTGAAATCCCAGTTGGACTCATCAAAGAGAAAAGATGGCCCAATCCCCGATATGAACGATAGCTGCGAACATTTCTATGAGCTATCAAGTTCAAAGAGGAGAGGATCAAAATTTCTCAAAGTTGGATCTTGAGAAAGAGAGATCATTTTTTTTTAAAAGAATTTGAAATGAAGTTTTTTTTTTTCAAATCCCAATTGAACTCATCAAAGAGAAAAGATGGCCCAATCCCTGATATGAACGATAGCTACGAATATTTCTGTGAGATATCAAGTTCGAAGAGGGAAGGATCAAAGTTTCTCAAAATTCAGTTTTTAAGAAAAAGAGATCAGATTTTTTTTTTTTGAAGTGAGAAAGAACAATTGAAATCTCATCTCATGTTTTTTAGATGCAAAATGCAACATAGGCCACCAACTAGAAAGGAGCCAAGTGATCAAAGCATCACGTTCTCAAGTCAACGTGTCCCACCAGGTATGCCAACTTGATGGACCCGAAAAAGAGGGGGAATCTTCCGTCCTCTCCCTCTGCACCCCGGGGGCTGACCTGGGTCTCGGCGGAGGAGGGAAGATCTCGGGCATCAACATTTTTGTACGGGTAGGCCAGATTTACTTTCTACTTGGAATTTGGAATAGTGATAATCCGGAGATTCACCTTCACAAGTGGAAAGGAAATCAATCCTTTTTTCTAACTTTTCAAATTGCATAAATATTAAGAAAAGAGACAAGTTTTTAGAATGCCGTAAGAGGCGTTTTTGTTTGTTTGCCGTGAAAGGCGTTTTTACAAAACTCATCAAATGTGAAAGACAAGAATTGTGATTTCTTTTGTCTCTTTAAGAAATACAAACTACAATAGAAAAGTAAGAAAAGGGATCTAACTTCTCAGGAGATTGTGGGGACACGTTGAGATCGACGGTCGCAAGTCATGTATGGGCTTCGCCATCGTCCTTCAAATGAGAACATGTGATGCTTTGATTCTTTGTCTTGGCTCCTAATCTCAGTTTTTTAAAGGACAAGGACCAAGAGAAGGTCTTATATCCAATGAAAAACCAAGTAAATGGGCTGAAAAGCCGCGTTTAGGCCATGTTGGAGAAGGAGGTGACCTTGGGTGGGGGGGTGGGGGGTGGCCCCCAAGGGACGTTGATCACCTTGTGGTGCTTCCGGGAGCAAAGTAGCAGGACTTCGTCTCTCTCTTGGATTTTCTGATTTTTCAGAGCTTGTACTTGGGATCTCTTTTCATCATGCTTTCTTCTTGGAATGGACCTCCTTTTATTGGCTTTTGGTAGCCATGAGGTGTTTATTGGCATTGATGGCCATGATGAAAGAATTTATGAGGAGTTACAAGTTGATTTTGTAACTTCTTTTTCAAGGCTTGTGATTGGCTGATGAAGGTAGCGGGCATTTAATCACCTTTATGCTTCATGATGATGGGAGTTTCATGGGTTTAATGCCATGATTGCTTGGATTTGTAACTCCCAAATGGTTGGTTCTGATTGGGCCGTCCAAAATAATGAGTTAATGACTGTTTTAATGGGTCAATTAACGACATTAAGTGGTTGCCAAGGCATGTGAAGAGTCGCGGGCCGTGCTGCGCCTTTTAAGATTCTTCTTGCGATCATCACGGGTGGATCCACGCATTATTTGATGTCGTATTGCGATGCAATTTCAGACATTGATTGATGTTGGCGGGCCGGTGACGTCTATCTTGTCGATTTCAAGATCGGTCGGACAGAAAGTGCACTTTCTTGGTCAGCCGGTTGGCGATCTTGAGGCGATCGGTGATGATTTCATGCTTTTGACGGCGGATCCGAGATGTCGACGAAGATCAGTGGTTTTGAAGCACCAAACATTGGATTTTCAGAAAATCACAGAGGCCAGAACACCCGAAACGGGAAAAGAATCGGAAAACGGACGATTTGGCGCCAAATTCGGCGACCCAGATTTCCAGGGTCGCCGGCGACCATAGGGCTTCGGCCCGTTTGGTCGCCGAGCGTCGTTTTCGGCCGTTTTTTCGTCTTTTTCGTTCCTTTTTTCTTCTGTATTTTTTTTGACATTTTTCCTCAATTATTGACTGTATTTTCTTGGAGAAATCTTGACGAGAACCCTCGCGAAATCGGAGCACAAAGTTTCCTATTTTTCGGGAAAGCTGAAGACTTTGTAGCCGATTTTCCGTCAAGCGTCGAAACTAGGTCAAACGATGTCGGAATGACCTGAAAATTGAGGTGAAGCTTCTTGAGCAGTGGATAGGACCAACCATGGGCTTTTATTTGAGTTTTGAAGCCGTTTGGAGTCCCATCGATGCTTCACTTGATTTTGCTGCGGGGAAAATGCCGAGCTTTGATATGTGGTCAAACGATGTCTGATTGACCTGAAATTTGACGGGGAGCCTATTGGAGTCATTTTGAGACGTTCCATGGGCTCTATTTTGGATGTCATGGTCCCGGGTTGCTCCGCCGCCGGTAGGCTTGATTTTCTCTCGGAGCATCGAAACCTGGTCAAACGTTGTCGGAATGACCTGAAATTTGACGTGCAGCCTTTTGGAAGCATGTTGAAGCCACTCATGTATTTTGTTTGATGAGTGATGGCTTCGGTGGTTGCCGCCGCCGGGAGGCTTGATTTTGCTGCTCGAGCATTGATGGAGGGTCAAACGTTGTCGGTTTGACTTGAAATTTGGCATGGAGCCCTTTGGAGACATTCTGGAGTCATCTGTAGGCTTTGATCAAAGTTTTGGTGTCTTTGATGATGTTACCGTCGGGAGCGCTTGTTTAGCTGTCGGAGCGGTGAAGTTGGACCAAATGATGTCGGAATGACCCGAAACCTCAGGTATACCCCTCCTTTAGCTGTCTTGAAGGATCTCTCAGTTTCTGTCTGATTCTGACAAAATCTGATGCTTGAAGTAGCCTTGCCTATTTTGTAGCAGGATGCAGCTTCAGGAGGCTTCTTGATGTTGAGGAGACATATTGAGTTTTTTTTGGTGTCAACAAACCACCATAACACAATCAATTATAGTGGTTCGGCCAAATTGCCTACATCCACTCCTGGTAACCCTACCGGATTTTCACTAATCAATTTAAAGTTTAGGATCACCTCAAACCTTACACATACATCACTATGCTTTTCAAGGCTAAGCATAAACGTTTAGAACCACAACAAATGCTTTTCAAGGCTAAACACTAACCTTTACAACTTAGATTTTTCTCTTATGAATTATGCCTCAACATGCATGGATAAGAGAACTAATCAAGCACTAAGATTTGCCTCTAAATAGGCTGATATGAAAATGAAAAACTAAACTTCTAGATGCATGCAAATGAATGACAAAGAGTGTAGTAGATGTGAGTTCTAGAAAAACGATCAAACTCTTTTTAGAAAAGGAAATTCAAGATGATTCAAAGATGCTAATCATATGTGAGACAGAGTAGAATGATTTACACATGGTTTTCATAAAGATCCAACTTGTATTTTGAAAGATGTAATCACAAGATAAACAAGTTGATTCTGAAAACTAGGTTTTGAAAAACTCATGTGAAAACAAAACATAAGTTGATTTCATAAATCAAATAGACTTTAAAAGATGAAACATGTTATGAAAATCACTACACAAGGATACAAGCAACTCTATGATCATGCCTTAAATAGAAACACAAAGGTTTAAGAAAAGAGCATGTTTTTGAAATTTAAAGAGAAGAGAAGCACACCCATTTTGAAGATCAAAGGTTGAATCTAATGAGATGGCTTCATAATCCCTTCACAAAGGTGCTTGAAAAGTTGCTCTTCTTTGCTCTTGAAAATCCCCCAAAGTTCAGTAGCTTTTCCAAAAGAGAAAACCACTTTTTATAGAAAAAGTTGTTCTAACGGCTAGGCGTTGGTTAGCCGACATACAGGGGTCGGTTAACCGACACCCCCAACAGTCACTTGCCAACGGTCATATTTTCAAATTTTTGCTGACCATAAAGCATGGTCGGTTGACCGACACATTAACCGACATATCAAATCAGTTCAGAAAACAGCTCTCTGAATTTGCAACCGAGAGAACTTCGGTCAGGTTCTGAATGAAGGTCGGTTAACCGAACCTTGACTGACAACCCATCAATTAGCTCTTTTTATAATGTCGGTTAACCGAGGCCTAACCGACACCTTGACCGACCAAAGAGTATCAGCAAATGTTTGAAAATGAAGCTCTCTGGAATTCTAACCGACACTGTCTCGGTTAAACTCGGTTCACTGTCGGTTAGCCGACACCTGACCGATAGGTGACCGATTGGCCAAACACACAGAAATTTCTGAAGATCTGAAGGATTTTAAAGAGCTAAACAAATTCAAAGATTTTAAAATGAAGTGTACCAAGACTAAACTGAAAGCTTTAAGAACTTAAGAATATTTTGAAAAAAACCATGCATAACTTTGTAAAAACAAAAACCATGAAAGGGAAATATGCATGATGATCCTAGAAAGGAGAACATGAATGAATGGGAGGACAAGCTTACGAAGATGAATGCATCCTATCAAATTGCAACAAAATAAACACTCTAAGTGCTCTGGTAATCTTCTAGCTCATAGTGCTTGATTGTTTCCCTAGATTGGGTTCCGGGATCCACCATTTTGGAGGAGTTTCAATGTCATTTCATTAGTGATGATTCTTCTCACGACTGAATGGGCGAAGATACTTCAAGCATCAAATCTTCTCAAAACCATCTGAAAACCTCAAGATCTTTCAAAACAGCCAGAATGTATACATAACGTTTTGGGCCATTTCAACATCATTTGGCCATACTTCATGTCACGACCCCAAAATCAGGGTATGATTAAAGGGGCCGTGATTATGGGGATTACTGTAGCATAATCTTTATTCTCTTCCCCAGGATATGTACGGGTGAGAATACAAGATCCTTCACTGTTATGGAATATTTCACGGAAGCTTGCATTGTGGTGTCATCCGAAGTTCGGAGCTCATTAGATTCCTTGTTGCGTCACTAATATCTTACTAGTTGCATCATACTGTATCACATGTCATCAGACTGGTATAACATAAATAGACTATAAGCAAAGCTAGATAAGTAAACAGAAGATTATATTCCCATAATTCAAGTTAGAGAGTTACAAAATAAATGTTAATTACAATCCCAAAATAAAAGGCCAACAGAGGCCAGTACGAAGAAATTCAAAACCCAAAATAAAGACTCCAATGTGATAGTGTCTCATGAGCATGGAGCAGAGTCTATATGACAATCTCAGCACATGAATCACTCGCCTCCTATAGCTCAGCAACCGCCTCCCATGGATACCACTCTAGGGTGAGGAACGGAGAAAACCTACCTACAGCATCAAGTGTAGGGTCAGACACGAATGTTTGGCAGGCATTTAATATAAATATCATAGTATGCAGTATTATTTAGAATTTAAGACAGTTAAATGAATTGAAACAAAGTACAGTCTGCTTGAACATTTATACAAAATTAATACCGGTTTCAATCAAGAGAATGGTGTAATGTCATGTGTACAACCTACTAGTACATGATAATACAAAACCATACAAAGCAGCACAATATCAAAATCTATCAATGTGTCCAGGTGGGTGGGTGTCGCCAGAATTTCCCGGAGTGCATCAACTTGAGCAGAGGGTACAGTGACAGAACAAGATTGCTGGTATGGGTGCATACGCGTGTCCCATAGAGACCAGAACAGAATCATCGACACAGACCAACCGTGGTCCCATAGTGGTCAAAATGTATAGTACCACAGCTCTACCGGAGAGCATAATACAGGAAGTACAGGGGGTGGTACTACAAAAATATGCAGATACGATGATCATGATGATGCCATTCACTGCAAGTAACAATGCAAACACAAATGATTGCAGATTGCAAAAATGATAATATTAATAATAAGTATAATAAGAAAGTGTTGTGGTTATGGCTCATGGCCCCAGTACAAAGGGCAAGGGTCCTTTTTATCTTTATCTTCTCACGTACTCTAGAATTCGAAGCTCCCATTTGGTATTAGAAGTACCCCATGGGTTCAAGGCTTACTTGTGACCTTAATCCTTACAAGGAGACTTCATAACCCAATCGGAATCACGAATTCACTTGGATCACCAAGTCCATGGTTATCTCACTCTATCGTGTCGCTTGGGGTTACATGTCTTAACAGAATCAATGGAACTTGAAAAGATTACAGATTGAATGGATCGGTCAAACATAAATTGGTTACCCTAGCCTAGGTATCATCTAAGAGCCTTAGTAGACAGAATTGAGTCATTAATGGGCCCGACAATAGTCAAACAAGATATTAGATTAAACCAATTCACTCGGAGTTTGAGCAGACAGAACCTTAAAAAGGGTTGACCAAGAAATTCTAACGATAAACGAGCAACATTTCGGCTAGAAATGAGGGCCCCGAATGGGTGGAGAAAGAATAAAGTGATCCAGGTAACTCAGAGCAGGCAAGGCAATTGAATGCTTGGACACCAACCGAGAAACCATCTATGGATCTGGGTACATCCAATAGTCAAGCAGGGCGAAGACCACGCTCTAAGACCCAAGGAGTCCCATTATTCACAATGCTAGGGCCGGGTAAACCGGGTATGACAAAGCACATACAAAACGATAAGATGGAAAAATACGCACCATGCGTATGCATAAGGAAATACTAATAAAGTACAGTCAATGATCCATCACAATGCAATCTTTTATATATTGATCACCTTGGAGATGCAAGTACAATAATACCCAAAACTATACACTTTAAGGGTCGCTACACTTGGTGCATTCGGACGGTGGGGATATCCAAGCCCTAAGTCCGGATAGAACAGTACTCACCGCACTCCACATGCCTTCAAATAATCTAAGAAGTGTAAGAATAAATTAAAACATCATTTCCCATAAGTTTTAGGTGAAAACCAAGTTAGATAATGTTCGGGTATAGGATACCGCCCAATCTTAGGCTTTCAATCTCTTTTATGAAAAGTGGCCGAGTTCAATGGTTACAATTAGGTTTGGGCTCTCAAAGACCTTAATTTAGGGCCATTGGTGTTTAGGGTTAATTTTCTAAGGTAGCCGGGTGCTCATGGAAAAATTCATATTTTAATGGAGGGTTAGAGCACTCTTTGGGTTCAAAAGGGATAAAAATCCATTTATATTAATTCTTAAATTAATAAAACTTAATTGGGAGTTAACAAAGTCAAATTTGCTAAAATTGGGTTACAATGGTCAAATTTGTTAAAAATCTTCCAGTGGATGATATCATTACCATATGACATTAGTGCTTCCCATTGATGGGAGATGGTTAAGGTACAACCAATTCATGGGAGATGGTTATGATGGATTTATCTATCTATAATTATCAAGACATCATCACTTCAACGTCCTAGATCACCAGAATGTGGACTCACTAATCACAACTCAAGGATATATTCAGTTCGACAGATTAGATTCGTCTAAAGAAGTTGAAGCTGGAGGGATTCTTATCGTGCTAAGAAAAGTCGCAGAAAGATGTTTCTCCAAAATTCATGTTTTCTTTTTCTCCCCTTCAAGTATAAAGCTATCCATTGGGACTGAATATAAGGAGAATCTTACTAAAGACTAATCACAACTCAAGAATAGGCCTGCATATTAAGAAATTATTAGAAATATATCTAAATATTTAAATAAATTATAAATGAATATTAATATATAATTCATAATAAAGTTGGAAACTCATTAGAGAAACTTTAGGTAGGTGGAAATATTTAGGGAAAGATCAAGTAAATAGTAAAGATTTTAGGACATAAATATTTAAATAAATTATAAATGAATATTAATATATTACTAAATATTTGTGCGTAGCCATATAAATTGAGTGCCATTTCATAATTAAATGTGGATTCTGGAATTAATTTGCTTCCACAGTAGACCCCACAGATTAATTAATCCTACCAAATATCTAAAGAAAAAAAGTGGTGTTGGTATAAAAAAAAGTGGACCCCGTAAATTGTGAGTTTGGAAATAAAGAAGACTTGGATTTCATAACTAAAGAGAAGTTATTATTGTATACTATGTTTTTTGAAAGGGATAAGTATCTTATTTCAAGAATATTTTAAATTTGCATTGAGATATTTTATGTGATGAAACTAGATTAGAAAGGTAATTCCAAAATGTATGATTGTAAAAAGTTTGAGGATGCGCCACGTGTCCCTCTCCCAGGAAGTCCCCTGTCGCCACGTGTCGCTCCCCCACAAACTCACCTGCTGTTTTTTATTATATAATATATAAGTATAACTAGCAACAAAGGCCCGTGCTGAGCTCGGGTACTTTTTTTGCATGAAATGGTAAAATTTTAATAAAAGAAAAAGAAGAAGCAGAGGGCACAAAAGGCCCTGAAAGATACAAGGGCGAAGAAAATAGAAAAGACAGAGAAGAAAGAAAAAACCGAAGGGGGAGAAGGCGAGAACGAACTGCTGCAAAGAGGCAGCTACAAGAGGGGCAAACGATCAGAAGGGGCGAGCAAAATCGCAAGGCCAAAAGGGGAAAACTGCAGCAAGAAGGCGATCAATCCTCATGTGCGCGAACCGCAAGAGGGCAGCTTCTGAAGGCGAGCGAACAAGAGGGGCGAACAATCCGCAGACTAGAGGAGAGTACAACATCAAGAGGGGCGATCAATCCGCATGAAGGCAAAGAGGGCGCTGAGTTGATCGCCTACAAAAATTTTGTTGAACTGCTTCATGGAGAAAGAGATAGCTTCAATGAGGCGAATTTGGATGGAGAGAGAAGAAGGTCTGCAGTCTTCAAAGGTAGCTTCATTTCTGGCCTTCCACAAGTAGTAAAGGATGGTGATAAAGATTGATGCCATGTATTTGAGACCATTGGTGTCGTTGTCTTTGGAGAAAAGTAACCAAATTGCAAATGCATAGAGAGTTTATGGGATCTGGACCCCAGTTGCATGCATAAACCAATTCCAAATTGATTTTGCTAGATCATAGGATAAGAAAAGGTATCCTACAAAGTCTTCTGCTGAGTGGCAAATGCTGCATCTGGAGGCGAGAAAGAAACCAAGGCGTTTGAGTCTCAATTCAGATGGTGTTCTATTGTACATCAGACGCCAGCCAAAGCAGCAAATTCTGTGTGTGTGTGTGTGTGGGGGGGGGGGGGGGGGGGGGGGGAGGGGGGAGAGATGTTGTTCCATATAAGATTCGGCCATGGGAGAGGGGCAGCTCTGTGTCTAACAACATGCCATGCAGAGAGCAAGGAGAGATTGCCATTTGAGGAGTTTCTCTAGGTTAGGGTATCAAGTACAGTAGGGTTGGGATTGAGGTCTGAGAGCAGAGAGAACAGGTGCTGATGAATGATTAAAGGCAGAGAATCAGGGATAACCCAAGATCCCGAATGAAACAGGGATGAAAGTCGCTGGTCTCTGGGAAAATGTTGAAGAGGGAAGTGAGTTGAAATGGGTTCGCCTGCTGTCCAGGAGTCATGCCAGACATTGATGCTCTGACCATTACCGAAAATCCAGGAGCTGCCTTGATGAATTAGAGGAGCTAAGCGTCGGATTTTCTTCTAGATGCAGGAGCCATGGATAGAGTTCTCTGAGTCCCAAATGGGTCTGAATTTTAAATAACGGTACTTGAACCATTTAGACCACAGAGAATTAGAGGTGGAACCTTGCCAGCCTAATTTGATGAAGAATGCAAAGTTGATGTCTGTGATTTTCCTAATGCCTAGACCACCTTCTGACTTAGGGAGGGTGATGTGTTCCAGCTGACAGAGTTGATTTTTTTGTGGGGAGAATTGCCATACCAGAGGAAGAGCCTCATTTTACTTTCTATCTCCTTGCAAATTGATGCAGGGATTGGAATAATAGCAGCAAGGTGGATAACCATACTGGAGATAACATGTTTGATCATAATTAAACGGCCTGCAAAAGAAAGTGTTATGGCTTTCCAAGCAGAGAGCTTGGAGTTAACTGCATCCAAGAGTGGAAGAAAATGGTTTTTTTTTGGAGTCCCATCGCAAATCGGAATGCCCAGGTATTTAGATGGGATGAAGCAATCTGGATGCCTAATATGGAGCTAATTCTTCTCTTCCTACTTAAACTGCATTTACCAACGTGCAGTTGACTCTTCTGAAGATTGAAAAATTGACCGGCTGCTTGCTGATAAGTCTCCAGAAGGTCTTGGAGGATGAGCACACTCGATGTAGCACCTTTCATGAAGATAAGGATGTCATCAGCATAAAGTAAGTGACAAGGAGTAGAGGGGATCTTTGAGAGAGCAGAGAGTAAGCCTTGCTGTTGGAGATTATGAATATGAAGGCTCATGATTTCTTCCGCCAGGATGAAAAGATAGGGGGAAAGAGGGTCTCCTTGTCTTAAGCCACAAGAAGGGCTGAAGAAACCTTGGGGAATTCTATAAATGATCACTGAACCTTTGGAGGTGTAGATGCATTCTTGAATCAAAGAAATCCAAGTGTCTGAGAAGTGAAAGAAACGGAGGACTGATATAAGGAAGGACCAGTTAAGCTTATCAAAAGCTTTGGAGATGTCAAGTTTGAGGCATAATGAGCCTTTATTGATTTTGGAGTTTAGTTTTTGGTAGAGTTCATAAAACAGACCTGTGTGGTGCTGAATGCTCCTGCCTTTGATGAAAGCGACTTGGTGATGGGAGATGAGGTTAGGGATGATTTTGCAGAGCCTGGTGGAGAGGACTTTGGAGATGATTTTGTATGAAAAATTCAACAAACTAATTGGTCTGAAGTCTGCAAATGTGCAAGGGGATTTGGACTTGGGAATGAGAGCTAAAAAGAAGGTGTTGGAGGCTCGGTGGATCCGTTTGGAGAGGAAGAAGTACTGAACTGCTGCAGAGATAGTTGGGCCTATGATGCTACAAGTTGAAGTGTAAAAAGCCCCGTTGAAACCGTCCGGACCAGGAGAGCTATTTTTCTTGAGGGAGAAGACTGTTGTTTTTATTTCGTCAAAAGAGGGGGTGGCGGTGAGGAAAGAATTTTCAGAAGGAGAGACCTTGGGGCTGTTAATCTGGAAAAGGGAGGAACAAAGGTAACTGTCATGAGGTTTAAGTAGGTTTGAAAAGAAGTCAACTGCGTGGGCTTGGATGGATGCTTGGTCATTAGTGGTAGTGCCATTGATAGAGATGTGATGAATTGAATTAAAGGAGCTTCTAGTTTTTGCTGATTGATGAAAAAACTGTGTTTTTGTCTCCCTCTTTCAACCATTGAATTCTGGACCTTTGTTTCCAGTGGATTTCTTGGGCAGATAGGGCTTCATGGAGATCTGATTTTGATGACTGAAGAGCAACACTGGAGATATCCAAGGGAAAAGAATCAAGATTGGATTGGCATTGCAAGACTTTTTCTTCAACAGCTTTGATATTTTGGATGAGGTTTCCATAGGTAGATTTACTCCAGAGTTTGAGGGTCTTAAGTTTTTGGGCAAGGATCAATTGAGGATTACCATCTATAAGGATGTCCCAGCTGGCTTTTACTGTTTCTAGGAATGAAGGGTGGGCCAGCCATTTGTTTTCGAATTTGAAGAGGGCTTTTGGGGTAGGAGTTTGGATCTGGTGGGAAAGGAGAATAGGGCTGTGGTCTGATGAGACTCTTGGCAGGTGGTGAGTTATCGGATCACGGTAGTGGCGTTGCCAGGTGGAGTTAATCAGAGCTCTGTCAAGCCTGGCTGCAACCTATGAGGATCCTTGTCTGTTATTTGACCAGGTGAATCTATTGCCAGAAAATTGAGTGTCTTGGAGACCTGCTTGCATGACTGTAGTTTGGAAAGCTTTAAGGGAGGAAACGGTAGATTGGCGGAGGCTGAGCTTATCGGAATGGGTGAGAGTAGCATTAAAATCACCTATGACACACCAAGGCAGGTTGGTTGGGGAGGTGTCAATGAGGGTTATCCAGAGGTCCTTTCTTAAAGAGGAGTTGGTGCAACCATACACACCAGTGATGATAGTGTTTAAGCCAGAAGAGGAATTCAGGAGAAATATAGAGAGAGTGTGAAGATTTAACAGTAATGGAGAGAGAGTGCGAAGATTTGGAGAGGCACCAGAGGTTAGGGGATGAGGATAGAGAGGAGGGGTTGTTGGTATGAAAATTATCAAAACCGAGTTTATTCCAGATGAGGGAGATGGAAGGAGTGATGGGGGTCATGGGCTCAGAGAGGAAAATGTGGTCAGGAGAATGATTAAGGATCATGTTGGCCAAAGCACATTGTGTGGGGCAATTAGCAATGCCCCTGCAGTTCCACTAGAGAATTTTTAACATGGGGATGAGAGTGAGGAGGTTTTCTTGGCTTTGGACCTCCTGGTTATCGGACCATTTGAAGAAGGTAGTTGTTTGCCTTTCTTGGATTTACTTACTATGACAGAGGTGGAGGGGTGTCAGCTTTGGTAGTCAAGTGAGAATTAGAAGAGCAGGTTTGAGGGATGGAGGGGCTTGGGATAGATTGACTATTGTATGTTGACACCAAAAAAATCACTATATCTCCTCAACATCAAGAAGCCACATGAAGCTGAATCCTGCTACAAACAGGCAGAACTACTTCAAGCATCAGATCTTGTCAGAATCAAACAAAAACTGCAAGATCCTTCAAGACAGCCAAAAAAGGGGTACACATGAAGTTTCGGGCCATTCCGACATCGTTTAGCCTAACTTCACTCCTCCAACAGCTAAACAGGCGCTCTCGGCGGCGACAGTGTCGAAGACATCAAAACTTCGATCAGAGCCTACGGATGGTTCCAAAATACCTCCAAAAGACTCCTTATCAAATTTCAAGTCAAACTGACAATGTTTGACCCTCCATAAACGCTCGAGCAGCAAAACCAAGCCTCTCGGCGGCGAGAACCACCGAGACCATCTCTCATAAAAAAAAACATATGAGTGGCTTCAACATGCTTCCAAAGGGCTGCACGTCGAATTTCAGGTCATTCCGACAACGTTTGGCCAGATTTCGATGCTCCGAAAGAAAATCAAGCCTACCGGCGGCGGAGCGCCCTGGAACCATGACATCCAAATCGAAGGTAAAGGATCATCTCTACATGACTCCAATAGGCTCCCTGTCAAATTTCAGGACAATCGGACATCGGTTGACCGTATATCAAAGCTTGACATCTTCCCTGCAGCAAAATCAAGGCAAGCATCGATGGGACCCCAAACAGCTTCAAAACTTAGATAAAAGCCCATGGTTGGTCCTATCCATTGCTGAAGAAGCTTCACCTCAATTTTCAGGTCATTCCGACATCGTTTGACTAGTTTCGACTCTTGACGGAAAATCGGCTACAAAGTCTTAGGCGTTCCAGAAAAATGAGAAACTTTGTGCTCCGGTTTTGTCTGACTTCTCGTCAAGTTTTCTCCAAGAAAGTCAAGTCATAATTGAGGAAAAATGTCAAGAAAAATAAAGAAGAAAAAAGGAATGAAAAAGAAAGAAAAACGCCCGAAAAAGACACTCGGCGACCAAAGGGGACAAAGCCCCATGGTCGCCAGCGACCCAAGGTGCATGGTCACCAGCGATCCTGGAAATCCGGGTCGCCATAGTTCCGCCGGATAGCCCGTTTTCCGATCCTTTAAGCGTTTCGGGAGTTCCTGCCTCTGTGATTTTCTGAAAATCCAATTTTTGATGCTTGAAAATGACTGATCTTCGCCGACATCTCGGATCTGTCGTCAAGAGCGTAAAGTCATTACTGATCGCCCCAAGATCGCCAACCGGTTGACCAAAAAAGTACACTTTCTGTCCGACCGATCGAGAAATCGACAAGACAGATGTCACCGGCCCACCAACAACAATCAATGTCTGAAATTACATCGCAATCCGACATCAAACAATGTGTGGATCCACCTGCGTCACATGTCTTTACTTCCAAAATGAATAAGTTACCCTCTACATTAGATCAAACAGTCATAGTAACAACTCCCACTGGAGGACACTTGAACACTTGCACTATATTTTATGAATGCCCACTTATAATCGGGGAAGCTAACATGCCGGTTGACCTGATAATGCTACCTATGAATGATTTTGACATCATCCTGGGAATGGATTGGCTAGCAAAGTATAGAGCAGTACTGGATTGTTTTAACAAACTGGTTCACTTTAATCTAGAAGGGTTCGAGGACGTGTGTGTCATAGGAAAGAGAAGGTCGGTACGCACGGCAGTCATCTCAGCAATCAAAGCTTGTAAACTATTGCAGAGTGGATGTTAAGGGTATCTAGTTTTCATTACAGAAGAGAAGCAGAAGCCTGTGATGGACCCGAAAGAAATCTTCCGTCCTCTCCTTCCGCACCCCGGGGGCTGACCTGGGTCTCGGCGGAGGAGGAAAAATCTCGGGCATCAACTTTTTTTTGTACGGGTATGCCAGATTTACTTTCTACTTGGAATTTGGAATGGTGATAATCCGGAGATTCACCTTCACAAGTGGAAAGGAAATCAATCCTTTTTTCTAACTTTTTAAATTGCATTAATATTAAGAAAAGAGACAAGTTTGTTTTTTTAGAATGTCGTAGGAGCGTTTTTGTTTGTTTGCCGTAAAAGGCGATTTTACAAAACTCATCAAATGTGAAAGACAAGAATTGTGATTTCTTTTTGTCTCTTTAAGAAATACAAACTACAATAGAAAAGTAAGAAAATGGATCTAACTTCTAAGGAGATTGTGGGGACACGTTGAGATCGACGGTCGCAAGTCATGTATGGACTTCGCCATCGTCCTTCAAATGAGAACCTGTGATGCTTTGATTCTTTGGCTTGACTCCTAACCTCAGTTTTTTTAAAGGACAAGGACCAAGAGAAGGTCCTATATCCAATGAAAAACCGAGTAAACGGGCTGAAAAGCCGCGTTTATGCCATGTTGGAGAAGGAGGTGACCTTGGGGGGGGTGGCCCCCCAAGGGACGTTGATCACCTTGTGGTGTTCTTTGCAGCAGAGCAGCAGAACTTCGTCTGGATTTCTTTGGGAGAAGTGCAGAATTTCAAGTCGATAGATGTCGATGATCTTCGATTGATCCCTCTCTCTTGGAAATGGATCTCCTTTTATAGGCTTTTGGTAGCCATGGGGTGGTTATGGGCATTAATAGCCATGATGAGAGCATTGATGAGGAGTTACAAATTGATTTTATAACTCCTTTTTCATGGCTTGTGATTGGCCGATTAAGGTAGTGGGCTTTTAATTGCCTTTATGCTTCATGATGATGGGAGTTTCATGGGTTAAATGCCATGATTGCTTGAATTTGTAACTCCCAAATGCTTGAATCTGATTGGGCCATCCAAAATAATGAGTAAATGACCGCTTTAATTTGTCATAAACGGGTCAATTAACGACATTAAGTGGTCGGCAAGGCATGTGAAGAGTCGCTGGCCACGCCGCGTCTTTTGATATTCTTCTTGCGATCATCACAGGTGGATCCACGCATTGTTTGATGTCGGATTGCGATGCAATCTCAGACATTGATTGATGTTGGTGGGCCGGCGACATCTGTCTTGTCTATTTCACGATCGGTTGGACAGAAAGTGCACTTTCTTGGTCAGCCGGTTGGCGATCTTGGAGCAATCGGTGATGATTTCATGCTTTTAACTGCGGATCCGAGATGTCGGTGAAGATTAGTCGTTTTCAAGCATCAAACATTGGATTTTCAGAAAATCACAAAGGCAGGAACACCCGGAACGCGAAAAGGATCGAAAATCGGACGTTTTGGTGCAAAATCCGGCGACCCGGATTTGCAGGGTCGCCGGGCGACCATGCACACACGGTCGCCTGGCGACCTTGGGCCAGGGTCGGAGGCGACCTTAGGGTTTTTGCCCTTTGGTCGCCGAGCTTCGTTTTCATCCGATTTTCCGTCTTTTCCGTTCCTTTTTTTTCTGTATTTTTCTTGACATTTTTCCTCTATTATCTTGATTTTCTTGGATAAATCTTGACGAGAACCCATACGGGATCGGAGCACAAAGTTTCCCATTTTTCGGGAAAGCCAAAGACTTTTTAGCCGATTTTCCGCCAAGAGTCGAAACTAGTTCAAACGATGTCGGAATGACCTGAAAATTGAGGTGAAGCTTCTTGAGCAGTGGATAGGACCAACCATGAGCTTTTATTTGAGTTTTGAATCCGTTTGGGGTCCCATCGATGCTTGACTTGATTTTGCTGCGGGGAAAATGCCAAGCTTTGATATGTGGTCAAACGATGTCCGATTGACCTAAAATTTGACGAGGAGCCTATTGGAGTCATTTTGAGATGTTCCATGAGCTTCGTTTTGGATGTCATGGTCCCAGGTTGCTCCGCCGCCGGTAGGCTTGATTTTATCTCGGAGCATTGAAACCTGGTCAAACGTTGTCGGAATGACCTGAAATTCGACGTGCAGCCTTTTGGAAGCATGTTGAAGCCACTCATGTACTTTTGTTTCATGAGTGATGACTTCGGTGGCTCCCGCCGCCGGGAGGCTTGATTTTGCTGCTCGAGCGTTGATGGAGGGTCAAACATTGTCGGTTTGACTTGAAATTTGGCATGGAACCCTTTGAAGACATTCTGGAGTCATCCGTAGGCTTTGATCGAAGTTTTGGTGTCTTCGATGATGTCACCGCCGGGAGCGCTTGTTTAGCTGTCAGAGCAGTGAAGTTAGGCCAAACGCTGTCGGAATGGCCCGAAACCTTAGGTGTACCCCTCTTTTGGCTGTCTTGAAGGATCTTTCAGTTTCTGTCTGATTCTGAAAAAATCTGATGTTTGAAGTAGCCTTGCCTGTTTTGTAGCAAGATGCAGCTTCATGAGGCTTCTTGATGTTGAGGAGACATAGTGACTTTTTTGGTGTCAACAAATGCCCCCTCGAGGTACAGCGACGAGTAGCTTTTTGGAGTCGATGTGCCTCGAAGAGAAACTTGGAGGAGAGATTCCAACTTAACCAAGAGTTTTGAGCATTTTTTTTTAATAGCCTTATGAGTTTCCGGGGGAATTTTATGGTAGTGAGAGGGATCACGTACCATCTCAAGGCAAAGTTTTGAAAATGACATGGGGTATTTGGATTTTGGGTTTTGGATTTTTGGTTTTTGACCTTGTGAGCTAGCTAACAAGCTGTATATGGCAGGTTAGGGGGTCGGGGTTTGATTTTTTATTTTGACCTTGTGACCCAATAAGCTGTATGTGGCAGGTTGGGGGGGGGTCAGATTTGGGGTTTTTGGTTTTGGGTTTGGTTTGGATTTTGATTTTGGTTTCGGTCTTGTGACCTAACAAGCTGTATGTGGCGAGCTAGGGGACCGGAATTTTGGTTTTGTGAAATGTCAATTTCAAGATTTTGGCTCAATTTGGTTCATGAGGTTGGATGTTTTGGTTTTTGGAAACTCATGAGACTTTCTTTTCTCTTTTTTGAATGGTCCCATCAACTCAAAAGAGGTATGGGACTTTTTTTGCTCTTTTTCTTTTTTTTTTTTTTGCTCTTGGTAAGAGGAATATTTTGACTAAAAGCCACTTTTAGTGCCTAGGTGGTCAAACTTGGCTCATATGGGCTAACCCATGGGACCTTAGGCTTTGGAGATGGCCTAAATCTCATATGGTGTCATTTTTGTAAAGAATATCTAAAGATATCTCTTTGGTGAAGAGAATATCTAAAAATATCCTTCAAAATGATCTTTGAAGCCCTTCTTGAGGTATTTTTAGGGAAAAGAAAGGGGATCAAGCTAAAGAGGGCTAAGGGTCATTAAGGAAAGCTAAAGCTTGGATTAATGAAGTTAAACCACCAAGTAAACTTTGCCTTTTTATAATCATTTTTTATGCTTTGTTTAATCTTTGGTAAATGATTTTAGCATATAAACTATGATGTGTTGAATCCTCTACTTCTTTGATATTTGATTTAAGTAATTGGATTCTTCATCTTGATTTCTAAACGAGTTTGTTTTAATACCTTATAAAACATGTTTTGTCAAAACATTTGATTTGTTTTATAAACATGTTTCATTAACTTGTTTGAATCATCTTTATTGTTTTCATTCATTTGAACTTTAGTTAAATTAGTTTGTTTTTGAAACCAACATTGAATATGCATCACATGTTTAGACATAATTAATTTCATACAACTTGTGAGCTTTTGATTTCAAATCTTCAACAAGTTTGTATTTGGTACATGTGATTTGCATATTACTTCAATCAAATCTTTGTGTGCATTAAACCCTTGAATGCTTCTTAGCATACATTGATTGATCTTAAACTTTTAATATTGATTGAAGTTTCCACACACTCACTTCATAAGCATACATCTTTGCATTTATAGTGTTTGTGTGAGTTTGCTTTACACTTTCATATTCGCCTAATCTAGAGGCAATTAAATTGAGCTTTAATTGTAATCTCTTAGAAGTGCTTTGAGAAAACACTTTCTTGAGAGAAATCATTTGATTGTGTGAAGGTTATTGCTTAGCCTAGAAAAGCATCTTGTATAGGTTGTTGTTAAGCCTTGAGAAAAAAAAAACATTGTAAGGTTATTGCTTACCCTTGGAAAGCATATTGTAGTGGTTATTGCTTAGCCATTTGAAAAGCACAAAAAATGGAAATCCGGTGAGGTGTGTGATCACAAGCCGGTAGTGGATGTAGGCATTGAGGCCGAACCACTATAAATGATTGTGTTATGGTGAATGCTTTTGTGGTGATTGCTGTTGTTTAGCTTCCGCATTTTATTTGTTAATCATCACAAGTGGCTAATAATTTTAAAGAAGTTTAAAATTGGCATAATTGGTCATTAAGTTGTAGCTCACCCTATTCACCCCCCCCCCCCCCCCCTAGGGTTAGGATCCCGGACTTTCAGGATCCAATCGTGGCATTTGAGGAAGAGCCCAGGGACTTTGGAGTGGTTCCAGAATCTTCACCTGGTATGATTGCTTTGGCTTTTCTTCTTGTTTGTGTTGTCATTTGCTAACATGTAGCTTTTGTTTTCTTGTCAGCTGACTTGCCAGAGGATTCTGATGATTTCGAGCCATCCATGGATGCAACTTTTGACGATGATTCGGATGAGCTCAAAGAGGCAGAGAGTACTCCGCCGGTTGTCGAAGCAGGTATATTTGCAATAATAATCTTGATATATTTTTGACAAGATTATATTCATACCTTTTGTCTTTTCCTTGTGACAGATTGTGAAGCAGCAGGAGAGGTTCCTCCGTCTTCCTCAGAGCCAGAACAGGGGGTACCTGCTGCTGATCCAGGAGTGGGGGCTTCTGCTTCCTTTAATGAGTCAGCTTCTTCAGTTGGAAAGAGTTTATTGATTACTCTTCCAATGGAACATGACATGGGCAGTCGTACACCAGAGCATGGCGAATACTCATCTGCACCGCACCTTCAATATGAAAGGAAGGTGTTGAAGACTGTCTTGAGCTCATGGGTTGAGTCTATCTCTTCAGGTCATTTGGAAGCTGGTTTTGGCATGATCAAGCATGTGTAGGACATCCTCGCTGATAGCAAAGAAGTCGGTCTGGACATCGCAAGCGCCAATGATTTTGTTGAGGAAATCATCGTCTTGGGGAACAAATGGACTGAGACGAATAGTTTCCCAGATGGTGACTTCTTTGATAAGATGTTCATAAAACCTTCCAGTAGAGTCAAAACTGAGCTGACTGAGGTCACGACGACTCGGAGGCAGATCGTTCGGGAGAAGAACGTTACCGAGTTATCCATCATGGGGTTGAAGCAAGACTTGGACCGCCTTGATCACGAGGTTGTCGAGGCTAGGCAGCGTCTTGAGCTTTTGGAGGAAGAAGCCATTGCCAAATGGACCGCCATTGTGGAGGCTCATGACAAAGAAGGGACCCTCATTCTCCAGGTTGAGGAAGCTGAAGGTAATGTCCGGAGGAAGATTCAGGAGCATGAGCAGTGGCAAGTCCTCTAGGAAGAACTTCCTCGTGCTGCAGATGGGTCGCGGCATTTGGCCACGTTTTATGGGAACATTTTGAAGAAGCATGTCCTAAAAACTTTGGAAGTTAAGGCCAAGGGTCCGCTTGAGGAGTTGAACCTTTGGTTGAAGACCATGTCGGATTGAGCTCCTGAGTTATAACAAACTCTTTTTTCTTCTTCTCTTTTTTTTTTTGGTACCTCCATGTATAAACAGTTTTGGTACTATATTTTTGTATCCGCTTCCTTTCACTTAAATCATCATTTTGATGAAAAAAAAATTTGAGCAAAAGTTGATGGGAATGTTTGTTTAAGAATTTGATCAAAAGGTTGTCATTTTGTGAAAATCTTTTGTCAAAGAGTTGTTTTGGGCATGAAAGCCCATTTTGTGGCAAAAAGCTTGGTTTTTTGATGGCTTGAAAACTGAAATTTTGGATGGCATGAAGGCCTAATTTTGTGGCGTAAGAGCCAAAATTTGTTTTGCGGCATGGGAGCCAAAAATTTTGAGATGGCATTAGAGCCAAAGTTGTTTTTTTTTTTTTTTTTTTTTTGTAGCATGAAAGCCAAAGTTTTTGTTTGTGTCATGAAAGCCAAAATTTTGTTTGTGGCATGAAAGCCAAGGTTTTGTTTGTGGCATGAGAGCCAAGGTTTTTTGTTTGTGGCATGAAAGCCAAAATTTTGTTTGTGGCATGAAAGCCAAAGCTTTTTGTTTGTGGCATGAAAGCCAAAATTTTGTTTGTGGCATGAGAGCCAAGGTTTTTTGTTTGTGGCATGAAAGCCAAAATTTTGTTTGTGGCATGAGAGCCAAGGTTTTTGGATGGCGTGAAAGCCGATTTTTGGAATGGCATAGCCGATTTTGGCATTTATAGCTGAATTTTGGCGTTTATAGCCTGATTTTTTTTTTGTTTTGGCATTTATAGCCGGATTTTGGCGTTTATAGCCGAATTTTGTTTTGTTTTGTTTTGGCATAAGAGCCAGATTTTTGAAAACCAAGTTTTTGTTTTGTTGGCATGAAAGCCGATTTTGGTGTTTATAGCCGAATTTTTTTTGTTTGTTTTGGCATTTATAGCCGAATTTTGGCGTTTATAGCCGGATTTTGGAGTTTATAGCCGATTTTTTTTTGTTTGTTTTGGCATTTATAGCCGAATTTTGGCGTTTATAGCCGGATTTTGGTGTTTATAGCCGAGTTTTGGCGTTTATAGCCGAATTTTGGTTTTCAAAATGCAGGTATCGACTAAATGTCGCCTCCCCGCTGAATGGTCTTGCAAGTATCGATGGAATGTCGCTTCCTTTCTCATTCGGTTTTGCGAGTATTTATGGAATGTCACTTCCTCACGGGTTGTGTTTTGCGAGTATCGATGGAATGTCGCTTCCTCGCGGATTGGGGTGCAAATATCGACTAAGCGTCGCTTCCCTGCTTTTCCCAAAACTTTTGGTTTTGCGAGTACTGACTTAATGTCATTTCCCCGCGATTTTTGAAATTTGAGGTTTTCTCGAACCATTTGAAATTTTGGGTTGTGGATATCAACTGGTATGTTGCTTCTCCACGATTTTTGAAATTTGAGGTTTTCTCGAACCATTTGAAATTTTGGGTTGTGGATATCAACTAGTATGTTGCTTCTCCATGATTTTTGAAATTTGGTTTGTGGATATCAACTGGTTTGTTGCTTCTCCATGATTTTTGAAATTTGGGTTGTGGATATCAACTGGTATGTTGCTTCTCCACGATCTGAGGTTTTGCAAGTATCGAATAGGGTTCGCTTCCTTGCAGTTTTTTGGGTTTTTAGAAGTATCGAATGGGGTTCGCATCCTTCCGGTTTTTGGGTTTTGCGAGTATCGACTGAATATCGCTTTCTAACAAACCATTTTTTTGTTTTAAGACACGACGGTCATAAATTTTGACTTAAAACAATTTTGGTTGTAAAAGCCGGGGCGAACTAGGGTGAAACTTCCTGAGTCCTGGTTTTTGTTTCAAACCATGAATTTTTGGGTTCAAGGATCGAAAATTTTGGTCAAGTCTGGGAAGAAGCTCCTAAACTTGGATTTTTGGATTTTGATTTTTTTTTTTTGAACAATGAAACGATGAAAGTAAGCATTGTTTTGAGAGAGTTTTTTTTTGGAAACTTCAACATAAAGATGAAAATTTCAAAAGGGGTGGGTTTGACGAGCAAGTACCTTGGAAATAGGCTTTGGCCTTGTAGATATCCCTCTGACCCGTTTGAGGAAGTCTTCAAGGGTAATACCACTTCAAGAACTTGCCGTTGATGGGCAGCATACATCTGTCTCCTTCTATGTTTAGAAGAGCATATGCGCCATTGGAGAAGACTTTGTCGATGACGAAAGGTCCCTCCCATTTTGGTTCAAATTTGCCTTTGGATTTGTGGGCAAAGACTATGGGTCTTTTTACTGCAAGAACCAAGTCACCTTTTTTGTAGGCGCGTTGCCTGACCTTCTTGTCGAAAGATCCTGCCATGCGTGCTTGGTACAACTCAATGCTTTGTAGAGCTTCGAGTCGTCTTTCATCGAGATTATCCAGCTCTTGGAGTCTCAATTTGACATTGCTTTCTTGCGTCATGTCATTTTGCAAAGATACCCTTAAGGAATTTGTACTTCCAAAGGGACAACAGCTTTGCATCCATAGACCAAAGAGAA
This sequence comes from Umbellularia californica, assembly GCA_028538565.1. Taxonomy (NCBI): domain Eukaryota; kingdom Viridiplantae; phylum Streptophyta; class Magnoliopsida; order Laurales; family Lauraceae; genus Umbellularia; species Umbellularia californica. The sequence goes on along the minus strand of JAPQWN010000011.1, from coordinate 43,543,238 downwards.
TGGTGTGCTATGGGTTGGTCCTCGAACGGTGGTTCGATAGGCCCACAAAGCTTCTGGTAGTTTGTCGCTCCAGTCTCTTTTATGACTAGAAACCATTTTCTTGAGAATTTTGCAGAGTGTCTTGTTGAAGGCTTCTGCTAGTCCGTTCGATGCTGGATTATATGGAGTCGAAGGACAACTTTGGATTTTGTACTTGTCGCAAAACCTGTAGAATCTGTGATCTCGGAATTGTGGTCCGTTATCATAGACGAATCTTTTAGGTATGCCGAAGCGACAAATAATGTTGGTGCGCAAGAATTGAAGGATTGATGAGGTCTTCATTTCGCTGAGCGCAAATGCTTTTGACCACTTGGAGAAATAATCCGTAGCGGCGAAGATGAAGCGATGACCTTTGCTTGATGGGGGAGAGTTAGGACCTATGATGTCCATACCCCAGGCTTCGAAAGGCCACGAGATTGCTGTTGGATGTAGCCATTCTGGAGGCATGTGGATATAATCTCCGTGAATCTGGCATTTTTGGCAGTGCTTGGCAAATTGTATTGCATCAACTACCATGGTAGGCCAATAGTAACCTAACCTTTTTATCTGGTTGTAGAGCTTAGGACCAGCCTGATGGGCTCCACAAAGACCAGCATGTATTTCTTTGAGAGTTTCTTTAGACTCTTGTTGTGACAAGCAGCGTAGGAGTACTCCGTTGAAGGATTTTCTATAAAGTGCTTTTGAAGGTATATCCAAATGAAAGTTCGGGGCTCGTCTTTTGATGCTTACCCGATCTTTTAGATCTTCGGGTAGGATTCCGAACATGATGTAATCAATGAACGGATCTCTCCAATCGCCAATCGGAGGTTTGAGGATGGACATCCGACTTCCAACCACTTGGTGGCATTCAGCAACTGCTTGGTGTGTATTGAGAGGAGGGAGAATCCTTCTTTGACACACTGTGATTTGCATGTTTTCCCCTTCTTGGATTGCCATGGATACAGCGAGTCCAGCCAGGGCATCTGCACGGATGTTTTCACCTCTGAGGATGTGGGTGATATGACAGATGTTGAATTTTTGTCGAAGCGACTGCGCCTTATTGTAGTAAGGTAGCAAATCAGGCTTCCTGACTTCATATTTTTGATTCATCTGGTTGACGATCAGTTGAGAGTCCCCAAAAGCTTCCAACATGGTGATGCCGGATTCGAGGGCGAGTTCCAATCCTACAATCAGGGCTTGGTACTCAGCTGCATTGTTTGAACATGGTTCCAGTAGCGGGAAGGCGTGTGGAATCATGTATTTGTCGGGACTGACAAAGAAGATGCCAATTCCCGATATTTGCTTTCCCTTTTCATTTGTCCTGGTTGCACCGTCAAAGTACATGTCCCAGGAAGCATTTGATAAGGAAGTTTCGATGTTGTAGACAAATTCGTCTGGGAGATCATCCCTGAGTGGAGAATCTTTAGGCAATGGATGTTCTGCGAGGAAGTCTGCTAGAGCTTGGCCTTTGATTGCTTTTTGTGGTACATACTTAATATCAAACTGTGATAGAAGAATGGACCATTTTCCCAGTCGGGCGTTGAGAGAACCTGCTTTTGTGACAAGGACCTTTAAGAGGTTGATCCTCGAAATCAGGTAGACTGTGTTCGACAACAGATAGTGACGTAGCTTTTGTATAGCAAACATCACTGCAAGGCATTCTTTTTCGACTGGGGAGTAGCGATGCTCTGTACCTACCAACATGCGGCTAAGGTAATATAGAGGAGCTTCTTTTCTGTCGTCATTTTCTTGTGCTAGCAGAGCACCTAAAGAGTGGTCGAGAGCTATTGTGTACAAGATAAATGGTTTTCCAGTTGTGGGGGCAGCCAGTACTGGAGGTTTGGTGAGGTATGCTTTGATGTCTTGAAATGCATTTTCACATTCAGCATCCCAGACAAAGTCTACGCCTTTCTTCATCAGGCGAGAGAATGGACGACACTTCCCTGATAGATTGGAGATGAACCGTCAAATGTAGGCCAACCTTCCTTGAAGCCCTTTTAATTCTCTTAGGGTTCTTGGAGATGGCATTTCCAGGATAGCCTTGACTTTGGTAGGGTCAAGTTCTATTCCAGCTTTCCGTACTATGAATCCGAGAAACTTACCCGATGAGACACCGAAGAAGCACTTTAGTGGATTCATCCGCAATTTGTGTTTGCGAAGTCGGAGGAAGACTTCTCGAAGATCGTCGAGATGGTCTTCTTTTCTTCTGCTTTTGATGGCGAGGTCGTCAACATAGCATTCGACCGTCTTGTGCTGCATATCTTGGAATATTTTCATCATAGCCCTCTGATATGTTGCATCTGCATTTTTCAGGCCAAATGGCATGACAGTGTAGCAATACACGCCAAATGGTGTGCGAAATGACGTATGCCTTTCATCTTCAGGATGCATCTTTATCTGATTGTAGCCAGAGAATCCATCCATGAATATCATTCGCTCGAACCCATAGGTGTTGTCAATCATCACCTCTGGTATGGGGAGCGGGAATTCATCTTTAGGGCATGCATTATTCAGGTCTCTGTAGTCGATACAGACCCTTATCTGCCCATTTTTCTTTGTCACGGGGACGATGTTGGCTAACCATTCAGGATGCTGTTCTTCGCGGATGAAGCCAACGTTTTTGAGTTTCTGAACTTCTTGTTCAATTTTGTCCATCACGTCGGGACGGAATCTTCTTTGGCCTTGTTTGATAGGCTTGATTTCTTTTTACAAGTTGAGTTTGTGGACTGCTACTTTGGGATCTAAGCCAGGCATTTCGGCATAAGACCATGCAAAGCAATCAACGAACTCGCGAAGAAAAAAGATATACTCGGGTAACTCACCATCCTTTATATTCTTGCTTATGAATACAGGATGTGGGTTATCAAGTGTTTCCAAGTTTATCTTTTGAACAGGGTCTTTTGTCGGAAGGTTTGAAGGTGGTTCCTCCACAGTATTTTCGGAGGCTTTCAACTCAACAAGACCTTCTGGAGTGCCAGAGAAATTTTCATACTGAGGCTCTGTTTCTGTCCATGGATCTTCTTGATCAGTGTTTTTCTCAAGGTTCGCAATGAGATGGTCCCAATCATTTGCTGGAATTGGGTTGAAGTAGGGTACTTCTTTTGGAGACGATGATTCTTCTGGGTCAGAGAACCGCTCATCTGTGTCATCGGGTAATTCCTCTTTATCATCAAAGAAATTATAGCAGTTGGAGGAGCTTTCTGGACCCTTGACGAGTGACTCCTCAAAGAGATATCCAGCGATATCAATTTCTTCATGAGATGTTGAGGCTTGGTCGGCAAAGCGACTTTCCAGCCATGGTGTCAATTGTCTCATAGGAGCGGTAGGATCATACCCCAACCGATATAAAGACTTACCTTTGTGAAGGTGGATTTTCCAATCTTCTGCATGACTTTTGGTCAGGGTGAGTTCCAATGGTGTGAGAATACCATGGCCACCTCCCAAACCAGTCGGATTTTGAGCGTCATAGCCCATTTTCTTCATGATAGCTTGTGCCATCGGACTATACAGGGATAACTGAGGCATACCTTTGTTTAGGAAAGGTTCAAGCGGAGAGTTTAGTGGAGATGCTCCTGATCTGTGGATGTAAATCACTTTTCCTTCTAGCGAAGTTGCCGGAATAACAAAGGAAGTAGACGTAGGATCTTCCATGTCAACAGGTGTCTCTAATGGAGTGAGAGCGGGCTGATCTTGCTGAGTATCAGCTTGGCTTGATGCCGTGTCATCTTCTGGCTCTGACTCCGAGTCTGTGTCATGCATAATAGACACACAGTAGATAGTGAACTTGCCCCCAGCCTTTGGTTTTGTCTTCTTTACTTTGGTAGTGATTACCAAAGGCTTTGAAGATTTGAAGGAGATGACGAAAGGAGTTTGGTGGAGGGTTTGTTTACCTTCGGTGATTGCTGAGGAGCCTTGCCTTTATCTTTCTGGAGACTGTCGGTAAAGTGAATTGTTTTTTCTCCTGTTCTTCTTTTCCATCTTTATACATTTGAGCATCTGTAAAATGGACATCTCTGCCTTTGAAGGGCTTTTTGTCTGCGAACACTCGATGTATCAAGCCATCGTTGGCAACGAACTTGATGCACTGATGTAGAGTTGAAGGGACGACACCATTGTCATGTATCGAGGGGCGTCCAAGGAGTATATTGTAGCATGAAGGGGTCCTTATTGCATTCACAGTGACTTCAGAAATAAGATCACCGATTTGCAATTTGAACTTGATTTTGCCGATAGGCCTTTGAGCGTTGCCGTCATATCCGAAGATTGATACAGACGTGTGACTCAGCTTGCTAGGTGGGATGCCCAGCTCTTCGAGTGCCGAAGTAGAAATAAGGTTGAGTGCAGAACCTGGATCGATCTGAACTTTGTGTACTGTCATTTCTTTGACGTACCCTGTAAAGTACAGGGGTCGGTTGTGCTTTGTCTCGCCTAGCAGGATGTCATCCTTGTCGAAGGCAATTGTTGCACTTGCTGCCTTTTGTACCGAGAGGCATTCATTGCTTGATCCCTCAGTTTTCTTCTTTTCTCCCTTTGGGGGAGTATTTGATTTTTTGACCCTGTAGTCCATTTCAATTTGTAGGACTTGTGGGGCGTGTTTGTCGACATCCGCATTCAGCCTTTGTAATTTTGAAATGAAACTATCACGAGTTTGTGGAGACATTCGTAATAAGTCAAGGATGTACAGACGTGCAGGTATGTGTTTGAAGTACTCGATCAAGTCGTAATGCGTTTTCATTATTATGGCCACTTGGGGTGCTTACAATTTGATTTCCCGAAGGATTTACATAAGAAGAAAAAGGTTGGTTGTAATTTTTGTGGTAATCCCGGCCAGAACGGGTACCTCTACCAACTTCAAGAGCTTCTAGAGACTGGTCTTCTTTTGGAAGATCACTCTCAGGATCAAGGGGTTGATCCTTTGCTGAAGACGTCTCGTAACAGCATTGGTGTCTTCAGTAATTGTGTTGCACGGAGCAATTTCCGGGAACAAGTCCTGAACAGCATCCGACAACCTTTCTGTATTAGTCCAGACATCGTCTATGAGATCGGGCATCTGGGACCAATCGACTGGGCTTTCAATGAAGAAGATTTCATTAGCAGGAGATTCTTCAAGATGATCAATCGGGAGAGGCTTGAGTTCCGATGTCACAGCTTCACGAGACGAGGGCTGAGAGGATGATATCTCAGTGGAAGTCACCTAAGAAGATGTAGCTCCAGATGATACATAACCGGTTGGGGTGTACGTGTCTTCAGAAGCTTCAGAGGCACTATCGTCCTGAGCTATCTCATTGCAGGTCATCCGGACAGGAGATGCCCCCAGTGCAGACTGTTGGGAATCGGACTCATCCTCAGATGTAAGAGGATCATCGATCCAACTGTTTTCTCCATTTTCAGGAGTTAAGGAAGAAAGTTCCCGTTGATTTTCAGGGAATTCCAGTTCTAGATCATGACGAAGATCACTGGCATAAGATGAGACTCGGGAATCCATTCCTCGTCGGAGAGGTATTCTCCCGTTTCAAGGGATTCCTCCCACTGATCGATATCACTGGCAGTATCACTGAACTCGTATCCATTCATGGAGAATCCAACTACCAAGTTGTAAGAGTATGATGCCCCCTGCACATTTTCATTTTTGTATAGAGGTGGCATGAAATCATCAAGGGTGAATTTTCTTACCGCCTTTGAAGTTTTGGGAAGGTATTCTTCCGTAGTCCCTAGTGAAGTAGTGGAAGAAGTTACTACTTTTTCAAGGACTTCTTATTTTGGTTGAGACTTCTGCTGCTGTTTGAACTTGCGGAGTTGTCTCTTGGCTTGCCTTCGCTGCTGAGCGGTCAGCTTTGTTTTGACGATCTCCCAATTTTCATCATCTAGGAGATCGGGATGCACCCATATAGGTTGTCCATCTGATGTTGGATAGGGAACCAATTCTTGGGACGCTTGAGTCATTTTTATCACCTTGAATGAAGTAGTGATTTTCTCCTTCGGTGACTTTGAAGTTTGCCGACATGACACCATGTTGACAGAGGCGGGGCCATAGTTTTTATCAAAGGTTATGACTCCGTTTTTCCACATCTCATTGATCTTCTCTCTCACAATGAAGCATTGATTGAGAGGATGTGAGATCTCTGATGGTATGGACAATATCGGGGATCATTGGTTTTGCCAACATCTCCCGGTCTTTTGGGCTCTGGCAAAATGAGTTTGCCATTCGCTAGGAGAGCCTCAAAGATTTCTTCAACATCTTCATCGAACGGATATTTCTTTTCTACACGTTCTTTGAAGGCATCAGAGAGTTCAGGTCTTTTACTTGCAATTTTGTTTTCAGCTTTCTTTGGTTGCTGAGGAGCTGATTTAGTCTGCACATTGAGAACCTCCTTTTTCTTTGGTTTTGAGGTTGTAATAGCAGTCGGCTCTTTCTTTGATGATTTCTGACTGTTGAGGTCTTTGATCACCATTTCAGCTTCCATGGAAGCTTCGAGGAGTTCTCCCAGGTTCTTTGATTTGTTGCCGATGATCATGGAGCGAATTTTTGCTCTCATATTGTTATAGCAGATGTCGACTAGCGACGCTCGTGGCAGTATATCTGAGCATTTGTACGCCATTGCCTTCCATTTGTGAATGAAGTCGTATGTTGACTCATTCTCTCCCTGTTTTAGGCTGCAGAGTTGAGCCATAGTAACAGGATGATCCTCACCTTGGAAGTGGGTCAGGAAGCGTGTCTCCAGCATAGCCCAATTCTGAATGGAGTTCTCCGGCAGAGTGGAGTACTAATCAAAGGCTGTACCTTTTAGGGTACTTGCAAAGAGGCAAATCTTCAGGGCATCTTGATCCGCAATTGCTCCCGTCAGGATCTTGAAATGGATGACATGCTGTCTGGCCGAATCTTTCCCCGTATATGTCTGGAGAGTAGGTTGTTTGAATTTTGCAGGGAACGGAACCGAGTCCATCCATAGAGGGTAGGGTGGCTGGATCGCATGTTCCTTCAATGCATCCTCTTCTTTTGCTTTTGCGAGGATATCGTCCACGTCCTTTTTGGTAAGGGCGTGAGACTCATTGTTTTCTGCATTGCCCTCATCATCTTCATGATTCGGAGGGGTTTGGTTGTTAGGTGGTGGACGCTGTAGAGTGAGAATAAGGTTTTCCATCAGAGCCTCAATTCTCTGTTGTCCTTGCTCCAACTGCTGGATGCGTGTGGTTACGTCATCATGTGGTGGAGGCTGCTCAGAACTTGTAGCCAAGATGTTCATCCCTCGGGATTCGAACGAAGAAATAGTCCTGGTGACTGAGCTAGGGCTCATTCTTCTGGATGAAGGATGAAAAATCTGAGGAGTGGTTACTCCGGTGTCCTTGGCTTGGAGGAGTGGAGGATTCTTCTAGATGTGTTCGTGTTCGGGAGACGCTGCGAGTCACCAGACGTCTAACACTGATTTTGGTTGCTGACTTCTGGCGTTTTCTGGTTTTGCCAACCATATGAACAGCAACGAATTGGTCGGATCTTTCTTTTTCGACCCATTTGTTTGAGACATGGAGAGTAGAACGCTGGGTTTTTTTTTTTCTCGAGTCTCTTTTGTCGATATGCAGTGCGGCGACGCATATGACGAGCAATTTGAGCTTCAGTCAGCTCTGGCGATGAAGGATGTAGTCCCTCGTGCGCAGCAACCGAGTTTGTCTTCTTTAAAGCTGGGCAAGGACAAGATCTGAACGTGGTCCTTTGTCTGTCGCAATGAAGACTTGAATTTTGGGAGCTTGGCCCCTGTTGAGATGATGGGTCGACTCACGGGAGTGCAGGCTTTAGCATATTTTTGCAGAGGCCTAACGATGCAGGATTTGATTTTGGGCTTGTAGGAGCAAGCCGGCTCATGATGATTTTGTTTGTTTTTTGGGTGGAGGGTAGGTTTCTCCTCTTTCATGTAAGAGAGAGGGTAGAACCGATTCTCCTTGAGAGGGGCCAGGTATGCTGGCTTTGCAGATGTTCGGGACCTCCGTTGCTTTGGTGAAGATCTCGGGGACCAGGTTTTGAGGTAAACCTGGTTTCTTGTGGGTTGAAGCTTTGTGGGAACGCCACGAGCTTCAGGCTTCTTGGTATTCGCCCTTGGTGCCATGTTAGTGACATGTTGCGGGGCGTTTTTCTACTTCTTGGCAGGTACACTATCTTCTGCGGGGAGTGGGAATGGTCTCAGCAACCCGAAGACGATGGTCCGGGAAGTTGAAGTTGACCCGGTGTTTGGAGAGTTGTCGAGGGAGATGACGCTTCGGCAACTGGCAGGGAGCTTATGCTTGTTTTGCTTGTCTTGAAGCATAAGTTGGTACTTGTTCTCATCGAAAGTGATGGTTAATGAAGCTGCCATTGTTAGTTTTGAAAAACTTCTGAAACAAGACCAAATCCATTAGTAATCATAAGAATATGGTGATCATAAATGGGGAACAACTATGGTTTTGTCTTTTCAAATCACTTGAGGGGACATGGCCCGACCCAAGGACGATGAAGAAGGCAAAAAGCCATAGAGGATACAATTGTTCTAAAATGCAAGTATGGTGGGCTCAGAGTGAGCATTCCAGCGACGGCTAGAAGCAATTGTAGACCTTAATTCAAATTACCGAGAAGCAAGGCTCACTCGAGGTAAAATGATATAAGGTTGGAGATACAAATGTGTCGGTTGCGAATACAGTAGACCCGAAAGGGCGTACTAGCACCGCTGGGCACAAATGTTACAAATCGCATCCTTGGAAAGGACATGAGATGGGATTTTTTTTGAAAGGTCAAATTTGGATTCATAAAGGAGAGCAAATGGTGTTCTAATCCGAACAAAGGCTCAACATTTCTGCGAGCGCTAAATTCAGAAGGGAAGGAACCAGAATTTCTCGGATGTGAATCCAGTAATGACGGGAGTTTTTTTTTTTTTTTTTTTTGAAGGGTCAAGATTGAATTCATCAAAGAGAGCAAATGTTGTTCCATTCCGAACAAAGGCTCAACATTTCTGCAAGTGCTAAATCCGAAAGGGAAGGAACCAAGACTTCTCGATTCTGAACTCAAAAGTGACGGAAGTTTTTTTTTTTTTTTTTTTGAAGATTTTTTTTTTTTGAAAGATGAACATAGGTTTCCAATTCGATCTTATGAAACCTTAGTAGACAGATTAGCCCCCATGTAAGGGTAGGATTACTTAATGAACCCGTTTGGAGGACCCTTGCCTCGAACAGTCTAGCTGTCTCCACACTCTGGACAAGGCTTTTCTTGACTCCACTTTAGTCAAAGAGCGCAATTGATGCAACCTCAGTGTTTTTTTTTTTCTAAAGATTTCTAATGAACTCATCAAAGAGAACAAGTGGTGTTCCAATCCGAACCATAACTCAACATTTCTGCGAGCATTAAATCCGAAAGGGAAAGAACCAAGATTTCTCAATTTTGCGCCCAAAAGAAAGAAAACTGATTTTTTTTTTTTTGAATTTATAAATTTTTTTTGAAATCCCAATTGGACTCATCAAAGAGAAAAGATGGCCCAATCCCCGATATGAACGATAGCTGCGAACATTTCTGTGAGCTATCAAGTTCAAAGAGGAGAGGATCAAAATTTCTCAAAGTTGAATCTTGAGAAAGAGAGATCATTTTTTTTTTTTTTTGAATTTGAAATGAAGGTGTTTTCTTTTCTTGAAATCCCAATTGGACTCATCAAAGAGAAAAGATGGCCCAATCCCCGATATGAACGATAGCTGCGAACATTTCTGTGAGCTATCAAGTTCGAAGAGGGAAAGATCAAAATTTCTCAAAGTTGAGTTTTTAAGAAAAGGGGATCAGATTTATTTTTATTTTTCTTTTGAAGTGAGAAAGAACAATTGAAATCCCATCTCGTGTTTTTTTCTTTTTAGATGCAAAATGCAACATAGGCCACCAACTAGAAAGGAGCCAAGGGATCAAAGCATCACGTTCTCAAGTCAACGCGTCCCACCGGGTGTGCCAACTTGATGGACCTGAAAGAAATCTTCCGTCCTCTCCTTTCGCACCCCGGGGCTGACCTGGGTCTCGGCGGAGGAGGGAAAATCTCGGGTATCAACATTTTTTTGTACGGGTATGCTAGATTTACTTTCTACTTGGAATTTGGAATGGTGATAATCCGGAGATTCACCTTCACAAGTGGAAAGGAAATCAATCCTTTTTTCTAACTTTTCAAATTGCATTAATATTAAGAAAAGAGACAAGTTTGTTTTTTTAGAATGCCGTAGGAGGCGTTTTTGTTTGTTTGCCGTAAAAGGCGATTTTACAAAACTCATCAAATGTGAAAGACAAGAATTGTGATTTCTTTTTGTCTCTTTAAGAAATACAAACTACAATAGAAAAGTAAGAAAATGGATCTAACTTCTCAGGAGATTGTGGGGACACGTTGAGATCGAAGGTCGCAAGTCATGTATGGACTTCGCCATCGTCCTTCAAATGAGAACATGCGATGCTTTGATTCTTTGGCTTGGCTCCTAATCTCAGTTTTTTAAAGGACAAGGACCAAGAGAAGGTCCTATATCCAATGAAAAACCGAGAAAACAGGCTGAAAAGCCGCGTTTAAGCCATGTTGGAGAAGGAGGTGATCTTGGGGGGGTGGCCCCCCAAGGGACGTTGATCAGCTTGTGGTGTTCTTTGCAGCAGAGCAGCAGGACTTCGTCTGGATTTCTTTGGGAGAAGTGCAGAATTTCAAGTCGATAGATGTCGATGCTCTTCGATTGATCCCTGTCTCTTGGAAATGGATCTCCTTTTATAAGCTTTTGGTAGCCATGGGGTGGTTATGGCATTGATAGCCATGATGAGAGCATTGATGAGGAGTTTCAAATTGATTTTGTAACTCCTTTTTCATGGCTTGTGATTGGCCGATGAAGGTAGTGGGCTTTTAATTGCCTTTATGCTTCATGATGATGGGAGTTTCATGGGTTAAATGCCATGATTGCTTGAATTTGTGACTCCCAAATGCTTGAATCTGATTGGGCCGTCCAAAATAATGAGTTAATGACCGCTTTAATTTGTAATAAACGGGTCAATTAACGACATTAAGTGGTCTCCAAGGCATGTGAAGAGTCGCGGGCCGCACCGCGTCTTTTGAGATTCTTCTTGATTTCATCACAGGTGGATCCACGCATTGTTTGATGTCGGATTGCGATGCAATCTCAGACATTGATTGATGTTGGTGGGCCGGCGACATCTGTCTTGTCGATTTCATGATCTTGGAGCAATCGGTGATGATTTCATGCTTTTGACGGCGGATCCAAGATGTCGGTGAAGATTAGTCGTTTTCAAGCATCAAACATTGGAGCCTATTGGAGTCATTTTTAGACGTTCCATGAGCTTCGTTTTGGATGTCATGGTCCCGGGTTGCTCCGCCGCCGGTAGGCTTAATTTTATCTCGGAGCATCGAAACCTAGTCAAACGTTGTCGGAATGACCTGAAATTCGACTTGCAGCCTTTTGGAAGCATGTTGAAGCCACTCATGTACTTTGTTTCATGAGTGATGTCTTCGGTGGTTCCCACCGCCGGGAGGCTTGATTTTGCTGCTCGAGCGTTGATGGAGGGTCAAACATTGTTGGTTTGACTTGAAATTTGGAATGGAGCCCTTTGAAGACATTCTGGAGTCATCCGTAGGCTTTGATCGAAGTTTTGGTGTCTTCGATGATGTCACCGCCGGGAGCGTTTGTTTAGCTGTCAGAGCAGTGAAGTTAGGCCAAATGCTGTCGGAATGGCGCCAAACCTTAGGTGTACCCCTCTTTTGGCTGTCTTGAAGGATCTTTCAGTTTCTGTCTGATTCTGAAAAGATCTGATGTTTGAAGTAGCCTTGCCTGTTTTGTAGCAGGATGCAGCTTCACGAGGCTTCTTGATGTTGAGGAGACATAGTGACTTTTTTTGTGTCAACAGCCTGAACTGGAAGAAATCCCCATAGTTAGAGAATTTCCTGATGTGTTTCAGGATTACCTGCCCGTTTTGCCACCGGTTAGAGAAGTAGACTTTGCCATAGAATTGGTACCGGGGACTGCACCAATCTCCAAAGCTCCATATCGTATGGCACCTACTGAGTTGAAAGAACTCAAAGAACAATTACAAGAATTACTGGAAAAGGGGTTTATTAGACCCAGTGTCTCCCCATGGGGGGCGCCAGTATTATTTGTTAAGAAGAAATATGGGTCCTTACGAATGTGTATCGACTATCGCCAGTTAAATCAGGTTACCATAAAAAATAAGTACCCACTTCCACGCATCGATGAACTGTTTGATCAGCTGCAAGGTGCGAGATACTTCTCAAAGATCAACCTCCGGTCGGGATATCATCAGCTGAGGGTAAAAGAAGAAGATATACCTAAAACAACCTTTCGGACTAGATATGGACATTATGAGTTTTTGGTAATTCCTTTTGGGCTAACCAATGCGCCAGCGGTGTTCATGGCGCTAATGAACCGGATTTTTAAACCCTTCCTGGATCAATTTGTCGTCGTATTCATAGATGATATACTAATATACTCCAAGTCAAAAGAAGATCATGGGGATCATTTACGTACTTCTCTTCATCTGCTGAGAGAAAACCAGCTTTACGCTAAGCTGAGTAAGTGTGACTTTTGGCTAGAACAAGTCGGTTTTTTGGGCACATCATCTCAAGTGAAGGGTTGTCTGTGGATTCCAACAAGATCGAAGCTATTACCAATTGGAAGAGACCGGCGACCGTATCTGACATCCGTAGTTTTCTGGGGTTAGCGGGTTACTACAGAAGATTTGTACAAGGTTTTTCTTCTATAGCAAGTCCATTAACCAGACATACTCGGAAGGATGTACCGTTCATTTAGGATGATAAGTGTGAAGCAAGCTTTCAGATGCTAAAGGATAAACTAACTACAGCTCCAGTTTTAGCCCTCCCCTCTGGCAGCTGGGGTTTTGTGATATTCTGCGATGCATTACTACATGGTTTAGGGTGAGTGCTTATGCAACATGGCAAAGTGATTGCCTATGCATCTAGACAATTGAAGTCTTATGAGCAGAATTATGCCACCCATGATCTGGAATTGGCTGCAGTAGTCTTTGCACTCAAAATCTGGCGGCACTATTTGTATGGTGAAAATTTTGAGGTGTATACAGATCATAAGAGCTTAAAATATGTGTTCTCTCAAAAGGACTTGAATCTCCGACAAAGGCGGTGGATGGAATTCTTGAAAGATTATGATTCTTCTATATTTTACCATCCGGGTAAAGCAAATGTTGTTGCTAATGCTTTAAGCAAGAAATCTGCACAGATGGCTTCGTTATCAGCTGAGAAGAGATCGATGGAAGAAGTCGGCTATTTAAATGTAAACCCAAAGTCGATCGACACTAAGGTATGGTTGGGGAGTTTCAGCGTCCAGCCTGAGTTGATCCAAAGGGTCAAAGATCGCTAGAAAGATGATCCTACATTAATGGAGATATTCAATAGGAAGGACAACAAGCCAGATTTTTCTGTCATCAATGGTACATTGTACTTCAGGGGTAGGCTCTGTGTTCCAAACATTCTAGAAATCAAAGATGAAATTATGAAGGAGGCACATTGCACACGCTCCATTGTCCATCCTGGGAGCACAAAAATGTACCAAAATTTGAAGATACGATTTTGGTGGGTCGGCATGAAGAATGACGTTGTTGAATTCGTGGGTAGGTGTTTTACATGTTAGCAAGTAAAGGCAGATCACAGGAAGCCTGGGGGGTTGCTTAAGCCGTTACCGATACCGGAATGGAAATGGGAACATATCTCAATGGACTTTGTGTCTGGTTTTCCAAGGACTGTTCGAAACAATGAAGTTATTTGGGTAGTTGTTGACCGGTTGACAAAATCGGCACACTTTCTTCCCAATAAAAACAAAACAACTATGGAGTACTTGGCACAGAGGTATGTAAAAGAGATTGTGAGATTACATGGGGTACCTATATCTATCGTCTCGGACCGGGATACAAGATTCGTATCGAATTTTTGGAAGAAACTACAAACTGCGATGGGTACAAGGTTGAGATTCAGTACAGCGTATCATCCGCAAATAGATGGGCAAACAGAAAGGACGAATCAGACCCTTGAAGATATGTTGAGGGCTTGTGCTTTGGACTTTAAAGATAGTTGGGATGAACAGTTAACACTTATTGAGTTTGCTTATAACAACAGCTATCATTCCAGTATCAAAATGGTACCGTTCGAAGCACTCTATGGTCGAAACTGTCGATCTCCTATTTGTTGGGAAGAGGTCGGTGATGGAAGAATACTCAGTCCTGATTGGGTTCAAACATCCACCGTCAATATCAAGAAGATCAGAGACAGAATGAGAGCTGCTCAAAGTCGACAGAAACGCTATGCGGACAATCGTCGGAGGGAACTAGAATTTGCTGTGGGTGATTATGTCTTTCTTAAGGTTTCTCCGACTAAGGGAGTTATGCGGTTTGGCAAGAAGGGAAAACTGAGCCCTCGTTATGTTGGACCATTTGAAATAATTGAGCGTGTTAGCGATGGTAATGCTTATGCCCTTGGACTGCCGCCCCAACTAGCTGGAGTACATAATGTGTTTCACGTGTCCATGCTCAAGAAATATCAGCCCGACCCTTCGCATGTGATAAACTATGAGTCGATTCAGTTGCAGCCAGATTTGTCTTACGAGGAACGGCCGGTGCAAATCCTATAAACTAAGGAGAGACCTCTGCGGAACAGGACGGTGGAATTAGTCAAAGTTCTATGGGAACATCATAATCAGCTTGAGTCTACTTGGGAGGCAGCTGGTGAAATCAGGAAGAAGTACCCCCACCTTTTTCCACCAGGTATGTACTAATTTGGAGGACCAAATTTCCTAGGGGGGGAGTATGTAATGCCTGGGCCAGATTAGGCCCAGATTCGTCTGGCCCATAAGACAATAGGTTGGGTTGGGTTGTAATAGTTATTTTTTACCTGCCCCAACCCATTAGAGCCTTTTGTTTTGGTGAGGTTGTTAAAACGATATTCCCCTGAGGAGGGGGATTTCCTTCGTAGAACCTGGAGATTGGCTCCAACGACTGGAATCTGGGGTTATCCCCAGATTTCTTTTACCTTCTCTTTATTAGTTCTTCTCATTTCTTTCGATGCTTTGATTGATTAAAGAAGAGGAGAGAACCGGAGTGGAGAGGATTTCCCTGGAGGATCAATAGAGACCTGTGAGATTCGTGGGAGGATAGATGAAGCCGGAAAGCCCAGTGGATGCAGTACTCGAGATCCCACATCAACCGCACCACGATTTGCTACACCAGGAGGTGAGTGATATTTCAATTATACAGAGAATTATAATTATGATGTCTGGATTCTGTGTTTCCGTTGATCATAACCCAGAAAGGGGATCAATGAAGATCTGGTTATCGACAGATCTTGAAAATAGTATCAGATCTTGAAAATTGTCGACAGATCTGGTTATCTGTGATCCCCTCATCAAATTAGTATTAGATTATAATCGTTTTTATCTGTTGGGTATCATAATTAGATCTCTTTGCTTCACATATATATTAACTATGGAAGAAGATCTGTCGAATTGAAATATCAAACCAAATCGACAGATACAAGATCTGTCGATTTGAGTTGTATGATCACATGGCCCATCTGATCAGGGATCACTCCCAGGGATCAGAGAGCCCACCCTTGGGCGACCAAGGTGTAGTTGGCCCTTTTTGAAAATCGGGCCCCATCAGGCCCCATCTGAGTCCAAATTGTCACTGTAGCATCGTTTTGGCATTATTGGGTTCCATCGATGGATGGGACAGTGAGATCAAGTGGGCCACTAGATCAGGGATCTGAAAGCAGACCCCAGGGCGATTCTAGTGTAGGGGGACAGATGTGGAAGTGGGTCCCATCTGGCCCCATCTATTTACTTATTTGTAATAGACACTGTCCAGACACGTCAAATGGCAGTTTGGTCGACATCTACCATGGGGCCTACTAACTAAGCCAATCATAGATTGACACCCCACATTTCGAAGAGGGCCCAGTGATGATCTGGATGGTGGTGGTCCCATGAGACCTGGGCCACATTTGCCTAGTTATCTAGAAGCTTCAATTTTGTTAACCATAAGGGTTATATATGAATTTTAGTGAGACTGTGGGACTCAATAAAGATGTTTTACGGTGAATCCAAACCACTAGTATGACAGCTTAGCCCTAGGCGACCTTGTATGTTAGGGCTGATCTTAGATCAGATTAGTGGGACCCACTAGATGTTTATACCATTATGTTTAGGCAGAAACAGTACATGTACTGTATAAAATATAAATGGAACCTATTCACCTGATCAAGGATCAGGGCCAAGCATTTGATAGATCTGTGATGGGCGGTTATGAGGGTCATTGACCCATCTGAAATGGACCACCAGATGTCACTCTCACTTATCCTCTTAGGTATTTAGCGTGAGGCCATCTGATGAAGATGACAACAATGTGATTATTGCTTAAGATGCTGTCTTGACTATTTGTGAAATGCACCTTGGATATTCTCAGAATTTCCAGAAAAGTCCTTTGATGATATTATGTACAGAATTTTTTATTTGAACCTTATTTTATTCCTGATTCAAGGACTGTTCATTACCAATGCAAACTATGTTATGGGTCTGTCAGTTTAGTATGGACTTTGGTTGATTTATATAATATAAACATATTAGTTGAGTAAATCGGAATCAGAGTATAGGGTATGAATGAATACTCAAATCAATAACATGAAATTGATAAGATATAGGAGTAGTATCACAAAAGTGGGCACTAAATGTTGGATTTAAGTGGGGCTTAAATAATCCCGATTATGTGGAACTAATCCTATATCAAGATAATTAGTGTACATAATCTTATGATAATTCTACTAAATGCATAATAGATATAAAAGAATTAATGAACTTTCAATTGAGAGTATTCTGATATGAACTTTATATGAGACAGTGGCTTGATATTTGAAATATCAATAATGATCCTTACTTTTGGATATTGAATTGCTTAGTGAACCCCAAGTGGGCCAGGAGGAATAAGGTTGGACAGGGACTGAAATATTGATTTAGAACTAAACTCCTTACTGGGAATTTTTGAATGAATTACGGAAATGACTTCCTCTTGGGAAGGGTTTGAAACTCTGAAAACTCTTATGGTAGAGTTCCATTGTATGATAAGAACCCGTAATTGGGATTACCGAACTTACCAAAATTAAGAGCTGAATATGAAACCTCCATAAATAATAAGAAAACTCTATTTGAAATCTGTCACCTCGTGAATTCTTCTGCGCTTCTGTTAATGCATTATATTAGTAATGACCTGTGTATTTAGAATATTATTCACCAGTTATCTGATGAGTGGTTTGCCCCACTTCAGGTGTGCAATGTTTTGGGGAGCTTGGCAACGATGGGAATCAACCATTGGACTTCAATATGCGTGGCTGATGGGAGAGCGTATAATTGTGATAGAAGAATAATACTTAGAATTTTAGTGACTGGTTACTCTTTAATGATGTTGAACTTGTTATTACTTCACTTCTGTTTAATTGATCTTTAAATAAATTGAAATTAAATGCATTGCTCAGTTCCTTGGCATTACTTGATTTATGTGGTGAGTATAATTTCCTTATAGTAAGGCCCCGGGTCCTGATGAGCTCCGGGATTTGGGGTGTTACACAAGTAGAATAGAAAATTTGGCATACCCGTACAAAAAAGTTGATATCCGCTTTCTTTCTCCGCCGAAACCCGGTAGCTCTCGGGGCGAAAGGAGAGGACGGAAATCGAGGGTCCATCAAGTTGGCATTCCCGGTGGGACTTGTTCACTTGAGAATGTGATGCTTCTATCCCTTGGCTCCTTTTTAGTTGGTGGCCTATGTTGCATCTTGCATCTAAAAAAAAAAAACATGAGATGGGATTTCAGCTATTCTTTCTCATTTCAAAAAAAAAAAAATAAAACTGATTTCTTTTCTTGGATTCAATTTTGAGAAACTTTGTTCCTCTCTTCTTCGAATTTGATAGCTCACAGAAATGTTTGCAACTATTGTTCGTATCGGAGATTGGGCCATCTTTTCTTTTTGATGAGTCCGATAGGGGTTTTCAAAAAAAAAATAAACCTTCATTTCAAACTCTTTAAAAAAAAAAAAAAAAAACAAATCTGATTTCTTTTTCTCAGATTCAATTTTGAGAAACTTTGATCCTCTCCTCTTTGAACTTGATAGCTCATAGAAATATTTACAGCTATTGTTCGTATCGGGGATTGGGCCATCTTTTCTCTTCGGTGAGTCCGATAGAGGTTTTCAAAAAAAAAAAAAAAACACAAAAAAGAAAAAAATCTTATTTTAAAAAAAATCAGCTTTCTCTCTTTTTTGGACTCAAATTTGAGAAACTTTGGTTTTTCCCTTTCGGATTTAGCGCTCATAGAAATGTTGAGCCGTTGTTCGGATTGGAACACCATTCACTCTCTTTGATGAGTTCATTAGAAATCTTTCAAAAAGAGTTAAAAAAAACACTAAGGTTGCACCAATTGCGTTCTTTGTCCAAAGTGGATTTAAGAAAGGCCTTGTCCAGAGTGTGGAGACAGCTAGACTGTTCGAGGCAAGGGTCCTCCAAACGGGTTCATTAAGTAATCCTACCCTTACCTGGGGGCTGATCTATCTACTAAGGTTTCATAAGATCGAATTGGAAACCTATGTGCACCTTTCAAAAAAAAAAAAAAAACTTCCGTCACTTTTGAGTTCAGAATTGAGAAACTTCGGTTTTTCCCTTTCGGATTTAACGCTCGCAGAAATGTTGAGTTGTTGTTCGGACTGGGACACCATTTGCTCTCTTTGATGAATTCAATCTTGACTTTTCAAAAAAAAAATTTTACTTTTGAGTTCAGAATTAAGAAATCTTGGCTCTTTCCCTTTCGGATTTAACGCTCGTAGAAATGTTGAGCTGTTGTTCGGAATGGGACACCATTTGCTCTCTTTGATGAATTCAATCTTGACCTTTCAAAAAAAAAAACTTCCGTCAATACTAGATTCACATCGGAGAAATTCTGGTTCCTTCCCTTCTAGATTTAGCGCTCGCAAAAATGTTGAGCCTTTGTTTGGATTGGAACACCATTTGATCTCCTTTATAAACCCAACTTTAACCTTTCAAAAAGAAATCCCATCTCGTGTCCTTTCCAAGGATGCGATTTGCAACATTTGTGCCTAACGGTGCTAGTACACCCTTTTGGGTCTACTGTATTCGCGACCGACATATTTGTATCTCCAACCTTATATCATTTTACCTCAAGTGAGCTTTGCTTCTTGGTAATTTGAATTAAAGTCTACAATTGCTTCTAGCAGTCACTGGAACACTCATCCTGAGCCTACCATACTTGCATTTTAGAACAATTGTATCCTCTATGGCTTTTTGCCTTCTTCATCTTGCTTGGGCTGGGCCATGTCCCCTCAAGTGATTTGAAAAGACAAAACCATAGTTGTTCTCCATTTATGATCATCATATTCTTGTGATTACTAATGGATTTGGTCTTATTTCAGAAGTTTTCCAAAACTAACAATGACAGCTTCATTGACCATCACTTTCGATGAGAACAAGTACCAGCTTATGCATCAAGACAAGAAAAACAAGCATAAGCGCCCTGCCAGTTGCCGAAGCGTCATTTCCCTCGACAACTCTCCAAACACCGGGTCAACCTCAACTCCCCGGACCATCGTCTTCGGGTCGCTGGGACCATTCCCACTTCCCGCAGAAGAAACCGTACCTGCCAAGAAGCAGAAAATCTCCCCACAACGTGTCACTAACATGACACCAAGGGCGAACACCAAGAAGCCTGAAGCCCGTGGCGGTCCCACAAAGCCTCAACCCACAAGAAACCAGGTTTGCCCCAAAACTTGGACCCCGAGATCTTCACCAAAGCAATGGAAGTCCCGAACATCTGCAAAGCCAGCATACCTGGCATCTCTCAAGGAGAACCGGTTCTACCCTCTCTCTTATATGAAAGAGGAGAAACCTACCCTCCGCCCAAAGAACAAACAAAATCAGCATGAGCTGGCTTGCTCCTACAAGCCCAAAATAAAATCCTGCATCGTTAGGCCTCCGCAAAAACAAGCTGAAGCCTGCACTCCTGCGAGTCGACCTTTCATCTCAACAGGGATCGAGCTCGCAAAATTCAAGTCTTCACTGCAAAAGGCAAAGGACCGTGTCCATATTCTGTCCTTGCCCAGCTTCAAAGAAGACAAATTCGGCTGCTGCGCAAGGGGGACTATGTCCTTCATCGTCAGAGCCCAGCCAGAGCTAACTGAAGCTCAAATTACTCGTCATATCGACAAAAGAGACTTGAGAAGCAAAGAACCAGCATTCTACTCTCCATGTATCAAACAAATGGGCCGAAAAAGAAAGACCCGACCAAGTCGTTGCTGTCCCTATGGTTGGCAAAACTAGAAAACGCCAGAAGTTAGCAACCAAAATTCGTGTCAGACGTCCAGTGACTCGCAGTGTCTCTCGGACACGAACACATCTAGAAGAATCCTCCATGACTTCAAGCCAAAGACACCAGAGTAACCACTCCTCTGATTCTTCATCTAGAAGAATGAGCCCTAACTCAGTCACCAGGACAATTTCTTCGTTCGAATCCCGATGGATGAACGCCTTGGCTACAAGTTCTGAGCAGCCTCCACCGCATGATGACGTAACCACACGCATCCAGCAGTTGGAACAAGGACAATAGAGAATTGAGGCTCTGATGGAAAACCTCATTCTCACTTTACAGCGTCCACCACCTAACAACCAAGGCCCTCTGAATCATGAAGATGAACAAGGCAATGCAGAAAACAATGAGTCACGCGCCCTTACCAAAAAGGACGTGGACGATATCCTCGTAAACGTAAAAGAAGATGATACATTGAAGGAGCATGGGATTAAGCCACCCTATCCTCTATGGATGGACTCGGTTCCGTTCCCTGCAAAATTCAAACAACCTACTCTCCAAACATATACGGGGAAAGGTTCACCTAGACAGCATGTCATCTACTTCAAGATCCTGACGAGAGCTATTGCGGATCAAGATGCCCTCAAGATTCGCCTCTTTGGAAGTACCCTAAAAGGTACGACCTTTGATTGGTACTCCACTCTACCGGAAAACTCCATCCAGTACTGGGCTATGCTGGAGGCACGCTTCCTGACCCACTTCCAAGGTGAGGACCATCCTGTTACTATGGCTCAGCTCTGCAGCCTAAAACAAGGAGAAAATGAGTCAACATACGACTTCATTCACAAGTGGAAGGCAATGGCGTACAAATGCTCAAATGTATTGCCACAAGCGTCGCTAGTCGACATCTGCCGTAACAATATGAGAGCAAAAATTCACTCCATGATTATCGGCAACAAATCGAAGAACTAGGGAGAACTTCTCGAAGCTTCCATGGAAGCTGAAATGGTGATCAAAGACCTCAACAGTCAGAAATCATCAAAGAAAGAGCCGACTGCCGCTACGACCTCAAAACCAAAGAAAAAGGAGGTTCTCAATGTGCAAACTAAGTCAGCTCCTCAGCAGCCTAAGAAAGCTGAAAACAAAGCTACAGGTAAAAGGCCTGAACTCTCCGATGCCTTCAAAGAACGTGTAGAAAAGAAATATCCGTTCGATGAAGATGTTGAAGAAATCTTTGAGGCTCTCCTAGCAAATGGCAAACTTACTTTGTCGGAGCCCAAAAGACCAAGAGATGTTGGCAAAACCAATGATCCCCAATACTGTCCATACCATCAAATGATCTCACATCCTCTCAATCAATGCTTTGTTGTGAGAGAGAAGATCAATAAGATGTGGAAAAACGGAGTCATACCCTTTGACAATGACTACGGCTCCGCCGCTGTCAACATGGTGTCATATGGGCAAACTTCAAAGTCACCAAAGAAGAAGATCACTACTTCATTTAAGGTGATTAAAATGGCTCAAGCGTCCCAAGAGTTGGTTCCCTATCCAACATCAGATGGACAACCTATATGGGTGCATCTCGATCTCCTAGAAGATGAAAATTGAGAGATCGTCAAAATAAAGCCGACCGCTCAGCAGCGAAGGCAAGCCAAGAGACAACTCCATAAGCTCAAACAGCAGCAGAAGTCTCAACCAAAACAGGAGAATACCTCTCCGACGAGGAATGGCTTCCCGAGTCTCATCTTATGCCAGTAATCTAGTATAACCCATTGTAGCCACAAGGATCCTGGTCCGATGATGAAGAAGACAAGGATGCTGTTCAAGAAAATGTTGTCGATCCAGTACCAGCCAATGCTCAAGTGGGACCCAATGATTGTGAACCACAAGGAGCAGATGACGAAGAAGATTTGGCTCCTATGCCTAATCTTGAAGAATATGCAAGAATCTTGCAACATATTGCCGTAGAGCATGAGCAGGATCGCATCAACAATCTTCGTCATGATCCAGAACCAGAATTCCCTGAAAATCAACGGGAACTTTCTCCCTCAACTCCTGAAAATGGAGAAAACAATTGGATTGATGATCCTTTTACATCCGAGGATGAGTCCGATTCCCAACAGTCTACACTGGGGGCATCTCCTGTCAGGATAACCTGCAATGTGATAGCTTAGGACGATAATGCCTCTGAAGCTTCCGAAGACACGTACTCCCCAACCGGTGGTGTATCTTCCGGAGCTACATCTTCTCAGGTGACTTCCACTGAGATATCATCCTCTCAGCCCTCGTCTCCTGAAGCTGTGACATCGGAACTCAGGCTTCTCCCGGTTGATCATCTTGAAGAAACTCCTGCTAATGAAATCTTCTTCAATGAAAACCCAGTCGATTGGTCCCAGATACCCGATCTTATGGACGATGTCTGGACTAATGAAGAAAGATTGTCGGATGTTGTTCAGGACTTGTTACCGGAAATTGCTCCGTGCAACATAATCACTGAAGACGCCAATGCTGCTACAGAGACGTCTTCAGCAAATGACAAAGATCGACCTCTTGGTCATGAGAGTAATCTTCCAAAAGAAGACCCTTCTCTAGAAGCTCTTGAAGTTGGTAGAGGTACCCATTCTGAGCGGGATTACCACAAAAATTACAACCAACCCTCTTCTTCTTATGTGAATCCTTCGGGAAAGCAAGTTGTAAGCACCCCAAATGACAATAATAATGAAGGCCCAAAGGAGGCTTTCAAGTACGACTTGATTGAGCACTTCAAACACATACCTGCACGTTTGCACATCCTTGAGTTATTACGAATGTCTCCACAAACTCGTGATAGTCTCATTTCAGAACTACAAAGGCTGAATGCGGATGTCGACAAGCATGCCCCACAAGTCCTACAAATTGAAATGGACTATAGGGTCAAAAAATCAAATACTCCCTCCTCAAAGGAAGAAAAGAAGAAAATTGAGGGATCAAGCAATGAATTCCTTTCGGTTCAAAAAGTAGCAAGTACAACAATTGCCTTTGACAAGGATGACCTCCTGCTAGGCGAGACAAAGCACAATCGACCCTTGTACTTCACAGGGTATGTCACAGAAATGCCAGTACACAAAGTTCAGATCGATCCAGGTTCTGCACTCAACCTCATCTCTACTTCGGCACTTGAAGAGCTAGGCATCCCACCTAGTAAGCTGAGTCACACGTCCGTATCTATCTTTGGATATGACGGGAGCGCTCAAAGACCTATCGGCAAAATCAAGTTCAAATTGTAAATCGGTGATCTTATTTCTGAAGTCACCGTGTATGCAATAAGGACTCCTTCATGCTACAATATACTCCTTGGACGCCCCTGGATACATGAAAATGGTGTCGTCCCTTCAACTTTACATCAATGCATCAAGTTCGTTGGCAACGACGGCTTGATACATTGAGTGTTTGCAGACAAAAAGCCCTTCAAAGGCAGAGATGCCCATTTTGCAGACGCTCAAATGTATATAGATGGAAAAGAAGAACAGGAGGAAGAAACAATTCACTTTGCCGACAGTCTCCAGAAAGATAAAGGCAAGGCCCTTCGGCAATCATCAGAGATAAACAAATCATCCACCAAACTCGAAGTAAGCAGTCAAGCTCCCTTCGTCGTCTCTTTTAAATCTCCAAAGCCTTTGGTAATCACTACCAAAGTAAAGAAGACAAAACAAAAGGCTGGGAGCATGTTCACTGTCTCCTTTGTGTCTATTGTGCATGACACAGACTCGGAGTCAGAGCCAGACGATGACACAGCGTCAAGCCAAGCTGATACTCAGTGAGATCAGCCCGCTCTTACTCCATTGGAGACACTTGCTAACATAGAAGACCCTACGTCTACTTCCTTTGTTATCCCGACAACTTCTCCAGAAGAAAAAGCAATCTTCTTCCATAGATCAGGAGCATCTCCACTAAACTCTTTTCTTGAACCTTTCCAAAATGAAGGTATACCTCAGCTATCCTCTGATAGTCCAATGGCACAAGCTATCATGAAAAAAATGGGCTACGATGCTCAGAATCCGACTGGTTTGGGAGGTGGCCGTGGTATTCTCATACCATTGGAACCCACCCTGACCAAAAGTCAACTAGAAGATTGGAAAATCCACCTTCATAAAGGCAAGGCTTCATATGGGTTGGGGTATGATCCTACCACTCCTATGAGATAGTTAACACCATGACTGCAAAGTCGCTTTACCGACCAAGCCTCAACATCTCATGAAGACATTGATCTCCCTGGATATCTTTTTGAAGAATTACTCGACAAAGATCCAGAAAGCTCCTCCAATTGGTATAATTTCTCTGATGATAAAGAGGAATTGCCCGATGACATGGATGCGCGGTTTTCTGACCCAGAAGAACCATCGTCTCCAAAAGAAGTACACTACTTCGACTCAATTCCAGCAAATGATCGGGACCATCTCATTGCAAGTCTTGAGAAGGATACTAATCAAGAAGATCCATGGACAGAAATAGAGACTCAGTCTGAAAATGCCTCTGGCACTCCAGAAGGTCTTGTTGAGTTGAAAGCCTCCGAAAATATTGTGGAGGAATCACCTTCAAACCTTCCAACAGAAGATCATGTTCAAAAGATAGACTTGGGAACACCTGATAACCCACGTCCTGTATTCATAAGCAAGAATATAAAGGATGATGAATTACCCGAGTATATCTCTTTTCTTCGCGAGTTCGTTGATTGCTTTGCATGGTCTTATGCTGAAATGCCTGGCTTGGATCCCAAAGTAGCAGTCCACAAGTTCAATTTGCAAAAAGAAATCAAGCCTGTCAAACAAGGCCAAAGAAGATTCCGTCCCCACGTGATGGACAAAATTGAACAAGAAGTTCAGAAACTCAAAAACGTTGGCTTCATCCGCGATGAACAGCATCCTGAATGGTTGGCCAACATCATCCACGTGACAAAGAAAAATGGGCAGATAAGGGTCTGTATCGACTACAGAGACCTGAATAATGCATGTCCTAAAGATGAATTCCCGCTCCCCATACCAGAGGTGATGATTGACAACACCTATGGGTTCGAGCAAATGACATTCATGGATGGATTCTCTCGCTACAATCAGATAAAGATGCATCCTGAAGATGAAAGACATACATCATTTCGGACACCATTTGGTGTGTATTGCTACACTGTCATGCCATTTGGTTTGAAAAATGCAGGTGCAACATATCAGAGGGCAATGATGAATATATTCCAAGATATGCAGCACAAGACGGTTAAATGCTATATTGACGACCTCGCCATCAAAAGCAGAAGAAAAGAAGACCATCTCAACTATCTTCGAGAAGTCTTCCTCCGACTTCGCAAACACAAATTGCGGATGAATCCACTAAAATGCTTTTTCGGTGTCTCATCGGGTAAGTTCCTCGGATTCATAGTACGGAAAGCTGGAATAGAACTTGACCCCACTAAAGTCAAGGCTATCCTGGAAATACCATCTCCAAGAACCCTAAGAGAATTAAAAGGGCTTCAAGGAAGGTTGGCCTACATTTGACGATTCATCTCCAATCTGTCAGGGAAGTGCCGTCCATTCTCTCGCTTGATGAAGAAAGGCATGGACTTTGTCTGGGATGTTGAATGTGAAAATTCATTTCAAGACATAAAAGCATACCTCACCGAACCTCCAGTGCTGGCTGCCCCCACAACTGGAAAACCATTTATCTGTACACAAGAGCTCTCGACCACTCTTTGGGTGCTCTGCTCGCACAAGAAAATGTCGATAGAAAAGAAGCTGCTCTATATTACCTTAGCCGCATGTTGGTAGGTGCAGAGCATCGCTACTCCCCAGTCGAAAAAGAATGTCTTGCAGTGATGTTCGCCGTACAAAAGCTGCGGCACTACTTGCTGTCCAACACAGTTTACCTAATTTCGAGGATCAACCTCCTAACGGTCCTTGTCACAAAAGCAGGTTCTCTCAATGCCCGACTGGCAAAATCGTCCACCCTTCTATCACAATTTGATATTAGGTAATCAAAGGCCAAGCTCTAGCAGACTTCCTCGCAGAGCATCCATTGCCTAAAGATTCTCCACTCAGGGATGATCTCCTAGACGAATTTGTCTACAACATGGAAACGTCCTTATCAAATGCTTCCTGGGACATGTACTTTGACGGCGCAACCAGGGCAAACAAAAAAGGAAAGCAAATATCGGGAATTGGCATCCTCTTTGTCAACCCCGACAAATTCATGATTCCACACGCTTTCTCGCTACTGGAACCATGTTCAAACAATGCAGCTGAGTACCAAGCCCTGATTATAGGATTGGAACTCGCCCTCGAATCCGGTAACACCATGCTGGAAGCTTTTGGAGACTCTCAACTAATTGTCAACTAGATGAATCAGAAATTTGAGGTCAAGAAGCCTGATTTGCTACCTTACTACAATAAGGCGCAGTCACTTTGACAAAAGTTCAACATCTGTCACATCACCCACATCCTCAGAGGTGAAAACATCTGTGCAAATGCCCTGGCTGGACTCGCCGCATCCATGGCAATCCAAGAAGGGGAAAACATGCAAGTCACAGTGTGTCAAAAAAGGATTCTCCCACCTCTTAACACACACCAAGCAGTTGCTGAATGCCACAAAGCGGTTGGAAGTCGGATGTCTATCATCAAGCCTCTGATCGGCTACTGGAGAGATCTGTTCATTGATTACATCATGTTCGGAGTCTTACCTGAAGATCCAAAAGAGCGGGTAAGTATCCAAAGACGAGCCCCAAACTTTCATTTGGATATACCTTCAAAAGCACTTTACAGAAAATCCTTCAATGGAGGACTTCTACGCTGCTTGTCACAACAAGAGGCTGAAGAAACTCTCAAAGAAGTACATGCTGGTGTTTGTGGAGCCCATCACGCTAGTCCTAGGCTCTATAACCAGATAAAAAGGCTAGGTTATTATTGGCCTACCATGGTAGCCGATGCAATGAGATTTGCTAAGCGCTGCCAACAATGTCAGATTCATGGAGATTATGTCCATATGCCTTCAAAATGGCTACATCCAACAGCAATCTCATGGCCTTTCGAAGCCTGGGGTATGGACATCATAAGTCTTATCTCTCCCCCATCATGTAAAGGTCATTGCTTCATCTTCGCCGCTACGGATTATTTCTCGAAGTGGTCAGAAGCATTTGCGCTCAGCGAAATGAAGACCTCATCAGTCCTTCAGTTCTTGCACACGAACATTATTTGTCGCTTCGGCATACCTAAAAGATTCGTCCATGATAACGGACCACAATTTCGAGATCACAGATTACACAGGTTCTGCGACAAGTACAAAATCCAGAGTTGTCCTTCGACTCAATATAATCCAGCAGCGAACGGACTAGCAGAAGCCTTCAACAATACACTATGTAAAATCCTCAAGAAAATAATCTCTAGTCACAAAAGAGATTGGGGCGACAAACTACCAGAAGCTTTGTGGGCCTATCGAACCACCTTTCGAGGACCAACCTATAGCACACCATTTTCTTTGGTCTATGGATGCGAAGCTGTTGTCCCTTTGGAAGTACAAATTCCTTCCTTAAGGGTATCTCTGCAAAATGACATGACGCAAGAAAGCAATGTCAAATTGAGACTCCAAGAGCTGGATAATTTCGATGAAAGACGACTCAAAGCTCTACAAAGCATTGAGTTGTACCCATCACGCTGGGCTGGATCTTTCGACAAGAAAGTCAGGCAACGCGCATACAAAAAGGGTGACTTGGTTCTTGCAGTAAAAAGACCCATAGTCTTTGCCCACAATTCCAAAGGCAAATTTGAACCAAAATGAGAGGGACCCTTCGTCATTAACAAAGTCTTCTCCAACGGTGCATATGCCCTTCTAAACATGGAAGGAGACAGATGTATGCTGCCCATCAACGGCAAGTTCTTGAAGCGGTACTACCCTTGAAGACTTCCTCAAACAGGTCAGAGCGATATCTATATGGCCAAAGCCTATTTCCAGGTACTTGCTCGTCAAACCCATCCCCTTTTGAAATTTTCATCTTGAAATTTCCCAAAACAAAAAGGAAACCCTTTCAAAACAATGCTTACTTTTATCATTTCATTGTTCAAAAAAATCAAAATCCAAAATCCAAGTTTAGGAGCCTCTTCCCAGACTTGACCAAAATTCATGGTTTGAAACAAAAAATCAAGACTTAGAAATTTCCATCTTGGTCCACCTCGGCTTTTACAACTAAAATGGTTTTAAGTCAAAACTTATGACCCTCATGTCTTTAAACAAAAAAAAAAAAAAATGGTTCTTAGAAACCACGGGGAAGCTACATTCAGTCGATACTCGCAAAACCCAAAAAACCGGAAGCATGCGAACCCCATTCGATACTTCCAAAACCCAAAAAACCGGAAGGATGCAAACCCCATTCGATACTTCCAAAACCCAAAAAATTGCAAGGAAGCGAACCCCATTCGATACTTGCAAAACCTCAAAATTCAAAAATCAACCCAAATTTCAAATGGTTCAAAAAACCTCAAATTTAAAAAAAAATCATGGGGAAACGACACCAAGTCAATACCCGCAAAACCAAAAGTTTTGGGAAAAGCAGGGAAGCGACGCTTAATCAATACTTGCACCCCTATCCGCGAGGAAGCGACATTCCATCGATACTCGCAAACCCAGACTGTGAGGAAGCGACATTCTATCGATACTCGCAAAATCGAATGAGCAAGGAAGCGACATTCCATCGATACTTGCAAGACCATTCAGCGGGGAGGCAACATTTAGTCGATACCTAAATTTTGAAAACCAAAACCCGGCTATAAACGCCAAAATCGGCTTTCATGCCAATAAAACAAAACTTGGTTTTCAAAAAAGTGGCTTTCATGCCAAAACAAAACAAACAACAAACAAACCAAAACTGGGCTCCTATGCCATTCCAAAAATCGGCTTTCATGCCATCTTAAAACTCGGCTCCTATTCCACTCCAAAAATCGGCTTTCACGCCATCCAAGAACTTTGCCTCTCATGCCACAACAAAAAAACTTTGGTTTTCACGCCATCCGAAAATTCTGGCTCTAATGTCATCTCAAAAATTTTGGCTCTCATGCCACAAACAAATTTGGCTTCCATGCCACAAAATAAAATTCGGCTTCTATGCCATTCCAAAATTCGGCTTTCATGCCATTTCAAAAACTTTGGCTTTAATGCCATTTCAAAATTTTTGGCTCCCATGCCACAAAACAAATTTTGGCTCTCAAAGCCACAAACAAATTTTGGCTCTTACGCCACAAAATTAGGCTTCAATGCCATCTAAAATTCAGTTTTCAAGCCATCAAAAACTAGGCTTTTTGCCACAAAAAGTGGCTTTCATGCCAAAAACAACCCTCTGACAAAAGTTTTTCACAAAATGACAACCTTTTGATCAAGTTCTCAAACAAACATTCCCATCAACTTTTACTCAAATGTGTTTTCATCAAAAAATGATTCAAGTAAAAAGAAGGGTATACGAAAATATAGTACCAAAATTGTTTATACATGGAGGTACCAAAAAAAAAAGAAGGAAAAGAGTTTGTTATAACTTAGGAGTTCAATCTAGCATGGTCTTCAACCAAAGGTTCAACTCCTCAAGCAAGCCCTTGGCGTTAGCTTCCAAAGTTTTCAGGCCACGCTTCTTCAAAATGTTCCCATAAAATGCGGCTGAACGCCGCGACCCATCTGCAGCACACGGAAGTTCTTTCTAGAGGACCTGCCACAACTCATACTCCTGAGTCTTCCTCCGGACATTACCTTCAGCTTCCTCAACCTGGCGAATGAGAGTCTCCTCCTTGTCACGAGCCTCCACAATGGCGGTCCATTTGGCAGCAGCTTCTTCCTCCAAAAGCTCAAGACGCTGCCTAGCCTCGACAACCTCCTTATCAAGGCGGTCCAAGTCTTGTTTCAGCTCCATGATGGATAACTCGGTAATGTTCTTCTCCCGAAGGAACTACTTCCGAGTCTTCGTGACCTCAGTTAGCTCAGCTTTGACTTTGCTGGAAGGCTTCACAAACATCTCATCAAAGAAGTCACCATCTGGGAAACTCTTGGTCTCAGTCCATTTGTTCCCCAAGGCAATGATTTCATCAACAAAATCCTTGGCGCTTGCGATGTCCAGACCGACTTCTTTGCTATCAGCAAGAATGTCCTATACATGCTTGATCATGCTAAAGCCAGCTTCCAAGTGACCTGAAGAAAGAGTCTCAACCCATGAGCTCAAAATAGTCTTCAACACCTTCCTTGATACTGAAGGTGCAGCGCAGATGAGGACTCACCATGCTCTGGCGCCCGACTGCCCATGTCACGCTCCATTGGAAGAGTAATCAATAAACTCTTTCCAACCGAAGAAGTTGACTCATTGAATGAAGAATAAGCCCTTACTCCTGGATCAGCCCCAGGAATCCCCTGTTCTGGCCCTGAGGAAGACGGAGGAACCTCTCCTGTTGCTCCACACTCTGTCAATAAAAAGATAAAAAGGTATGAATATAATCTTGTAAAAAAAATCAATATCAAGATTATTATTGCAAAATACCTTCTTCGACGCCGGCGGAATGCTTTCTGCCTCTCTGAGCTCATCCGAAACATCATCAAAAGTTGCATCCATGGATGGCTCAAAATCGTCAGAATCCTCTGGCAAGTCAGCTAACAAGAAAACAAAAGCTACATGTTGGCAAAGGACAGCACAAACAAAAAGAGAGAAAGAAGCCAAAGCAATCATACCAGGTGAAGATTCTGGAACCACTCCAGAGTCCCTGGGCTCTTCCTATGATGCCACGATTGGATCCGTCATTGCCTCATCAGCCGGAACCCCAGGCATCACCAAGTCATCATCCTTTGCTAAAAGAAAGAAAGCAGCGGATCAAAACAAAAATCTCTCATAAAAGAAGAGAAGTGACAAAAGAAAGAAGGAGAATCATACTAGCTGTCTCCTCTTCTTAGCTCCTCTTCTCTGGAGGCTCGTCAGCATCCTCAAACACCTCCTCAGCAATGGTAAGAGGAACTTCAAGATCAGAAGGATTATCGTGCCGTCTCATGTTACGACGTTGTCCTCTCCTCCTCTTGCTTCGGCGGGTCAATCTGCTCGACGATCTTGCTCCACTATCAACATCAGGTCTCTCACTAGAGTCCTCACTGGATGGCCTACTTTTTCAGTAGACTCCATGGAAGCGTTCGTACGCTCTGCTTGTATCATAGCATCAATCTCGGCCACCTCCTCCTCCAACTGTCTCAAGACCTCACCAGGAATCTCTTTTGCAGCTCCTGATCTGATAACGTCCTACTCATTGAGAAAGCCTATCTTATGCTTCTCTCCAGAAAGGAAGGCCAAAATTTCCTCCCGACGGACACCATCCGATTTGCCAAGACCTTTCCCAGGAAATTGCTTGACATCAAGCTCCTTCTTAGAAAACCCCCGGTACACTGAAAAGCTCTCCACAAACCACTTTGTGAAGCCAGCAGTCCCGAAGGTGGGCAGCTGAGGATAGGAAATCATGGCGGTAGTGTCCTCAGCGCTATAAAAATCCCATGCATTTCTCCCATCCTACAAACCTCTAAAACGCTTCACCATGCTCGAAGGCGCTCCAACAACGCCTTGAGAGAAGCCAAGCTGCAATGCAAAATGCGAAGGGACATACGGTTGGATATCGACGAAAACATGTCTGCGGTACACCATCGTACCAACCCGTATGTTGAAAAGCCATCTCTTCTCCGCATTTGTCAAAGCATAGTGTCTTCCCTACCCTGCCCTGGTCGAATCACGGGAGACACCAAAATTAAAAGCCTTCTTCCGCAAACCCGAAGAAAGCTTCACTGAAGACTGCCCAATTTCGACGTCCCTGAACCGTCGGATCCTCAAACGGGAAGATAAAAGCGATTCGGAAACGATTGTCCCTCTAGCCAAACGAATCATAAAAGGATCTTTGTCCTGTGCAACTCCTAGCCGATGGAAGCCAGGACAGTGGTATACATAATATGAATAAAAGATGTGGGCTGAAAATACATTGTTCATAGGGAGCCCAAGCCGAACCAGGAAAGCAGCACCTGAAGTTCGGTACACAAATAAGAGTAAAGAGTAGGTACCAAAGCCAGCCGCTCTCCAAACGCCATCTGACAAGCCGAAAAAATACAGTGCGGCTTGATGTGTGTTCCATCTCCTCCAGCAAAAACAGCCTCACCTAGCCAGTAAGTGAGGTAAACAGCGAGATCTCTCCGCAACGCAATATCGGGACACATGGCGTCTGTGCTTACGAAAAACTTCTTCAAATCTTCTCGCCTAGCGGCGATCTTCTTCAAACTTGATGCTTTAGTCCTAGCATCCTGGGCCATGCCATCAGAAGACTCCCCGCTGTCAAAAAAGTTGGAGCTGCAACTTCTCCAACTGCTGCATCTAACTTTCGAGCCCTCCTTCTCCTTCAAAAAATCATAGAAGGCGACGAGCTGAAAGTAAATAAGCCTGAACTCCTCAGACTGCTACTAATGGATGATGTCAATAGGCATAAACTCCTCATAGAGTTTGCCGAGGATAGGCAACCCGGTGATGGCGCTCAGTTCCTTCAAAGAAAAACCAATCTTACCATTCGTCACAATGAAGGTGTTGGTTTGTGGAAGGAATGACTCCAATATGGCCATGAAAGCCTCATCGGAGAAAACAACGGTTTGCCGAAAAGCGCGAACCACATCAAAAATCTCGGCCTCCCGCAGAACGGCCTCACCAATCTGCAGGGTGTGATCAGTCCATCATTCCCAGCTCGGGTCAGCACTAAAACTGCCACGAAGTCGAAAAGGCTTCACCCAATTGCTGTCGTCACCCCGAAAAAGGCCAAGGCCCACCGGTCTCAAATCAACCGATGGATGATCAGAACCTTGGTAGCCACTAGCTGGCATCAACATGTCCATACGAACAGGCGACTTCTCTACAAAATCGGAAGGTCCGCCAACAAAAACCCCGGTCTTGATAACACTGGTCCTCTTCACTCAGCTCGGAGGATCTTCCCTCTTAGGGCACATGGGAGAAAGGCTCAAGATCGAGATGGTCCGATCAAAAGTCGACCGGGTAGAAATAGTTCTCTCCTCACCATCTACTGTGTAAGAGAACTGAAAACATCTCCTTTGGTATGTCAAGTAGTCAGGGACTGCATCACCCAAGAAGAAGGTAGGCTTGAGCACAATACTCTGATCATCCATAACCCAAGGACGGTTGCTTACCATGATCTTGTAGAATTCCTCATCTTTGAGAGCGATCAATCGCTGTCTCATCTCATCACTATTGAGGGAATCGCACTCTTCCAAGTTCTTCTCAACAAACTTGACCTTCTCCCAAGCCTGCTGAACGGCCGCATTGGAAGATCTAGCAGACCGACGATGTGCGTCAGTAACAGGACCTTTACCCTTGTTTGTTCTGGAAGAACTACCTACAAAAGATGGAAGAGAAGAGATCAATTATCATCAAAATGATAGAGTTTTGCTACAAAAAAAAATCCTACCAAAATTTTGACATGGTTTCGGGGCAATTCCTTAGAAAAAGGAAATACTCTGAAAAAGACAGGAAGTCTGAAGATGAGCTCAACATTCCTGCGAGCTCATAGTCAGTGGAAAATTCTCAAAGAAGGCTCGAACTCAACATCGCTGCGAGAACGAGCCAATCTCATCAAATTTCCGCCAAATTTGGAAAAGAGCTCAACATTGCTGCGAGCTCCAAAATCCAAAAATTACAAAGTTCCTCAAAATCCAGCAAGACCGAGAAAGAGCTCAACATCGCTGCGAGCTCAAAATCCCAATACATGCAAAAGATTTTCAGGTAAGTATCATCATACTTCCAAGTCCGTTTACCAAAAATCATGCATCAAAGAACATCATAATACATTAGAAGCTAGAAAAACCTTGACCAAAGTTTGACCAATTCCAACCCAATTTGGTCAAAACCAATCAAACTTTGTCCAAGTCAAAAATCATGTTGGCTTGACCTAGAGACTCTAGCCTTCTATCTTGATGCATAAAAAAAAATGCATGGACATATTGAAATTGCATGATCCTCATTATCATGGTGAGCAAACAAAGAAGGAAAGAAAAAGAAAAGGAGAGAGAAGAAATCTCAGCCAAAAAAAAAAAATTTTGGCCCACAAGTCGTGGCCCACTGCCACGTGGCAGTACGGCCAGCTCCGTACAGCCAAGGAAAAAAAAACAGAGAAAAAAAAAACGCTGACAAAAAAAAGAAGGGAAAATCAGCGTGTAAAAAAAAAGAAACAAACAAACAAAAGAAAAAAAATCGTGAGAAAGAAGAAGAACAAACACAGTGAAAAAAAAAAAGAAAAAAGAAGCATTTAAAAAAAAAAAGGGATGAAAACTGTGGAAAAGAAAAAAAAAAGAGAGGCACGAAGAAAAAAAAAGAAAAAAATGTGCTGGGAAAAAAAAAGAAAAAAGAAAAGAAAAAAAAAAGAAGAGAAAAGAGCAAAAAAAAAATAAAGAAGCTACTTCTACAATGGAGTTTCTTGTGGAGGAAGAAAACTTATTTGAAGCCATTGATGGAGAAGAAGAAGAAAAGCTTGGAGATCCTTGAATAAGAAAAAACACTTCTTATCTTGGACAGCACTCTTGGAGACTCTTGCAAACAAAGAAAGCAATGGAGCCAAAGATCCAACCCCTCTTGCTTTTATAGAAGAGAGCAAACCAAAAGAGGAAACAAGGAGAAAAGAAAGGAGGTAAGTGCTAAAATTTAGCTACTTTCCCAAAAGAGAGATATTTTGAGAAAATCTTTCCAAAAAAGAAGGAAACTTGAGAGAATCTCTCCAAGTAAGGATATTTTAAGATATTCTCTACACAAAAGAGATATTTTTAGATATTCTCTACAAAAATGACACCATATGAGATCTAGGCCATCTCCAAAGCCTAAAGGTCCCATGGGTTAGCCCACATGTGCCAGGTTGACCACTTAGGCACTAAAAGTTGCTTTTAGTCAAATATTCCTCTTACCAAGAGCAAAAAAAAAAAAAAAAAAACAAATGTCCCATGCCTCTTTTGAGTTGATTGGACCATTCAAAAAAAAATACAGAGAAAGAAAGCCTCATGAGTTTCCAAAAACCAAACCATCCAACCTCATAAACCAAATTGAGCCAAAATCTTGAAATTGACATTCCACAACAAACCAAACCTTGGTCCCCTAGCTCGCCACATACAGCTTGTTAGGTCACAAGACCAAAACCAAAATCAAAATCCAAACCAAACCAAAACCAAAACCAAAAAATCAAATCTGACCCCCTAACCTGCCACATACAGCTTGTTGGGTCACAAGGTCAAAACCAAAAACAAAAATCAAACCTCGAACCCCTAACCTACCACATACAGCTTGTTAGGTCACAAGGTCAAAAACCAAAATCCAAAACCCAAAATCAAAATCCCCTATGTCATTTTCAAAGCTTTGCCTTGAGATGGTACGTGATACCTCTCACTACCATAAAATTCCACCGGAAACTCAGAAGGCTATTCAAAAAAAAAATTTTTTGCTCAAGACTCTTGGTCAATTTGGAAACTCTCCTTCAAGTTTCTCTCCGAGGCACATCGACTCCAAAAAGCTACTCATCGCTGTACCTCGAGGGGGCATTTGTTGACACCAAAAAAGTCACTATGTCTCATCAACATCAAGAAGCCTCGTGAAGCTGCATCCTGCTACAAAACAGGCAAAGCTACTTCAAGCATCAGATCTTATCAGAATCTGACAAAAACTGAAAGATCCTTCAAGAAAGCCAAAAGAGGGGTACACCTGAAATTTCGGGCCATTCCGACATCGTTTGGCCTAACTTCACTTCTCCGACAGCTAAACAAGCGCTCCTGGCTGCGACATCATCAAAGACACCAAAACTTTGATCAGAGCCTACGGATGACTCCAGAATGTCTCAAAAGGGCTCCTTGTCAAATTTCAAGTCAAACCGACAACGTTTGAACCTCCATCAACGCTCGAGCAGCAAAAACAAGCCTCCCGGTGGCGGGAACCACAGAAGCCATCCGTCATCAAACAAGGTACATGAGTGGCTTCAACATGCTTCCAAAGAGCTGCATGTCAAATTTCAGGTCATTCCGACAACGTTTGACCAGGTTTCGATGCTCCGAAAGAAAATCAAGCCCACTGGCGGCGGAGTACCCCGGGACCATGACATCCAAAATAGAGCTAATGGATCGTCTCTACATGACTCCAATAGGCTCCCTGTCAAATTTCAGGTCAATCGGACATCGTTTGACCACATATCAAAGCTCGGCATTTTCCCCACAGCAAAATCAAGTCAAGCAACGACAGGACCCCAAACGGCTTCAAAACTCAAATAAAAGCTATGGTTGGTCCTATCCACTGCTCAAGAAGCTTCACTTCAATTTTCAAGTCATTCCGACATCGTTTGACCTAGTATCGACTCTTGACTGAAAATCGGCTACCAAGTCTTCGGCTTTCCCGAAAAATGCGAAACTTTGTGCTCCGGTTTTGCGTGGGCTCTCGTCAAGTTTTCTTCAAGAAAATCAAGTCAATAATTGAGGAAAAATGTCAAGAAAAATATAGAAGAAAGAGGAACAAAAAAGACTAAAAAACGACCGAAAACGAAGCTCGACGACCAAAAGGGCCAGGGTTGCCGGCGACCCTGCGAATCCGGGTCGCCGGATTTCACACCAAACTGCCCGTTTTCCTATCCTTTTCGCGTCTTGAGTGTTCCTGCCTCTGTGATTTTCTAAAAATCCAATCTTTGATGATTGAAAACCACTGATCTTCACCAACATCTCGGATCCGCCGTCAAAAGCATGAAATCATCATTGATCGCTCCAAGATCGCCAACCAGCTGACCAAGAAAGTAAACTTTCTGTCCGACCGATCGTGAAATCAACAAGACAGATGTCACCGGCCCACCAACATCAACCAATGTCTGAAATTGCACTGCACTCCGACATCAAACAATGTGTGGATCCACCTGTGATGATCACAAGAAGAATCTCAAAAGACGCTGCACGGTCCGCAACTCTTCACATGCCCTGGCGACCACTTAATGCCGTTAATTGA
This sequence comes from Umbellularia californica, assembly GCA_028538565.1. Taxonomy (NCBI): domain Eukaryota; kingdom Viridiplantae; phylum Streptophyta; class Magnoliopsida; order Laurales; family Lauraceae; genus Umbellularia; species Umbellularia californica. The sequence goes on along the minus strand of JAPQWN010000011.1, from coordinate 43,505,814 downwards.
CCCGTTTATGACAACTTAATGCGGTCATTAACCCATTATTTTGGACGACTCAATCAGGTTGAAGCATTTGGGAGTTACAAATCCAAGCAATCATGGCATTAAACCCATGAAACTCCCATCATCATGAATATTAAAGGCGATTAAATGCCCAATATCCTTCATCGGCCAATCACAAGCCATGAAAAAGGAGTTACAAAATCAAAGAATAAAAACTTTTAACTCCTCATCAATTCTCTCATCATGGCCATCAATGCCCATAATCACCTCATGGCTACCAAAAGCCTATAATAGGAATCGATACGCACATCGACTTGAAATTTTGTACTTGCACACTTGCAGTCTCCTGAAGAAATCCAGACGAAGTCCTGCTGCTCTGCTACAAGAAACACCACAAGGTGATCAAAGTCCCTTGGGGGGTCACCCCCCCAAGGTCCCATCCTTCTACAACATGGCCTAAACGCGGCTTTTTAGCCCGTTTACTCGGTTTTTCATCGGATATAGGACCTTCTCTTGGTCCTTGTCTTTTAAAAAACCGAGGTTGGAGCCAAGCCGAAGAATCAAAGCATTAACCGTTCTCATTTGAAGGACGATGGCGAAGTCCATACATGACTTGCGACCGTCGATCTCAACGTGTCCCCACAATCTCCTGAGAAATTAGATTCCTTTTCTTTCTTTTCTATTGTAGTTTGTATTTTTTAAAGAGACGAAAAAGAAATCACAATTCTTATCTTTCATATTTGATGAGTTTTGTAAAATCGCCTTTCACAGCAAAATCGCTTTTTACTGCAAACAAACAAAAAACACCTCCTACGGCATTCTCAAAAAACAAACTTGTCCCTTTTCTTAATATTTACGTAATTTGAGAAGTTAGAAAAAAAGGATCGATTTCCTTTCTATTTGAGAAGGTGAATCTCCGGATCCTTACCATTCCAAATTCCAAATAGAAAGTAAATCTGGCATACCCGTACAAAAATGTTGATACCCGTGATTTCCCTCCTTCGCCGAGACCCAGGCCAACCCCCGGGGTGCGGAAGGAGAGGACGGAAACTCCGAGGGTCCATCAAATCTCGACATCCATGAACCGTCGGATCCTCAAAAGGGCAGACAAAAGAGATTCGGAAACGGCTGTCCCTCTAGCCAAATAAATCATAAAAGGATCTTCGTCATATACAACTCCCAACCGATGGAAGCTAGGACAGTGGTATACGTACCATGAATAGAAGACGTGGGCAGAAAATACCATGTTCATAGGGAGCCCAACCCGAACCAGGAAAGCAGCAGCCTGCAGTTCGGTACACAAGTAAGAGTAAAGAGCAGGCACCAAAGCCAGCCGCTCTCCGAATGCCATATGACAACCCGGAAAAATACAGTGCGGCTTGATGTGAGTTCCATCTCCTCCAGCAAAAAAAGCCTCACCAAGCCAATAAGTGAGGTAAACAGCGAGATCTATCCGCAATGCAATGTCAGGACAAATGGCGTCTGTGATTGTGAAGAACTTCCTCAAATCTTCTCACATAGCGGAGATCTTCTTCAAACTTGAGGCTTTAGCCCTAGCATCCAGGGCCATACCATCCGAAGACTCTCCGCTATCAAAAAAGTTGGAGCTGTAACTCTTCCAACTGCTGCACCTGACTTTCGAGCCCTCCTTCTCCTTCAAAAAATCATAGAAGGCGACGAGTTGAATGTACAAAAGCCTAAACTCCTCAGACTGCTCCTTAAGGACACTGTCGATAGGCATGAACTCCTCATAGAGTTTGCCAAGGATAGGCAGCCCGGTGATGGCGCTCAGTTCCTTCAAAGAAAAACCAATCTCACCATTCGTGACAATGAAGGTGTTGGTTTGTGGAAGGAATGACTCCAGCATGGCCATGAAAGCCTCATCGGAGAAAACTACGGTTTACCGAAAAGCGCGAACCGCATCAAAAATCTCGGCCTCCGGCAAAATGGCCTCGCCAATCTTCAGGGTGTGATCAGTCCATGATTCCCAGCTCGAGTCAGCACTGAAACGGCCACGAAGTCGAAAAGACTTCACCCAATTGCTACTATCACCTCGAAAAATACCAAGGCCCACTGGTCTCAAATCGACCTACGGATGATCAGAACCTTGGTAGCCACTAGCTGGCATCAACATGTCCACACGGACAGGCGACTTCTCTGCAAAATCGGAAGGGCCGCCAACAAAAACCCCGAACTTGATCACACTAGTCCTCTTCACCCAGCTCGGAGGATCCTCCCTCTTAGGGCACGTGGGAGAAATGCTCATGATCGAAATGGTTCGATCGAAGGTCGACCGGGTAGAAATAGTTCTCTCCTCACCATCTGCTATGTAAGAGAACTGAAAACATCTCCTTTGGTATGTCAAGTCGTCAGGGACTGCATCACCGAAGAAGAAGGTAGGCTTGGGCACAATGCTCTGATCGTTCGTAACTCAAGGACGGTTGCTTACCATGATCTTGTAGAATTCCTCATCTTTGAGAGCGATCAATCACTGTCTCATCTCATCATGATTGAGGAAGTCACATTCTTCCAAGTTCTTCTCAACCAGCTGGACCTTCTCCCAGGCCTGTTGAACGGCCGCATTAGAAGACCTAGCAGACCGACGAGGTGCATCAGTAACAGGCCCCTTAACCTTGTTCGTTCTGGAAGAACTACCTGCAAAGGATGGAAAAGAAAAAGATCAATCATCATCTAAATGACAGAATTTTGCTACAAATTCTAGCGAAATTTTGACATAGCTCAGGGGCAATTCCGAAGAAAAAAGAAACACCCCGAGAAAGACAGGAAGCTTGAAGATGAGCCCGACATCGCTTCGAGCTCATAGTCGGTGGAAAATTCTCAAAGAAGGTTCGAACTCAAACATTATTGCGAGAACAAACCAATCTCATCAAATCTCCGCAAAATTGGAAAAGGGCTCAACATTGCTGCGAGCTCCAAAATCCAAAACTTGCAAAGAACCTCAAAATCCAGTAAGACCAAGAAAGGGCTCAACATCGCTGCAGCTCCAAATCCCAATACTTGCAAAAGATTTTCAGGTATGCATCATCATGCTTCCAAGTCCATTTACCAAAAATCATGCATCAAAGAACATCATCATGCATTAGATGCTAGGAAAACCATGACCAAAGTTTGACCAATTCCAACCCAATTTGGTCAAAACCAATCAAAACTTTGTTCAAGTCAAAAATCTTGTTGGCTTGACCTAGAGACTCTAACCTTCTACCTTGATGCATAAAAAAAAATGCATGAACATATTGAAATTGCATAACCTCATTATCATGATGAATAAAAAAAAAAAGAGAAAGAAACCTCAACAAAAAACAAAAAAAAATTTCCAGGCCCACTGCCACGTGGCAGTACGGCTAGGTCCATATGGACCTGTCCGTATAGCCAAGAAGAAGAAGAAAGAAAAAACAATGCTGAAAAAAAAAAGAAAGAAAAAACGGTGAAAAAAAAAAGAAAAAATCGCCATGGAAAAAAAAAAGAAAAAATCACCGTGGAAAAAAAAAGAGAAAAAGAAAGAAAAAACTGTGAAAAAAAAAAGAAAGAAGATAAAGCACTCGTGAGCAAAAAAAGAGAAAAGAAAGAAATTGCAGGAAAAAAAAGAGAGAAAGAAAAAGAAGAAATTGTACGAAAAAAACAGAGAGAAAAAAACGTGCTTGAGAAAAAAAATAAAATAAAAAGAAAGAAAGAAAAGAAATTTCCTACTTCTACAATAGAGTGGAGGAAGAAAACTTACTTGAAGCCATTGATGAAAAAGAAAAAGAAAAAGCTTGGAGATACTTGAAGAAGAAAAGTACTTCTTGATCTTGGAGCACCCTTGGAGATTCTTGCAAACAAAGAAAACAATAGGAGCAAAAGAATCAACTCCCCCTTGCTTTTATAGAAGAGAGCAAATCAAAAGAGGAAACATAGAGAAAAGAAAGGAGGTAAGTGCTAAGATTTAGCTACTTTCCCAAAAGAAAGATACTTTGAGAAAATCTCTCCCAAAAATAAGGAAACTTGAGAGATTCTCTTCAAGTAAAGATATTTTTAGATATTCTTTACACAAAAGAGATATTTTTAGATATTTTCTACAAAAATGACACCATATGAGATCTAAGCCATTTCCAAAGCCTAAGGTCAGGAGAATGATTGGCGGAGGCTGAGCTTATCGGAATGGGAGAGAGTAGAATTAAAATCACCTATGACACACCAAGGCAGGTTGGTTGAGGAGGTGTCAATGAGGGTTGTCCAGAGGTCCTTTCTTAAAGAGGAGTTGGTGGAACCATACACACCAGTGATGATAGTGTTTAAGCCAGAAGAGGAATTCAGGAGAAATATAGAGAGAGAGTGTGGACATTTGACAGTAATGGAGAGAGAGTGTGAAGATTTGGAGAGGCACCAGAGGTTAGGGGATGAGGATAAAGAGGAGGGGTTGTTGGTATGAAAAGTATCAAAACCGAATTTATCCCAGATGAGGGAGATGGAAGGAGTGATGGGGGTCATGGGCTCAGAGAGGAAAATGAGGTCAAGAGAATGATTAAGGATCATGTTGGCCAAAGCACAATGTGTGGGCAATTAGCAATGTCCCTGCAGTTCCAGTAGAGAATTTTTAACATGGGGATGAGAGTGAGGAGGTTTTCTTGGCTCTAGACCTCCTGGTTATTGGACCAATTGAAGAAGGTAGTTGTTTGCCTTTCTTGGATTTACTTACTCTGACAGAGGTGGAGGGGGTGTCAGCTTTGGTAGTCAAGTGAGAATTAGAAGAGCATGTTTGAGGGATGGAGGGGCTTGGGATAGATGGACTTTTGTATGTTGACACCAAAAAAGTCACTATGTCTCCTCAACATCAAGAAGCCACATGTAGCTGAATCCTGCTACAAACAGGCAGAACTACTTCAAGCATCAGATCTTGTCAGAATCGGACAAAAACTGCAAGATCCTTCAAGACAACCAAAAGAGGGGTACACATGAAGTTTCAGGTCATTCCGACATCGTTTAGCCTAACTTCACTCCTCCGACAGCTAAACAGACGCTCCTGGCGGCGACAGTGTCTTAGACATCAAAACTTCAATCAGAGCTTACAGATGGTTCCAAAATACCTCCAAAAGGCTCATTGTCAAATTTCAAGTCAAACCGACAATGTTTGACCATCCATCAACGCTCGAGCAACAAAACCAAGCCTCTCGGTGGCGAGAAACACCAAGACCATCACTCATCAAACAAAGAATATGAGTGGCTTCAACATGCTTCCAAAGGGTTGCACGTCGAATTTCAGGTCATTCCGACAACGTTTGGCCAGATTTCGACACTCCGAAAGAAAATCAAGCCTACCGGCGGCGGAGCACCCCAGAACCATGACATCCAAATCAGGGGTAAATGATCATCTCTACATGACTCCAATAGGCTTCCTGTCAAATTTCAGGACAATCGGACATCGGTTGACCGTATATATCGAAGCTCGACATCTTCCCCGCAGTAAAATCAAGGCAAGCATCGACGGGACCCCAAACAGCTTCAAAACTCAGATAAAAGCCCATGGTTGGTCCTATCCACTGCTCAAGAAGCTTTACTTCAATTTTCAGGTCATTCCGACATCGTTTGACCTAGTTTCAACTCTTGACGGAAAATCGGCTACAAAGTCTTTGGCTTTCCCGAAAAATGGGAAACTTTGTGCTCTGGTTTTGTGCGACTTCTCGTCAAGTTCTTTTCAAGAAAATCAAGTCAATAATTGAGGAAAAATGTCAAGAAAAATACCAAAGAAAAAAGGAATGAAAAAGAAGGAAAAACGGCCGAAAAAGACACTCGGCGACCAAAGGGGCCAAAGCCCCATTGTCGCCGGCAACCTTGGCCCAAGTTCGCTGGCAACCATGGAAATCCGGGTCGCCGGATTTCCACCGGATAGCCCGTTTCCTGATCCTTTTTGTGTTTCGGGAGTTCCTACTTCTGTGATTTTCTGAAAATCCAATTTTTGATGCTTGAAAACGACTGATCTTCGCCGACATCTCGGATCCGCCATCAAGAGCATAAAGTCATCACTAATCGCACCAAGATCGCCAACCGGTTGACCAAGAAAGTACACTTTCTGTCCGACCGATCGAGAAGTTGACAAGACAGATGTCACCGGCCCACCAACATCAATCAATGTCTGAAATTGCATCGCAATCGGACATCAAACAATGTGTGGATCCACCTGCGATGATCACAAGAAGAATTCCAGAAGACACGGCGCAGCCCGCGACTCTTCACATGCTCCGGCGACCACTTAATGTCGTTAATTGACCCGTTTTATGACAAATTAATGCAGTCATTAACTCATTATTTTGGACGGCCCAATCAGATTCAAGCATATGGGAGTTACAAGTCTAAGCAATCATGGCATTAAAACCATGAAACTCCCCTCATCGTGGAGATTAAAGGCAATTAAATGCCCATCATTCTCCATCGGCCAATCACAAGACAAGAAAATAAGGAGTTACAAAATCAAGAAATAAAAACTTGTAACTCCTCCCATCATAAAGCATCAATGCCATCAATTCTCTCATCATGGCCATCAATGCCCATAAACCGCCTCATGGCTACCAAAAGCCTATAAAAGGAGGTCCATTCCAAGAGAGAGGCATCTACTTGAAACTTTGAATCCTTGCATTTTGCACATCCACACCAACACCCATCCGGAGTCTGGAAAACCCCAGAGAAAATCCGACGAAGTCTTGCTGCTCTGCTGCAAGAGACACTACAAGGTGATCAAAGTCCCTTGGGGGGCCACACCCCCAAGGTCCCCTTCTTCTACAACAAGGCCTAAACGTGGCTTTTCAGCCCGTTTACTCAGTTTTTTATTGGATATAGGACCTCCCATTGGTCTTTATCCTTTAAAAAACTGAGGTTGGAGCCAAGCCGAAGAATCGAAGCATCAAGCGTTTTCATTTGAAGGACGATGGCGAAGTCCATACATGACTTGCGACCGTCGATCTGAACGAGTCCCCACAATCTCCTGAGAAGTTAGATCCCTTTTCTTCCTTTTCTATTGTACTTTGTATTTTTTAAAGGGACAAAAAAAGTCACAATTCTTGTCTTTCATTTTGATGAGATTTGTAAATCGCCTTTCACGGCAAAACCGCCTTTCACGGCACCAAATCGCCTTTTACGGCAAACAAACAAAAAAAATCGCCTCTTACGGCATTTAAAACAAAAATTGTCTCTTTTCTTAAATATGTATGCAATTTGAAAAGTTAGAAAGAATGATTGATTTCCTTTCTACTTGTGAAGGTGAATCTTCAGATCATCACCATTCCAAATTCCAAGTAGAATACAAAATCTGGCATACCCGTACAAAAAAGTTGATACCCGCTTTTCCTCCTACGCCGAAACCCAGCAGCCCCCGGGGCGAAAGGGGAGGACGGAAATCGAGGGTCCATCATTGTAGGTTAAGTCAGTTCCTGTATCCAGGGTAGGAGTAGGTCCAAGGGGTGGATGGGCAGGAGGGGCATGTGGAGTGGAATGGATCTCCTGGTTGGGCTCAAAACCTGGGGGGTGGTCTGTGGAGGGGCTATCTTCAAGGAAAGTCTGGAGGTTGCGGCCATAGATGGAGGGATTGTGAGCTGGATCAAGAAAGGAGCATTGGTCTAAGATGGAAAAAGGATTGGAGGTGTCAATGGTTACTGTTGGGAGTTTTTGGAAAGTATCCAACACTACGTCATTAGGTGGGGCATGGATGGGGTTTACTTCCTGGGTCGAAGCATGTTAGATTAATGCTTGTTGGCCTGTAGTAGGAGGTTTGTTGAAAGGAAGAGGTGGAATTTGGTGGGGTGGGCCAGGGTGACATGAGGATAGGTTGGCAACAGAACTGGGGCTCTAGCATGATGGGTTGTGAGGCGAAGGAAGTTGAGGAGGGAAAGGAATGCTAGGGATTTGCATCAGAACAGGGGCTTTGGCAGAGGAGGGGCAAGGACCAATGATAGACTTTTTATTTGGGAAGCTGCCTGGGTTAAGGTTGAGATTATTCAGGTCTGAGGGGATATCCAAAGAAGTTGGCAGATTGGGAGTTTGGGGGACATTTTACAAGTACTTGTTTATAGGGAGAACTGATGGAGAAATAAAAGTAGAAGAAGAGTGGTCTATAGGAAGAACTTCTGGGGTTTTTTTGGACAAAAGGCAGTTTGATTGGCAGTGACTTAGAGAAAGACACTGGTTGCAGGGGCTATTTTCATAGTCTACTGAAATTTCAAGCTCTCCTTCCCCTTGAAGATTAACCAAAATAGAAGATGGCTTGGGTTTAGAGAGGTCTAAGTTTACTAGGACTCTGGCGAAGGTAAGTATTCTTTGTGCCATGGTAATGATATCAAGTTTGATGGGTTGGCCTATGATGTTGGCTATAGAGAGAATGATGTTTTGGCTCCAGCAATGATAAGGAAGACCAGATAATCTAATCCAGACAGGGGCTAATGAAGGCCAGACTATTTCATCCTGTCCAAGGCTCCAAGATAAGAAGAAGATTTTCTTTTTGTCCATGGAAAGAGGGGAGAGGCTGACGATAGAGTTCTTGTCTTCTAGAGGGTTAAAGCGGAAGATGAAGTATCCTTTTTTTGTTACGGACACCATACAGGGTCTGAATAGAGACCAAAGCTTTGTTTTTGCTTCCACCCATTCAAGAGATGGCCGTTTTCCTACAAACCTACCAATGACAGCATAGGAAAACGAGTCTTTACTTGAGTTGAGCATGGAAAGAGGAATAGTAATTGATGGTTTGCCATTAATCCATGTTGATGGGGGAAAAGGAGCTGGGTTACTGCACGGAGAGAAAGAGTGGGTAAGAGGTGGGAGGGAGGAAAAGGAAGCGGAATCATAGATATTGGGGAGGGGAGCGAGAAGAGGTTAGCAAAGGTTTTGTTTGTGTCGAGAGGTGGAAGAGATGGGGGTCTGGAACCATGGGGGTTATGTTTGGATTCGTGCTGAGCAAGGTGGGGATGATGACTGACTGGAGAGGAAGAAGTTGGTTGAGAGGTAGTGAGAGACTGAGTAGGTAGAGGAGGGAAATATCAAGGTTGTAGGGAGAGAGGTTAGGACTGGTTGGTGGCAAGTTGGAGAGGAAGAGAAGGGAATGGAAGCTGTTCTGACCTTTCGCAGGTTTCGGGAGGGGGAAAGGAAGAGAGGGGAGTGAAAGCATAGGATGATGATGGCTGGCAGCGAGATTGGACGGAGGATGTTGGTGGTGGTAGCTGGACGGAGGATGTTGGTGGTGGCTGGATGGAGGATGTTGGTGTTGGCTGGTCGGAAAAGGTGGACGGAATAGTTAGGTGGAGTTGGGCTTGGGGTTGGGCAGGAATTTGAGGAGAGGGCATTTCAAAATCTCTGCTTTGGATTTAGTCCATTTTCAGGGAAACTGCTGAGCCCGGGTACTATAATAACATATGTTAAATATTAGACGTATATTATTATATTATTTAATATACATAATAAGCACGAAAGAGAGATTGGATCACAATTGCATTTTTAATCTCAAGTGTAGTTAATTTCTACATTCACATCATTCATGTATTAAAGAAAAAAAGGCATATAAAAGTAAATGGTCAAGCAGAGTACAGCACGTCCAGCCAATATAGCTCCTCCCGCTCTCAGGCTTCTTCCTAAATATGTGAGTGAAAGCTAAAAATCACTTTACCAAATGATGAAGCCTTTATTATTTGTTGGAAATGTTGACGCTTAGGTATTCTAAGTCAGATATAATGCGTTTGTTTTCATACATATTAAAGGTTTGAAGGAGATTATATCTCGAGATATCTCTACAGATGAATTACAAAGTTCCTAATAAACAGCTATATAACCTTTGTTGTGACAGACTTTGACACGACCCGAGCCCGAGATTATAATTAATTCGAGTTAACCCCGAGTCGCGTCGCATACTTACTCCCGTGAATTTCAATCACTCAGAATTTCACAAGGGATATCATTTACACATTATGCAGAACATATACAAATATACATTTCTTATGTGTAAAACAAAACTTATTTACATCATGTACAAAACTAATCACTTGCATATTTAATTACAATGCAAGGATTAACAGTATGAAACATTCATTAACTACTTCCCTTATCAAAATTTCCTTAAGTTTCATATTCAATATCATATTCTTATGATATTGTTCGTTTCCACTCAACTAGTCCTCCTGGAGGAACCGTATCGAATATCTCCGCTGGCGCTGTGGCCTCAAAAGGACCGGCATGGGCAGTTGTGCCTGTAATGCCATCAATAACACTATGAATTTGAAAATTTAGCAATGTATAAATAGATACATGATTTAACATGCTAAATATACATTTAATCTGTCTAAACCAATGTTAGACTAATACCATCACCATTTAATTCAAATCAATGAGAGTCTTGAACATTTGGCAATCTACAATAGCATTTCATTTCAAATCACATCTTCCTCAAAAGGAAGGAATCACATCTTCCACACGGAAGGAATCATATATTATGGGATTTATCAGTGCCCGGGCCAGGGACATCTGACATCACCACGGAGTTCCGGAACACTCCCAAATAATCTGCTGTAGCAGTGTCAGCTCTAATGAGCTTATAGAAATCACTATGTAGTGCCAGACTCAATAAACAATTCAATATACAAATTCAACTAAACAATATCAACCGGTTAGGTGTAACTTTCATATGTATAATGTACGTGTTATTCTAGATGGACATCACAATTTATGTGTGTTTTATACATTAAGTCTCTTAGTTAACACCCATGGAGATAAGACAACCTTGATAGCATTGATTTAATCAATAGGCTATTTCCTTAATTCAAAATAAATTCTAAAATCATATTGACTTCAGTTAACTCATCAATACTGAATCGACTAGCTTTACAAGCTAATCTTTATCATCGAATCGCAACTAGTTCGCTTTAAGTAACCTTGTGGTTAATTCATAATCCACTCTTGGATCCAAACCCAATACATCACTTTCGGAATAGCTTAATTGCATAAACTCTCTTAGTTATATTATAATTAGTCATTAGACTAATTTTATAATTTATTCATACGCCTAGACAAACATTTAAATCACAATTCTTCACATTTAAATCAAAATTTTCACTGGACTCAACAGAGTCCTCCGATCGATCGGCCTGAAGACATGTCCCAGTTAGGGACTATCCGATCGATCGGCCAAAAGGTCCGATCGATCGGACCTGGAACGAATCCAGTTCCAGATCTTGGAACCGACTATTTTCCTCTTCATTTCATTCAAAACTTGCACACAAATTGGGACCTCCTGTCCCCTTCTCCATCATCCATTCATTTATAATCAAATTCTCCAATCCATTAAGACACATAAAACCCATCTTCTTCTCCAAATACTCATTCACATAGACAATGAAATCATATACAAAACTGAATTCACTTCTCATAACAGAATCAATCATAATAGAATCAATAGGAAAAACCTAATAACTAGCACTAAATCACAATAACCATTTATACTTGCCTTATGATTGAATCAAACACAAAACCCCTTTGTCTTGAGCTCAATTTGAGACAAATCTCCCCAAATTCAAAACCCTAGTTCAATGAAAACAACCAAAATGAATTTTCACAAACTAGAAAAGGATCTTAATAACCTCATGAAACCTAAAATCACTACAAGTACTTACTTGTAGTTCACTAAGAGAAATCCATAGCTCTCTCCTTAACTTAATCTCCAAAGAAACTTGAAGAGACTGATGGAAAAGAGATGAAAATCACAACTTATCTTCAAAATCACTCACACAGCTTCAAAGCTTGACAATCGTAGAAGAAAATGATGAAAAAAACTCAGAGCTTTCACCCTCTCTCTGTTTTTCAGCTGCAGAGATGTTTCACCGACTGAGATGGGTGATTCATCAATCTTATAAAAACAACTTTTACATTGAAACCCCACTTCCTATATGTATTTATAATTTGAGTCAAACCAAAGCTCATTTGACTCACTTGAGGTCAAATTAACACGAGCATATTATGAAAGTTGTTGTATTCATCGAAATACATATGTTGGCATCAAATTTTACCGTATTCGATGAAAAACGTATAAATTCAAATTTACGAAAAAGCCCTTAACTTGACTAATTTGCGTTTAAAAATCACTTTACTAAGTTAATCTCCTTCAAACTTGTTCATTATGCTTCATTTAATCTCTCATGCATAATTTAATCCTTGAGCCCCAATTAATTATAATGATCGATTGGTACCTATCCAATTAACTCTTAATCGGAATGGGTGCGCACTTACCAATGATAAATCTATTACTTGGCACAAGGGGATAATCAGGATAGATTCCATCTTGACCATGGAATGTTCTCACAGCTCTACTACCACTCACCCAAATCACCAAGGTGTGGACCTACAATTGGCCTCACTCATTGATGACTCAAAGCAAATGAATAGATAGAAACTTGAGTTCATTAATGTCTCAGGATTGAGAGCCTATTGCTAGGGAATTATGAGAGCAGACCTTAAAGTAAAGACAGTATTCTTAAGGTGCTTCCATGGTCCTTTAATACATCCAATGTACCAGCATTATGATCCAGAATCTTTCATTCTGATGATCGAGACAAATCACATTATCTCATAGTGATCAAAGTGCTGCAACCTTGACAGTATGAGATGTCCAATCTCATCACTGGTTGTGAAGATATTTAAGTATAAGATTTGCTACACATGTCTCCTGTATGTGGATCTCATCCATACACGTGTGTTACATCTAATATACTTGTGGACAACGGTTCATCTCATGAACCATTATGTCATTCGTATTAGTTATGTGCAAACAAGTAATAAATCACCATTCATCTCATGAAAGGAAAGCAATAATATATTGAGAAATAAAGAAATTAATCAATATATTCATCATTTAATGGATTGAGACCATAAAACTAACAAAACTAGCCATCAAGACCTTCCAACAAGCCCTGTTGCTAGGCAACGAGCTTCGGAGGGACCTGGTGCGGTTCCCCGTGGTCTCGGTGAAAGCACTGATGGCCCGGGTGAATCAGTTCGTTGAACAAGAAGAAGACGAGGTCCGAGCTAGGGAGAGCCATAACTTCTGGCAGGAAGGCTGATCCTCTAAAAAGGAGAGGGGCTAGCTAAGAGGGAAGTGGACTGAAGCAGAGAGGCATCCAGCTCGGCAGGACGTTTTGCTCCCACCTCGGGGGGGCAGTGCGAAGTCGAAACCAAGTGGCGCCTCTTACAAGGCCGTCAACACCATCTTCAAGGAGCCTATTTACAAGCTCCTCGGTAAGATCCAAACCCAACCCTTCTTCAAATGGCCCCAGCCTATGAAAGGTGACGCCGCCACCCGAGATCAGAGCAAGTTTTGTGCCTACCACAAAGATAGATGACACATGACAGAGGATTGTCATGCCTTCAAGGCACACCTCGAGAGGCTCGTGAAGGACGGGCACCTGAAAGACCACGTCAAAGAGGAGGGTAGAATAAACCGCGCTCAACAACGCTAGCCCGATGACCGGGATAGCGATGAGCCGATCAGGACCGTCTACGTCATCCATCTGGCTTCCACCCTTGAAGGGAGCGGCCAGGCCCGTACTGAGACCAGGAGGGCCCAACACGGCAAACAAGTGATGACGGCTGAGCTCGGTCCCTCAGCAAAGAAGGCGCGTGTTGAGAGACCAAAGATTTGGTTCTCTGATCAAGACTTGGACGGGGTCCAGCTACCCCACAATGATCCCCTGCTACTGACTATGAGGTTGCAGAACTTCAATGTCAAAAGGATCCTAGTGGACCCCGGGAGCTCTTCGGAAATCCTCTATTTTGACTGCTTCAAGAAAATGGGCCTGAAAGAGGACGACCTGCAGGAAACCCGCACCCCACTGGTGGGTTTCAGCGCCAAGTCCGTATACCCCAAGGGGAAGATCTCCCTCAAAGTCGAAGTGGGAGGAGCCTCCATGACAGCAGACTTCCTAGTGGTGGATGTACCATCCCCATACAATGCCATCATGGGAAGGACCTGGCTACACAACATGGAAGCTGTGCCCTCCACCCATCACCAGAAGCTCAAGTTTCCGTTGCAGAGCGACGATGGCAGCTTCAAGGTGATCATAGTCCGCGGTGACCAGCAGATGGGCAAAGAGTGCCTCTTGGCTGTGGTCCCCGGCGAAGTAGAGCCGCAGCAAGTCCACATGGCCAAGCTTGAAGACGAGCTCAAATCTGTCGGCCGAACACCCAAGCAGAAGAGTGTAGAAGACCTCACCGAGATGAAGATCGATCCCAACGATCCAGAGAGATACTTCCTGATTGGGAGTCAGCTCGCGAACGAAGAGAAGGCCGAGCTACTCAACTTCCTGTTGCAGAACAGGGAGGTCTTCGTGTGGACCCCATATGAAATGCCCGGCATCGACCCCGAGATCATGAGCCACAACCTAAATGTCAATCCCAAGCACAAACCTGTAGTCCAGAAGACCTGCAGGACGGGAATCCAACAAGTAGAGGCTGTGACCGAAAAGGTCAAGAAACTATTAGAAGCTGAAGCCATCAGGGAAGTTCACTACCCTGTATGGTTGGCCAACACAGTGGTGGTCAAGAAGAAGAATGGAAGCTGGAGGGTCTGTGTGGATTTCACCGACCTCAACAAGGCTTGTCCCAAAGACAGCTTTCCCCTTCCAAAAATCGACCAGCTGATCGATGCCACCGCCGGGCACGATAGGATGAGTTTCATCGATGCCTACCGAGGTAACCATTAGATTCCGATGCATGGGCCTGATGAAGAAAAGACCGCGTTCATAACACCCAGAGGCATTTACTGTTACAAAGTAATGCCCTTCGGGTTAAAAAACGCTGGTGCCACTTACCAGAGGCTGGTGACAAAAATGTTTCAGGCCCAGCTCAGCAAGACGGTCGAAGTGTACATAGATGACATGGTCGTCAAGTCTAAAAGGTCACAGGACCACTTGACCGACCTGTACCAAACGTTCGTCGTCCTTAAACAATACAAGCTCAAGCTAATCGCCTCCAAATGTGCATTTGGCGTCGGCTCCGGCAAATTCCTGGGCAGCCTGGTCACCAGACGCGGAATAGAGGCCAATCCCGAGCAAATCTCAGCGATTCAAGCCCTCCAAAGTCCGGCCTCGACAAAGCAAGTCCAGAGACTTACAGGGATGGCAGCAGCCCTAAACCGCTTTATCAGTAGAGCTTTTGATAAATGCCGTCCCTTTTTTCAAATCCTGAAGAAGTGCTCAAGGTTCTAATGGACCCCGGAGTGCGAGAGTGCCCTTCAGGAGCTCAAAGGATACCTCTCCTCACCTCCCCTGCTGTCCACCCCGACGCAGGACGAAGTCCTGTACTTATATCTGGCTGACTCAGATCATGCAGTGAGCTCGATGCTCATCAGAGAAGAAGACCGGCAGCAAAGGCCTATCTACTACGCAAGCAAAATTCTACTAAATGCCGAGACATGATATCTGCCTTTGGAGAAGCTCGCTTTTGCGCTCGTCAATGCCTCCTGCAAACTCTCCCACTACTTCCAAACGCTCTCCATTGTGGTTGTAACAGAACACCCACTCAAGTCTCTATTTAAGAAAGCAGACTTCTCTGGAAGAGTCTCCAAATGGGCTGTCAAACTGGGGCAGTACGATATCCAATATCAGCCCAGAACGGTAATCAAAGCCCAGGTGTTGGCAGACTTCATTGTAGAGTTCATCTCTCCAAGTTCGGCACCGAGCCACCTCGACACCAAACTGGGGGGTAAGGAGGTGTGGGCAACCACCGAGACTGAGACGGAACAGGAGTGGTCCTGGAAGCAATTCCATGATTCATCTTGGAAGGTCTTCGTCGACGGATCCTCAACCTCCAAAAGGGCTGGTGCTGGCGTAGTCCTCCAATCTCCGGAGGGCCTTGTCATCGAGCAAGCCCTGACTCTTGACTTCAAAGCATCTAACAACGAAGCTAAGTATGAAGCGCTGATAGTAGGGCTGAGCAGCGCACAAATTCTAGGGGTACGGCAACTGGTGGTCTTCAGTGATTAACAGCTGGTGACGAGCCAGCTGAATGGAAACTACCAAGCCCATGACGATAGGAAGGCAGCCTACCTAGCCCACGCCAAGCGGCTTCTCTCCCAATTCCAAAGAGCTGAAGTCAGGCAGATCGACAGAGACTCCAACTCTCATGCCGACGCACTTACAAACTTGGCCTCGGCTGTTGAGGCAGGAAGAAAAAGGACCGTCGAAGTGGAGGCACTGGACAGACCAAGTATAGAACCCCACCCACCTCGGCAAATCCTATGTGCTGACCTCGGTCCGAGCCGGATGGAAGATTTCATTTCCTACCTCAAGAATGACCAGCTCCCCGAGGACGAAAATCAGGCCCACAAGATCAGGCTGAAAGCAGCTCGTTTCTGGCTTTCCCCAGATGACAAGCTCTACAAAAAGTCCTACAGTGGTTCTTACCTCCCGTGCGTTCACCTGAGCAAAGTCGAGGACTTCCTTTATGAAATCCATGAAGGGATCTGCGGCAGCCACATTGGAGGTCGGTTGCTGGCTTACTGAGCTATCAGCCAGGGCTACTGGTGGCCCTACATGCAGAAGGACGCACAGGTCTATGCCAGGAAATGTGAGAAGTTCCAAAAGTTCTCTCAGTCTCTCCATCAGCCAGCACATGACCTAAGTCCTCTTTCCAGTCCCTGGCCTTTTGCCCAATGGGGACTGGACCTAGTGGGACCTCTCCACCGAGCTCCTGGGAACAAGAGATGGTTAATAGTAGCCACTGACTATTTCACAAAGTGGATTGAAGCTGAAGCATTGTCCTCCATCACCGAGAAGGATACTAGAAACTTCGTATGGAGGAACATCGTGATAAGATTTGGAGTGCCTCGAGCCTTGGTCTCGGACAACGGGACTTGGTTCGACTCAAACTTCTTCAAAAACTTCTGTCAAGAGCTTAGGATCAGGAACTACTACTCCACTCCAGCGTATCCCTAAAGCAATGGACAAGCCGAAATCTCCAACAAGGTAGTGCTCGACGGACTGAAGAAGAGACTAGATCGAGCCAAAGGGAGATTGGTAGAGGAGCTCCCGAGCGTCCTTTGGGCGTACAGAACTACCCCGAGGCGCTCGACCTCGGCCACACCCTTCTCCCTTGCCTACGGGATGGAAGCTGTAATTCCATTTGAGGTCGGTCTCCCGACCCTCAGGTCGGAACTGTTCGAACAAGGCCAGAACGATGTGAACCTCGCCACAGAGCTCGACCTGGCTGAGGAACGAAGGGATGAAGCAGCTATCCGCCTCATTTCCTACCAGCGACAATTGGCTAGGGGATACAATCAAAAGGTCAAAAAAAGAAAGTTCTCACCTGGAGAACTAGTCTTAAAAAAGACACTTCCAGCAGACAAAAATCCCAGCGAAGGAAAGCTCGCACCGAACTGGCACGGGCCATTCAAAGTGACTTCGGTAGCTGGGCAATCTGCGTACAAGCTTGAGGACATGGAGGGTAGAGAGCTACCACGTCCATGGAATGCCACGCACCTCAAGAAATACTACTTTTGAGATGTATTTGGATTTTGGAAGTCAATAAAATCGATTCTTTTTATAGAATTTGTTACTTCCGAACCTATCTCTTACTCTCAAAATAAAGCCAAGTTATGGAACTCGGCACATGCACACAGCTCGGTCACAGGACCAGCTTGCATTTCGGCGCGGTCACAGGACTAGCCGTCTGCACCTTAGTTACAGAACCAGCTGACAACGCGGTCACAGGACTCATTGTCCAGTTCGGTTACCAAAATCATCTACTTCAGCCCGGTCATTGGATCAACCACAAGGTCTGGTTACAAAACTGAATTCCGCTATGGTCATAGAACCGAGCACACTTAGTTCTACCGAGACCGATACCTCGTTACGGTTGTGAAACCTAATGCACTCGGGTTGCGAACTTAAAGTATTGAGTTCGGCTACAGAGCCGAGCTCGACTACTTGTCTAACTTTTGTCTTAATTCCTGTTATTTATTATTGGTTACAAAGCCAAACACATAAAAAGAACAGGGAAAGGAGAAAAGACATTCATCACATTACACGAATTTGGAACAAAGAAATGATTTCATTGAGAAATGACAGTCTTCTACATCCAAAGACAAAAAGTTACAAATGATATGTTTCCCCAAGTACAAAAGTAGAAAAGAAAAATACATCAAATCAATTTTTTCAAACTACAGCCTCGGCGTTTCAGTCAGCAGTGTCCCCAGCAGCGGCATTGACCTCGGCTTCGGCTTCACCAGCAGGGCCCTCAGGAGGTTGGTTCGGCGAGGGTTGAGGAGGAGGAAACTAGGGAATCTCTGCATAGGTAGGGTTGTCCTAGGGACCCCTGCCGCCCTCAAACCGCTGGTCCACCCCAATCTCCAGGCTTTCTGGCTGACCTCAGGGACCTGGGCGACATATAACTCAGAGGCTTCCGCCACCCCTTCGTCATATGCCTTGTCAGCCTCGGCCCGGAGTTTGTCAGCTTCAACCCGGAGTCCAACCTCTTCCTCCTCCCACCTTTCCTTGAGCTTGGCCATTTTCTTCATCTAATCTTCAGTTTCCGCTCTGGCCTTTCCGAGCTCGAACCTGAGCCCGCAACGACGACTTCTTGCTCGGTCGCTGCCTTCTTAGCCTCGCTGAGCTGCGCCTCAAGATCTGCCTTCCTCTTCTCAGCCCGAGAAGCATTCTGGTGGGTCTTCTTGGCCAGTACCAGGCTCCGCTGAACGATCTGAAGGACAAGTGTTAAAATCACAAAATTGCAACTCAGAAGTCCAAACCACAAGCTGAAGGAATGAGATTTACCTTAAGGGCGTCACTCATTTGAGCCACATCCAGGTCCACCTCGCTCAGCTTCCAATATTCTGCCATATCCCTTGGCAAAGCACAGGCGTGCGCGAGGGCGCTGACGACCAAAGTGGCGTCATTCACCTGGCCATCCTCTAGCAAAGGCTGGCCGTCTTCCAGCATGAAGTTAGGATTCCAGGGGGTCGGGCCAAGGGACGGCGAGTGCCGGGGAGACGGATTGTGTTCACCTTCGGCCGGATCCGCAATCCTTGGCCTTTTTCCCAACCGAATCGCGTCCCGGTTGGACCCGGTTGAGCACGCCTCAGTTGCTGAGGAAGGCTGGGGAGTAGACTGAATGGGGGCAGAGATGACTGAGCGCACCGGAGTCAGAGGAAGAACATCTCCCGAAGAGGGGGTGGGGGAGCCCCCAAAAACGACGACGTCTAGGTTCTGGAGGGTGGGACGGCGTCGGCCCATCTTGTCCTCTTCGTCTGAGTCAGAAGACTCAAAGTTCACGAGGTCCTCTCGCCGAACCCCCTCGGGCTCCTCCTCTGACTGGATTTCTCTGGATTCGACTTCGGGGGCGGTCTGGCTAGTCTCGTGACCGACCTGGGCGGGCCCGTCCTCGGCTGTGGCTTGAGAAGGTCCGGTCTCGGCCAGCACTTGGGGAAGCCCCGCAGCTGGAGCTACTTGTTCTTCGGCCTCGGCCAAAGTTAGCACTTGCTCCCCCCTTAGATTTTCGTACCGTCTTCTGATGATCGGTACACGGGTTCGTAGTTGAGAAGAGATGAAGCTGATCGGTTCCGATGGCCCTTGTAGCTATGAATTCTCTTTAGCCAGGTGACGTTTCGTCGCCACCTGGAGCCCTTGGCCTGCTGTTTTCTCTCCTTGTGACCTGCACAAGCAATAAATGTGTCAGTTCGGCAGAACAGAAACGCATATGAAAAAGAGAAATTGAGAAGGGTATTTACTCGGTGGCTCCCAGAGACGACGAGGAATGTGGTCCACCCGAGGCTCGCCGGGGCCGAACTCCCAATCCCCGGTGACGTAAAGGCGGTCATCCCCGGCGTACTTACAATTGTCCTCGAGCTCGTTGATTAAAGGAATTTCCTTCGACCGAACTCAGAGGTAGTATGCGTCGTCCTTCGGAGATCGACAGAGATCATAGACGTCCTCAATATCTTCGATGCCGAGGTCGGTCCCCAGAATCCTATTCAGCTCGGCTATGCCCATGATTACCTTGTAACCATTGGGCATGAGCTGGCAGGGGGTGAGTTTCCACCTCCTGAGGCAGGCCCTCAGGAGGGGATGGACCGGGAACCTCACCCCACCTTCTATGATGGCAACTAAGGGAAATGGCGTCCACCCATCTACAAAAACCCGAGGCCGGATTTGGTCATCGGGGCCGTCTGCCCTAATGCTGACATTCTCCGGGATCTGGTATTTGTTCATAAGCTCTGCTAAGGCAAGTTCTGTGTCTATCCAATGTCTATATACCCCCATCTTTCCCGGCATGGACAGAAGAACGGACGGCAACGGAGAACACAGTAGTAGATGCTACCCAGAAAAGGAAAATTGACAGAGGAAGAGCAGAGAGAAACTCACAACGACGAGAGGCTTGCACAGACAGAGAGACCAACGGGGACTCTGGTTTCGCAGTGGACGGACGGGAAATTACTCGGACAGGCGAGGGTTGGAATCTCAGAGCAACAGAGTTCAGGCGCAGAAGATCTCCAACGGAAGCAAAAATAGTCCCCCTTCGAGGACGAGATCTTTTATACAGAGATGAAAATCTCTTCGTATCCCGGGAGACGCGCGTGCAGACGCCGCCTCGGGCACGCCACTCGTCTCCTCGATATGACTTCACAGCCACCAGGGGTATGACACGTGGCAGCACCATAACTCCTTCATAATGATATGGGCGGGCTATTAAATCGCCTCCAGACGGTTGCGCGCCATCAATACGCCTCGGAAAGCGAAACGACACCCCACGCTTCTTAAAAAGCTACGGGTCCGGTTTCGAAAAACTCCCAGCCTACTTAGTTCCTGACGCGAAGCGTAGACAAACCCTCGAGGTCAGGAGCTGGGGGCAATTGTGTGGGGTGTTTTCACCGAAACCAAGGTTACCCCTGACTTCGATGACTGCACCAAGCTAGGAACGCCTCGTTGCATCTATCTAGCACAGCAGCTTGCCATCTTGTACCAAGGTGTGTTCGGTCTCAGTAAAGGTACCGACTACCTCCTCCCGAACTCAGCCTCATACGTCGACATCCTTTTCCGACCTTAGGCTTAGCTGACATCAGTGCCTTCTCCAGTTCGGTCTATTGACCGAGGTGAACACTGGGTGTCTAATCCCCATTATGGGATGGGACAGCCACCTTGCAGGGTGCCCTGACATATAGAGTGGCCGTCAAATACTGATAAGGGGGCGCCCATATCACGTCTACATTTATGTGAGGGATTTGAGGGGAGATCCGATGGGACAACACCCTCACCTACCCCCACTAAGGGTCCTAGGTATGGGCTGATGGGACAAGTATCCTCACCTACCTCCACTATGGAACCTTCCATTCTCCTCTATATATGTTTGCATGGGAAGCCATGAACAGGTACGCAAGAGACTGCATACATCCTGTTATTTTGCTCAAACCTTGTCCCTCACTTCACCCTAGTTTAGTGACTGCACTAACTCAGGTGTCGGAGTGCCTTTGGCTGACAGCAGCTCGGGCCCCTGACCTCTATTCTCTTCTCCCTTTCAGGATCCAGGCCATCGACAACGTTCCCGATCAGCTAAACAGCATCTCCATAATCTTCATTACCTCCTAAACCAAGTCCGTAATTTTTAGGCACGCACAATATATATATATATCAAAATTTCAAAAATAGAAAGTATTGGCCTATTAATCAGATTATCTTTCTTACAGAAAAATATAATATCATTTTTAGAAGAAATGTAGAAAGATAAGTCTAGAAAGTTAAATGGTTAGTGATTCAGCATCTATGTGCTTTAAAGCAGAACCCAATATCATATTTAAGGCAAGTTACTTAATAAATAAATGGGCCAAGCTTGGGCAAGATTTGGCCTAGCCCACCCAAGCCCGTCTCATGAGGGAATCTTGGGTAATGTGTCGGGTTAAATGGTCGACTTGTTCTTAGTCCTGGCAATCTGTAGGGTTAAATGGTTGACTTGTTCTTAGTAGGGTGGGCTTTTGGCCTCCCATGGTTAGATTTATTGCAATGGGCTTACTTAATAATGTTTGCATAAGCATAGATTTTGGAGGGGTTTGGATTCCAAATGTGGGTATCACATTTTGTGTAACTCTTAAATTTTAGAGGGTTCAAAATAGTTGTAAATTTCATCGAATTAGATATTGTTAGGATTTTAGTTGGCTAATTCATAGAGTCCAGAAAAAATTGGGGTTCCTAATATTGTATTTCTATTAGTTTTCGGACTGCTAAAGATCTAGTTCCAAAAAGACTAAAGTTTCCAAGTTTTAGAGGTCTCTATGGGTAGCTCGAGCGAACTCACCTTCGCTAGAGCGAACCCATTCCAGGGGTACCTTCGCTCGACCCAACCTGGAGTGCGCTCGACCCAACGAAGTTCTGCCTTGGACCTTTGAAGACAGAAATTGATTCGCTCGAGCGAACCTGAGATCGCTCAAGCGACCAGAAGACAGTTTGCTGCTTGAACTTCCAGAGAGCAGTTCGCTCGAGCGAACGTTGGACTTTCCTATCCTAATTGAACTGTTGTTTCTAATTCTTTCAAGATGCAACTTTCTACTCCTTGAGCCTCTCATACACGAATTGGAGACTATTTAAAGGCTTCATCTCTCAACTTAAAGGAGACACTGATTAAGATTAAATCCCTGAGATAGAGAGTTTGAGAGATCCATCTTCCCCCAAGACTTCAAGCTGCTACTATGCTGAAGATTCAGAGTTTTGGGTCAAGTTTCCATCCCCTTCTTGAAGGCGGTTCTGCTCAAGCACGACGAAGATTTGTGAAATGATGTTAGCAAGATCTGAGGTAGTCCTTAGGTTGAGTCAACAACTAGGAAAAGGGTTGTAAGTGTCTTGTATTCTTCAGATTTACATAGTGCTTGGTTGTTTGTTGGCCTAGACGATAAGGCCCGTGGTTTTTCTCCCTTTTAGGGTTTTCCACATATAATTCTTGTGTCTTTCTCTATTTGTGGATTGATTGCTTTGTTAAATCGGAATTAGGGTTAATCACTAGTTTAATCACATTAGTTTGATATCCAATCGAGATTTAGTAAGCGGGACCTTTGCCTATGTTAAGGTAGAAATCACTTTCAATTGGTATCAGAGCGGGTTACACAAATCTTTTGTGTGATCTCTTTACTGATCTCCAATGGATATCAACAAAGAAGGCACATCTACCAATAAGCCCCCTCTTCTGGATGGATCTAATTACTCATATTGGAAGTCTAGGATGATTGCTTATATGAAGGCTATAGATGACCAAGTCTGGGATGTTGTGGTGGAAGGTTATACTGAACCCACCATGACTGTTGAAGGGCAAACAAAACCCAAACCCAAAGCCCAATGGACTCCTGATGAGAGGACTTTATCTAATTGCAACAACAAGGCCATTAATGCTATTTATAATGGAATCACTGCATCTAAGTTTCGAAGAGTATTCGCTTGCTTTACTGTAAAGGCTGCTTGGGATTTTCTTTAAACTGTTTATGAGGGAACAGAAATTGTCAAGCAAACAAAACTCCAGAACTTGACAACTGCTTTTGAGATGATACGCATGAAAGATTCTGAGTCCTTTGATGAATTCAATACAAAACTGTGTAAGATTGTAAATTCATGCTATATTCTGGGAGAACCCATTCCTCAAAACAAAGTTGTCAAGAAAATTATGAGGTCTCTCCCAGAACGATTTCGTCCAAAAGTAGTTGCCATTGAGGAGCACCAGGATCTAAATTCTTTAACAGTGGAAGAACTTGTTGGAAATTTGCAAACCTTTGAGTCCAATCATTGTCAGCGGAAAAAAGGAAAGGATATTGTTCTAGTGTCCTCAAATTCACTGGATGTCCTTGAATTTAGTGAACCTGGCAATGATATTGATGATGAGAAATTTGAGGCATATCTTACTAGAAGACTTAACAAGATTTAGAAAAATAAAAAGTCCTATAACAAAAAGGAATCTTCGAACCCTAAAACTCCTCCCAAAGGTAAGTTTGTACCCAAGACTGAGCAAAACCAATCTTCAAATCGATCAAAGGGTACAACCAAGCCTGTTAAATGCTTTGAGTGTCAAGGATATGGACACATTGTTTCCAGGTGTGCAAATCGCAGAGATAAGAATAAAGGCAAGGCCTTAAATGTTGCCTGGGATGAGGAATCTGAGGAGGAAATTTCTGAACCTGATTCACCTTCAAGTGAGTCTGGAAAATATGTTGCTTTCATGGCTCTCTCCAACATCTCTCCTATGCAGGAATCCAAATCTGAAGACGATTTAGACATTAACGAATTTTCTGATGAAGATCATGAAGGAGATGAAGATTATCAAAAATTGCTTCATGAATCTATTCGAATGTCCAAAATCAGTGAGAAAAAAGCTTCAAAATTGAAAGCATTGGAGGAAAAGAACTCAACTTTGCAAGCTACATTGCTAGACTCTCAATCTAAGGTAAAACAGTTGGAAGATCAACGAGGAATATTATCTAACAAATTGATTCTTGCAGGTCAAGAAAATGATCACCTACAGCAACAATTTCAGAAGGCTGAATCTCAATTGTTGACTGTTCGAAACGAGCTGAATACTTGCAAATATGAAAAAGAAAATCTTGCTGGAAAATTAAAGACGGTTCTTGCAGAATTGGATTCAGCGAAAGCTTCTATCAACCGAATGAATACTGGATCAATGAAGCTGAATGAAATTTTGGGAAGTCAACTGCCTCCTTCTTCAAAATCTGGACTTGGATTTGTAGGTTCCTATTCATTTAAGGACAAAAGGTAAAACTTTGTTTGTTCAAGGAACTACTATGAAATCCATGCCTCCTGTCTATCCAACTGCTAAATATCCTTAGAGTTATTATCCTTCTTATGTGTCTAAACCTAGATTTATTCCCATATGTCACTTCTGTGGAATTACTGCACACATTCGTCCACACTGTAATAAACTGAGAAATAACAACAGAAATCAGCATAGAAGGCCAACACATTCTTCGCATCAGGTTAAGACCAAACCAATTTGGGTCCGAAAATCTGATCTACGCTGTAATGTGGTCCTTACAGCACTTAGTGCTACAAACTCTGATGTGTGGTACTTGGATAGTGGCTGCTCACGTCACATGACAGGAAACAAAGCCTTGTTTATATCTCTAGAAGATTACAATGGTGGAAGTGTTCGGTTCGGAGATGGAGGTAAGGCAAAAGTTGTTGGAAAAGGAGTTGTGACAATTCCAGGTATGTCCAAACTCAAAAATGTTTATTTGGTTGATGGTCTCAAAACAAATCTCTTGAGTATAAGTCAATTATGTGATAACAAACATGAAGTACATTTTTCTTCCAAAGAATGCATTATTGTGGACAAAAAGGGAAAAACCATTCTTCATGGGATAAGAAATTCCGACAATTGCTATGTGTTTTCATCTGAGAAAGAAATGTCTTGTAATTCAACGTTATTTAGCGACTTTGATTTGTGGCATCAACGTCTAGGCCATGTGAATTACAAAGTTCTAGAAAAACTGTCAAATCATGAGCTTGTTCGTGGGCTTCCCAAACTCAAAAGAGCCCCGAATACTGTGTGTGGTCCCTGTCAAGTTGGAAAACAGATAAAAGCTCCACACAAAAAGGTTGATTCTCTTGTCACTAAGAGGACTTTAGAGCTATTGTATATGGATCTTATGGGACCAACAAAATTTGAAAGCATTGGTGGTAAAAAAATACATATTGTTAACAATTGATGATTTTTCCAGATTGACAAGGGTGAGTTTTTTGCATGATAAATCCGAAACTTTTGTTGTCTTTAATGACTTGTGGACTTTGCTTATTGCAGATAAAGGACAGCAATTTGGCGATGTTTCAAGGATTCGTTCTGATCATGAAACTGAATTTCAAAATTCTAATTTTTCCACTTTTTGCACCAAACATGGGATCAAGCATGAATATTCGGCCCCTAAAACTCCACAACAGAATGGGGTAGTGGAAAGAAAGAATCGAGTGGTTCAAGATATGGCACGGGTGATGTTGCATAGGAAAAATTTACCTCAAAGGTTTTGGGCTGAAGCTGTTAACACAGTTGTCTATGTCATCAACCGTGTCTATCTTCATCCGGGAACGAAAACCACCCCATATGAGATATGGACTGGAGTTAAGCCAAATATCAAATACTTTCGAACTTTTGGCAGCAAGTGTTACATCCTTCGTGATAAAGAACATTTGTCAAAATTTGACTCCATGAATGATGAGGAAATTTTTCTCGGTTACTCTTTGACTAACAAAGCTTATCGTGTTTTCCATCTCAAAAATTCTGTTGTAATGGAATCCATTAATATGGTAGTGGATGATGCAAGTACCTCGGATTATTTCTCCGATGATGATGATGAGGGACTGATTTTTTCTCCGTCTCCTGAACAGGTTAAAAATCAAACGGAAAGCCAAGCTAAACCTGATTCGGAATCACCAAAGGAAACAAACACAGATGCTGATCCGATTGAATCAATGGAACCTTCCTCTGAATCAACTGTTCCTAAAAGAATTCGGCAATTTGAAGAGCAAAGTGCAACTCCAAAATCTGTTCGTTCTCGATCTCAAAAAGGCCAAGTAATCAAAGAACATTCTTTGGACAAAGTTATTGGTGAGATTTTTGCTCCTATGAAAACAAGGAAACAGGTACGTGATGAGGTAAGTCATGTCTGTTATGTTTCCACTTTAGAATAAAAAAATATCAAAGATGCTCTTGTAGATGATTCTTGGATAAATGCTATGCATGATGAACTAGTCTAATTTGAAAGGAACTGTGTTTGGGAGCTTGTTCCTAGACCGTCAAATACAAATGTCATCGGAACCAAATGGATCTTTAAAAACAAAACCGATGAGACTGATCAAGTCATTAGGAACAAAGCTCGATTGGTAGCTCAGGGGTATACCCAAGTTAAGGGTATTGACTTTGATGAAACTTTTGCCCCTGTAGCCATACTTGAATCTGTGCGCTTGTTACTTGCAATTGCTTGTTTTTTAAATATCAAATTGTTTCAAATTTCAGAAGTTTTCTACCTTAACACAGGCAGAGGTCCCGCTTACTAAATTTTCAGAAAAATTTCAGAAAAATGTTTCAAATTTTCAAAATGTTTTCAGAAAATCTAAGATAAACTAATTTTTTAGAAAATCTAAGATAAACTAATTTTTCAGCCAAAACTAAGATAAACTAATTTTTCAAGTTTCAGAAAAATTTTCTCAAGTATTTTTGTCAAAAATCAGTTAAATTTATTTCAAAAAATACAAATAAATTTGAAAAGACACAAATAAAATTCAAAAACACAAATAGATCTAAGAAAATACTAATAAATTTTCCAAAAACACAGAAAGATTCTTTCAAAACCTCAGTTAAAATTTTCAAAATGAGATAAATTTGTCAGAAACTCTAGTATATTTTTTAAAAACTCAAATAAATTTGCCAAAAACTCAGATAATTTTGTTCAGAACTCAGATAAATTTGTTCAAGAAATCAGATAAATAGCCAAAAACTCAGATAGTTTTGTTCATAATTCAGATAATTTTTTTTCCAGAAATCAAATAAATAGTCAAAAACTCAAATAGATTTGTTCGGAACTCAGATAAATTTATTTCAGAACTCAGATAAATTTTCGCAAAGCTCAAATAAATTTAACAAAAAACATCAAAAACTCAAATAAATTTGACAAAAACTTATATAAATTTGTCAAAAACTCAGATAAATTTGACAAATGACGTTATCCCTCGCTAGCTGCTGGTTAATGCTGAACTGGGCTTCCTGCTGCGAACAGGTTAGAGCTGACCCGAATTTGACCCTGGCTTGGAAACTGACCCAACTAGGTCTTATCTTCTTCCTCAACATGCTCTGTTTTTGCAACAAAACCGTGGACACTACAAAGCCTTTCTGCTTCTTCTCCAGTGACATGCGAACTCTAACAGTCGTGGCCTGCGTCATTCGGCGATGACGACGGCGTACAGGCTGCCTTCTCCGGTGATCAGTTTACAAAGAGATCTATTCTCTGCACCTTGTATCTTCCGGCGATGGCTCCTGCGATGAGAACCTAACAAGACACGAACCTCCCCTATTTTTTTTTTCAAAAGTCAAAAGACCTTTTGTCTTTTCTTAAGACTTATCCACTACTTGTTTCTATCAAACGAACAAAATGCACTATAGATCTTTAATGGTCATGAAACAAGAGTTTCCACCTCATGACTCCAACATCTAGCAGCCCTGAAAACTCCTCGTGACTTAATCTCGTCAATCTCTGTCGGCGCAGGATTGCCCAAGCCTAAGGAGGGAGAATACAAGATTTGAAATTTTAATTTTCAAAATTTTAGGCATAAAACGGTTGAAAGTACAAATTAGTCCTGAAATATGTGATCATGTGGATGTATGGACCCCTGGCTGCAAATTGTCTAACTGACTGGATTAGAGCCCTTAAACAGAATTTTCTTGGACTGGAGGCTAGATACATTCCACTTTAGGGACCTTTTGGTAATTTACTCTAGATATATAATGGAGAGGAGAGAGAGGATAAAAGAATGTGCAAATCTAATTAAAGTTGGAGGTTGGGATTTTAGGGATGTAATTAAGAGCTATATCCGGAGAATATGGTGAAGATTTCCATTCAAACCCCCTTGAGTTTGAAATTTGAAAAGTTTATTTTTATTGTTGTAAATGATTTTAGGATTATGAGTAAAGGGGGAGAGATTGTAGGAGGAAGAAATAAATGACTTAATTATAGAATGAGAGGTTTTAGGAAAAATATTATGGAAGGAGCCACATGTCGATTTTCTAAAATACTAACATGGCACCACGAGGAAAAAAAATTTTAGGCAAATGACGTGGCACCCTCCGCCAACCTCCCCAATTACTTTTATATATATATATAAAGTGGCAGAAAACCTTTTTGATCAGTTTATTCCAAATGAGCTTTCTTTACCTAGTAGCACTCAACCTAGGATCAAGACCCAAGACAATGACTTTGAGTCTTACAATGGTTCCCATAAAGTGCACGATCATGTCACTTCAACTTCTGTCGCTGGTGAATTGTTTTCAGAATGATATGCACAGCCGTCAATTCTCACCCAAGGGAACAATAAAAAAACCATAAAGAAGAGGTGGGTTGTCCGGTCTCAGCGGTCAACCATTGGATCTTTTTCTTTCAATTCATCAAGGTACAAAACCATAAGATTTGCCAAAGTGAATGGTTGGCACCATTGAAAGGCAGTGCACTACTCTCCTAGTATATTTATACGTTCACCTTCACGCCATCGCTTGCTTCACCTTCACGTCATCGCTTGCTTTTTGGTGTGTCATTCCGACTCACCTAGGAGTAATTGAGTCCGAATCTCCTGTTTCCCTGAAGTAGGGTGATATTTTTTCATCTTATTAATTCATGTAATTTATAAAATCTTATGACAACTAATGCACCCTGCTTAAAATAAAAAAAGAAACAAGACTCGGAATAATTGCATATTTGTTGGCAACTCACGAGGAACCATAACTCATAATAGGCACAGCTCTCTTGGTTAGCTTTCCCCTCTCTCTCCAACATTCCGCTCTCTCTCCAACATCAATTACCTTATCACACTCTACAATATTTTTAGATGTTAAACTAGTGGCTCCACTTTTGGAAACTCGTGGGTTCTAGATCTTTCAATCGGTATTGAAAATACACTTAAATTAAATTAGAAAGAGAAAAAAAAACTAACTCAAAATGTAAAACAGCTACTCCTACCTAGAGGTGAAAATCTGGGCCGTGCCGGGCCGGCACGGCCCACTGAAGAAGGGCCCGGCCCGGGCCCGGGCTGGGCCGGCACGGCCCATGTAATTACGCGGGCCGTGCCGTGCCTGGCCCAATGGCTTAGGGGCCAGCCCAGCACGGCCCAGGGCACGGCTCTGGCCGTGCCGTGCTGGGCCGGGCCCTAGTCGGGCCTGGGCCGTGCAGCCCGTGGGCGGCCCACAAATTTTTTTTTTTTTTTTTTTCATTTTTAAGTTCTTTATGTCTTTTTTTTAGGTTCTTTAAAAATATGTCTTGGACCAATTTCACTAAAATAAAGAAATTAAGAGAAATAACAAGTAGAATAACACTAATGATGTTTTGAAAAAATACATCAAATAAATTGTATTTCCTTGAAATTTAAGTTACAAAGGTTCAAAAAATGATCAAAAGACACTAATACCCTCCCATATGACCGTTTATAGCTGTTGGAGGGGGTTAAAAATGTAAAAAGACCCTTTTTTGGGAAGTGGGGGGAATTTTTTGAAAAAAAGAGCTGTTGGGCTCTCTGCGGGCCGTGCCTGGGCCGGGCCGCCCGTGGGCCTGGCCGTGCCTCGGGCCGGGCCGGGCCTCCCGCGGGCTCTGGGCACTGGCCCAGCCCGGCACGGATTTTAGCCGTGCCGTGCCGGGCCGTGCCTCGGGCCTGGGGGACCTGGGCCCAGCACGGCCCAGCAGGGCTTCTGGGCCGGGCCGGGCCGGCCCGTTGACCAAGTCAACGGGCCCAGGCACGGCCCAGGCACGGTTTTTTCGTGCCGGGCCCGTGCTGGGCCTGGGCCGCCCGCCCAGATTTACACCTCTACTCCTACCTACAAAAACTTCAGTCTTGTGGTTCTAATTTCTCAATAGGTGCTTGAGATGTACTCCAAAATAAAGTAGAAAAAGTAAAAAATTGAAATTAAAATAAAAGAAAGAAAGTGGCTTTTGTACTTTTCAATTGGAAAAAAATATATAATAATTTTCTTTTATACTAGCATGCGACAACAATGGTAAGGTCATGCTTTCTTATTCAACTGAAAACTTCTCGATTTGAGTCTTTCAAGTACATGGGATCACTATTCATCCCTCTCTTCATTTTTGGACAATTTGTATTTACTTGTATATAGTGGGTTAGACCCCATACCAAATGTCGTACACAAATCCAATATTTAAATAGACCCAAAGTGTTTTTCATTCAAATTAAATCACGTTACTAAAATAAAATGGATGCAAATATTGAACACAAAATATGTTTTTCAAATTTGTGCATAGTCATAAATATGTATTTTCTTTGATTTTTCGTGTAGAAAAATAAGAACTAAAACTACAAAGTAGGACTTACATATTGAAGATCTGAACAATTGAAAACTGAATGCTCTCCTTTATAGTGTATGGACTAGTTTTGCTCTAACATAAGTAGGCACCATCGTTTGAATGAGTTCGTAATAAATCTAATAAAATATAAAAATAACTTATGCCTTTTACCCATAATTGATTTGAGCGTATATGAAAATATTAATAAAACTAATTACAAAGAACTCATGTCTTCTTTACATAATGGTAATATAATTAAACTTAAAGTGGACCTAAATCATATCAGAGTAAAACTTGACTACACCCTATAAAATAAGTGGAAATATATTTTGAGTCGTTTAGATTCCAGATTGTGGCCAATGACAATTTTGCATCTTCATATAAAGAGCAAACAAGACTTACACATTTAAGTCACACAAGGAAAATATAATTGCCGAGCCCTCTGAGTGTTTTAGAAGTGTGTATATAAGAGTACGGATCCTTTTAGGCTTTTGACCTAGAGTGACCGTAAGTGGACCAATCATGTAGGTCTGCCATGTCACCGTAGCGACAATATTATGACGGACCATGATTGGTCCACTCACATTTACCATAGGTCAAAAGACTCAGGGGACCCATTTGTGTATATAAAACCAGTGTAAGTCGGGGTCCAGTTAGACCCATTAACGGGTCAATCAACCTATTTATTTTATAATTATTAAAGTTAATTTCATTGTTGGATATTTAGGTGGGTTTAAACCATGAACGAGTTTCTTTTATTAATAGAATAGTGTCTCAGATGTTCCGTCCAATTCCGAGCGTGTTTGACCCTAGCAGGGGGTAGTTTGCAATTTAGGGAAGATTGAGTGTTTTTCTGAGAAATTTCAATTTACGTGATTTTAGGCTTGTTGCAAAGGTCTCATATTGTAGATCACTTCTGTCTCTTGGCTCGTCACGATCTGACGACCAGAAACCCCTTAGTGATCCACTCTTTCCCAGACCCACTTACTAAGGGCAAGCATCAAGCAGCCCTTACTTCATCTTCTTTACTCTATCCAACAAAAGTACAACAGCCTCCATCCATTCTCATCTTCATCTTCTCAAGCCTAGATAAAAGTCAAAGACAACCAGTCTTAATGATCCAAACTGCTCATCTTCTTCCTCTCGTCAACTTCATCCTCTACATACCGTTTCGATAAGCATTTCCTCACCCAATCACTTCCAAATTTCTTCTCCTCGTTGTTAATATTTGGCTTAGTGATGCAATTCGTTTCTCTCTTGTTCTTAGAGCTTTAGGAGCAAAGGAAAGCTCATGGATAGGAAGGGAATCGAGCTTGAATTCCTTTTGGAGCTTAATTTTCCCTAATTTCTTCCTTTCTTCTTGGTTGAGGCAAGTGATTAGCAATGTATAATGGATGTGTGCTTGTGTATTTCTATTGATTTTGATGATGCATTTGTTTGATCACCTTGATACCAAGCTTACCATTGAGCTTGGGTTTGATTAGTATGCAATTGGGGCTTTTATTATGAATGGATCAATTGGAGTGTATGGGTTAGAATTGATGTATTTAAATAGTGGAAATACACTTTTGGGAGAGCATGGAGGCTCTTTTTGTGCAGGTTACAACCTTTGGAAAGGCTTAGAAATGAGCGTGAATGATCTTCAGTCAATGTACACCAATGGACTCAGTCCTAAAAACATGATGCCTCCCGTCTGCCAACATCTCCATCGCCCTCCTCCCAAACCCAAACCCTCTCCGTCAACTGACCTCCTTCCCTTTTTCTCCAGCTTTCCGGGCGCTCGATCTTCCCCTCTCCTCATCGCCAATCCCCAGCCTAGCTCCAATCCTCTTCTAGATGGAGATCAGTCTGCCTCTCTTTTCCCTCTTCCTCTGGTTAACCACCATCTCTCTCCATCGGTCCGACCTCTGCCAGAGTGCCAGGACAAAGTGCAGCTTCTCAATCAGATCACCTCTATTCAGGGTAGGCCGCCCCTGTCTCCACCTACCCAGCATCCAGATCCCTCTTCGGCTCCCTCCCCCCTTTCCTCCCATAACCCTTCTCCGCAGGCCCCCTCTCCAGCTAAATCCAGCCACCAACCCTCTTCTTTCCCTCCCCTTTCCACCTCAGCTTCCTGCCCCCTTTCAAACCCTATCCCTTCTCCTCTGGTGGGATCCTCCCTAGCTAATCCCAAACACCTGACCTTTAATACCCCCCTTCCCTACCCCCTTTTAACCCTATTATACCCCTCCCCCTCTTTTCCTAGATAGCTCCCCTTCCTTGTCTCCAACCTCTCTCCCTCCCTAGGGGTTCGATCAGCTTTCTCTCTCTCATAACCAGTATCCTCTCCATAAACCTTCCGGTATCCCCTCTGGCTAACTCCCCCCTAAAACCTACGCCGGTTGCCTTGGCCTCTCAGTCTTTTATCCCCCTCCCACCATCCCACCTCCGGTATTGCTCGATGGTAAACTCACCATTAGGATCCCTCTTCAGATGGTAAATTCCAGCAAACAATCTTTCTCTCACTCAGCAATAGAGAAATTCGTTGGCAGAAGGCCTTCACTTGAAGCATTGGAAAAATGGGTGGGCTCATCGTGGCGCCTGTCCAGGCCTTGTCTTATCTCCGTAACGGAATAAGGTAACTTCATTTTCAGATTCCACTCTAAAGAGGATAGGGAAGCTCTGGTAGGTTCCAATCCTCTTCTAATGGAAGGAAAAAACCTCATCCTCTAGCCCTGGTCGCCAGGTTAGGATGAATCATCTTGGCCATTAGAAGCTACGGTCTGGATCAGGCTAAGAGGTATCCCCTTCCACTGCTGGAGTAGCGACATCCTTCTTTTGATCGCGGCCTCAATAGGGAAGCCTCTCCGTCTTGACGATATCACTGCCAAACAGAGGATTCTCTCCTTTGCCAGAATTCAGGTTCTCTTGAATGTGGCTAATTCCCATCCGAGATCCCTTGTGGTGGAATTAGAAGGAGAAGACACGGTTGAAGAGGAAGTCTAGTATGAATCTATCCCATGCTCTGAGTGTCTCTCTGCTGGTCATCTATCCACCAAGTGCCCTTTCAATATGAAGCCTGGTTTGCTGAAAACCCCTGCTCAAGAGCCTGTCGTGATTGCTCCAACCACTTCAGAGGATTCCGGATCAGAGGATGCAGCCAGTCACCTTTTCTTCCTTGTCACAGCTGACTCAGGCTCAAAGCAGGTCCTTCTGGACTAACTCAATGAGCAGGGCTCCCAGCCCACTCAGGTACCTTTTGATACCCCTCCAACAGAGCATCCTCTCAATCTCTCCCATGGTCCCCTACCCTTAGACAACCCTCTCTCAGATCTCCCCTCGGATGTTGCTTTTGAGATCTTGGATAAAATTCCGACCCCGACATTGGACTGTTCTAACATCTTCTCCATCCTAGAGACTTGCTCTTTAGCAGAACCTACCCTTTCCACTTACAACCTTAAAAGATTGCAAGTAGCTCCTCCTAAAGTGAAGAGGATCACCACTGATCAGATTTCAGTCTCGGCCACCTCTTCTCTTCCCTCACCCTCTCTCCCTATAACAGATTCCAATAGTGGAATCCCCCTTGTGGTTAACCTCTTACCTTTCAAGGTGAAAGCTAGAAGGAAACCTAAAGGCAAAGCCAAAGTCAAAGATCTCCCCTCAACAAGTCCTCAGTCCACTGACCTTCCTCCCAAAATAGTTACTTAATGGTTAAAATAATCTACTGGAATTGCAGGGGGCATTTGTAACGTCCCCACAAAAACAATGGTTTCTCATCTTTTAGATGTCCATTCCCCTGATATCCTCTTGCTCTCTGAGCCTCAGTCTTCTTTGGATTGTTTTTCCAAGGGGGCTTCTCCCTTTGGCCTCTTCCCTTCCCTCTCCAAGATGGAAAATTTTCTGTGGTGCCTCCGTAATCATAATTCCAAATTTGACTTCACTTTTCTAAACCAATCATCCCAGTACATATCCATTTCCATCTCAGCCTCCTCCTCCTCTACTACTCCTAGTACTATTACTACTGTCTATGGGTCTACTGATTACAAGCTAAGGAGAAACCTCTGGGATTATCTAGTTAACAGCTCCTTATCCCCTAAGCCTTGGTGTGTGATAGGAGATTTTAATGCTATCCTTCTAGCTAAAGAAAAGCGAAGTACTCGTCCTCCCTCCTCTGTTCCGGTCAAGGACTTCACTAAGATGGCCCAGTTCGCTGGTTTGAAAGATCTGGGATACAGAAGTAACAGTTTCACCCGGGCTAATAACAGACAAGGTCAAGCTTTTGTGGCATCTAGGCTAGATAAACCTTTCTCAAATTCTTCTTGGTTTGAATCTTTGTGGATCCTTTGGTCGATCACCTCCCTAGAATTTCCTCTGATCACAATCCCATTATCCTCTCCCACTGGCAAAGTCTTTCTTTCAAAAATAGGCCTTTCAGATTTAAGGAAAAGTGGCTCTCTCATGAAAGTTTTTCTAAGGTTGTTGAGGACAGTTGGACTGCCCCCTACAGTGGCTCTCCCAAGTTCATCTTGGCTACCAAACTAAAGTTTCTTAAGCTCAATCTAAAGATTTGGAGCAAAGAAGTCTTTGGCCACTTCAAGAATCGTATAGCTGAGGTTGAGTCCCAAGTTCTGGCCAAGGAAATTGCTTTTGAAGCTCAGCCTAGTGATTTTCTTCTCAAGGATCTTAATCAAGCCAAAGCCTCCCTTCACAATTGGCTTAACGCAGAGTCCACTCACTGGAAGCAGAGGGCTAACGTAAAGTGGCTCCAACACGAGGATGGAAACACAAAATTTTCCCATCTCTCTGCCAAGGCCAAAGGACTCGGCAACTACATCGATAAGATTACAGTTGATGGGACTCTTTTGGAGGATGGTTTCTAGATAAAAGAGGAGGCAACCTCTTTCTTTTCTAAGCTTTTCCAAGCTGATTATGTTATTCCGGATGAAGATCTTTTCCTTTTGGCTGGCCCTTCTATCTCTAAGGCCCAAAATCAGTCTCTTGTTGCTGTCCCTTCTCCGGAGGATATTAGAAAGGCAGTTTTTCTCCTCAAGAAGAGTAGCTCCCCGGGGCCGGACGGTTTCTCTGGAGCTTTTTTCACTAGTTGCTGGCACATAGTGAGCAAAGAAGTCACTGAGGCTGTCACCCACTTCTTCAAATCTGGCCGTTTGCTTAGAGAAGCTAACACCTTCTTCATATCCCTTATCCCCAAGGTTTCCTCGCCAGAATCCTTCTCAAACTTCAGGCCTATCAGCCTCTTAAATTTTATCTATAAAATCTCCTCCAAGATTTTAGCATTAAGGCTGTCAAACATCCTTCCTCGTCTCATCTCCCATAACCAAACTGCTTTTGTTAAAGGAAGGTCTATCCATCATAATGTGGCCTTAGCCCATGATCTTATCCAAAAGCTTAATTCAAAGATCAGTGGTGGATCAATGTGTTTGAAGTTGGATATCTCCAAAGCTTTTGACAAGCTCCAGTGGAACTTCCTTTTCAGAGCTCTCAAGTTCTTCAATTTTTCTTCTGCTTGGATCAATTTGATCAGGGAAATGATCTGTACTAGTAGAGGCTCTGTGTTAATCAACAACAGCCCGAGTAGTTTCTTCTCCTCTTCTTGTGGTCTGCATCAAGGGGGTCCTCTATCGCCCTATTTGTTCATTCTTACAGAGGAGGTTCTTAGTCTCCACTTCGAGCAGCTAAGGTCTTCGGGGAAAATAGTTCCAATCTCTCATGTGCCTTCCACTCCCTGTCATCTGCTCTACGCTGACGATACCCTGCTCTTCCTCAAAGCATTCAAGCTTGGGCTGAGACATATCAAAGAGCTGCTCTCTAAGTATCAAGCTTCTTCCGGCCAATGTTTTAACCTTTTGAAGAGAAACCTTTATGTGGGAAAATGCTCTGCAAGTAAAGCCCATATGATTTTTCAACAGCTCCTTATCACCAGAGCCTCTCTTCCTACTGTTTATCTTGGAGTCCCTCTCTTCTTTGGAGCCTCAAGCCATTTCCATTTTAATCAAGTTCTGGACTCTATTCGGGCTAGGCTTGATGGCTGGAAGGCCAAATGTCTTCCTTTTGCAGGGAGATTGATCATGGTTAAGCATGTGCTCTCCTCAATTCCTCTTCACATCTCCCTTGTCCTTCCCATCCCTAGTAAAACCTGTCTGCAGATTGAAAGACTTATGAGAAACTTTCTATGGTCCTCTAATCCTAAAAAAAAAGCAGAGTAATATGGTGAATTGGGAAAAGGTCTGTGTGCCCAAAGTTGAGGGAGGTCTAGGGCTTCGAAGAGTGAAGGAGTTTAATGAAGCCTACTTGTTGAAGCTGGGTTGGTCTACTGCTTCTTCTGATTCTATCTGGGCTTCTTGGTTCAGAGGTAGATATTTCAGGCTCTCTCCTATCTGGTTCTCTGGTAACACTAAGGCAGGTTCCTGCATTTGGAAAAAGATCAGATCTTTATCGTATTTACTTCAACTTGGTAATAGGTGGATTCTTGGGAATGGCCTCTCTATCCAGCTTTGGCTAGACAACTGGATTGACCATGACCCTATTGCTCAAAGATTTCCCCACCTCCACTTATCTGAGAATGAGCGGGTGGCTGATATCATTCAAGGTTACTCTTGGTCCATCCCGGCTTCTATTCCAATGGAGGTGCACGGCTTCCTCCTTCAGCAAACCAGCATTATTCAACTCTAAGATTCCTCCGATCCTGATATGCTTTCCTAGAAAGGCCACGCTTCTGGGGATCTATCCCTAAAATCTGCCTGGAACACCTTGAGGTCCAAAGGTGAACCTGTGGTCTGGTCAGGTCTAGTGTGGAACAAGGTTATCAATCCAAGACTGTCCTGCCTTAGTTGGAGTCTTCTTCTCCGGAAAACGCCTACAGATTATTGGGCAATGCAAATTGGCTGCTCCATGGCTTCTAGATGCTACTCTTGCTATAGAAATAATGAATCTGACCTCCATCTCTTCTTCTCTTGCCACTTAGCTCATCAGTTCTGGTTATGGCTACTCAGCCAAGCGAGCTTCCCCCATGGCCCTTGTCACAGCCCCGCCCAACTCAGCATGAAATTGTCCGCTTTGGCCCACGTGCACGCGCGGGGACTTCCCAGGAGGTCACCCATCCTAGTACTGCTCCCGCCCGGGCACGCTTAACTACGGAGTTCTTACGGTTTCCGGGGCCGCACGGTTTTAAAAGGCCTCATGCTAAGTTAATACGGGGTTTGACTTATAAGCCCAGGGTTAGGACTTGGATATTTCTAATGCGGGCTAACGGAGACTCACCGTTTGAAGCCCGTGGTTGACACGCTCCGCCCCGTGGTTAAGGGTGCCGCCCGGACCAAGTTCTCACATTCTCCCCCACCGGAAATAGAGCCGTCCTCGGCTCTGATACCAAATTGTCACAGCCCCGCCCAACTCAGCATGAAATTGTCCGCTTTGGCCCACGTGCACGCGCGGGGACTTCCCAGGAGGTCACCCATCCTAGTACTGCTCCCGCCCGGGCACGCTTAACTACGGAGTTCTTACGGTTTCCGGGGCCGCACGGTTTTAAAAGGCCTCATGCTAAGTTAATACGGGGTTTGACTTATAAGCCCAGGGTTAGGACTTGGATATTTCTAATGCGGGCTAACGGAGACTCACCGTTTGAAGCCCGTGGTTGACACGCTCCGCCCCGTGGTTAAGGGTGCCGCCCGGACCAAGTTCTCACAGCCCTCCTCTTTCTGCCTCCTCTATCTGGACAGCTCTAGCAAAGGGTGTTGATGGTCCATGAAGAATAACTGCAGATGCTATCTTCTTCCAAGCCATCAACACCCTCTGGTTCCTTCGGAATGAAGCCAAACACCGATGTAAAAGGCCTACCCTGAAGTCGGCTCAAATGGTGTTCATTGATAGGTGTAATGGTATGCTTAGCTCCTCTTCCGGCAAGGTTATTCCCGCTCATCAATTTTGAAAAACTTTGGATGGGGTGACTAGCTTTTCCTCTTCCCTTCAGCAGTGGTATCTTTGTTGCTCCTTTTTTGGTGCTGGTCAGCAGGTTGGTGGGTGTTTGGTTTTCGGCTGTAGGGCTCTGTTTTAGTTGTAGAGAATTTGGCTCTGTGCTGTGGCATTGCTTTGTTCTGTGCCGGCTCCCTATTACTTCGATGAGTTTGGTTTGCAGTTTTCTTTGCTGTGCAGTTTCCTTTTGTGGGGAGGTGGTGTCTTTCTGCTGGGTTTAGTAGCCAAGAAGTGCCTTTCTTTTCTTGGAGTTCTGCTTTGTCTTGATGGGTTGGCTTTCTGCCTTGAGTATGCAGTGTTGTTTCCTGCAGCTGCATGTCTTGTGTTTTGTGTAGATGCTCTCTCTGCTGCTCGGGGTTGCTGTCTTTTTCTTTTACTGAGCCTCGTGGAGAATTTCAAGCTTCGGTTTCTTCCTAAGGCTTTTTGTTTCTCCTTTGTTTGCTTAGTGCCTGCTTTTGCCCCTTGTCAAAGGTTTGGCTTCTTTGTTTGGTTTCTTTTGGTTGTATTTTTTCTTCTCTTGTCCTAAGGGGCTTTGTCCCCTTCTTTCTTTTCAATACAAATTTACCAATCAGCAAAAAGAAAAAAAAAGAAAAAAATGGCATCCAAAAACCATTAAAATTGAACTTTTCTGCGTCTGTTCGTCATAAATTTCGATCAACCAAACCCAAGTTTGGTTCCAATCCCAGCAAGCGAAAAATCTTCCTGGACGCAGTTCAGTCAACCAAAAAATGGAGTTCGGTTAACCGAACCCTGACCGAGGGATGACCGAGTTCAGACAAAAGGCGAAGTTTAACTCAGGATGCTGTCTAGATGAACTCTGTTAACTAACAGTTAACCAAGGGTTGACCTACAATGCTAAAATCCCCTATTTGTAGAGAAACTCGTACCCTAATTTTGGACCTTAGCTTTGGGACGCACAGGCTTTCTAACATATGACTTTTATTGGGGATTAGAATCGAAGCACATGTCTCGGTATACTTCGATTGTTGT
Organism: Umbellularia californica; assembly: GCA_028538565.1. Lineage (NCBI taxonomy): Eukaryota > Viridiplantae > Streptophyta > Magnoliopsida > Laurales > Lauraceae > Umbellularia > Umbellularia californica. The sequence continues at coordinate 43,465,811 of JAPQWN010000011.1, read as the reverse complement.
CAAAGTAACCTTATCTTGCGCTTGGTTTAACCGAATACGTGAGAAACCAAGTCAAATATTGATGCTCAGCATGATTGCACACGAAGGACTCTTCCTAAGAAGCTTCATTGACTTAACTTCCTTATGCAATCCGTTAGTTCATGCACAGTAAATGGATGACTACACTGACCTAGGATTGGATAGCAACTTCCTTCTTGATTTGTTAATCACATCTGTTGAATTCGTTTCCTTTTGTATACTTCCTTGGCATAAAATACCTAATTAATCATGAAACTTAAACTCCTTTAGAGTTAGGCTTGTAACCAGACCTAGAGAGTACCTTAGGACCATGTATATTGTACTTGATAAACATCTATGGCTAGGACATAAGGGACTATTTGGTGGTTGACCTTGTCTTGCAACTTGGCTCGAATGGAATAGTCCCTATGCTTGTGTCTTGTATATTGACTAGCTGGACCTGCTTGTGTGGTTTCCTTGTGTGAACACCACGCCCCTACCATTATTCGACCACAATAGGATCTACTATGGGGAGAATTGCATGTCATGACCAGCTACAACTTAGGGGTTTATAGATGGGCCGGTTACTCGAACATCGGGATGGGCAGTCAACTTGTACGGCATCCATGGCGTAAAATAGTTGGGAGCGGGCTTGGACCGTGCTACTATTCCTAGGACAGGGATCTTGGATCCCCCTAGAGCCGGACTTTGGTTTCAATGATCCGGAGAGGATTGTTACTGGTACCTCAGGAGATGGCTTGAACATAATCGGAGTCTCCCTTGCTTGTATCTTGCATTCTTGCATTGTGGATGGTGTTATTGCTAGATGATGCTAGGATATCTTCTTATCAATTCACATTATATATATTAATGTGTTTACGCCTAGCTTTCTTACCTTGCAGTCTTATGATCTCATACATGTCCTTACTCCTATCTTGATTCATGATATACATTGTCATTATGCATTAATATTTTTTATCCTTTGCTCAACATGTCATTGACTCTGTTCCTTGATATACAGACACCCCATGTGAGTACTACAAGCAACAGGCAGGTGAGAATATCCCAGAGGATCTCCAACCGGCGAAGGAGGAGCGAGAGTGGCGTTTTAATGACGTAAAGCAGCGTCATCTTACTTGCCACAAGAGAGTCACAGATGTGACTTCTGTTAGAATTGCTTATGCTCATTTATCATTCGTGGATTGGACTTTTATTATTATTGATTCATATGTTTCCAAATGGTCCGGGACTTGGGATGACCTTTTGATTAATAAAGAATTGTCCTTATTAGTTATTTAATTGCTATTGATGCTACTTTAATTATTAATGAGAATTTAATATTCATTCACTTTGGTATTAACTATGATTTGATTTATAATAAGTTTCGCAGTTCCTATATTACTTTAGGTTTTAAATGTACCATCTTCACAGCGGACTTACTTTCCTTGGGCTAAATGGCAAATTTTTTAATTAGCCCTAAATTTGACTCCCTGGATCCGGTTTATTGTCTAATCAGGTTGGAGAGAGGTGACAACCAGTGACCAAAATACAAAACTAGTGGCCAAAAACCATTTGATTAGTTCATTTCAAAAGTGCCTGGTTTACCCACTAGTAGCACTCAATTTAGGATCAAGACTCAAAAGACCTTTGAGTCGTCCAACGGTTCCCATAAAACGCACAATCAAGAAATCAATCAGGCTCTAGCAAATGACATTTATGCCAATATGAATCCGCAGAACACGACCATCCATTGATTTCCAAAAATTTAAAGTAGCACTTACAATCCAAACACCCACACACCAAGTACGGACAATGTCAGGTGTCAATTAGAAAAGCCTCACACAGACCCAAACCAATTCCCACCCAGAATATTGAGTCATTACCTAAACCCAAGATTTTCCTAGTAAATTTTGTAATTTATAATTTGTAAAACAAGTGTATTTTGGCATGAACCCTTGATTATGGGGAAACCAGTTTACTTGTATTCTAATTTCTTTCAGTAAACAATATTAGATTGTATGTTATAAGTTTAGAGATATTTAATCCAAGGAATAGTGCAATTGGCTAGGACCAGGCTCATGTTGTTGTTTCCAACTTGCACTGTTTTCCTGGGATACTTGCGTAGGCAAAAGCCAGAGTTACCCAATACACAAGGGATATATAGACTCCACGTGTCTGAAAAATAGTCTATTCTCGAAGAGGCTGCATAGCCTTGTCGGCGAAAAAAAAGGAAAGATAGAGCTTTAGAAAATCTCACAAACATGACATTAGAAAAGGGGAAAAAAAAAAAAAAAAAAAAAAACCTTTATTCCTCATATGGCCGATATAGTCCCTTTTCAAAAATTCAGCCCAATTTTATCGATCCCTGTCAGGAGGACTATTTTTCATTGAGTATTTTCTGGGGTGATCTACTCTTTGGAAGGCAATGTAATGTGTTGTCTTTCTCCGGAAACCCTTTCAAAACTGTTTCTTTCCATGTTTGTCTTCTTTTTCCTTGGAAAAGCTATAGGGGCATTTAAACTGTAATTCCCTTAACAAGTCAGGGTGGTTTTAGTCAAAAAAAAATAAAAAAATAAAAATACAAAATACAAAATTTGGTGTACATGGGACGAGATGCGGATGGCACGCATGAAACCCAAAATCACAGAGACCCAACTCAATGTAGTGAAATGTTCGGCCATGCTCTTGAACAAATAACTAGGCCAGTACCCCACAATTTATTGTTAACCACTAACCAACAATTTCCATTTGCTTGGTCCTGCACAGACAAACAAGCATAGAGTTATCACACATGCACTAATTAGAGAGAGAATTGTAAAAATCTCAAGTTGCAAGCATTCCTCCCTTTACATTAGAAAATCATTTGTGTAGGGTTTTGAATGAACCCTATTCTGGATGCAAGGGTTTTTCAATGATAAGATCCAAATCATGAAATATGTTGCCCATCAAGATTTGATAATTGAGGACCATAAAGGTCCTTTTGGGCTAGTCATTCACTTGGCCAATCAAGTAAAGAAATATTTGGTGAATTAGTTATATATTTAGAACTATTAACCTCATTAGAGGTATAGATGAGCTTTCTAATTCTTGTCCCCTTTATTGTAAATTTTGTTTCTTTGTTTTCCTTTTGTGGGCTTCTGTCTGGCAATATTCTTTTGGGGCTTGTTGCTAACATGCCTTCGCACGTCATTCTTTAGTTCCGTATGCAATTAAAAGAAAAAAGAAATGCCATTAGGCACCACTAGCAGTCTTATAATAAGACAGTTAATTAAATGACTTGTTATAATCTCCCTAAATCTTGGGTTTAGAGAAATGAAACGTGACTCATGATGAAAGATGCGGCTTCAACTTCTTTCGTTGGTCCATTGTTTTGAGAATGATATGCACAGCCGTCAATTCATTAAGAAACAAAACCATAAGATTTGCCAAAGTGAATGGTGGGGACCATTGAAAGGAAGTGCACTACTCTCCTAGTATTTTTATACGTGCCCCCATTGCATTTCTGCCACGAGCTTCATAAATGCTTTGAGGCACTTACTGATAAAATCAAGGAGAAGGAAAGTACCAACAAGATGGATCTTCGTTACTACACGAAGCTCGTTAAGAGCTTAAGACTGTTTGAGCATGCCAAGGCCAGATATCGGACTCTCTTCGGATGCTTAGCACTCTCCATTTGTTTTCTCCTCGTGGTGAGATCTTCCTTGGAAGGCCCGGTCAAAACAGGTGATTTACTGGGTTGGGTCCAAATCTCATGGTTTCATATGGTAAACCATCATTTGTAACTCATTTAAAACTATACAAACCCATGGAAATCAGGATCATTTTTATCAGTTTTAGTAGTTTGTTTTTTTCATGTTTCCTAATATTTTTTGGTTGCACCTGGTAGAACGGATAGGATGGTCAAACCGGTGAAGACTGCAGCAGTTTAAATGTATGTGGCTCTTAGGAGAAACGCAAATGAAATTATCTGATCCATTGCATTAAGTAATCAATGGCTCAGATCACAAACTGGGTTATGGATTATAAATTAATGAATCCTATATTCTTCTAATCATGTAATTGGTCCTGAGGAATGTTATTAAATTAGTTATCGATCGAGTGCACGATTTACTTAACAACATAGAATTCTACATTGGCAAAATTAGAATGTAAAAGTTTTCATTCATGATTCTTCATCGTGAAATTTCTCGAGAGAAGTACAAGTTTTTTTCTGCCAAAAAAAGTAGTAGTTGCATGAAAACAGGTAAGAGGTGGAAGTTCTTCCCTTATCAGAGGGCTTTGTCACTTCACCCGAGGTCTCTACTTTCCTCACCCTTATCAAAGAGTCATACTTACTAGAAACTTTTTTTCTCCAAAAGACTGACATTCATTGATCCTATTGGGAGTTTCTTTGTGGCGATAGGTCATACTCTAAGTGGAATTGTCTTTTTTATTAGCCTTTGCCCTGCCTGATCTGACATGGGACCCGTGACATGCAAGCCTATCACGACTTCTTTTAGACACAGAGGCTCCAACCAGGGCAAGAAAGCATTTTACATTACATTTGAAACATTCTTCTCTTTACACCCATTACAAATTGCTACATTTGTACTTTTGTCGCGTCAGTTACACCAAACAATTCGTTTTGCATCATACTAAAAGCTGATTTTCAGCTTCAATTATTTTGATAATTAGGTTTGATCTGATGTGTTCCTGTTGTGCAACTTATTTCTCAGTGCATTCGAAGATGGGGATGGGCAGTGGTTGTCCAAGTACGCCAATGATTGAAAATAAAGACAGTTCGCAACAATTAGGTAAGGATATCATATGAAAATCTTCTGCTTCCACAACAGGGATTGTACGCAACAAAATTTGCGGGGTATTGCATTTTGAGCTCATTAGCGAAAATTTTATTATTTCACATATTTTCCTTTGTTCGCTGTAGGCCCACCTCCACATTTGGAATGGTTAAGCTTTCTATGCTTCTCCGGTTGTCCAAGGTGGTTGAGAGGTGGGAGATTTAAGTCACGACCCGTTTTCTCCTATGGAGTCCATATAACTGATTGCACTCCTAAAATGAATTGAAGTAAAGAATCACTCGAAGAGACGTGAAAAAAAAAAAGCGACCATATCAAGTGCCAAATTTAAAAACACCGAATCTCCTTTTTCTAAACCGACAATCATAAAAAAAAAAGCTTCAAATATTTGAAAATACCAAATGAGTCCTCCAAACTATAAAACCACCAAAAAAGTCTTTCAACAGTGCTTGCACATCTTTTCGTATAACCTCGTGCATGGGTGTGTATCTCGTGTACATGCACATGCGTAACTTTTACACGATGATTATGGTACACGTGCATGCGCCACTTGTGCACGTGCATGAGCGACTTATATACAAGATACACGCACTTGCGCAATTTCGGAAAAACATCATTTTTGTGAAAAGTTGTGTGCCAACGAAAAGGTTATATTAATTAAAGTTGTTGGGGACAACAAAGTTGTATGAAAAGTTGTGTGGACACTGATTGAGGACTTTTTTTTTGGTCTTTCCTAATATTTGAGGCTTTTTATAATATTTGAGGCTTCAATTATTTAGATAATTAGGTTTGATCTGATGTGTTCCTACTGTATTATTTATTTCTCAGTGTATTCGAAGTTGTGGATGGGCAGTGGTGGTCCAAGTATGCTAATGCTTGAAAATAAAGACAGCTCTCATCAACAATTAGGTAAGGATATCATATTAAAATCTTCTGCTTCCACAAAAGGGATTGTACGCAACATAATTTGCGGGGTATTGCATTTTGTGCTCATTAGCGAAAATTTTACTATTTCTCATATTTTCCTTTGTTCGCTGTAGGCCCACCTCCACATTTGGAATGGTTAAGCTTTCTATGCTTCTCCAGTTGTCCAAGGTGGTTGAGAGGTGGGAGATTTGAGTCACGACCCGTTTTCTCCTATGGAGTCAATATAACTGATTGCACTCCTTAAAATGAATTGAAGTAAAGAATCACTCGAACAGACGCGAAAAAAATGCAACTATATCAAGTGCCAAATTTAAAAACACCAAATCTCCTTTTTCTAAACCGACAATCATAAAAAGAAGCTTCAAGTATTTAAAATACCAAATGAGTCCTCCAAACTATAAAACCACCAAAAAGTCTTTCAATAGTGCTTGCACATCTTTTTGTATAACCTTGTGCGTGGGTGTGTATCTCGTGTATACATGCACATGCACGACTTTTACATTGTGATTATGGTACACGTGCACAAGTCGCACATGAGCGACTTATATACAATATACACGCACTTGCACAAGCTTTGAAAAACATTATTTCTGCGAAAAGTAGTGTGCCAAGGAAAAGGTTATATTAATTAAAGTTGTTGGGGACAACAAAGTTGTATCACAAGTCGTGTGGACACTGTTAGAGGAATTTTTTTGGGTCTTTCCTAATATTTTGAGGCTTTTTATAATATTTTTTTAAGAAAAAAAGGTCAAAAAGGCGGTAAATGATAAAAACCCTCTTCTTTTTATGCAAAATAGTCAAAAGGATACCCTCTCATGCATAAAAATGTCAAGACATTTAAGAAAATGAATTTTAAGAATTGATAATTTTGGATTTGAAGTCTCTTCTTTTCATGTCTTTTAATTTGAATCTTGGCTTCAATACATTATACAAGTACATTACCCAGGCAGGTTTCTCTTAAAAGTGAGCCTACACCGTTGTAGGTGGGCCCCTGCACTAGGTCACTGCATGAAGTCTCACTTAGGAAAATTTCTACGGAGTCCCTCAATAGAAAATTCACTTTGAGTCACTCACCTGAGTTAGACTCGTCTAGTTAGGTTTGCGCGTGACTTTCTAATTCTCATCTGTGTTTTCCGTTGTTGTGTAGCGGCTAAGAACGAGAAAAGGATCTTTCCAAGCAACTCCATATGCGACTTTTCAAAGCCAAGATCGAATTTCTGCGAAATGAAGGGAGATATCAGGATTCATGGGAATTCCTCAGAGATTCTTCTTGTTTCTTCATCTCAAATGGGTCACTATCTGGAAAATGAAACATGGAAGATTAAACCCTATGCTAGAAAGGAAGATCTAAGAGCTATGTCTGGTATAAGGGAATTGTCAGTGAAGTCTTTGACAGGTCACGATCAAGCTCCAAGCTGTTCTATATACCATAGTGTGCCCGCTCTAGTTTTCTCCACATCAGGATACCTTGGTAACTACTTCCATGACTTCACAGACGTCTTGGTTCCTCTCTTCATTACTTCCCGCCAATACCACGGAGAAATCCAATTCCTCATCACTAACTTTCAAGCCTGGTGGGTTGACAAATACCATGTAATCCTAAAACAGCTCTCCAAATACGAAATCATCGACTTCGACCATGACCACGAAGTGCGTTGCTTCTCCACTGCATTAGTCGGTCTTAGATCTTACAAGGAGCTGAGCATCGATCCATCAAGATCTCCAAATGGGTACTCCATGCATGATTTCATTAGGTTCTTGAGAAGCTCCTACTCCTTGGCGAGAGACTTTGCAATTACCATTGGAGACGATGGGGAAAAAAAACCAAGGCTTATGATAGTATCAAGAAAGAGGACTCGGGCCTTCACAAACCTCGGAGAAATAGTCGAAATGGCAACAAGCTTGGGGTATGAAGTCGTTGTTCCAGAGTCGGAATTCGGTACGCCCATCTCGAATGTCTCCCAAATCGTTAATTCGTGTGATGTTTTGATGGGCGTTCATGGGGCTGGGCTAACCAATGTTGTTTTCCTTCCTACCAATGCAATACTGATTCAAGTGCTTCCTTTTGGTGAGACAGAGTGGGTTTGTAGAGCTGCCTTTGGAGAGCCCTCAGTGGATATGAAGATAAGGTACTTGGAGTATAAGATAGATGAGAAAGAGAGCACTCTTTCCGAACAATATCCACATGACCATCCAGTACTTCGAGATCCCGGATCAATTGCTAGACAAGGATGGAATGCTTTTGGGTCTATTTACCTGGAGAAGCAAAATGTAAAGCTTGATGTGGCTAGGTTCAGAGACACACTGTTAAAAGCCCTTGAGCTTCTCCATCACTAGGGTTGATGCATTGTCGAAAGCTTACATCATTTTTCATCCTTTCCTTTCCACTATTACGTGCTTCCGCCAAATAACAGATTGGCTGGGTCAGTTAACTGTTTGGGAAGCTTAGATAAAAGAAGATGAAGGTCCAAGTTGTACCACGAATAAAAAAAGGCTTTTATTAGATTTGTAAAATTATATTAATCTGGTGTCACAAGACTTTGCACTATGTAGTCTTTAATATTCTCAAAAATTGCGACCCCGTGCATGAAACTGATTGAACTTACAAGGTACCCATAATTATAATTGTGTGGGGGTGATTATCTATTACCGATGTTATCCCCGACCTGAGCAATAATACTGATTAAGAGCTTCACCGACCTCATTCACCCAGCTCGGCAGCGTGCCAGCTGGCACCGGGTTGGAGTTGGCCCCGGTAAGTGTACCGGCCACGCTCTTTCTGGGCTCTGCCTCGAGCGTCTTGGTAACAGTACCCGACCTCGAGCAAGCCTAACCTCGGTGACATCCACTTCGATCCACTTGGCCGAGGTGGACATTGGGCGTCTAATCTCTATTATGAGATGGGTCAGTTACATTACGGGGAACCCTGACAGATAGGGTGGCAACCGGCCATCGATAATAGCTCTTTCCTATCAGATGATCACATCCACATTTATATAAGGGATTTGAGGAAAGATCAAATGGGACAGTTCCCTCACCTACCCCCACTAATGGTCCTAGGTGTGGGCTGATGGGACAAGCATTCCCACCTACCTACACTATGGAACATTCCACTCTCATCTATATATGTCTGCATGATAAGCCATGAACAGATACTCAATATACAACATACACTCTGCTATTTTGCTTGAATCTTCTTCCACACTTCACCCTAGTTCAGTGACTGCACTAACTCAGGCGTCGGAGTGCCTTTGGCTGACAGCAGCCCGGGACTCTGACCTCTGTTTCCTCTCCCTTTCAGATTTCAGGCCATCGGCGTCGTTCCTAATCAGCTAAACAGCATCTCCTTAACCCCCATTACCATCTAAACCAAGTCCGTGATTTTTAGGCACGCACAATAATTATAAAGTTTCACTCACTATCCAAAAGGACCACGATGGGTGGACTCAGGAAATTTTCAATTGTGGGGTGTTGTGTTTTTTGTGTGGGGGTAGGGCTCAATGTAAAAAAAAAAAAAAAAAAAAAAAAAAAAAGAACATTGGGGGAGGGGGAAACTGAAAAAAAAAAATTCATTAATTTTTTTTTTTAATAAAAAAAAAAAAAAAAGAAAAAATTTCAGGTCTCCAAAGGTCTGAAGCCCCCAGAGCCTTGCCCCTGGACAGACGTCCCTATATTAAGTATGGAACTGCCTCTTTTGTGGTATGAGGATGACATCATGACGTGGCAATAGGATGATACGTATCCGTCACCTAATGACCTAAAATGAAAACTACCTGAAAATTAGTTTCGAGGCTTAAAAATTGTTCAAATACACGAAGTCCCACCCATTAGATAAAATAAGACTGGTGTCACACTTTGCATGAACAACGTAATTGCCTACAAATTTGGATGGGTCAAGTTTTGATCCCCCATAATAGTTAAGGAAACGAAGGAGGGGGAGTATTTGCTATTAGGGTTTTCTATTTAGTATGGAAAGTTCATGTGGAACTGCCATAGGATTGGTTGTTCCACTAAATCCATGACAACTCTTACATAAACTTTGCAATAATTCTTAATAGCCGCAAATTTTGATTTTCATTGGATGGAGCAGATTCCACTAGTTTTATGAATGACCAAATTATCCTTAACGTCAATATTTAAGAAGAATCGAAGCGCCCACAAGTACCCAAATCCTCTATTAAAATGAAGGGTAGAGGAATACAAGGAGATTACATGTCATTATGGATGTCTCCATCTCTACTTCATGGTAGGATTGTAAATGGGTCCCCGATTCTCCGATTACCCACAGGTTCCGACCCGTTAGGTTCCGGGTCTGGGTCCTTATTTTGGTCACGATAAGAAAATGGTTCCGATTTCGGATCTTTTTTTTTAAGCCGATACCTAAACGGTTCCGGTTCCGGATCCACAGTGGCTCAGACCCGTGGATCTGGGACCTAACTAAATATACACTAACATAAGGTAACTTTAGTATGTGAAAACAGAACCCTTTTTACTTTTCTACTTTTCTATATTAGGGTTTCTACTTTTCTACATTTTATACTTGAAATTGGAACTAGACCTGCCTCACAAATGGTTCCGGTTATGGGTCTGGTTCCCATTAATATTATCGGTTCCAGTTCCCCCTCTTAGAAAACGATTCTGGTTCCGGTTCCACCCTGGACCCGGACCGGAACCGACCCGTTTACAACCCTACTTCATGGTCACCCATCACTAATCGAGACTGTTCTTCTAAAAAATTAGGCTCTAGTACAAATGACTCGAGCCTCTCGTGTCATTTCATCAACCGTAGCCCATGTTCTATCCATTGTTGTAGAAGAGTCAAGAATCACCAAAAGTTCAGGAGTGACTGCGTTATTTGAGTTGTCTCTAGCCTTTTTTTTTTTTTTTGCTAAGTTGCAAAATTGAATTGAAAAGAAAGGAAAGGAGATACGGCCAAAGGAAAAACCAACAGGAAAAAAAAAAAAAAAAGCAGCAACAGAGGACAGCCCACTATCACAAGCTAGGATAGTGCGGGATACATAAGGCTAAGAAAGAATCTAAAGAAGAGCTAGAGAAAGAAAAAGATATTTTACCAAGAGTTTGGGAAGCATCTGCTAAGAAGAAATTAGAAACCAAATCTTGAGTGGGCTTCATACCACTAAACAGAAAGAGATTTCTAACCTTCCACAAGCTGAATAGGGCCACTAGAAATAGAGCACCAAGACCCTTTTTAGCGTTTGAGCAAGAACTAGCTGAGAGAGAGCTCCATAGAGAAGAAGCAAAGACAGCAGCTGCAGCTCTGAAATTACCATGAAGCTGAAACCAGTCCCAAAAGCTTAAGGCAAAGGGACAGAGGAAGAAGAGGCTAAAGATTGATTCATGGTGCTTACCACAGAGGTAACAAGAAGACACCAGCTACACCCCAATGAATTGCGCCCAATCGTTGGTAGGGAGTTTATTATGAAACTGCTTCCAATCAAAGCAAGCAATGGAGGGCTTGAGGAGACTGTTCCAAGCAAACTTTGACCAACATTTTGGAAGACCCCTGGTTCTAGTTAAATCCCAAGCAACAGAGAAAGGGAGATGGCTGGAGTTGGAGCTTGACCAAATCAACTTATCAGGAACATTAGAGAGAGAGAGAAGTCCATCAGAAGAGAGGAGGAAAAGGAAACCACCTGCTATCGGAGATCTGAAGAAGTAATTTGCTGGGGGTTTGAAAAGATGCCATGCACTGTATTAGTCCAGGGGAGGGAACCCCCCGAAAATTGGTGAGCTATCGATAGAGGACCATGCCATTTATCGTGCCAAAAACTTGTATTTCTCCCATCTCCCAGCTGCCAATGGTTGTTTTGAAAAAGAAGGTGAGAAAACCTCTTAATAAGCTTCCAAATACAAGAGCCTGAGAGTAAAGAGCTAGGGTGCCAAGGAGAAAACCCTTTAAAATATTTTTCTTTGAACCATGAAGCCCATAGAGAGGATGAGGAAAGGGCTGCCCAGCCTAATTTAACCATATTGGCTTTGATTAGGTCCTGAATCAAAAAGTCTAAATGGACAAACTTTTTGTCCAGAATTTGGGACAAACTCCCATGTGGCACATTCTTAGAGGTGCTTTTTCCCCCTCTCTCAAAAGTTGCACCTCTAAGAATGTGCCACATGGGAGTTTGTCCCAAATTCTGGACAAAAAGTTTGTCCATATAGACAAACTGGTCCTGAATTCTACGAAAACCCAGGCCACCTTCTAACTTGGGGAGACAAATGGAATGCCAGCTTATGAGACTTCTCTTAACTTGTAAATATCATCCAGACTATAGGAAATTCCTCATCCATTTCTCTAAGATATTGCAAATCGATTTCGGGATGGGAAGAACAAGGAGAATATGCATAGGAAGGCTTTAAAGGACGTACTTAACCAGGATCACCCTACCAGCAAAAGAGAGCATCTTGCATTTCTAACTAGCCAGCCTCGCCCTGAAGGAGGCCTTTAGATTCTCAAAGTAGATAGCTTTAGGACTGCCAATGAAGAGAGGGACACCCAGATATAGCACTGAAAAAGAGGCTTGGGAAATGCTGAGACTCCTCGAGGTCTTATTTTTGAATGATTGCCTACAATTCCCAAAAAGAACCTTACTCTTCCCCATATTGAAGTGTTGACCAACTGCTAATTGATAGGAATTCAAGACACCCTTAATAGCCTTGATGCTACTGGGAGTAGCTTGGAAGAAGAGAAGAATATCATCAGCAAACAATAAGTGACAGATAGAAGGAGAAGGGGGAGCTCTATATATTGGCCTGATTTTCTTTAGGCTAACCGGCTTCTCTATATTTAGACTGAGGACTTCTTCAGCAAGGATGAAAAGATAAGGAGAAAGCGAATCACCCTGTCTAAGACCACACTCCAAAGCAAAGAAGCCGGCGGGCTCTTTATTAACCAGCACCGAACATTTTAGAGAAGTCACACAATCTTTAATGAGATAGATCTAAGCACTGCTAAATCCAAAGAATTCCAGCACTCTAAACAGATAGGCCCAATTTAACTTATGAAAAGCTTTGGAAATGTCTAGCTTTAGACAAATGCCTTTTCCCTTAGCTCCCTTTTGAAGATTTTGAGTTAACTCATGTGCCAAGGCTATGTGATCCAGCATCTTTCTCTTCTTAAGGAAGGCCACTTGATGATTGGAAATGAGATCCGGAAGGACCAAAGCTAGCCTAGAAGCAAGGATCTTTGAGGAAACTTTGTAGATGAAATTGAGCAAGCTTATAGGGCGATAGTCACCAAAAAAGGTAGGAGCAGGCACCTTAGTAATAAGGGAGAGAAAGAAGGAGTTTGATGCCTTCCAAATCGTCTTAGAGATGAAGAAATTCTGAACTGCAGCAATTACCGAAGCACCAACAACGTCCAAGTAGGAACAAAAAAAGAGCCCCGAGAACCCATCAGGACCAGGAGAACTAGACCTTTTGAGGCTGAAGACAGTAACTCTGATTTCTTCATTAAAGGGGATGGAAGTAAGCATAGCATTTTGCGCATTTGAAACCCGCCCACTATTGACCTGAAATAACAGAGGATCCAGCTGCCCAAAGGAAGACTTGTAAACATCAGAGAAGAATTCAACAGCAGCATCTTTGATAAGAGGTGGTCCACTACGGTGTTGCCCTTGAACTCAATCTTTTCAATTCTGTTTCTAGAGCCTCTTCGGGTATCAGAGGAGTGGGGCGAGGATTGATTTGCAGACGAGGGCTGGAGAACTGATGGAGGGGGAAGGGACGGAGAGGCAGACGAGGGTTGTTGGTTTGCATACAAGGGCTGAAGATTAGGATGCTGGAGATCAGGGGGCTGGAGATCAGGGGAAGAAAGAGTGGGCGGGGAGGCAGACATGGGTTGGAGAACAGGGGTCCCCTGCGTCATCGCCACCTACAAGAGACCCCCAGAATAGAAGGGGAGGTTTTTCTTTTGGGTTACCTATGCCTCGGACTGTGTTAAATGCTCTAGAGGTGACCGATCTGCGATGCAAACAAAGAAATGATGAATTATTTGTAATAGAAAATAAATGTACCCAAAAAAAAAAAAAAGGACTTACGAAAGAGTTCTGTTACTATGGATCAAAGTACCTTGAACCTCACTGGATTGAGCAAGAGGCTTTGAAGTTGTCACTTCAACTTCAACGGCAGTGGTAAGTTCTTCCTTCGAAGCTGCCTCATTATTTATAGAGGGATCCACCGTTCCTCGCACTGATGCATCACCAGATTCAATGAATGTGAGCTGAACCATTTCATGTCCCTCTTGTATAGATGGATGCAATTCAAAAGTCTTTCTAGTTGTGGTTGAACATCTGCCGGAGCACTTATTACACTTAAATCCAACCCTTCCTCTACAATGGGAGGATTTCTTCTACCTGAAAGTCTCCGTGCTTCCCGCTATCTCCTCATGTACAAGGGGAGTGGGCACAAACTCTTCCAAAACAGGCATCTCTTCAGCACGCTCCGAAATGACAGGAGCTGGAGAAGGCATTTCTACTCTAATTATTTCCTCCACCTCCATCTGTACAATGGGAGGAGGTGAAGGATGAACTATTTCTCTATCTACAAGGACCTCCGGCTGTGATTGTACATTAACCAGAAGGTCAGACTCAGTAAATCGAGCTTCATTCTTTACAGGAGCTGGAGTAAAAGAAAGAACAGAAGAAAGATCTACATGAGGGATAAAAGAAGGAACTTTAGTTGCAGTTACACTCTGTTCCTGCTGCAACTCTTCTTGTGTGGGAGGCAGTGGGACCTCCGGTACATTAAACTCATCGAAAAAATCAATCTGTCTCCTACAAGTTGAAGACAATGCTGCTGCTGCTCTACCCTCATTGGCTGATGTATAATCTTCTGCTAGGGTGACAACATCGTGGACGGGAGATGGAGGAGCTGCAATAGGGTAAGGTGGAACAGCCTAAGAGCTTGAAGGCTTATCCTTGGCAGTTCCCCTATGTGGAACACCCCTTCTACTTTTCTTCGGGGGTGGGCTAGCAGTTGTAAGTACCCTGGAGGTCTGAGCCTCTCTTTTTCTCTGTTGGCCCTCGCCAACACCCAAAGAAGTAGCGGGATCTCCTTATCAATAGCCTCTGATGGCTTAATGGTGCTTGAGATGCATGGTTGGGGTCGATCATTTCTCTTCTTCGTAGCCATGGTAGAATGGTTCTCAACTCCATATTTATTACCATTATAAGGAGCACAACAGTCAATACCACCTTCATAGAGACCAATTTTCCATTTGGAGGCGCCATGGACATGCGCGTCCGGATGATCACAATCAATAGAACCGTCGGCTTTCAACTCCAAAATTACTGCCACATCAAGCAGTCCATCCCTGAGGGCGAAATGAATAAAAGCCCAACCAATGGCATACCATTCTACGAAGCCAGAGGTGTAGCCCTGGTCAACATACTATGGTAGTTGGAAGGAGGCGCCATTATTGAAGGCGAAGAAGAAAAGCCATGCATGTAATGCATCTTGAAGGGTGGCATTCTCCTTTCTCCCTCTGATTCGACTCGGGCACCCTAACACTCCTTGTGAATAACCAAACTACCTGCTGAATTGCGCCGGGACGTATGGTTAAATGTCAATCAACCATTCTCTGCTAAAGACAAAGTCTGAAGGCCTAATGGAAACTAACCATTCTTTCTCCTAAGTGGTCAATTGCAAGATCTAGGTGTGAGAATTTTCCTTATCAACTGGACACTGACTGCTAATCAGACATGTACATTGCAAATCCCGCAACACAACTGGCCTCTTGCAAATATTTTAGCTTTTGTGGCTATTTGCAATCCTCCTGGCAGAAGCAAGAGAAAGATCCATGTCGGACCCATTTGTAACGGATCTATAAAATGACAAGCCTTCCCGGTCTCCCAGACGATGTAGACTGCAACAGTGGTATATAAACCATGCATAAATAAGGTGCTCATGATTATGCCTGTTGTACGGCTTGGCATAGCATACGAGAAATCCAATCATCTTTAATCTCGTGCACAAGTAACTGATCAAAGTCGGAGCCATGACAAATTTCACTCCGAAGGACATCTTAGAGGCAGGATAGATACAACCAGTTCGGACCTCTTTGCCTGCAATGGGGAAGATGACCTCTGATAATCAAACGACCAAATACACGGCCGCGAGGCGCCTCTTTGGCATATTCTCGGAACAAGTCCTCTCCAAATAAGGGAGGAGCTCTGGACAATCAACGTAAAATGTGATGCACTTACACGTTTTTCACCTTGGACTTAACGAAGAAGGGTCTACAGTCACAACCCACTTCTTGAAGACACTCAGATCTTCCAAAAATGTGGTCTTCTTAGCTGGTCCTTTCGGCATCATGTTCTTAATCGAAGTCCCTGCCTTAAACTTATGGCACTAAACTTATGGCACTTGTCGCAGACGTTTCTAATAGAGCAAATTGCTAAAACACATTCGTTCTCCTTCACTTTTCTCTTCATTTCTAGCACATTTCATGCACAGATAGAGATCTAGGTGACAACTCTTCTTCCTCTAGCTTTTACTTCTTGCATGCCCTGCAACTCAACCCAAGGCAGAAATTCGACTCCATCATCTCCTTCCTCATCACCTAGGCTTCCCAAAGATACGATCTCTTCTAGGTGAGATCTTCCTTTTACTTCTTAGATATGGTTTTATTGGACCCTCTAGAGTCTCGATTTGATGCATGCAAACCCACTTTTCAAAGGGTTCTTTTTCTCCTCTATTTTTGGGGTTTTTGAGGAATTGTCTTGGGGCTTTTGCAAATTGGATTCCCAGCTGTAGAGGGAAGGTTTTTGGAAGTGAAATTGGGTCTATATTGAGCAAAGGCAAGTATAGATGCCTCATTTGGCCCTCTATGATAGCCTTAAATACCTATCATATATAGCGATGCACCCATTTGACCCATAATTAAATAATTTATAGTATAACTCAGATTAATTAACGTCGATGAAGATGCTTGTTGATAATTTTAGACTTAGTTCGACGATTTTTAGCAAGTCATGAGAGAAAAGCCAAATCCCATCGAGATTTCGAGTCCAATCCACTACTCACACGGGGAACTGACTACGACACTATTTAAAACTTTTCTAGACCTCTTAGAACAATTTTGCCGGCGCTAAATAAGCGCCGGTAAAGGTCTATAAAACACTCGTGAAAACATTTTCCGGCGATTTCTCTTGCGCCGGCAATCCGCCAGAAAAACTATGCCAGTGATACCATTTGCCAGCGAAAAAAGGTAGCGCCAGTAAAAAGCTATAATTGCCGCGTTTTTTTTCACTGGGAAAAGAAGTTTATTTCGCTAGGCAAAGAGGTTTATTTTTTCAATAATAAAATTTAAAAAACTTTTACTCGCGTTTTTTTGCGCCGGAAAAAAGGTTTATTTTTTCAAAAATGAATGTTAGAAAAACTTTTGCGGCGTTTTTTTGCATAGGGAAAAAGGTTTTTTTTTTCAAAAATAAATGTTAGAAAAACTTTTGCTGGCATTTTTTTGCGCCGGGAAAAGAGGTTTATTTTTTCAAAAATAAATGTTAGAAAAACTTTTGCCGGCGTTATTTTGCGCTGGGAAAAGATTTATATTTTACGAAAATTATTTTTTCAAATTTTTTTGCCAGCGTTTTTTCTTGCCGGGAATATTTTTTAATATAATATTTTATTTATTTGATTTTTAATTTTATTTTCCTATATATACATCAGTTCATTACAACTTCCAACCTGTGTTACATGAATAAATTGAAATTGCTAATTCCATTATCCAAGACCAAATCTACTATGCAGCCAACATCCATTTCCATTCCAAAATCATCAAAAAATGAAATAAGAAAATTCATTCCACTTCATATTAATATTCAAACATCCTTTCAACATTGAAAGCACTTTACCATTACCATTACAAAATTAAAACAAATACTAACATTCTACTCTGTACCAACATTCAAATGCCAATGAAAATTTACATATTCGTAGGAAAACCAAAGGAAAAGGTCTCTCTTTCTCAGGTTCAAAGACCAAGAGATCCTCAGGCCCTCCATCTAATTTAGTGTTATAATGGTCAAAATCCTTTTCTAGAACTGTAGAGGAATCTGCAACTCCCCTACAAAAATCATGGTCTCCCATCTTATTTCAACCCTCTCCCTAGACATCATTTTCCTCTCAGAGCGTAAGGCTACCCTTGATTCCTTCTCCAACAGAGCCTTCCCTTTTGGGTTTTTTCCCTTTCCTTTTCCAACCATGAAAATTCCTTGTGGTGTCTCTATTAGATCAATCTTCCCAGCTTATCTCCATTTCCAGTTTTGATTCCCCCCCCCCACCCCCCCCCCCCAAAAAAAAAAAAAAAGATTTTAATGAGATGGCTATGGCAGATTTTAATGAGATGGCTATGGTTTCTGGCCATAAAGATCTTGGGTTCAGAGGAAATAGCTTCACTTGGGCTAATAATAGGCAAGGCCAGGGCCTTTGTGGCAGCTAGGCTGGATCAGGCATTCTCTAATTCCAGATGGTTGGATACCTTTGTAGACCCTGTAGTGAATCATTTCCCTATAATTGCCTTGGACCACAGCCCCATTATCATGTCCCATAGACAAAGCCTTTCCTTCAAAAATAGGCTCATTCAGATTTGAAGAAAAGTGGCTTTACTATGAGTCCTTTTATAAGGTGGTTGCAGATAGCTGGGCTTCTCCTTGCTATGGAACTCCTCAGTTCATCTTAGCAAACAAGCCGAAGATCCTTAAATTCAACCTTAAGGTCTGGAATAAAGATGTTTTTGGTCAGATGAAGAACCTCATAGCTGATGCAAAATCCCTTGCCTTGGCCAAGCAAGCTGCTTCTGAAGCTCTTCCTAGTGACTCCCTCCTCAGGGACTTGAATCAGGCCAAAGCCTCCCCCCACAATTGGCTAAATGCAGAATCTACTCATTGGAAGCAACGGGTTAAGATAAAGTGGCTCCAAGATGGGGATAGGAATACCAAATTCTTTCACCTCTCAGCTAAGGCAAAAGGAATCCGTAACTGCATTGACAAGATCATGGTGGATGGCACCCTTATTGAAGATGAGAATCAGATAAAAGTCCATGCTTCCTCTTTCTTTTCAAATATGTTTCAAGCTGCCTTAGTCATTCCAGATGAAGGCCTTTTTCACCTTGCTAGTCCCTCTGTCATAGAGGAGCAAAATAAGTTCCTTGTTGCAGTTCCAGCTCCTGAGCAAATTAGATTAGCTGTCTTCCAGCTCAAAAGTAGCAACTCTCCGGGCTCAGATGGTTTCTCTGGAGTTTTCTTCACCAAGTGCTGGCACATAGTGAGTAAGGAAGTGATTGAGGCTGTTACTTATCTCCTCTACTGGGCGTATGCTGAGAGAAACAAATGCCTTCTTCATTTCTCTAATCCCAAAGAAATCCTCTCACCAGAACCTTTCTCTGACTTCCAGCCTATCAATCTTCTGAATTTTACCTTCAAAATTACCTTAATGGTCCTAGCCACAAGACTCTCAACTATCCTTCCTTTCCTCATCTCAAATAGCCAATCAGCTTTTGTCAAAGGAAGGTCTATCCACCACAATGTGGCTTTAGCACATGACCTTATCCAAAAGCTTAATAACAAGATTAGTGGAGGCTCGGTTTGTTTGAAGTTAAACATTTCCAAGGCTTTTGACTAGCTCTGATGGAACTTCCTCTTTCGGGCTCTAAAGTTTTTCAACTTCTGTTCCTCCTGGATCAATCTAATTAGAGAGATGGTTTGTACTAGTAGAGGCTCAATTTTGATAAACAACAACCCCAATGGTTTCTTTTCTTCTAGCTGTGGTTTGTGCCAAGGGGATCCTATGTCTCCCTATCTGTTCATCCTTGCAGAGGAGGTCCTAAGCCTTCAAATCGAGCAGCTTAGGTCTTCAGGTAGAATAGTACCAATTTCGTATGCTCCTTCCACTCCCTGCCACCTATTATATGCAGACGACATCCTGCTTTTTCTCAAAGCTCATAAGTCAGATCTGAGAAGCATCAAAGATTTACTTTCCAAGTACCAATCCTCTTCTGGGCAATGTTTTAACCTTCAGAAGAGTTTCCTTTTCCTTGGCAAATGCACTTCTAGGAGAGCCCAAATGATTTCTGGGCTTTTGCCCATCCCCAGGGCCTCCCTCCCATCAGTCTACCATGTAGTCCCTATCTTCTTTGGCACCTCTCAGCACTCTCATTTCAATCAGCTTTTGGACTCAATTAGAACAAGGCTTGATGGTTGGAAGGCCAAGTGCCTCTCTTTTGCAGGGAGACTGATTTTGGTGAAGCATGTGTTGTCTTCAATTCCTCTTCACATCTCCTTAGTTATTCCAATCCCAAGCAAAACAAGTTTACAGATTGAACGGCTGATGAGGAACTTCTTGTGGTCCTCTAGTTCAGATTATTAGAGTAACATGATGAGTTGAGAGGTGGTTTGCTTGCCTAAATCAGAGGGGGGCCTCGAATTGCGTAAGGTGAAGGAGTTCAATGAAGCATGTTTATTGAAGCTTGGCTGGTCTGCAGTCTCCTCTGGTTCGCTCTAGGCAAGCTGGTTCTGAGGAAGGTACTTCAGGAGTTCTCCCATCTAGTTCTCAGGTAATACTAAGGCAGGGTCTTGCATTTGGAGGAGGATAAGGTCTCTGGCTCCTTTCCTCTAGAGAGGCAGCTCCTGGGCTATTGGGAATGGTCATTCTATCCTTATGTGGTTTGACAATTGGATCGACCATGATCCCATAGCCCCAGATTTCCACCCTTTCAATTTTTTGAAAGTGAAAGGGTTGTGGACTTCATTCAAGGCAATGAATGTCACCTCCCTGACACCCTTCCGATTGAGGTGCAAGGCTTCTTACTTCAGCAGGATAACATCATTCTATCTAAAGATTCATCTGCCCCTAACTTGCTCTCCTGGAAAAGAAACTCCACAGGGACTCTCACTCTAAAATCCGCCTAGGACACCTTGAGATCTAGAGCCACAACAGTAGATTGGCATGGGCTTGTTTAGAACAATTTCATCAATCCTAGACTTTCCTACTTCAGCTGGCGCCTTCTTCTCTAGAAAATGCCGAACGATCTCTTAGCCAAGCGCAAAGGGTGCTCCTTGGCTTCTAGATGCTACTCGTGTCACAACGATGTTGAGTCAGATCTTCACTTATTCTTCTGCTGCAATTTAGCTTAGCAGCTTTGGTCTTGGCTTCTCAATCAAGGAGGCCCTTTTGAAGCAAGCAAACTTCATTGATGAAAGCTCAGTTGGTTTTTTTGGACAGTTTGGGTGGTATGTTCAGCTCAGTCTCAGGTAAGAGAATTCCTTCTCACCCCATTTTGAAGTCTTTTGGGTGGACTGATTAGCTCTCCTTCTCTTCCCTCAGCAGCTAGATTCCCATCTGATCTGCTCTTCCTGGTTTTGTTGGTATGAGCTCTCCCATGCCACTGTTTTAATTCGGTTTTTGCCCCTCTTGTTTAAGGGGTGGGCTTTCTTCCTGTATTTTTGGGATACATTCTTTTTTCTCCTTTTCTTGGGGGCTTTATCCTTCTTTTCTTCTTTTAATACAAAATTTAACAATTAGCAAAAAAATATAAGATCATTTCATTGTTGCACCATTCCAACGCCTGCACCATTGTTTAAAAAAACTCCATGCATCCATTTTAACATATAGAAATCTGTTACTCTGCATACTTGGCCTTCATGTTGGCTGCATCCTAGCTGCATGGACTCTTTCAACAAAATTTGTTTTTCAATTTTCATTCAATCTACATAAAATAAATAAATAAATAAATAAATAAATAAATAAAACATCATATGAATGTCATATGCACAAAGTACACTCCCAAAGTAAGATAAAGAAGCATGAGAGCCATGAAACTCACAAGTGCAAAAACAAATGACCAGCAATCTCTAAGCAGGTACCCACATATTTTAGTAAGCTTGAATTGAATCTCCTAATTGGGCATTGCTACCTAATGGGAGACTAATGAAAATGTTTACATGCACATACAAACAGAAAGGTTATTATTCTATTCCACAACGTAATTTACCTTTTCTATACGAATACCATGGTTTCACATGAGTGGCTGGATTGGTAAATTCCACCAAGTCCCCCTGTAGAGCCGTAGAGGGCTATGATATCAATACTATAACCGGCCTACCAAATATTTGAAAAGAGATGTAAATGTATATGATATATGAATATACTTACCAACTACATATGCCTTTTCCTTGCATGGACTAAAGATCCAATTAGTTAGGTTGATTAATTAGCTAGGATTAAACAAACCCATTTCCACTTTGGTCCAAGTGCCCGACCTTTTCTTGCATGGTTGTGTAATCTTTTCAACTAAACCATCACTAATATTAGCTTCCCTTGGATCCTTCACCCTAAGGATGTCATTGATGATGCATGAACACGCGATTAGACATGCAGGAAAAAAAATGCTAGAATCATTAGTATGTCTTTGTTTTCTTTTACTGAAATGATTTGTAGTTTCAAATGTCCTTCAACTTTGACCTGAAATAGAGCTAAAAAGGAGAAATGGTGAATGAATGTGATTTAGTATAGGACGATTAATGAAAGAAATAATGTTAAGATTATTTGAATATATTATCGAAGAAAGTGGATGCATGTTTCTAACATAGGAATACAAAAGGAGAAAGGGAATATCCTATGGATAACATTTAATATAAAAAATAACACTTTGTGAATTCAATCGAAAACAACATGAGATTGAAAACAACTTGCAGAATTCATAAGTTCATGCAAAAAACAGCCAAGGGAGAAAACTTTATGGTGAAAGAAAGAAAGACAAAAACATAAATGAAAATGAATATCCTAATTGTAAAACATAAACTTCAACAATTCATGAAAAAGTAAAAATAAGATAACAATCTTAAAAGATTAGCTTTTTCAATAGGATCTCAGAAAATGAGAAAATGGGACAAAGGGAAAATGGGCACTTTGAAGATTTTCTTCCTCGGAGAGTAAGGACAGTACCATATCTAATGGGTCTCCATAGCCGATAGGGATACACAAACTGAAAATCTATGGTTGCTTTTCCTAGATGTAGGATCCGTTTCCTGATGAGTGTATCCCCTCGTACAGTCAGATGAACCCCATGGACACGTGCATCTAAACGTACGCAAGTGAATATCACTCGCCTGAAAATACAGCTGATCACATTAAAAATTTAGTACTCATATCAATGTAAACACATGATGGGGAAGATTACCCTCCTGTTGTCAATTCTGTTTAGAAAAGAAATAGCAGTGCAACCACTGTTCCAGAGAGAGTTCATTCAGTCTCCACAATGCGAACCTCTCCCCAGTCATAAGAGTCGCTGGGGAGGATAGTTGGGCCGGTGGGCCACGCATCATCGATGTACTGGACGATGATCATGGACTCGCATACAGGCCGTTGATTGTGGAGGACTGGGATCTTCTTGTAGATGGTTGGATTCCAGGAGTTGGCTCTTGGGGCTCATTGTCTCCTGGACAAACTCGTAGTCAGCTCATTTGAGATTAAAGGCGATCCTAGCACTCATCACAAATGGGCTGGGCCATGCTCCCAACAGCTTCACCTCACCCATGGCTGGTTAGCACTACCGCTGCTGCAAATTGATACAAGGCAGAAACTACGAATACACACCCAAGACCACCAGCCTTTTGGTCTATATTTATAGAAAATTGGGGTGTGGGTGGAAAAGAACTTTAATTAATGTGAGCCGAGTTATGATTTTGACTTTTTTCGTGTGCTCAATTTCCTTCCAGAGGGGCTTAAATGTGTGGTGGTGCTTGTTCCTTGTTAGAGTGGGACCCACCATGGATTGTCTCGTATTTAATGTTTGTTAGCCAAGAATTGTGGAGACTAGGGAGATGTTCACATTGTGGAGACTGAATGAACAGTCCAGGAGATTCAATTCTAACTTTTCAAAATCCATATCAAGCTGCAATACAGCCAGGTATAATCGAGTTAGCACGGATAAGGCAAAATCCCTTCTCAGAAAACACGCCCTGTTCAAAATGACTGAACAAAGACCCTCTATCATAACCCGAATATAAACTTGGTTATATGGATACAATAGATAAAATAATTATTTCTCCCTCATCATTAGGAAAAACAAGCTTAAACATGAAACAAGTCATGAAATTTGGGAAAAACATCAAGACCATACCTTGAAAATAAACCCCAAATGGACTGGAACAAGTTTGAAGAAGGAGAATGGCAAGTTATAGAACAAGCCATTTCAAACCAAACCTTACCCCCACTAAGATATAAAGATCTTTTCAGAGAAGGAGAAAATCCTAAAGGAAGGACTTATGAAATGAATAATTGGATGAATTTAGTTACAGTCAATCAAAGATGCCAGAAATTTGATGTCTTTAATGAAACATGGATAAACTTTAGACAAAGACACGAAAAACAAATTCCTCTCACATGGTTTATTCCAATGTAGAATACAAGGACTACACAGCCCTGATTTTGATACCCCACTGGCGCAATCCTTGTAGACGAAAGAATTCTTGATTTCAAGAAAAGCATAATTGGAATAGGAAAACTAGAACTTCATCAAAATGTTGCCTACTTCAATGTTATCCCATGGTTTGTCCAACCATTAGGATCAACCAAGTACATAAAATTAATAATTGGTACTAAAGGATACGAAAAATATCTGATCAAAGAAGGATGATGGAGAAGATGCTAAGGATAAATATCATGGTTTGTCTACCTCTTCTTATAATACTATACAACTCAATATGATAAATTTCGAAGATGCTACGGATTTTAAAGAAATAGAAGCCATGATAAAAGGAGAATCTATTCCCAGAAATACAGAACTTCAACCAATCCAGCTAAATATGGCTAGATTAAAAGATGATGGAGAAGACAGCCAAGACAGCAATAGGCCGACCTATAAAACCAGTCTTTTCCCAGAAAGAAAACACATTAAAAAAAAAAAAAAAAGATCAAATCTTTTTGAAGGAAAAACTTATATGGCAGAAAAACCCATAAATCCTGTTGGAATGAAACTTAATATAGATGGTCTAAGAGATATAAAAGAAGCTCTCAACGAAAGCAAAAAACAGATGGAAATCTGTTTTACCCTAAATTCCAAATGGGACAAATAGAGCTGCCATAGCTATGCAGAACTTTCCTTCGAAGGAAATGTGCAAAGCTATTTTAAGTTCCTATGGTATCAGATTGTGTGCCTTGTAGTTTGTGCCTTAAACAGGCATTTGAGGCAGCAGGACATATGGTAAACTCTACTAATGAATAGGCTGGATGGTAGCTCTTCAGAAGGTCCCTTACCGCCGCAGATGTTAACAGAAGGAAATGAACAGAGCAGACTAATATTTGAGGTTTTTCTTTCAATTCATAAGCATAAGATCTTTATGTATAACATTGTATTGAACAAATTCTCCGACAACCTTTTTCTCAAAGCTAATTGGTTTTGTCATGTTATATATTGAACTCTAGTTTCTGTCATGTTATATATTGAACTCTAGTCTTCACATGGTATGTCTTTCTCATATATGCAACAATTTGGTATAAATGTATGCTTCTTATGATAAAGCTACTTGGTTCTGTCATGTTATATATTGAACTCTAGTCTTCACATTGTATGTCTTTCTCATATATGCAACAATTTGGTATAAAT
This sequence comes from Umbellularia californica, assembly GCA_028538565.1. Lineage (NCBI taxonomy): Eukaryota > Viridiplantae > Streptophyta > Magnoliopsida > Laurales > Lauraceae > Umbellularia > Umbellularia californica. The sequence continues at coordinate 43,440,470 of JAPQWN010000011.1, read as the reverse complement.
GAATGCTTCTTATGATAAATAAAGAACCATAGATCTATAGCTCTCTGTATTCTTATCTACATTCATCCTCAATTAGAGATAGTAATTGTTTTTCTAAGTATTTTTCATCGTTCTCATTGTGCCATCACATGTAGCATCCTAATGACAAACGTTGACAGAGTTTCTGAATCTTTACAGCCCGGGTACAAACCACGCTGGGAAGCCTCCAGCATAATTTCGAAGTTTCTCACATCATCCATCCCTAGGGCATCATCCATCATGTAAGTCCCCCTGCCATGGTCCTCTAATAACTCATCATATCCATCCCGGTCCTCATCCGATCATCCATCATCCATCCCTAGGGCATCATCCATCATGTAAGTCCCCCTGCCATGGTCCTCTAATAACTCATCATATCCATCCCGGTCCTCATCCGATCATCCTCGCTATCATCCGATTCATCGGATTGTGCAAGTTCCCCATGCTGTAACTAGGTGTCGTAGGATACCAACATCCCACGTACGAGCAGATGGTCTCTCACAATCTCATAATCATGCTTAAAACTGTTATAGCAGTAGTTACATGGGCACTTAATCACTCTACTCAATAAAAGAATTCACTTCGTCTATATACGGTTGACTGAATCTATTAAGATAACATCCAACTCCTGTCCATATTTGTTCATATATGTAAGGTGGTGGTTAACTCAAATTCAACCAATAGATGGTATAAAATAAATGCAAAAAAGAAAAAAAAATTGAGAAAAAAGAAGAACTCAAATACAAGAAAAACAAATCAACAGTCTACACCCCTAAAATGTAAAACAAAAGAATAAGTGTAGAAGAAGAAATAACAATTAACTTTAGAATTTAGACAAATCAAGAATGATAAGATCTCTATTAAAGGAACGAATACTTCTCTATCACATGCCAAAGACAATCATATAAAGGGGAGTGTGTGGCAAGGACAATCATATAAAGAGGAGTGTGTGGTTTGTACTGTTTCCAATTAAAATATACTACACGTACAGGCTTTTGGCTCCACATATGACAAATCAGATGTATGTGTAAAGAAGGAAGGATGCCCCCCACAAAAATGGATGGTTTAGGTTTGGATTTATAACACAAGTAGTTTTCTCGACATATCCTTTTCACAGACATTTCAAGAATTTGATGATATTCAGAATATAATATACTTTTAAAATGTATGAATACCCTTATTTTAGTTTTAAAATTCTATACAACAATGTTATGATATTATTGTGCTTCAAGCAAAGGGAATGTATAGGTTTGTCTTTGTAATTCAGACAAACATGGTGACAAATATCAGTATATTTTGAAAATGCCCTGATAATATACAAATATTTACTTGTTAAATTATTTTTAGATATCATCGTAGTTACAAATATTAGAAAACTGTGAAAATATCAAAATAAAAATGTATGAAATGAGAGAAATCTATAATATATCTTTAAATGGTATTTTATTTTATTTTTCATTAAACCACAGTGTACCCATCTCAGATTTCCAATCTTCATCTCAACCTATCTCACAGCCTCATTTACCATTCACTATTTACATCTCAAAACATATTTCAAACCCAGCCATCACACCCTCTCATATCCATCATCACCATCCCAAAACTGCCCAGCACAAGAACTAAAATTCACGCACATATTTGAAATCCATTCAATAGTACCCAAAAAATATTACATAACTTCATCATCATGTCAAGCTCATTCACAGATTCCATGCCCATACATTCAAGCTGAAAAATTCAGTATAGCATAATCAACATTGGAAAAGACCAGGGCACAGTTGGAAGATGTGCTCAATAACAGAACATTGTGATTGCAGATTCATGTCATGAAGAAATCATGCAAGACTATCATAAAACTTGCAGGACCTACTATTGAATGGCTATTAGGATTACAGGCAGTAACGTCACATTTTGCAGCTTTAAGGGTTGGGACCAATCTTACCAGAAATTTCCCTGTGCAAAGGAGTGTGCAGCTTGTTGGATCAAGGTAGCCGATTGCAGATGATGAGTGTCAGTTCTAAAAACAAATATGTGTATGAAATTACAGTAGAATCTGCATTTCTAAGATTTGAAATTACAGTAATCTGAGTTGGTTTACAGTTGCAGGTATCTGAGTTTTGTGATTTTGGGGCTTTATCTCATATCCGTTCCTCCTTTCATCTTTCTGCTTTTCTTTTCATGAAAGGGAGTAAAAATCTAAGAATCCATCCCGAAATTCTTTAAAAAAAAACAAAACCCTTGTTTTCCCCTCTCAAGAGCAGCCCAGAAAACCCATTCATGAATTGATATGAAAGAAACATCTGAATTAAGATTAAAGAAAAACCAAACTCTCTTTATTTCTTTTCCAAGGGAAGAAGAACAATATGATCAGAAAACTATAGGAAGAAAGAGAATCTGCAGGAATTCAACCATTAGAAAGAGCCTGCAAGGGGTTGCGGAGAGGGCTCGTGAGCTCGGCTGACCGGACGTGGTTGTTATCCGGGCCCTTTCAACCATTAGAAAAAATTGAAATTTCAAGCTATCATCATCAAATCAAAAAAAAAAAAAAAAGATTGATTATTGGGTTTGCAACTCTTTTCCCTGTAAACATGAAAGTTGAAACTTTCCACCTCAGTATTACCTCGAAACACAGAAAAACAAGAAAAGATTCAAATCGATGAACTACATAACAAGAAAAGATTCGAAGAAGAACAGAACTAAAAGAAGCGAAAGAACGCAACTTTTGATGATCAAAACGAGAAGAAATCAAGAGACATTCAAAGGCACAACTCGTGCAAGTTTTGAAATTCAGAAAACCTAAGAAACCAAACGCATTGCCCCAAAACAAGAACAAATTCAGAAAAAACTATTACAACATCTCCAGATCAAATCAAATGCTTATTTGGAAGAAATCAAACGCATCAGAACGAGATTAATGCAATAGAGAAAGAGAGTTGTAAGAAGGCAATGCAGTTGAGTTTATGATGAAGAAAGAGAGACAGCTCCACCTATCGGATCATTAAAACAAGATCGAGAAGGGAGAGAGAGAGAGAGAGAGAGAGAGAGATTAATACCTTGTTCGATGGAAAAGCGAGAGAGAGAGGAGAAGAGACAGAGATGCACAGGAGCGGCAGCTGGAAATGGAAAGGGGGCAGAGCTTCAAACACGATTTAGAGAAAGAAGAGGGACGGGGGGCGCTGGAAATGGATATGCACTTTGAGCGGGCGCGGGAAATGGAAAACGGGCCACAGCGCTGGGATAGGCAAAAGTTATTTTTAGGGCAGAAGTTATTTTCAGGGCTCTGCATAACTTTTATTCCTCCAAAAAAATATATATATATATAATGAAACGAATAATTTTTGCAGAAGTTAAATAAATGCTGAAAATCTGGTGGGGTGAAATTTCCCGGCGATATAGGTATTTTGCTGGCAAAAAATATAGCTTTTGATGGCAACACAAAATTTTTGCCAGTAAAATATTAACCTTTTCCGGTGAATAAAGGAGTTCGCGGGGAAAATTTTCACGTTATTTCGTCGGTAAAACTCTGAATTTTCCCTGCAAAATAAGCCTTTTCGCGGGCAAAAGTTATAGTTTTCCCGGCGCTTAATTATTGCGCCGGAATAAAATACCGGGAAAAGTGCAAATTCTTGTACTGACACAGAGAGCGGACCATGACACTATTTAAACCTTTTCTAGACCTCTTAGAACACACTCAGGTTGACCCTAAAAAGATTGCACTTAGTTTGCCTAAGTACATTACAATTAATATGAGTTAAGAGGTTAGAATCATTGATCCAATTATCCCTTCCTTTTCCCAACCTTTGATCGTTAGGATGTATGGAGTAACAGATTCTACATTCCGAGAGCTTTCTGAAAATATGTAGAAAGTCCAAATCCGATGAACGGATGACAAGGGATGGCCATCGAATGTTTGCCCTAGGACCTCGTTGAAAATCCACTTGGGCGCCATTGTGGTAAAAACCCACTTGGGCGCCCCTACAGGTGGGCCTACGTCTCTCAACCCCTTGAAAATCTACATAGGCACCCCCGCATGTGCACCCAACCCTATTTTTCGCAGTTCTTGCCCGAATTCAATCCGAAACCAACCCGAATTCTACCCTAGGCTTCCAAAACCCTAAAAACCACTTGGACGCCACTATTTGTGTGCCCAAGTCATGTTTTTTCCCTATGGGACCCCTGTGCTTCACATAATACACATGTGCACACCACTCAAAACCAACTTTGGCGCCACTATGTGTGCGCTCAAGTGGTTTAAAACCCTAATTCGCCTTGGGATGCATGAACTCTCTAGAAATTCGTGTAAGCAGCAACCCTAATCTACTTTGCATGCCCTAAACCATTATATAAGGCCCTTTTATCCCACTTGCAAGAGGAGGCTACCAAAAAGAAAGAGAGGAAGAGAGTAGCCATCTCAGAAAGAGCTCTATATCTAGGAGACAGGAGAGAAGGAAACATTCTAGTCTTTAAGATCAGCAAGGGAGAAAGCCTCTGGGAGCCATGGATTTGTGCGAGAGCTTTGATCTAGGACTTGAATGACGCAATCCAAACCGATACTTATAGATTTAATCTGTTTAATTGACATTAGTAGTTAGAAATATGCTTAGGATCATTCATACATTCTCGATTTGCATTGATATTATTATTCTCATAGTATATCTAGATTTATCAATCATCCACGATTAGAAACATGCCTAGGTTCACTTACATGCTGTAGATCTATATCATTTTCATCATCCCAAACTCGTGATTAGGTTAGATCTTGCATACATATCATTTTCATCGCGGAAATCCGGATCTAAGGAATGAAAAGGAGAAAACGTCACTTGGGCGCCACTACCTATGCACCCAAGTGTCTAGAATAGGGATCCAGTCTCGGTTATTGTTTCCCGTGCATTCATCTTCCTAGATCCGAACTTCCTATCACGTGCATTGATGTTAATGCCTCGGATTTGTGATCGTATGTTCTGAATCACGGGAAAGATATCGAAAGAAGACGCAATACATCATCAAAACCCTAGAAAAGAGGGAAAGTCCACTTGTGCGCCACTGTTTGTGCGCCCAAGTCCCTTGTGACAAAGACCCGTCCACCGGATCTCGGTTTTCGCACTCTTATTCCTGGATCCGAAAGTTTTGATACTTGTAAGTCATATTAGGCATTTACATTAGTTGCGGGATATCGAAAATTGTGTCGAAACATCATTGAAGATTGCTGAAAAATAAAATGTCGCGTTTAAGTTCGCATGAAAGTGACTTGGGCATCACTACCTAAGTACCTGTGGGTACAAGTGGTCCAGGAGCACTTAGGCGTGACTGCTTATGCTCCCAGGTCCCAAGTTCGCTTCCCGGCCCGTGTTTTCAATATTTCACATTACATTTTGCTTGCTGTTAACCTAGGGTAGTTTGCACTGATATGACATAAAATAACAAAAAATCAAATCACAAAATCATAAAACTTTTCCCTTATCATCTTGCTCTTTAGTAATTAGAGAAGCGAACAACTAAAAAGATTAATAGAAATAGAAAATTCCTAAAATAGTTATTAGGTAGATGGCCCTAGATTGCTATACACATGCCTAAGTGAATTAAAATCTTAATTAATAAACCTGATTAGTTAAAAATCTTATTAAAATATTAATTAACAAACTTAAATTCAACGAATCTTAATTAATTAAAGCCCAATTAATTAAACCAAATTAAAAAACCTAAATTAAAATATTAATTAATCAAACCCTAACTAAAAAAAAACTAAATCAAAACCCTAATTAAACAATTCTAATCAATGAACCATAATTAATAAACACCTAATTAAACCTTAATTAATAAAACCCTAATTAACAGTCTTAATTAATCAAACCTTAAGCCATTGATTAACTTGCCAGAATATACAAAAGTACCCTTCCTCTTTTTGACTACTTCAGTACTAAAGTTAACAGACTAACTATTATTCACTAAACTTGAAACTAAAATCAAATTCCGCCTTAAAGATGGTACATATAAAATGTCTGACAAAATCAACTTAGAACTGAAAAAATATAATGTAACTACTCCCACTAACACCACCTCCACCTTAGCATCCGATCCCAGGTTGACAATGATCTCTCCGCCAGTAAGCCTCTTGGTTTCCTAGAGCCCCTACAACGAATTACAGATGTGATTAGGTGCACCGGAGTCAACATGCCCCAGGACTCTAAAATACTAGCTACAAAACTAACTTCAGATACAAGCGACTCCATCATACATATGGTCTTCTTCTTTGATAGATAATCAGGACAGTTCCGCTTCCAGTGTCCCACTGTTACAACCCGATCCAATTCAACCTTGATTAGTGCTAATTAATGGTGTTTTAGTGAAATTAATTCTGCTCCATCGCTAATTATGGTAATTAGTGTGAATTAGCCTCTATAGACTGAGTTGGTCAGGCCTTCAGCCTTGGACAGGTGAGTGGGAACCGATTTGGCTCGGTTGGGTAGAGTCAAGGGCTTTTTCGTAATTATTGACTTTCGCATTTTGCATCATTTGCTCATCATATTGGCATCATCACGTGTATCTTGACGAGCACGTCGATTTCCGCATAAAGCACTACTTCATTTGACCAACCTTTGAATAATTGGACCCTCACTCAACTCAAACTGAAAATAAACAGTTTTAGTGAGCTTTCTTTCAAAAATGGCACCCTTGCTCCTTTATATACAACCTTATTCTTTCCTTTTCATTTCCTTTCTCTTCCTTTCTCTCTACTCTTCTTCTCTTCCCTCTTCCTCAACCATCAAGAGCTTGTGCATGTACCTTGGCGGTTAGAAAGAGAACCCATCATCATCATCTTCTTCTTCTTCTTCTTCCTCTCACCTTTGTTGACAAGGTTGATGAGAACCCACCTCCTTCATGCCCTATTCTTGTCAAATTCGGACTTCTTGTTGAGGTAGGAGCCAAACCCCTTTTTATTTCATGTCCTTTAGCTGCAATTGGGTCAAAAGGCTCTTGTGGTAGATGTGCATACATATTCATGTATTTTCCATCTGTATTTGTGTGATTAGGGTTTGATATTTGGGGATTTTGGGGTTCTTGAGCCAAGTTGTGGTGAAAGGTTTTAGAAAGCTCTAATTGAGGCAAGTATAAGCATAAATATGGGTTTACATTTTATTCATTTCCTTTGATTCATGTAGCTCTTATTTCATCTTTATTTTCTTAATAAATGAATGGGTTGGATTGATTTTATTGATTAGTATGGTTGGAAAAGAATGGGGAGTTGAAATGTGATGTTGGAGAGCAAGAAGGCTCAGAAAGTTAAGTTTTTGGGTGTGGAGTTGTGAAAATTGGAGTAGAGGAGAGAGAGCTTAAAGTTTACTGAAAAATCAGTTTTCTGAAGCTCTGCCGCAGGTTGGCAGTTACCAGGCGGTCACCTGGTGGCTAGCCGCGTGACTACCTGGCGGCTAGCCGACCTTAAGGTGGTTAGATTTCCAGTAGCTGCCCAAATTCATGTTGGCTTGGCGGTCACCAGGTGATTACTTGGCGGTTAGCCGACACCCAGTTGGTTACTTTTCCAGTAACTAACACTTTCTGTCAGGAAGCCACGGTCACCCGGTGGTTACCTAGCGGCTATCTGATAAGTCTACAAAATTAAGTCATTAGGTCATCATTTCATTAGCATGTGTGGACTTAATTAGGTTTAATTGCATAGATTACACTCAATTTCATGATTACATGCATTTGAGGTTATTTTTGGAAATATGGTCAAAATAGGTCAAAATTCATTGAAGTGCACAATTTTTGTGAAATTAAGTTTTGCTCATCTTATTTATCAACCCAAAATTAGGCTTTTGGTTTCATCAATGCATATCTTGCTATTTTTGGCACCATGTGCTATTTTTAAAAAGTTGGTCATTTTCTTGCATCACTAGGCATGTAGGGTCTCATACATGGTTCATAATTATTTTCTTACATATAATTAATGTTAAAATTGCCTTTTTCAATTTGTATGAGAAAACAAGAAATGAGACCCACATTGAAAAGCAAGTGAGTAGGGACCACACTACACGCCCAAGGAGGAGCCCCACTTTGTTAACATGCAAGTTTCTAAGACTTTGAGAAATTCTTCTTTCTATGTGTTGCAAAAAAATTGTGATTCAAATTCAAGAAAGAAATTTGTTCAAGAATGGAAAGAAGATCTAAAGAAGCTTAGAAGAGTCAAACTTGCAAAAGAAGAAATCTAATCCAAGAAGGAATCCAACCAAAGATTGAAAGTAAATCAAGAAACAAGAGGAGAAACCCAAGTTATATATGTTGGACCACTAGTGGGGTCCACAAGCCTTGGACGTCTTACATATGGGAGCACAAAGTTGGCACACAATCTGATTTTTTTTGGAATCCTTCTCGTGTACAATCTTAAAGATCTTTTGAGAAGTCCAAAGATGGAAAGAATTGGACCACAAGACTTTATCAGTAGCAAGAAATTAATTAAAGTTGCCAAGATAGGAGGATTGCTTGGAGTTCAAGCCAAGATGGAAGAGGAATGTTACCAAACAAAGGAACATGAAAAATTATAAAAAGGATTCAGCCAAAGGGGCTGGACGTCCAAGGGCCTTGCATGTAAATATCTTGGAAGATCTCTCTCCCTCTCCACTCCCATCCACCCTCTCTCTCTAGTCCCTTTCTTCTTCTTCTTCTCCATTCTACTTCTTTAGACATAGATTGAGAGATCATGTTGAGAGAATGATGAAGAGAGAAGAATCTTAATTTTTTGTACTTCAAAGATCAAGGAATAAAGATGTTATTTGGATTGATTCTGCATGTTTTCTATGTAAGTGTGTTAATTTTCTCATTCCGGTTCTTTTATGTGTTTTGATTGGAGACAATGATTTCACATGATTAGAACTAGGGTTTTGAAAATAAAATACACGGATTAAAAGTCGAGAGATATCAAGTAATCACTTGCGTAAATTTTTCCTACTCTGAGAAGAAAGGACATCATCGTCGCATTGTCAATACTTGTATGATCGTCTAGTTTCTAGATCATTGATACATCTTTTCCGCTTTTTATTTTTTCCACCCATTTTGTTTTTATTTTAAGTTAATATTCTGATTTTTTTATTTACAAATTCTAGATTAAAAAAATCCAATTTGCATCTTTCTATGTGTAGTAGAAACTTTCTATTTTTGTTACTTGCATAGTATACGGTTGGAAAGTGTTTTTGTGCATACACCATATTTAGAAATTGCATTAGAACAAGTGTTTGTTGATGAAATCACAAGATTATTAACTGATTAGAAAGACTCAATTCGGACCTGGTATGTGAATAATAAAACAACCTACACAGTTTCAGGAGAATTGACTCAACTGTGTTGCAAAAGTGCACAATTTAAAAACCAAGCAAACGTGAATGGTTTGGTCCCAAAAATAGCAGATTTAAAATATGGTAATAGGAATTTGAAACCCCAGAATTTTAGCAAAAAATAACCTTGGGAACCGTGTCAACCAGAGGCACAAATAAGGGTAGTTGGACAGACTGCATCAAATTTCAGTAGCATAACTGGTTCAACTAGGCATCTTTAGGTGATCATATCTTTTTCATTTTAGGTTCTTTTTCCATTCTTCTTTTTTGTTGTGTTCATGAATAATCAGAGTATTGATTCCATCTATTAGGTTTAGGTTCATATCATCTTAGACTAGTCGTACAGTCCAGTGAAATTAGGCATTTGCAAGAGTTTCCATACCTATAATTTTTTAACAGCATGCATCGGATTTTTAGAAACTTGCATAAAATTGCATTGTTAACATTTAGGGCATTATAGATCATTCATATTTGTATAAAAAGTGATTTTGGTAATTAGGCTCTAATTTAGGAAATTTTGTTTTGATTTATTTTATATTAAATTGGTTGTTTTGATGAGTTTGTTGCTTTTGCATGTTATAGTTAGAATAGGGTTGAGTAAACTAGGTTTCTTTACTTAGTTTAGGTTTGTTTTTTTATTTAGAAATTTGTAATTGTTAATTTTCAATTTTTAGGAATTTTCTTGTAATTTGATTAGTTTTTTTATTAGGTTAGATTTAGTTTCTAAATTAGGACAGGTTAAAGTTGGAAAGTTTTTTAAAAAGCATTAACCTGTGGATCGACCTGGACTCACCAAATGATTACTACAATCACGCCCTACACTTAGGGTTCGATCACTAGCCGTCTGTTCTACAGGCAGCTAACCGCGGGGTCACCGCTAGCTGACCGACTAACCAGAAATTTTTCATGTTTCAGGAAATTACAAAAGACCCTTATAGCCCGTTTGACACTTTACTAATACAATACAAAGTAAAGCCTCCATTTTCCAGACAAGATGTCACATCAAATGCACTTTATTCAAAACTCCCCTATCTTTTTCATACAAAAAGTTAAAAAGCAACTACCTTTATCCATTAAAATACAAAAAAAAGAACTCCACTTTTCCATACAAAAAGTCAAAAGATTCCATAACAAACAACTAAAAATAAAATACCATCATAACCCACTTATATTTTATTATTTCTTCAAAATCAACTTTACTTGACTTGACTATATTAGTAGAGTTAGCAAACTGGCCCTTAGGGCTATGAATTGATACCCAAACCCCGTAACTGCTCATGGGAACCCTAGGGGCTGAAGTAGCCCTAACATTGGGACTTTTTCACCAAACCATGGATATTAGTTTTAAGGAACCTTTTATTAAAATGTGACCCTAAATAGCATGGTTTCCTAAATGTATATCGAAATGGATGGTGAAGAGCCACGATTGATTAGACTAGATTGGCTAGTAAATTCCTTGATTTTCTTAATTAAATTATTGCATTTCATATTGAAGTTCACTTCATTATTGATATCTATTCTAAATTAGTAGACTGATTTCATTAATAGTATTCCTTAAGGTTCGATTTCTCTAATTCGAATTGTGATTTAAGTATTGTACATACGATTTAGTATTCGTTGATAATGTGGATTGAGTAAGTATTCGAGCATCTGGAATTACTATTCGATTCGATTATTATCAAGTGATTATTTAACTTACTCAAATCCAATTATTATTCGATTGTTATTTGATTCGATTGAGTCGGCACTACTTAGCTTCGACCCTGTGATATCCGACGGGGTTGAATTTGGTTTAGTTATTCAAGACTACTGCAGTAAGTCATCTGGAGCACCGGAACTCTAGACCCGGGTAGTTAGCTAGCCTTTGGCCGGGTTACTGGTGACATCCTAACTAGATTCGCTCTCAATTGAGAGGATGAGCTCAATGTAGTAGCCAATTAGTATGTTTTCATTTTATTTGACTCCCAAGCATAAATATTTGATTTTTTTCATAATTTACTTGGATAATATTTAAATTTGATATCTATTAAATTATTCGTCTTTAATTCAACTTGTCATATTATGTATTTCCTTATTATTGCCTATGCTTGCTAAATCGTCGTATTGATGATGCTATGCTTGGTGTCAAAGTCGCAGCTACAGCTCCCGACCTTGCAGAGGCCAAGGAGGGAGAGGAAGTTACTCAGGAGATACCTCTAGGGCTAGAGGAGTGGCCAGAGCCCAGGACCGCATAGATTTGTCTTCCTCGGATTGCGCGATGATCTTTTGAGATGTTTTTAGTAGTGTGTGTGATCAGCCCCTTTTTGTGTGGGTCACACTTAGTTGTTGTCATCATTCTTTTGTTATATTTTTGGTAGTGTTTGTATAGGGTTCTTTCATACACTCTCTTTTGTAAAACAGTGTATCTAATTGTATAATTCTTTTCTATTAAACTTGAAATGTTAATTGGACTGAATGGGAAATGATACTCTCTAATTATGAGTTACGGCTTCCGTTATGATTTAAATGTCATTAATATGTTCTAGTGAGCTAGACTCATGTGTGGAAAAGTTGTTTTTCTCTCCTTCGTGTGTTGTATTTAGCTTGAGACAAATACACATCACGGGAGTACGTGTGTCACACCTCGGGGATTACCCTAGGCCAGGGTGATCCGGGACCGGGATGTGACACCCACCATACCACAGTGGAAACATTTTTCCTTGGGCTTAGTACCAATGCCCTTATTAGCCTTGGCCACACCACCATTAGGAGCAGTGTCCACCCTTTGGCCTTTGGAGACCGATTTCTTTTTGCCTTTTCAGCCCTTGCTTTTCGATTTGGACCGAGCATATAATTTCCTTTCGATTTGGACCGAGCATATAACTTTTCTGTCATATTGGCACTTAGTTGTTTCTTGATTATACCCTCAACTATTACTGGCTAGCTAGAAAGCTCAGCCATAGTCAAACTCATTTTATTCATGTTATAGTTTAGTTTAAAGTTGTTAAATGAGTCTGGTAGCGACTTAAGGATAATATCAACCTGAGATTCTGCATTAATCTCAGTGCCCGGGACCTCCAACTCGTTCAATGAATCCATCATTTTCAGAATGTCTTCTGGAACTGGGGTCCCTTCATCCATTTTAGTGCTCATCACAGTTTTCATGGTTGCCCATCTAGCAAACCTACCTTGGCCCCCAAACATCTTCTTTAAGTTGGAGATAATCTCAGATGTAGTCTTAAAGGATTCATGTTGATGTTGCAAAACACTTGACATAGAGGTCACCATATAATATCTAGCCATCTTGTCATCTTTCAGCCATTTGGTATAAAGGTCCTTTTGATCTTGTGATGCATCTGGCCCAGGTTACTGACGGCATTCTGTGGTAAGAACAGATTTATATCCGGATGCAGTCAGGACAATATCCAAGTTTCATTTCAAGGCCACATAATTGGTCCTACCAATTTGTTTTGGTTCGGGATGTTCGCTAGGGGATTGAAAGTAGATAAATTCATACTTGAAAAACTATTGCACACGACCATACATTCAATTAACAAATAAGGGTTTAGCTTTCTACCAAATTTGTGGGATCCTCTAACCACTAAAATTCAGAATGCTTTGGAATTCCAATCCCTTATGGCATGCCTCCTTAGGGAGTGCAAATGCCCCTTAGATTGGTGCGGAACAATATCAGCCTACTATGGATTTAAGACTAACAGTTCATAATCCCCTATCACATATTATCATCCAGGTATCTCGTACCAAATAATGTGTGAATCCCGATTAAACGTTGGTTTCTAAAATACATGTGGCAAATCTTTGGGAATACTAAATCATTATTTTAGTTAAGTAAGACCCACCAATTAGCATTGCATAACAACTGTTGCGAGCAGCTCCTCGTTGGGGAATGCACCCCCACCCTCTCTCACAAACGCTATCCTAAGGAGATCCATATCTAGCAACCAACTAAAACAAGTGCACTCCGTGGGGAATGACCATTCTCAGATGGCAGGGCACTTACGCGCCTTACAATCACTACTAGAGAATTGAGTTTTCGCGGAACAAAAACGCGGGCGGCCGCCAGAGGCGGTCGCAAAAAGGGCTTTAGCGACCGCCTTGGCGGTCGCTAATGCTCTTCTATATGAACCACGAAAACCCACTTTCACTCTCACTTTCTCTTCACTTTTTTCTTCCCCCGTTTTTTTTTTTCCATCGCTCCCGCCCTCTCGTGCACAGAAGCCTATCTCGCCACACCAGCCTCGCCACCGGCAGAGCCAGCCTGCGCCGGAGCCGCCACTTGTTCTCTCTCTCCGTCCCGCTCCCTCTCTCTCTTGCCGGAGCCTGCGCCGAAACCCACTTTCACTTGTCTCGCCGCAACAGCCACGCCGGAGACTGTGCCAAATTTCCAATAATCCGTTCTCATCCACGATCCCGACTGCCCTTTCTCCGTCACCACTTTCGAGCCAATCACTGTCCAGGTACCCACCCCCCCGTTTCTCCTCTTTTCTCTTCTTGTTTTAGCAAATCTGGGTTTCTTGGGTTATTCTCTATTTCTTGCTGATTACTTGGGTGGGACTTAATGAAAAGTAACAACTTGATGTTCTCATGTTCAAAACAAGAAGGCGATTGAAGAAAAGGGCTTTGCCATAAAGTTGATTTACACAGGCATAAATTGTGATCCGGGTGAGCAAAAGCTGCGATTTTGGGGCGGAAGGCAGAAGATTGGGTTTGTTGGAATGCAGGTTGTGGTTTTTTTTAAGATCCAATGGCCTATTGCACCGCCCCAAATTGCGATTTTTGCTCAGCTGTATATGTTTTACAACCTCTGGTTCTATAGCTGCCTCTGCTTGATAAGAGGAAATGCATAGATTTTGGCCTGTGAAGATGTATGGGTTACTTGTGTATTCAGTTTATGTAATTTGCGGTTATAGGTAGCTTGATTGGCTGATGACCCATCTCATGAAAGCGGTAGCTTTTTAATCCAACACAGAACATATCAATAGAAAACAAACACAGAGGCAAAAGTTGCACAATGCTAGCTGATGCGTAGAATTGTCATAACAGATGTGGTGGTCTTGTTTACATTCATTTTAAAAGTCTCTTAGTGAGTAAATCTTACACACTGCTCTGGTTGAGACTCTTCCAGATACCCTTTAGAGATTCTAGTCTACTACTATTGATCCAAAATGTAAGAAACAACATTTGGTTTAGAGTCGCAGTAACAAGTAGAAAGAGACCCAAACTGAATAAACACTAGAAACCCACCAAAAGGAATGATTGGTTTCAGGCCCAGGTGAAGTATCTCTAAGTCTTCAATATCTTATGTTTAGCAATCCTCTGCAAGGTGATTTTCTTCAGGGCTGAAGCTCTCCGCATGAAAACACATTTTTAAAATTGCCTTCAACAGGGGTTTCTCGTAATTGAATCCAGGAATCTATGGATGAATTAACTCACACTCAATCTTAACCATCTAATCCAACAAAAGATGCTTTGCTCCTAATTCCTAATTCTCAATCACAATAAATGATCATGAGACTAAAATTCCACTAATGCACTACATCCCATAAAAAAATACCTTTCCATTAGATTTGTCACCCAAATGCACTACTTCTGTTCTTTGCCAATGCTAGTAATAATTGCACAAACTTGTCTTTTGAAAGGTCTTTGAGTGACCAATCTAATGAATCCAAATTTCTGTCATTTAGATATCATGTGACACAGGAAATATGGCTATTTATTAAAAGCACAAAAAAAAAAAAAAAAAAAGAAAAGGGCTTTGCCATAAAGTTGATATAGAAGGTGAGAAGAATTATTTTGGAACTCATCAACTGCTTCTTTTTCCTGTAAAATGTGTTGATTTTACCAAAAAATGTTGAGAAAGCAAATAACAAAAAAAGTTGATGTTTTTGGGTTTCCTTTGCCTCTGTTTTTGAAGATATCTTAGTTGGTTATTCATTTCAAGGTATTCTGAATCACATTATCAAGCATAAACATTAAATACAACAAGTGGATATTTTGTTTGAGACATGTTTCCTGAGTTGGGTTTCTCTGACAGATTATGTTACAGACATCATTATGAGACAATCTCACAAAATAATAAGTTGTTTATTTATTGGATGCTATAAAATCACTGATTTTTGTAGTTAGAGATTGCTATGTGTGGATTTGTTCTAAGGAATGATTAGACTTGTAAACTTAGTAGTTGTCTTTCCATTGAACCCCACCTGCCCCCTTCTAAACCTAATCATTTTGATTGTTTGATATTCAGTTGTTATCTATAAGGCTCATATTTCATACACATCTTGTCATTTGTTATGTTCTTGATTTTTGTATTATCTCGGCCATGCATACGTTTTATGATGACATAATGAGTTGGGTCACCTTGTAAGAGGGATGGAAATGGTAAATGGGAGTTACAAAGGGTCCCGAATTGAAAATATTTGGAAATGAACCCAAGTTTTGAGTCACCTGTGCTGAGGCTGTAAAAATCTGATCTTATGTTACTGTTAGTAAGATAATGGATATTGGACATGATCGCTAATATATGATTCTTTTTGTAGGACCTATCTTTGTTTGATCCTATTTAGTTGAGGGATATGCCTTGAAGTATTCTTTTCTAGTAGTGCTATCTATATAATTATCAGCTATCTATATAATTTCTCAAGGAGGAATCTTTATTCCAAGCATAGTGAGGACTGTTACCACTGAGCAGTCTACTCATTCTATCTTCTCTGCATACACATACCAACAGGTGTAGGAACTGTGTATCACTTTTATGTCAGGCAAAGATGGAGATTTGAGATGGAGTCCATTTTCATGAGTTAATTTTGTTGCTTTGTATCTCATTCTGTAGAATGAAGCTACATCTCACATCTCTCATCCTGACATTCAGCATAATTTATTTTTTATAGAACCTAGTAAATGATGAATATATTAATCTCTCAACTAAACATTAGTAAATGTGAGTGTACATATGGACCTACCTTAGGTCATTACTGGTTTGGATGTGGCATGAAAAAGGATTAGTATATATTCCACAGTGCCTTTTGGGATGTACAGAAATTGGAAATGGTATTAGGTAAGATGATTCCTTCATTTTGCGCTCATACTATTTATGAGCACCAATTTCTGACTATTGTGGTTCAGAATGTGAAGGAGGAAAATATCACCTGGCTACTGTTTGTTTGGTTCAACTTGCTCATGTTACATACCTCCTTTTATTATAGGCATTGACACAAATTTTACTCCAGTTGGAGTGATGCACCATGAATTGATCATATGTGTTTGGAATTCAGAACACATTCTTGTTGAATTTAACTAGGAACTTATTAAAAGTAGAACTGTAGATAAAACGGTGCTAACGGTATTGGATATGAATATTGCATTAGTGAAACTTAGACCCGTTCGAGCAGATATGTCCGGTCGAAAGAGGAGAGATCGTCCGCGGACAATGGACGAGCTGCTGCGCCAGGCCCAGTCCAGCATGCGATCTGGGGAGCCTAGACCGACATCGGATGCCGCACAGTCTAGTTCGATGGCCCCACCGAGTAGGCCATCGACGTCTCATCCGGGTCCATCCACCCCAGTGGACGCTTCGGCGTCAACTTCTTCAGCTCCTCCGTCCTGGCTTGCATCGGCCGATACACAGACCGGTATAAGTTTATTTAATTAAAACATTTTAATTCTTGCAAGTTATCTTATTTCAATTTAATTAGATTATCTCTAATTTGAACAGGTGCTACGAGCACGGCCCCATCTTCCAGCAAGGGGAGAGGCCCTGCCAGAGGGATCTGGACGTGGAATTCCGGTCATCCCATTGACGTGGAGTTTGATGAGACGTGGCATCCGGTGGGTCCGTATGCTCGCGAGCTCATCAGCCAGTTGGGACATATGGTCCGGGATCCATATGCATTCCCTTTGACTACACTCGATTGGGAGGCATTCCCGGTGGAGACACTAGATCGTACCTGGCGGCAGGTTAAGGTAATAATTTAACATTTCTCCTCAGGATGTGTCAATTTAAACCATAACTTAATGAAAAATTATTTGTCCTTTTAAGGAAAATTTGAGGGCATGTCCTGATCTCTTTTGGCCAGTTTGCATGTCGAAGTGCCGGAAGTTATGGAAAGATCATAAAAATAAAATAAAGATGCAGCACTGGAAGCCACACCAGGATGCCCCTGACAGACTGACGCGAGTTCCGATGGGCGTTCTTCCTGATCAGTGGACTCAGCTCGTTCGATACTGGACAAGCGAGGAGGCACAGGTGAGAAACTTGTAATTTTTTCATTTTAATTTTATCAATTTACTAGTGACTAACATAACTAACAAAAATTAACTGATAAATATTGAAACAAAGAGAGGCTGCTACGAATGCGCGAAACTGCGCAATGCAGGGTCCCGCACACAGGTTGGGGACTCCACACATTACGCAGGTCCGCCACGAGGTAAAAAGTTAGATCGTACATGTAATTTATATTTTTTTCATTTTGTATGATATTATACTAATAATATGACTCTCCACCAAACAGTTGCGGACCGAGGGCGGTCCGGTCGAAAGGATGTCTGTCTGGATGCGTTATCGAGATCCTCGCCACCGGGAGGTTGCAGCTATCATCGTAAGTTTTTATATTGAACCGCTTATATTATATATCTATTACTATGTCTTGTTATGCATGATAGTATATTAAATGAATCAATTACGCAGGCCCTGTTTCAGTCATGTATGGAGGACTTGCCCGAGGAGGAGCGCAGTTTGCCATCGCGGAGGGATGAGATATTCCACGATGTCATTGGCCGGGACGGGCACGGATACACGCTCACGTATGGGACGGGTATTCCACGCTCGTACATCGCGCGAGCAGAGTCATCCGGTGCTGGCTCCTCCCAGGGCTTGCGCTTCCATACAGATGAGGAGGTCGAGTAATTGCTGCAGTCCATGGAGGCAAGGATCAGAGAGGAGGTCAGGGCAGAGATGAGGGCCGAGTGGAGATCCGATATAGCAGAGTTGGAGGCTCGTCTATCACAGAGTCGCGGCCTCCTCGCATCAGACCCGCCACCAATTACTCAGGTTAGTAAGAAAAAATTTTGTAAGTTTAAATTGTCAATTATGTCATTGATGTGTCAATATTTATGTTCTTTTAAATATTTTTTGCTATATAATAAATAATTACAGGCACCTAACGCTGGCAGCGGCCACAAGGCGAGACATGACTCGGCTGGAGAGGGCAGTCATGATCCAGCATCCTCGACTGATCCTGACCATGTATAATTATTTTTTTAATTCCAGATTTCAACATGTATAGAAATTTTTTAAGTTGTTTTAGAAACTTATAGATTTTGAAAATTAAAAAGTTGGAAACTTATAAATGTAGAAACTTAGAAAGTACTTCCGGAACTGACGGCTCGAGAATCGAACTCCTGGATTGGCCGTAGAGTCGAAATGTACGTTTAAGTTAAAACGTTAATATAAAACTTAGGAAATTAGCCTCCGAAAGCCCAAATCGGGCAAATGGGCTCCGGTGCTCGTGAAACTGGACGGGCACGGGCCCATAGTCATTCAT
Source organism: Umbellularia californica (assembly GCA_028538565.1). Classification (NCBI taxonomy): domain Eukaryota; kingdom Viridiplantae; phylum Streptophyta; class Magnoliopsida; order Laurales; family Lauraceae; genus Umbellularia; species Umbellularia californica. The sequence goes on along the minus strand of JAPQWN010000011.1, from coordinate 43,421,581 downwards.
GACCTGCTGGAACTAACGGCTCGAGATTCCGACTCCGGGATTGCCCGTAGTGTCGAAACGTAGGTTTAAGTTAAAACGTTAAGTTAAAACTTAGTAAATGGGCCTCCAAGCGCCCAAACTGAGTAAACGGACTCCGGTGCCCATGAAACTAGACGGGCACTGGCCCATAGTCATTCGTGACCTACTGGAACTGACGGCTCGGGATTCCGACTCCTGGATTGCCCGTAGTGTCGAAACGTAGGTTTAAGTTAAAACTTAGTACATTGGCCTCCGAGCGCCCAAACCAAGCAAATGGGCTCCAGTGCCCGTGAAACTGGACAGGCACGGGCCCATAGTCATTCATGACCTGCTGGAACTGACGGATCGGGATTCCGACCCCTGGATTGCCCGTAGTGTCGAAACGTATGTTTAAGTTAAAACGTTAAGTTAAAACTTAGTAAATGGGCCTCCGAACGCCCAAACTGGGCAAACGGGCTCCGGTGCCCATGAAACTAGACGGACACGGGCGCATAGTCATTCATGACCTGCTGGAACTGACGGCTCGAGATTCCGACTCCTGGATTGCCCGTAGTGTCGAAACGTAGGTTTAAGTTAAAACTTAGTACATTGGCCTCCGAGCGCCCAAACCAGGCAAACGGGCTCCGGTGCCCTGAAACTGGACGGGCACGGGCCCATAGTCATTCATGACCTGCTGAAACTGGTGACTCGGGATTCCGACTCCCGGATTGCCTGTAGTGTCGAAACATATGTTTAAGTTAAAACGTTAAGTTCAAACTTAGTAAATGGGCCTCCGAGCGCCCAAACTAGGCAAATGGGCTCCGGTGCCCTGAAACTGGACGGGCACATGCCCATAGTCATTCATGACCTGCTGGAACTGACGGCTCGGGATTCCGACTCCTGAATTGCCCGTAGTGTCGAAGCGTAGGTTTAAGTTAAAACTTAGTACATTGGCCTCCGAGCGCCCAAACCAGGCAAACGGGCTCCGGTGCTCGTGAAACTGGACGGGCACGGGCCCATAGTCATTCATGACCTGCTGGAACTGGCGGCTCGGGATTCCGACTCCCGGATTGCCCGTAGTGTCGAAACGTAAGTTTAAGTTAAAACTTAGTACATTGGCCTCTGAGCGCCCAAACTGGGCAAACGGGCTCCGGTACCCGAGAAACTAGATGGGTATGGGTCCATAGCCATTCATGACCTTCTGGAACTGACGGTTCGGGATTCCGACTCTCGGATTGCCCGTAGTGTCGAAATGTAGGTTTAAGTTAAAACTTAGTAAATGGACCTCCTAGCGCCCAAACTGGGCAAACAAGCTACGGTGCCCGTGAAACTGGACGGACACGGGCCCATAGTCATTCATGACCTACTGGAACTGTTGGCTCGGGATTTCGACTCCCGGATTGCCCTTATTATCGAAATGTAGGTTTAAGTTCAAAAGTTAAGTTAAAACTTAGTAAATGGTCCTCCGAGCGTCCAAACAGGGCAAACGGGCTCCGGTGCCCGTAAAACTGGACGGGCACAGGTCCATAGTCATTCATGACCTGCTGGAACTGATGGCTCCGGATTCCGACTCCCGGATTGCCCGTAGTGTCGAAATGTAGGTTTAAGTTAAAACTTAGTAAATGGGCCTCCGAGCACCCAAACCGGGCAAACGGGCTCCGGTGCTTGTGAAACTGGATAGACACGGGCCCATAGTTATTCATGACCTGCTGGAACTGACGGCTCGGGATTCCGACTCCCGGATTGCCCGTACTGTCGAAATGTACGTTTAAGTTCAAAAGTTAAGTTAAAACTTAGTAAATGGGCCTCCGAGTGCCCAAATCGGGCAAACGGGCTCTGGTGCCCGTGAAACTAGACGGGCACGGGTCCATAGTCATTCATTACCTGTTGGAACTGACAGCTCGAGATTCCGACTCCCGGATTGCCCGTAGTGTCGAAATGTAGGTTTAAGTTAAAACATTTAGTTAAAACTTAGTAAATGGGCCTCCGAGCGCCCAAACCGAGCAAATGGGCTCCGGTGCCCGTGAAACTAGACGAGCACGGGCCCATAGCCATTCATGACCTGCTGGAACTGACGGCTCGGGATTTCGACTCCCGGATTGCCCGTAGTGTCGAAACGTAGGTTTAAGTTAAAACTTAGTACATTGGCCTCCGAGCGCCCATACCAGGCAAGCGGGCTCCGGTGACGTGAAACTGGACAGGCACTGGTCCATAGCCATTCATGACCTGCTGGAACTGACAGGTCGGGATTCCGACTCCCGGATTGCCGGTAGTGTCGAAATGTAGGTTTAAGTTAAAACTTAGTAAATGGGCCTCCGAGCGCCCAAACCGGGCAAACGGGCTCCGGTGACGTGAAACTGGACAGGCACTGGTCCATAGTCATTCATGACTTGCTGGAACTGATGGCTCGCGATTCCGACTGCCGGATTGCCCGTAGTGTTGAAACGTATGTTTTAAGTTAAAACGTTAAGTTAAAACTTAGTAAATCGGCCTCCGAGCGCCCAATACGGGCAAACGGGCTCCGGTGCCCCTGAAACTGGACGGCCACGGGCCCATAGTTATTCATGACTTGTTGGAACTGACGGCTCGGGAATACGACTCCTGGATTGCCCGTAGAGTTGAAACGTATATTTAACTTTCAAAATTTTAATTTTAATTTTTCATTTTGTTTATTTTTACTATATATTGCAATTTTTATAATTAACTATTAATATTTATTTCCCTTTTTTTCTTCAGGTTTGAGAGCATCGGATCGATCTCGGCAGCCTTCTCAGACAATTTGTGTATTTTTGTAATCAATATAATTTGTGGAAATTCTTGTAATGAATTTAATTTGTTGGAACTTTTGTAATGTTTTGAATATCATTAATATAAGACTTTGTTTTGGTATTAGTATTTTTAATTGATTTTCGTAGTTTGATATATTATATTCATGTATAGGTATAAAAATCAGGAAAATTAGCAAAAAAAAATAAAAATATATATATTTAAAAAAAATATGACTATTAGCGACCACAGTGGCGGTCGCTAATGAGGAATTAGCGACCGCCTTAAAAAATAAAAAAATTAAGTTTTTTTGCGGCGGTCGCTGGCGGTCGCTAATACTATTAGCGACGAAGTTGTTGCGGCCCTTCCTTGGCGGTCGCTGGGCGGTCGCTAAAGAGTATTAGCGACCGCCAGTGGACTTTTAGCGACGGCTTTTGGCAGCCGCTAAAAGTCCTTTTTCTAGTAGTGAATGGACCTACGGTGGAGACCCATGGGGATTTCCAAAATTAAATGCTCCGCTCCCACTTAATATTATTTTAGATCTAACGGCCCACATGATATAGACATCAAATTATCTCAGAATATGAATAATAATTGGATCCAAGTCAAATTTAAAATTATGGGAAGTTCGGTTAATAATATTAGTATTACCAATGGATCCATCTCATGGGTAAACTAATGCTAATTCCTTATTTTGAACATTTTTCAAAATTAAATTGATTTGACCAATTATTATAACTGTTTTATTTGGATTATATTTTGGAAAGAAATAAAACATGCCATAAAAATAAGTAACCATGCAAAAAATAGCTGATAATCTAAATAAAGCAAGTCCGCTCCTCCGTGTGGCCCAATGCGGAAAGGATATCTTGGACTTCTCAGATTTCCAAATGCTTTGGGATTCCTCAAAGTATTTGAGCATCTTCAAACTCTTTGGTCATCACCAAACTCTTTGGTTAAGAGTCCATCATCACCGTCTATCTTGTCTTTGAAGCCGCCGGAATTTACAAAGTAAATAAAACTGAAAATTACATAAATTCCTATATCTCAACATTGAGATTTAGATGGCAATCTATTGAAGGAAATAATAAAGGCTTAGGAAAACCATCATGGCTTGCCCTTTCACGTGAAACCAAGGAAATAATGATGCCCTTTACAAACTGCCCATAATAACTAGTAATTTGACAAAAATAGAAACTAGTGGGATGACATGAAGAGGACAAGAACATCTTAGCAACATATACATTAAAAAACAGAAGGGACTAGGCCCAAGAAAAACCCATCTACCATCGGATGACAGGAATCCCAAATAAACTATATGCTATCGCTCAAGCAAGCACTCATAGAATGCTGGTCTTCTCGAGCAGGTGACTCACAGATTGCCAAAAATTAGAATTCTGCCAAGAACTGCTCCAAAAAGAAAACAATATTTACTTCAAAACTGAAGTAAATCTTTAAAAACCAATCCTACAACACCCTAGATCTATCCACCCCACAACTAACGTGATGAGAATCTAGGGATCGCTCTGATACCAATTGTTGGAAGTAGGTGAGCCTTCTAAATGGTTTTCAAAAACTTTTGACCCACTTAACGCAGGGATTAAACAACCAAAAGGCTAAGATCCCAATCCCAAGATCTAAAACCCTAATCTTATGCATTAAGATCAAAGATCTATCAAGAAGATAGATCAAGAAAGACAAACAATCATAAGCAAAATATCTACTAAAACAAATAGGTTGCAAATCTATACTTTTGGAATTTGGTTGTACTCAAATCGAGATCTTTGATTTCTTGATTCTATGAAACACTTTCACAGATTAGTTCTCCTTAGCCTTTGGGTTCTTCCACACTAAACCCTCTTAGATAATTTCTTAGAAGTGAATGGCAGGATCTCTAATAAGAAGAAACCCTTGGCCCTCTAAAAGAAAATCAGAGGAGAAAAAAGAGGAAGAAAGAGAGAAGAGGTGGACGTCCAACTCTTGGGAGTGCAATGCCTTGGACTTCCACCCTCCCCTCTTATTTATAGTTTTGGGCACACCTCCTCTTTGATCAAAATTAAAAGTCTTACTCTATTTTTGGTAAGCGTGCAATGCCTTGGACTTCCAATTGGAATAAAAACTTTCTCTTCTTAAGGCTAGCATGAGGACCACTAGGGATTCTTTAGAATCCGGTTCCAACTAAAATATCTGGACCCCACATCTCATGTGAACTCTAGACCCACATTTAATTGCAAATAACTCCATTAAATAAATGCAATGGTACTGTAGTCTTAGGAATATTTACTAGAAAACCATAATCTTCCCAATTGTTGCAAGTAGGCCCCTCCACCAATTATATACATGGATATATTGGAATAAATCTGTCCAACCAAATTTGATAAATATCTTAATATCCTTATGACCCAATTAATCACAGTAATCATCAGTACCATCCAATTAACTCATAATTGAGATGGGAGCGCACTTACCAATGATAACATTTATTAATTGGCACGAGGGGATATTTCTCTCTAAGAGAATAGATTTCATCTTGAGAATTATATGTTCCCACAGTCCTACTACCACGTACCCAAGATACTGAGGTGTTGACCTACAGTTGGCCTCACTCATTTGTAACTCAAAGTAAATAGATAGAAGAAACTTGAGTCCATTAATCTCTCAGAATTAAGACCCTATTGCTTGGGAAGTATGAGAGAAGTCTTTAATAAAAGATGGATTTGCATCATAAGGTGCTACGTCATGGTCCTTCAGTACATCCAATGTACTAAAACAATTCAGAGTCTTACAATCTGATGGTTAAGACAAACCACACTATCTCATAGTGACTGAGTGCTACAGCCTTTTTTCGATGAGATGCCCTGTCTCATCACTGGTTGTGAATATTTTTCAAGTATAGGATTTGTGGTCCATTCTCTTATATGTGAATGTCATCCACATACATGGATTACATTTAATATACTTGGGGGCTCCAGTTCATCTCATGAACTATCATGTCATTTTGTATTAGTTATGTTCAATCATATAATAAAACATCATTCATCACATGAATAAAGAATGAAATTATAAATCAATTACGATAATAAAATAATTTATTCTCATCATCTATTGGATTGAGGACATACAATCTAACAAACATTACTTCATGCAATTGGTTTTGGAAGCATTTTGCTGCATCTATAGGAAACCGGCTTAAGTAGTTATAGTCATGAAACACATAAAATAGCATTGCTTATATTTGAAGGTACAAACAAGTCACATAGTAATATTGGCTTTCAAGAAACCATCACTTTGCTTTCAACCATGATTTTCAACCCGAAGAATGCATAGATGGTATTTCCCACTCATATCAGTGTGTCAATTTCCAGATTTACTAAGCCTCACTCTGGCGTAGGAGCTTGAGAGCCTCGGTCAAAGTTTTTTTAAGCCTGGGCAATCGAATCCTAACATTTTGTTGTTCTAGGTATATAGACTTAATGGCGCTCCACCCTTGCTCTTGGATTGAGAAGGGATCTTTTATAACAGGATGGTTAGGTGGGTATTGCTGAACGAGCGTGCTCTCTTCTTCAAGAATTCTGTACTCCAAGTACTTCAACTTCATGTCTTTGGAAGGCTCCATATAATAATCCCTAGCTAACCACTCCAACCTTCCTAGAGGAACTACTTGAATGACAACAGCTCCATCTGGAAGTAAGACAATGTTTGTAAGGCCTGCGCCATGAACACCCAGAAACACATCACATGAGTTCACCAAACGCGCAAACTTTGCCACATCCGTGCCTGAGGTGGGATCTGAGATCTTCACATCGTACCCCAAGCTCTTCGACATTTCAGCAATTTGCCGCTCATTAACAAATTTTCTTGTTTGCGAACGAGATAAAATCAACAATCTTGGCCTCTTTTTCGAATGGCCGCTAATTTGAATTGCAGTTTTTCTCTCTAGAGAAAATGCCTTCCTAAGGACCTCCTTGAAGTCTGACATAGAGTATCCATTTGGAGTTTTGGAGGGATCCACTTTGAAGTCCTTGTGAAAACTTGTGCCTACGATTGTTCTTTGGAAGCAATGAACGTTTTTGTTGCTCTCAAGGGTGATGAGTTCATATTTGGAGAGTTGCTTGAGTATCAGAAGATACTTGTCTATCCACCATTGCTTTGAATCGGTGATGATGAACTGAACATCTCCATGAAATTGGTAAGAAGTGATGAAAAGGGGAACCAACACTTCGGCGAAGTCATGGAAAAGGTTGCCTGCATACCCTCCAGTAGAGAAAATTATGGCAGGGATGCTGTGGTTCTTAGTGCAATGGATTGTTTTATCATTACCACTTGACGGTTTAAACAAAAGTTCAGTAACTTGCGCCATTGCATCAGGGTCATTCTTTCTATTGTAAGGTTTGATCTTCCATTCTCCTAGTTTTGGGGAAGAATAATTGTTGGGTGTGGAAATTGTGGTGGAATTGCCTTCGATTACTACAACTCCCTCAATTTCACATGTAATAGATCTAGTCCCTGAGTCATCACATATGGTGGGTTTTTCAGTTTTTTGTACGTCTGGCATTTTTGTGTCTTCCACTGCAAAGAAGCAAAAGTAACCTTCAGTTAAGAATGGTGCAACATCATAGTTATTTTTGTATTCATCAATCAATGCCTCATTGCAGATATAATCATAGAAACAAAGGAATGAAATATGAAAAGCTAAGGGGCCGCATCCTTTTTACGCATGGAATATGAAAATGGGTTTTACATTTGCAAATCAATAAAAGACCCATATCCAAATGTTATATATGTTGTGTGTGTGAGTGAAACATATTGCCATCTTTGTCAAAACCACCATTTTCACATGAGGCAAAGAATGCATCCAACGGTTTTAAATGTGTTTAGAGTTTTTTGGCCTTACTTTTACATTGTTCTGAAAATCTATGAGGATCTAAGTTATGAAATTAAATATCTTGACGCAATCACTAACATGAGAACACTAAATAGTTTTGATTATGGATTGGAGGACCACAAAAGTGCAAAAATTGGGATCTAAAGGTTGAAGTTTTATCAATGGTTTCAAATTTTTCACAAAATCTATGAAAACTTTACATATGAAATCCAGCTTCTCAGGACCTATTTGGATGGAGAAGAAAACACAAATAAGTGCTATTTTATAAAATATAATCTTTCGTTTTCTAAAGAAAAAAAAAATCTTGTACGTTTAGCAACCCAAGAAAAATATAAAGAAAATATCATTTTCTTTCAAATAACGCAATATTTTTCCTTATATCTTCCCACGGTAGAAAACCTTCTATAATATAAAATTCTTTCAAAATGACGATTACAAAATGGTAGACAAAAGTAAAGACATTAATTTCCCAAACCTCTCATGATGTATTTTTTTTTTACATATATGGTAAAGTAAAGGTAAATGTCACATTCTTGCTCTGGCTTTTAGATTTGTAACCTCAGTTTAGAAGTCTATTCTTGCTCTGTTTTCTTTTTTTTTCTTTTTTCTTTTTCTGTTTTTTGGGCTATATATAGGTTTCTTCATGGATTTCAGGGGTCTTTTTCTTTGTTCTTTGGAGGCATAGTTCTGCTTTTTGTGGACTTGCTTTGCTTTTGTTTGTTTTCTTTTATTTTAAATACAAATGACCTCAAAAAAAAAAAAAAACTTTAAATGCCACATCATGATAAAAGTGTGGTAAAGCAGTGACAAAGTTTATAGTGTTTTGTCTTTTCCATATTGTGTTTGTCATTTTGAGATGATGCGAAACAAAACTTCTTTACTCGTACAAAAGCGATTGAAAAAAAAAAGTATGCGAAATTTGACCCAAGAAAGTTGCAAAAACCATATTTTCATCAATAGAGACCCCTATTTTGCCACAAATCAAGATGTGTAAAAGACAATTCATCTTTTGATTTCGCAACACAAAAAAAAACACAGAATCAACAAAGAAAATTCTAGTGGAACTTAAATAAAGCATCGTGAAATTTTTATTCTTGATTCCAAAATCTTTAAAGAATGAAAGATTTGGGTACGTTTCAGATGTACCTTGGGGAGGAAAGAATGAGAGAGCGGGAAAAATGAAAGAGAAAAAGATGGGCAGCATATGTAGAAGATAGAGAGAGAGTTATGAAGATGAGACAGTAGCTCAGAGAGAGGATTAAAGGAGAGAGAAAAAAATTGTCCATTTTCATTGAGAATAAGAGAGAAGGGGATACATGAGAGAGGGAGGGAGGGTAATTTTTTTGGAATTGCTGATCCAAGATTCGTGTAGCCGCGTAAGAACCAAACATTTCAAAAACCTTTGTGCATTCCAATATGAGATAGTTCTTATGAACTCATTACGAATGCTCACAGGTCTTTTAAATGATCAGCCAAGGGTTTTCGTCTCCCTTCTATATAGCAATCCCTAGGGCTTGCGATTACAACGAACTCTACCCCTCATTGAATCCCACGTCTCTTGACTATCGAAAAACTTAGTCAACCCGAGTTAAATGTTGATCCAAGACTCTTTACTAGAGGCTAGTCCATATCCAAACTCTCCTAGGGTCATTGATTAGGACTGTATCGGGAGACTCACCCATGATATTATCCAAATGCTTAATTCAACGTAATTCCCATTACAGGTGGGCCACACGACTTCTTTATTCTTTCACTTGGCATGAATGCCACATACATCAAACATACTCCAGTTCCTACATACATCACCCGATCTTTGAAAGTTCCCTAGGAAAACGCTTAATGAACAAACACCTATCAATTCCACTCCAGTTGGATCCCTAAAATTGAGATCTGGAGTTTCTTGCCCATAGTTTGAATATACTAATATCATAGTTCATCATATTGAGGGATTGTGAAATTATAGTTTCATTCACCATGTGATGATGAACTCAATAACATTTGCATAGACTTAGCAGTTCTTACCAACTTCAAATATCAACGAAGATATCCAACCTAAAGGCCACTTGGATTATTGCATAGTAGATCATGTCCGGGACCAAAAACAGTGTTTACTTCTGTCACTCAAGGTTAAATGTGATTGAAAGCTTACAAGATCTCGGCTCACGGTGGGATATCTCTATATGCTAGCAAGTTACATAAGAGGTGATCGGATGGGACTTTTTTGTTTGAGTTTAAATTTATTTATGCATTTTGTATAATATCTCTTGAAATGTCGTTTGTATATACCTTTTGCACATCAACGAGCTTTGGGAAAATACACATACGTATGTGTATGTGTAAAGAATTAGACTTATAATCATATTGAATTATATATCCGAATTAGTGTATTGTTTTTCTCGAATCTGAACTACGAATTAAGCCAATCGGAAAATGAATCAAATAAGACTACCCCATTGAATTTTCGAATTGGATTAAGTCTCCAACTACCAATTGCGAATTCGAATGTGAACGGGTCGAACTGTGACTTAGGTAATTATGCTTAATATTTATCTTGAACTAAATGAACGAGCCTAAATGGTTGCACCCAGGTTATATACCTGACCTCTGCTTCACCAAGAAGCAACTTTTTGCTTTTAATTTAAAAAGAAATACTTTTAAAAATATAGTGACCAAGCAGATTTTTAGAGGCTTTTGGACTTCTCAAAATCCAAAATCCCAACAAGCATTTTTGACGAGCTAAGCCAAGCACACCCTTAGGGGGCCAAGAGATGGTGAAATCAAATCTGACAAACAATCTAAACTATCGGATGGTGTACCCTAGAATGCTTGGCGAGGGTTGTCGCCCTTTTCACATGTACAGTTCAATCGGGAGACACCAATTCATCGATGGTTAAGATTATCTAATACCAAAGACGAATTGCCTGACCCCATGATGGTTGGATCTATCATCGTAAGACTTAAGTGAACCACAGCAACAAGAAGGGTGAAACAGCTGATTTATTTTGCAATTCGTCAAGAAAATGGCCACACCCCTCATCAAACATCAATCTAAAATCGTGGTTATTATCAGTAGATGCGCTTTACGTGCATCTAAGGCAAATGTTTCATGTAAATGGCTATGACGGATACTTAATATCCATCTTGAACTAAATGAACAAGCCTAAAGGGTTGCATCCATGTGTATATACACTGATTTGAATGCTGTACGTCTTTTAAATGAAATGGGTACAAAATCGATCGATCACCTGGTTGAGGAGTGGGGCTCTGAGTTTCAGCTATCATCATTCGTACGGGAGTCTTCGTTGGTACTGGTATTGGAGTCTTCGTTGGTACTGGAATCTTCGTCTCCGTTGGTACTGGAATCTTCGTCTTCGTTGGTTCTAGAGTCTTGGTTGGTACTGGTACATGCAAATTCACTGCAACAAAACAGAAGAACATGCACAAATTGAGAGAGAGAGAGAGAGAGAGAGAGAGATATTTTGAGGGGGGTTGAAAATACCAATTGCCTGGGGAGGAGAAGGAGATTTGAAAAGGGGCGAAATGAATAGTAACGCACAAATAGAAACTATAATAATCCTAATCGCTTGCTTTCTCTTCTGTCTCCGAATATAACTCCTCATACGAAGCGATTTTTCCATTTGGGACGCCTTTGCTTCTGTATATTGGTCCAGCCCTTGCGCCTTTTTATTCTGCTCGAACACTGAGGTACTGTGTCTAAATCATTTGACAACGAAAGATGCTAAAGTAAAAGGTCACTTCATGTACATCGATGGAAAACTAGTTTCATGAAAGGAAATTCTGATCCTTTTTGTACGAAAAGCTTTTCAGCGGGATCACGTAAACTGAGAAAAAGCATTTCCCGTATTCAATGGAAAATTAGCTGTACACTAATATAATTCACTGTTATATAGGAGGGGCTTTTACCAATTTCCGGTGACAATGAAATGAGTGTAAGTAAAAGGTTTAGGTGACAATTCACGTGTGACAGTGTGTGGTGTGCGGTGCTGGCTTCATTCGGGTTCGGAACTGTTGTATTTTTGTTACCTAGGAAAACATTTTCTCATGTTTATGTATAGGAATATTGTCCACAGAGCAGTCCTTACACTTTAGATTCTCCACTCGCCTGATCGGCAATTTATTATTTAAGTAAAAATAATGTAAAGTATCAAATCAAGATAGATTAAAATATAAGAGGGTTATAATGCCATCTTGTTTTTAGTGGATTGGTAGGGATCTTTTTCACTTTTTGTGTAAAACGTTCTTCTTCTTTTTTTTTTTTTTTTTTTTTTTTGTCTTTTAGTGAAAAATGGAGGTTGTTTTTTTACTTTTTTTTTAAGAGAAAACTTTAAAGATGTGTACTTTTGATATAACCTCTTGTCTGAAAATAGAGGTTTTACATTATTTTTACGAACCTAATAAATTGCCAAACGGGCCCTAAGAAGTCAAAGTTTACGTATTTCTCTTATACAATATTCTAAGGCCGTGCAATATCCTAGAGAAGTGTGATATCCCACATGCGACATCTTAGGACACTGCTATTTATATCCTATATACATATCCGATGCACAATTTGTTGACCTAACTTGGGTGCCAACCTTAATATATAGTCGTAAATGTCACTATGAAGAAACCTTCACATCAAGTAAATTTCCCGTCGAGGAGTTCTCTAGGGATAGTTGAGGAGTTCTCTACGATACTATGGAGGAAGATGCCACGCAAAGTTGGTTGCATTTTAAAGAATATAGAGATAATTAGCGAAATGTCCCTCATATAGGACTTGTAAGGCGTCCAGTCCATTAACTTTTCCTCTAAGGCCCGTAGTCCATGCAGCTTGGACATATTTCGGTGAGAGGTCCCTAGACACGTCAGCTCATGGAGAGAGGTCCCTAGACACTCCACCTCATACATTTTTATAACTGATTTTCCCTTTCAACTGATTAGGCATAAAATTTTAAATTTTGAAAATTTAAATCTTCCATTCTCCCTCTTCTTCTTCTTCAAACCGGACATGGACATCGACGGATTGGATCTCAACAGTTGAGATTGATCTCTATTTTTTTTTCAGAGAACGAGATTGGGGTTTTTCAGAGAAGTAGCATCGCCAAACGCTATTGCTTCCTTAGCCCACATGCCATTGCCGGAGAGGAAAAGGAAGACCCCTACAACCTTGCCCATGTTCTGTTGCAGACTTGCAGAAGACGAAACGAATAAGAAGACGATCTTCTGAGCCATCGCCTGATTTCCTGTGCCACCGTCGTTCCTGCGTGTCGCCGGAGAAGGGGGATTGCCACCGGACGCCGCACCATGTCTTTGCCGGAATCGAGGAAGAAGTAGGGATGGCAACAGGGCGGGTCGAGGGCGGAATTGGGTTACCCCGTCCCCGTCCCCGCCCCCACCTCATGGGTCCCCGCCCCGCCCCGCAATTCGGGCTATGTTAAATACCCTGTCCCCACCCCTACATGCCCCGCGAGGCCCCGCCTCGATGTGGTGCGTTGTTAGATTGTTTAAATTTTTAAAAATTATCTCATATTAATATTATAAATTTTCCTTTTCCTGAAATTTTACCTATTAAAATGAGATTTATTCTTATAAGATTTTCTCTATGCCCTTGAAGGCCACTAAGATACACTTGAAAATATCATATATGCTTTGAGACATTCTTTATAAAAAAGGACAATATCTCTCTAAAATATCATGAACTCCATCAATACATGGTTTTACTTCATTTCTAGTATTGAACTCCATTCACTAATAAAGAGGTTGATTACATATAATTAAACTTTATATAATTTATAGTGTTGTTAGTATGATTAGAATCATACCAATTATAATTTATCTTGCTATCTCTAATCACATATGTTATTATAAGCTTAAAGCATAATCTATCATTCTATTATATTTGTTTTATTTAATATGATTTATAATGTCGCAATTTAACATTATATATGATTAAAGTCAAATAAGCTTAGATAGATTTTTGAACAACTTTAATTTCATTAAATTTGAATTAGAGGGAATGGGATCATATTATTTGCTTTTATAATGTCTAGGGTTCAATCAATTACATGTTTAACTTTAAAAAAAAGTCTTCAATCAATCTACTTAACCCTTAATAAAAACATAAAATCAATATATACATTTACATATAAATATGTTTATTTATTATAAAAGAAATCTAAAATATATATATATTTTTTAGAGGATTATTAATTTTGGGGCGGGTTATGGGGCGGGGCAAGAAACAGACCCATCCCCGCCCCGCCCCGGATTCGGGGTATGTTTTTTTGCCCCGTCCCCCCCACCCCCCCCCCCCCCCCCCCCCCCCCCCCCGTCTAAGAGTCGGGGCGGGGCGGGCACTCCTGATTGGGGCGGGGCGGGTTAAAAATGCCATCCCTAGGAAGAAGGCGAATGGAAGATGGCTTTTGTATTTCTGATTTTAGAACGAAGAAGAAGAAAAAAGTGAGCCTAGGCTCTGCAGCAGTTCCGGGTTGGTCGTAGAACCTGACCTGTTTCAGAAGTCCATCCCCATTCCAGTCAAAGTTAAATTTATCTGAGTTTTGTATTTTTTTGTCAAATTTATTTGTGTTTTGGATAAAATCTATCTGAGTTTTTGGTTATTTATCTGACTTCTGGAACAAATTTATCTGAGTTATGGACAAATTTATCTGAGTTCTGGGCAAAACTATCTGAGTTTCTGGCTATTTATCTGATTTCTGGAACAAATTTATTTGTGCTCTGGACAAATCTATCTGAGTTTTAGGCTATTTATCTGAGTTCTAGAACAAATCTATCTGAGGTATAAACAAATCTATCTGAGTTTTTGACAAAGTTATTTGAGTTTTTGAAAAATATAGGTGAGTTTCTAACAAATTTATCTCCATTTTAAAAAAGAATTTAACTAAGTTTTTGAACGAATATTTCTGTGTTTTTCGCAATTTTATTTGTATTTTCTTAGATCCATTTGTGTTTTTGAGTTTTATTTGTGTATTTTGAAATTTATTTGTATTTTTGAAATAAATTTAATTGGGTTTTTGACAAAAAGACTTGAGTTTTTTGCCACATTGTTCGCTAATTTGGGAAATTGGGTTATCTTAGTTTTGGAAAATGTATTTGCCTTTTTTTTAATTTATTTGCGTTTTTTAATTTTATTTACATCTTTTGAAATTTATTTGAGTCTTTTGAAATTTATTTATATCTTTTTGAAATTTATTTAGATCTTTTGAAATTCATTTGGATCTTTTGAAATTGATTTTCATCTTTTGAAATTTATTTATATTTTTTGAAATTTATTTGTGTCTTTTTAAATTTATCTGTGTTTTTTGAAATTTATTTTTGTTTTTTGAAATTTATTTGTGTTATTTTGAAATTTATGTGTGTGTTTTTAGAATTTATTTGAAAAACTCATAAATGAGATTCCATTAATCATGACCCATTAAGTGGTAATTGACTATTATTAATGGAAAATCCCACCAATCATGGGATATGATTTAAATAAAGGGTAAATTAGACATATCAAATTTGAGAATGTGTTAGAGGACCTTTGGCTACATGACTTTTTTTTGTGGACTGTTTGGAACAAAGTCATACTTTGAGGAACCTCTCGCCGAGTGCCACAAGAATATATCTAATTATAACATACTTCAAAAAGCTATTGCGTTCAATTTCTTTCTTTCACGTTTTCCTAATATTTTCAGTTTTGGCCGCTAAGTAGAAAATGCTAAGATATCACATGAAAATGGCTGACCTACCTATTGATGTGGCCATATGGCTGAAAGTAGGTTTTCCTTTCTTTTCTGGAATCTTGGTTTAATGTTTAATATACCACTATTTGCCTTGAAAAAAAATTGCTTTCCTAAGTCAATATAGTGATGTTTTCCAAAACATCTCTGCTAATGGGATTATATTTCTTAACTTGATTCATGGATCTCGCATAAAGTTAAGAAAAAACATATCTTTAGATGTTTACAGTGGGGGTGGGTGTTTACATTAGACTTTCAAGTGCCCATTATCATGATTAGAATCATTCACCTTCTTTAGAAGGCCAAAGTAAAATGGCTAGTTGCTCAAATCTCATGTCTTGATTCATCATGGATTTTGAAAATTTTTATTTTCCTGTACCTCTGAATGAATCTATTAGGATTTGAGCCTTGATACCTTTTTGTTCTATCCATCTCATGGATTCAAAAATTAAAAAGAAAAAAAAAAGTGCATCAAGTGCCTTATATGTTGTTTTGTAATCTATGCAGCTACATTGCATATTACTTGTTTGTGTGCATTAGGGGTTGGTCATTTTTTTTACTTTCGATAATTTTTCATGTAGCCATCAAGTTGAAGTGAAGCATGCGTTCAAAACTAAATATTTTATAAATTTTTTTAGAACCTTATAAAGGTGATGTCATGCCTATGCTTGAGAAATGAATGCCCCTTCAAAGCATTTCTGTAATAAGATACGAGGAAAAACGTTGGCTAATTTTTTTTTTCTTTTCTTATTGTTGTTTTTCTTATTTTTATTTATAGATGCCACTATTTTTTTTCTTTGTAATGGGGTTATTTAGAAGAAGTCTTGATATCATTTTAAGGCGGTTTGGACTGGTACATAGTGATGTTAATTGCTGATCAGATTCCAGTTGATGCATGATCAAAATCCTATTTATAATGCCTCGTTCATGCCCACGAGGGTGGAATAAGGGCCTAGGTAGTGTAGGCCCTCCAAGGACTTTTGCCTACCCGAGTTCGGACTTAAATATATTAAGGGCAGGATAAGGACCCCAACCCAGCCCAGCCCTTTGATAGCCCTACATGCATGAATGCCTTGTACTGGGTTTTCGGTCCCTTTAGTTCAAGGGTCTTACTTTGTGTACACGCCTTATTAAAAATTGCACCTAATAGAAGTCCACCGATACAAATGTGGGTAAACCAGAAGTCAAATTATACGCATGGTGTATGTAAGCATCTTTCGTTTTCCAGATGTGACTTTAGCCCACTTCATCTGGGCGAACCCCACACTAAGGATTGCAAATGATCAGTAGGTGGACTGCTTTAGAGAATAAGCAAGCCATTTGCTGAACTTTCTTGGTAAACATGGTGGCCTATTTTTGCCCACTCTCCTTGGTGTAAGGATTAGAGTCTGGATCGTCTGGTGCCTCAACTTCTAGAAATCTTGACTTGAATTAGTGGAAATACACAGAGGAGCTCACCTAACCTCTCCACAACTGTACATGATCTCCCAAAATTTTACTCTAATAGAAATGTAGTCCTCTCAAGAGACTGACTATTTAATCAAACATGCGATTAATGAGACTTTTAAGATTATGTTAATCACATTTTTAATTTAATGATCAATCTTAAGGTGGGACCAAATTGTATTGGAGTAAAATTTGGGAATATCATATATGTTGGCAAAGCGTCCATTTTGAGTGCAAGGTTTCAATAGTACTAGGCTCAGCCCGGCCCTATCCTTCTATTTTTCTTTAAATTGTATAATGTATTTCTATATTATTTAAGTATATACTGAAATGCACTTTTTAGAATGTTTTTTTAGATAGGAAATAATGAATTTATATGAAATCTATTGCTCTTATGCCTTTTAAATGAATTTATGTTTGATTATTGGCATTTGGCCTTTTGCATATCTTTTTGTTCTAACATCTCTTGAATTTAAAAATCAGAAAGCAAAAGGTGCATCAGTTGCATATGCGCTGCTTTTGTTACTTACATATCTACATTTCATATGTGTGCATCCTCATCTATTTGCGTGGGGGTTTGGTCGTTTCTTTTACTTTATATCCACTGTCCCATAGTCTAAAGTTTGGAGTGAAGAATGAGTTCAGAAGTAAATATTTTGCCAATAATTCTAGAACCTTATAAAGGTGTTGTTTGGACTGTGCCTAAGAAATGAATGCCCTCTTCAAGATATTTTTGTAATAGGATGCAAGGGAAAGAGTTGGCTATTTTTTATTTTTCTATTTTTTGTTGTCGATGTCCTTTATTTCTATTTATAGTAATTACCACATTTGTTCTATGTGTTCTTTGTAGTGGGGTGAATTAAAGGAGAAAGTCAAGATGTTATTCAAGGTGGTTTGAACTAGGGACGAAAACCGGTCGGGTTATAGTTGCGTCCATAATTAAAACTCTATGAGAATTGGGGTCAATTTAAAATTTGGTTTTCTTGTTTCTCCGCCCTTGGCACTGTCTTGGGTCGAGAGTGAGGGGTTAGTCTTGGGCTTACTCAGGCCCAGCATGCATATGTTGAGGGCAGGCCCGCAGGGTCTGTGTGAGGACTGCTCTAAACGGAAAATCCCCTGCATGACTGATACTAATTGATTTTTATATTTTGAAGGGTTGATAACACTGCAGGCAGGTTTGATACATAGTTTTGGTTACTTTTCTCGTTAAACAGTGGACCGCTTTATTGTACTTTTCTCGTTAAGTCACATGAAACATGCAAATTGTCATCTATTCATGATTTTATGTTTTCCAACGTAAAATTGCGGCCTTTTGTTTTTGGTTCCTTGTAATCTTTTCTACCCAAAAAAAAAAAAAGAAAAAGAAAAATTGCAGCAACTCACATTTGGTCCATGTTTCTAGGAACTTTCTTCAGTATGGGCTGATCTGATTTCCATTCCCAGTGGATGGTTTCTTGGAGTCGTTTCTTGAAATCCAATGTTTTTTAACTCATATAAGTCACCGGATATGCATCGTCTGTGTAAACATCCAACATTTCAACCCACTACATTTGGGAGAATGTTCTCCGATGAGAAGATTGCATGTTTTTTGTACAAAGTCCAATTCGTGCGGTACATTTAGATTTAGGACTAAATATAAGAAGGGCAAATGGAAACATTTCCTCGTGGATAAGGTGAGAGGAAAAAATAGTCAGCCATACCAGATTTTCTTAGTCCTAAATCTAATAGCCTTGAAGTTTAATAGGATCTTAAGTGTCAGTTTTTTTAGATCCAATCCAATGGTGGGTGAAGATTTAATGAATGTAAGATTAGGCCTAATGCCAAATCATGTGATGCCCAGCCTATCAAAGGTGGCTCATGTGGGGCCCATAAGGTTGAATTGAACGAGCAGTCAGCTCATAGAACCTCTTTGATTGCAACGGCAAATCGTATTGTATTTCTGTGGGCCCCGCATATCCCAAAGAGAAAATGTCCCATAAATGTCATTTATGTACGATGCTATTTGTTGATGAAGAAGTTGGAATTACTCGTGTTTGGTATATGTAACTGGTAACTTTCATGTTAATGTGGGCTAATCTGATGTCACCCTCTTAGTGTATTAGTAATGAAATCTCTGTTGATAGAGAGATGTTTGTCACACCATAAATCACAAGATGTGCATGATATACGTGAACATCTTTCATTTTCACACAAGGATTTCGTAAATCTGATAAGATAGTGGGCTTCAGGAGCTCTGGAACAGTATGTTTCTTATTTTACGAGGAAGTTCCACAAAAATGCCAATATTAATGATGTTACTTCTTGGTGGAAGGTTTGAACACTTCTATTAACAAGAATTCCTAGTTGTATCATAGGACTTGCGATGGGATGTGTGTACTTACATAAAAAAAATGGCCTTGGCAATATAGCAAATATACCTGTACCTTTCATGGCATAAAGAGGACTAATCTGTCACCCTCCTTCTTGGTGAATGGTCTACTTGAGGTTTTTCTCTTCAAACAGAATCACAAGTCACGTGATGTCTAAGACCTATGTCCACACCATTTTACATTGTATTTATCCCTTGTTTTAATTACCATTTAGAGAAAAACCATGTCAACATCTTCCTTGAAGTGGTAGAAAGACAGCATATAGCTTGTTGAAAACTTTCTGGTGAAAACTCCCCAACTTTCTGGTGAAAAGTCCCCATAAAGTCCAATGAGTAACCATGTTATTTGTTAATCGAAGGTTGAAACGCTTGAGTTTTGTGCATATAGCTTCGATTTCACTAATACCCTAATTGCCATATCTTAGACTCACGTGATATTAAGGGGGCAATAATCAGGGTATTGGTAAAATGAGGAGCCCTAACCCTTAATTTGTTTATAAAGGATTTATCTAACTATTACCTTTCTCATAAGCGATAATATGGTAAATATAATTTTAATAAACCCTCACATATATAGCTAATAAGCATTCTAGAACATTAAAACTCTAGTCCGGATACCAAAGATTTTTCTTGAGACACACTAGCAATTAGCAAACCAAACGAAAAAAGAAAAAAAACCCCTTATAACTTTTTTTGATAACCCAGCCAAGGGGGCTCGGACTTAAGAGAGAGCCCGCGCATTGATACACGGGATCGATAGCCTGCACAAACAGAAAGAAAGTCACAAGCGGGAAGAAGGCCAATAAGCATGCACAAACGAGAAGAAAACCCACTTAAATGGAAAAATGTGATGTACAGAGGATTCGAATTCTGAACAGCTAGATGAGGACTGTCGCCACTTACAAGAGAAATAAGTGGTCATTCTAAACCCCTTATAACTTGGTTGTCCAAGGTGAGATTCTCTTCTTGGCGTGCGGTGCCGTAAAGTCAAATAGTAGGATATAGCAAATAATGTTTTATTCCTTTTGTTTTAATCATAAGTCAAATGATTATGATGCATGAAATTGGTAAGATGGACCCATCAAGGTCAGCCCATGAGGTAGACCTCATGGGAAAAGTATACGACTGCGGCTCTTAGGAGAAAAGTCACCACAAATACATTTCATTTATGATTTTTTTTTTGAAATTCATGGTTGAAACACGTGACATTTGGCTCATCTTTCGTCCGTCCTTCATCAAGGTATGTATGATACGGTTTATTTTATTTATGGGAAAATTTCAAAATGGAGCCTACGTTTTTGAGAGATTTCAAAATAGGACAAAATAAAAACTACATTTTAAAATGGGCCTTAGATTTTTCAAATACATTTCAAATCAGGACAAAATAAAAACTACATTTCAAAATGAGCCTTAGATTTTCCAAATACATTTCAAATCGGGACAAACTGCTGGATCTAAGATCGTCCAGCCAATTCTCAACCCCCCTTCAAAATCCCAAAATTACCCCTTAGGGCTTTAACCTAAGAAAAAAACGATGGGTCATGTTCTCTCCATTCTCCAACGTCTCCTCCTTCCTCCTCGTTCAAGCTCATCTCCTTCCTACTTCAAAATCTCAGATCCTTGCTGGAGTTATTTCGAATATTACCTAGAGAATCTCATTCCAAAGTGCTCCTATGAGAGACACTCTCACCAACTTGGTGAGAGATGGGTGTGGGCCCTCACATTTAAGTTGGGGGTCCTTGTATTTAAGTTGGTGAGAGTGGATAAGAAAGTGGGCCCCCCACCCATCTCTCATAAAGTTAGTGAGAGTGTCTCTCATAAGAGCAATATATATATGAACACAGGTAGAAGAGGGATTTAAAAATCCAACTAATCAAAAACTGAAGAATCCACTGCCAAACTGCAAATTAAAAAAAAAATTAAATGAAGAAGAAGAAGAAGAAGAAGAAGAAGAAGAAGAAGAAGAAGAAGAAGAAGAAGAATGAATGAATGAATGAAGCTTGAGTTTTTAAATGAGACACAGTTCTCCCAAAACTATTAGTCAACCTCAACCAAATCCAGGATAATGATCCCTATTAGCATACTTTGGTAGACAGAGATATACTTACATTTAAATGATACTTGTATTTCTCTTATCCATAGGATCATCATCGTAACTTATACTTGAATACAATCACTAAAAAGTCTATGCTTTGAACTCTTATCTTTGCTATCATGGTATCAAGACGATCAAAAACATACTGCTGCTTCTTTTTTTATGTGTGATATAGCATACTGCTATCACCAGGCTTGCTATCACAATCCTTTCTTGCTGAACCCAATCATCTGCCAGCAGGTTTTTACACTTGTTCTCTTTCAATAGTTTTCACAAACGGTTGCCATATGTGGTACCCGTTCGCCAGCCACTCGTGCCTATTTCCATGCACTGTCTACAGGCTTGTGCCACTTGCGCTCTCCCTGCAACCCCATTTGCCTGCATTGTGAGGTGTTGGTGCTCTCAATTAGACAGTTTTCTAAAGGGCAAATTTGGGATTTTGAAAAGAAAAGCAGGAAATTGGCCGGATGATCTCAGATCCGGCTGTTTGTCCTGATTTGAAATGTATTTGGAACACTAAAGGTCCATTTTGAAATGTAGTTTTTATTTTGTCCTGTTTTAAAATCTCTCAAAAACGTAGGCCTCATTTTGAAATTTTCCCTTTATTTACTTATTTGGTAGAAAGGTGGATGCTTTACGGAAATTAATCCTTTATTGAAGCAGGTCTTCTATTGTAACCGACTTCTGTAAAACACTAGTCACATGATCAGATGCTTGGTCCATGTATGTATCCATCATTTAGGGTCTGTTTGGGAACTTTGCACACACCCACTTTTTTTTTTTTAAAAAGAAACTTCCTAAATTACCCCCTCCTCTCCTTTCCTCTCGCTCCCTAATAGAGGAAAGGATAGAAGGGTAGTTTAGGAATTTTTTTTATATATTTAGAAAAGTGGGCGCATGTAAAGTTCCCAAACAAACCCTAAATGATGGATACATACATTGTTCAGCCCCTGGTGGCTGAACTGCTGAACAAATGAGTATATTGTTCATATACCCAAGGTCGAACAATATACTCATTTATTCGGCCCTAAGTGATCGAACGGGAGAGGGAGGGAAAGGGACGGACGACGATTGGGGAGAAGGAGAGGGAGAGAGAAAGAAGGAGAGGGAGCGGGAGAGAGAACGAGTGAGAGGGCGGAGGTGGGCGCTAGGAAAGGGAGGGATAGGGAGAGATGGAGAGGGGGTGGAGTTGGGCGGCGACAGAAAAGGGAGAAAGAGAGGGAGGGAGGATGGAGAATGAGATAGGGAGGGAGAAGGAGAGGCAGAGAGAAGAAAGGAGAAGGAGAGAGAGAGAGAGGAGGGAAGTGGACTGCCAAGCAGGGAGAGGGAGAGGAAAAAGAAGACAGGGAATGGCGTTTTTGTTTTTCTTCAGAGGGGTCCATCAAGGGTCCCATGGATGGATGTGCAAGGAGCAACTCCGGATGTGCATATAATAGCTCCCTTGCATTTATAGAGTGGTATTATTTGCAATTAATTGCTGGTTAGGATCTTACATGAGATGTGGGTCCCATGCATCAGTTGGAGCCAGATTTAAGGAATCCCTAGTGGTCCCCATACTAGGTCTGATCTCTGCATTGGATCCATTTCTATAGGTCTAATCTCTACATGAGATGTGGAGTGAATATATCTAGGCCTGTGTCGGATTAGTTCTTGCATATCTAATTCCCTTTTGAGTGGTTCTGTGTTTTAAGTTTCTGCAAAAGGTTATTTTTCTGAAGAAGAAGAATGGAGGAAGCCATTAATGGCTGCTCAAGGCGTTTCCTTTTCGGCGACCCGTGGTCAGTCAATCGGTGACCCATGGTCAGTCAACCGGCGGCTCATGGGCAGTCGACCAAGGATTCATGTGCGGTTAATCGGGATCACTTGGCCATTCGCTACGGACCATGAGATGGTAGATGGCAAATTCTGGGAGCCATTTTTCTTTCTTTGGAGTCTTTATCCTATTTTTGCAGTCTGTTGGTTGTTTGTGATACTAACCTTGTAGATCCAATCCTCTCCATGTGGCCCCAATCCTCTTCACGTGGCCCCAACTTTTGTTCTTTTGGTTATTGGACAGTTATGTAAAGGGCATCATGGTTCCTTGATTTCCCATGAAAGGGCATGGTGGTTTCCATAGTCTATTGTTATTTTCAATATTAGATTGGATTCTAAGTCTCAATTTCGAGGCATAGGAATTTATGTAATTTATAATTTTTATTATTTTTATATATTCCGACAACTAAGTAGACAAAGTGGATGATGAAGTTGGACGGATATTCAAAGTGTTAGGAAGTCCAAGCGATAATCCAGTCAGGGCCACGTGGAGGAGGGGCCGAGTTATTTATTTTATTCTTACCAATTTATGCATGTTTGATTTGATTTATATGGCATGTGATTATGTTTTCAAAATCTGATCCGTCAAAAACAGTTGCAATAATTGGTCAAATCAATATTAATAGTTTGAAAAATGGTTCAAATAAGAATTTCGTTTTGGTGGACCCATGTGATGGAACCCACTGGTAATACTAAACTTCTGACCATATTTTCCATTATTTAAAATTTGACTTGGATCCAATTATTGTAGAAATTATAATATAATTTGAAAGTTCATTGACCGATCCCTTTAGACCATTTAGAAAATCCTCAATTCTAAAATATTAAGTGAGGGGAGGGGTGGATTTACTTATTAAGTCCCCATGGTTTCTCACTAGAGGTCCATTGTAAGGCAGGTGAGTGCCTCGTGCCATCGATAGAATGGTCGTTCTCGAAGAAGGGCACTCATTTTGCTGGTTACTAGGCATGGATCTCCTTAGGATAGTGTCAGTGAGTCAGGATGGAGGTACACTCCGCAATGAGTCGTTGCTTGCAAAGGTTGCCATGCGATGTTAGTCAGTGGGTCGCACTTAACTGAAATAATGGTGCAGTCTTTTCGAAGGATTTGCATCATTTATTATAGAAACCAAACGCTATCAGAAGTCACGCATTATTTGGTATGAGATACCAAGAAGATAACGTGTGATAGGGGATCATGGATTATCAGTCTTAGACCATTTTAGACTCATAATGATCAGCACCAATCTAAGCAGCATTTGGACTGTCGAAGAAGGCATGTCACAAGGGATTGGGATTCTGGTGAATCTAAGTTTTAGTGGTTTGAGGAATTCACTGAAAAATGGAAGAATGCTAAATGTAATTCATTTATTTAATTTTAATTGTATGATTGGTTTGTGCAATAGTTTCAAGCATAAATTCATCCACCTTCAATCCCCTTTGGGCCATCCTAAATCAAAACAAATTAATATGATGAAACTATGTAGAATGGAAAAAGAGCCTGGATATTTTCCTGACTGCAATAGGGCATAAGTATGTCCTTACCACTTTTTGCCATGAAGAACCCGGGCTAGATGCACCACAGGAAGATAAGGACCAATATAACCAATGGAAAAGGGATGATGAAATGGCTAGGTGCTATATTCTGGCATTCATGTCGAGTGTTTAACAACACCAGCATGACTCCTTTAAGACTACATCAGAAATTATATATAATTTAAAGGAGATATTTGAGGATCAGGTCAGGCTTGCTAGACAAGATTATATATACAATCATGAGCACTGAGATAGCTAAAGGGACCCCAAATCAAGATCATGTTCTTAAGATGATGGATTCTTTGAATGAATTGAAAGTCCTGGGTGCTGAGATTGATACAAAGTCCCAGATTGATATTATCCTCGAGTCGCTGCCAAGACTCATTTAAAAATCTCAAGTTGAACTATAACATGAACAAGATGAAGTTAACTCTAGCTAAGCTTTCTAGCCATCTAGTGGCAACTGAGTGAATAATCAAGGATCAACCAAGTTCTCATATGATAGAAAAGTCATTTGCCAAGTCTAGGTCGAAAGGCAAGAAAAAATCGTTCCCTAAAGCCCAAAGGGTTGATGTTTAGTCATTTTGGTAGTGTGGCAAAGGAAAACAAGGGTGTGGGTGCTAAACCCAAAGAAAAGTGTTTCCATTGTGGTATGATAGGACATTGGAAGAGGAATTATCCTAACTTTCTTTCTAAGAAGAAACAAACACGTATGATTGAATCACTTGTAACTGAAGTTAGTTTTACAACTGATACTTCATATTCCTGGTGTGTGGATTCTGTGGCAACTAATCATATTTATAATTCGTTGCAGGGGTCCAAGTCAATGGCCCAGGCACGGGCCGGCCTGGCAGTTCTCTGCTGGGCCAGGGTTGTCAGGCCCGTGGCACGGCCCAGGCTCGGCCCGCCCGAGGCCTAATGGTCATATTTTTTGAAAACCCTCCCAACAACAACAACTATAAACGATGAAATGGGGGGCATATTAGTGTCTTTTGATAATTTTTTACAATTATACACCCCCCCCCCCCCCCCCCCCCCAACTGCCATAAAACGTTCATATGATGGGGCATTTTGTGTCATTTTAACCCTTAGAAACTCTATAAATACCCCTTATTCCTTTCATTTCTCTACACTCATCTACTCACTCATTTCTCACACTCTCTCTGAAGGTTCTAAGCTCTCTATAAGTTCTCTTAAGTCTCTTTCTAAAGTCTAAGCTCTCTATCTCTAAAGTTAAGGAGATTCCTAAGAAAGACTTCTTCATTAGCTCTCCCTCCCTCAGATATTTATTTTTATTATTTTGAGGTTTATTTAGTAAAAATATATGTGTGGGGTGTTTATCTAATACCGAGGTTACCCCTGACCTAGGTAAAAGTACCAATCAAGACCTGCCTCGGCCTCATTTACCCAGTTCGGCAAATGCGCCAGCTGGCACCAATGGAGAGTTGGTCTCGGTAAGGGTACTGGCCATGCTCTTTTTGGGCTCTGCCTCGAGCGTCTCGGTAACAGTACCCGACCTCGAGCAAGCCCGACCTCAGTGGCCTCCACTTCGGCCCACTTGACCGAGGTGGGCATTGAGTGTCTAATTTCCATTATGAGATGGGATAGCTATGCTGCAGAGCGTGCCAAAAGGAGGGGTGGCCGCCGGATTCCGGCAGAGGGCTATCCCTACCTATCAATCACGTCCTCATTAATTAAGGGGATTGAGGAAGATCTGATGGGACAAAGCTCTCACCTACCCCCACTCAGGAAGCTTCCACTCATCTATATATACCTGCATGGTAAGCCCATAAGAGGTACGTTGAGATATACAACATTATCTGGCCTGAACCTTCTTCCTCTTCCTCACTTCACACTAGTTCAGTGACTGCACTAACTCAGGCGTCGGAGTGCCTTTGGCTGATAGCAGCCCGGGGCCCTGACTTTTGTCTATCTTTCAGGTTCAGGATTTTCATTACAACCAGACCAGATAAGCAGCATCATTAAAAGCTTCATCATCGTCTAAACCAAGTCCATAATATTCAGGCACTTACAATTGGCGCCGTCTGTGGGAAACATTTGAAAAAAGCATATTTTCACCTTGAAAAGCCATGCCTCCAAAGACTACGAAGGGAAAGGGCGTTGGACCATCCAGGTCCATACCGCCAGAAACATTTCTGCCCCTCATGCCGCCTCCACTGGTGACGAACCAGGCAGGAGCGACTGAGCAGGTGCCAACGGTCCCTCGACAAAGGATGGTTGGCGGAGAGCCCGGCATGAGAAGCGTGGGATCGCCTGTAACCCAGCTGGGTTCGTCGTCGAGAGGTGTAGCAGCATCTCCTCGTTATGACCCCGTTCTGGAACGAGTTCGGCCGACTACCTCCCAGGCAGAGTGTCCTCGTCGGGACGTTATCTTACTGGAGTAGCCCTGTAGGGATGTTCCCCCTCAAGAACGTTCCCGACGAGACAAAACCCCAACATTGTCCAGGCCACGCCAGCCTCTTCACC
The DNA here is from genome assembly GCA_028538565.1 of Umbellularia californica. Taxonomy (NCBI): domain Eukaryota; kingdom Viridiplantae; phylum Streptophyta; class Magnoliopsida; order Laurales; family Lauraceae; genus Umbellularia; species Umbellularia californica. The sequence goes on along the minus strand of JAPQWN010000011.1, from coordinate 43,394,453 downwards.
AGGACCACGTGGAGGAAGACCACGTGCGCCTCGACAACGAAGGTGACGACGACATGATTCTGGAGGAGGCCGACGAGGCACACAGCGAAGAAATCATGGCTCAAAACCTCATTATTGAACAGCAAAAAGCCCAAATCCTCCAGCTCCAGCGGCAGCTCGAGGGAAAAGAGAAAGTCCCAGCCGGGGCCTCGCTCGTGCCTCCTACACGGCAGCGAGCCCGAAAGGTTCCCGAAGCTCGGTTGGACTTGAGGCAAGTCCTAAACAATAAGAGGCGTGACCGGGCCTATGATGAAGGCTCAAGCAGCACTCATGCCAGCGCTGACCCTCAGCAGCAGCACCAGAGACAAAGGAGACAGGGGGCCGACCCCGACATGACGGATTGGATCAATCAGCAAATCAAGCAAGCTGTGCAACAGAATATGGAGTTTGCTGGCCTCACCCAAGGTCAGCTAGCTACCAAAGACAGTGACAATCACGGCACGTCTCCTTTCTCTCAGGAGATCAGGGATCACGTCCTCCTTGAAAAATTCAGCGTCCCGATGTTCAATTTTTATGACGGGACCTCGGACCCCGAAGCGTACCTCCGACACTTCACCCAGAAAATGTCGGTGTGGGGCGGCGACGGCCACCTAGACTGCAAGGTCTTCTCCTCCAGCCTGGGTGACCTCCCACTTCGATGGTTTTACGCGCTCTCCGAGGGATCGATTTCGAGCTAGCGGCAGCTCCGAAACTCCTTCGTCGAGAAGTTCCAAGCGCACCGAGTCATCCCGAAGACAGACGCCGACCTGATGGCTATCAGAAAGAGGCCGGCCGAAAATATCACTTGGTTCACCAAGAGGTTCTGGACCATCTACAGCCAGATCGAAGACGCCAATGACGAAGTAGCCATCAAGTCCTTCCAACAAGCTCTGTTGCCAAGCAACGAGCTCCGGAGGGACCTGGTGCGGTTCCCCGTGGTCACAGTGAAAGCACTGATGGCCCAGGTGAATCAGTTCGTCGAGCAAGAAGAGGACGAGGTCCGAGCTCTGGAAAGCCATAACCTCTGGCATGAGGACCGACCCTCCAAGAAGGACAAGAAGTTAGACAAGAGGGAGGCGGACCGAAACAGAGAACCATCTGGCTCGGCAGCACGCTTTACTTCCACCTCGGGAGGCAGCGCGAGGCCGAAGTCAAGTGGTGCCTCTTACAAGGCCGTCAACATCATCTTTAAGGAGCCTATTTACAAGCTCCTCGGCAAGATCCAGACGCAGTCCTTCTTCAAATGGCCCCAGCCTATGAAAGGCGATGCCTCCTCCTGAGATCAGAGCAAGTTCTATGCCTACCATAAACAAAATGGGCACAAGACCGAGGATTGCCATGCTTTCAAGGCACACCTCGAAAGGCTCGTGAAGGACGGGCACCTGAAGGACCTCGTCAAGGAGGAGGGCAGGGTCAACCGCGCTCAACAATGCCAGCCCGATGATCGGGACAACGATGAGCCGGAAGGGACCATCAACGTCATTCACCCAGCTCCGGCTCCTAAGGGCAGCAACCAGGCTCGTTCCGAGGCCAGGAGGGTCCAACACGGCAAACAGGTGATGACGGCTGAGCTCGGTCCCTCAGCGAAGAAGGCAAGGAAAGAGAGACCAAAGATCTGGTTCTCTGATGAAGCACTACACCAAAATTCGGAATTAGGAACGCTGGTATGAAGTGGTTAAGAACCGTTCGTAATATGAAGCGGTTTTGACCCGTTTCAGGCGAAGAAACCATTTCAGAATTGAAAAAATGGGGCTTCATATCACTAAAATCCTACCGCACTGGCGTTCCCTCCACTCCACGCTTTTTCCCTCCATTCCATTCACTCTCCCACCCTAATCCTTCATTCCGCACTTGTTCCCTCCATTCTCCCCAATCCCTCATTCCGCACTCGTTCCCTCCATTCTCCCCAATTTCTCATCCTCCTCTGTCTTCTTCTTCCCCTACACCAACGCCACACACAGCAAACCCAACAAAACCGCCACCAACAACCCCCCAGTCACTGAGCTACCAACCACGAACTTCCACTGCTTCTCACTGGCATCTCCATCACCACCAGCGAGTCTTCTTCTTCTTCCTCGGCACCGCCAACGACTCCATTAGCAGCGCATAGTGCCCTGCCTAATCCCCTCGCAGACACTCAATGACGCAAAGCGGTCAGATCTCATCTAATGGGGTTTTGAAGATGTTGGTGAAGTCGATGGAGATGGGTCTTTTGTCGACGAAGATGTCAAGCTCAGAGCGGTTGGTTGCGTCGTAGGCTAGAATGCCGAGAATGGGGGAGAGGAGGCAGAATCCGGAGATGTTGCAGAGGGACGAGTCTTCGGACGTAAGGGCGGACGTCGGTGCTAGGGAAGAACTGGAGAATACAAAGATTAGGCAAAGTTTCAGTAACGGAGGATTGATGCTTCTATTATCTTCTTTTCTGGTTTGCTGTTGATTTTCTCTTTTCTGTAATGAATTGATGCTTCTATGATCTTCTTGATTTAGGGTTCGGTTTGAGTTTTCTGTTGATTCTAAACTGCCTACATTGTGTTTGTCAAAATGCCTCTACATTGTGTCTGACGATTGAAAAATTGGCTCTCTTAATTAATGGTACACTAATGGTACATAGTTACAAAAAAGGACATTTTAAAGGGAATACAGTATAGAAATGTTCATTTCCTTCTTGTGGTTTAACTATGACTGATGTACATGTACTGTGTGGATCTTGCTTGTGATCATTGTTCTGTTCTAATTCACATGTTTGAGACTTATACATCTATTTTAACCTTCTATATGTGAGGAAATTATATTAAGCATGGATGTAATCCTAATGACTTGAGTAAGTTCAAGTGGGGCCCTTGATTTAGTCATGGAGAGTGCTAATCCATTGAAATGTTTGTGAAAATTTCATATCCATAAGAAATCTTGCCATGGGCAACCCTTAATTATGTTTTGGTATTATGATGGATATTGGTTTTTAATTTAGCCTTCCGAAAGGAATGAAAAGCTCTTCTTTTGTACAGTGGTTTTTTCCTGCCCTATTTTGATGGAAGTTAATATATTCTTACTTACCTTCCAAAGAAACAAAAGCCCTTCTCTTAACATTTCTGTGAGTGAGAGCCTGTATATACATTTCTGTATTTCCTCATGTGGAGCACATATGTTAACAATCCTTTCTAATGTAAGGGTTGTGTATTCGATGTAGAAATGCTGGTAGCTACTCAATGGCTTTATTTCTTTTCAAGTCATTGTTATTTTTCATAATGTCTTTGTTTAATAACTTGTGATGATGTTAGATTAACACTTTTTTCATTGATGATGATGATAGTGATGGTGAAGGTGGAGATAAGTAGTGCCTTGTGGTCTCTTTGTGTGATGAGACTTGCATAGATCTTTTTTTTTTTTTTCTTTACTTTGAATTACAAAGCTGACCTGTGTCAATCTGATAATGCGTTCACAGTGTTAACTGCATTGGATCTTCTTGCAAAGTTTTGCATTACTCTAACTCTCTACTTACTAAATGAAAAGCCTGGGAGCAACAAAGAAGCCAATGAATGCCAATAAACATGATTTTTCTAAGTTACTGTTATATCAAAACCATATCCCCAATAGACATGGTTTCATCAACTTAACCTCATTAGTCCAAAACTTAGAATCCTTTGAGAAGATCAGAATCTTCCATGATTACAACAAATCAAAACAAGAATCATGGGAATGATAAGGAGATTGTAACTGAATACCAACATTACTATTAAAGCAACATATCAAAAAAAGAATAATGGGAATGATAAGTAGACTGTTACTGAGTACATGTTTTATTTTAATTGAAAAGTGGGTGTACATGTTTAGCTTTTCTTTTCCTTAAAAAACAGAGAGGAACTGTCTCTTCTTTTACTCTCCATTTTTTCTCTATCATTAATAACAATGATAACATATTAATTATGTTTAATTTTTTTTTCTCTGTTTCCATTTTACAGATTTTACTATAATATTAATAACACAAGGTGGTGCAGCAGGTGGGCTGTAAAGGTGGGTGTGTGCAGGGTGGTGCAGAGGTGGTGTGTGCAGGGTAGGGCAGTAGGTAGGCTGTGCAGGTGGGTGTGTGCAAGGTGGTGCAGCAGGTGGGTGCATGCAGGGAAGGTGTGCAAGGGGATTTGGTAGGGAGATGAAGCGCGGGTGGGGTTCAGGGGACTGGGACAGTGGCTATGCAAGCTGGGTGGTGATGGCAGTGCAGTGAGTGGTTGTGAGGGAGAGGAAGAAAGGACGAGAAAGAGAAGGGAAAGAAAAGAATGGAGAAGGAGATGGTGATGGTAAAAGAATGGAGAAGGAGATGGTGATGGTGTCGGCAGTGGAGGTGCAGCGGGTACAGGTGGCAGGGGGAGGAAGAAAGGAAGGAGAGAAGAGAAGGGGGAAAGAAATAAAGAAGAAGAGGAGGCAGTGGGTGTGCAGGTGGGTGTGTGCAGGGTGGTCCATCTCCTAAACACCTTGAAACACAAGAACATCATAAAGTTCTACACTTCTTGGGTTGATGTTGCCCACAGAAACATAAATTTTGTCACTGAGATGTTCACCTCAGGGACTCTCAGACAGTAAGTGATGTGGGTTTTATGTAGTCTTTTAACACGGATACCTTTTTTTTTTCTTTTCTTCTCTTGCTTATCTGGTTAAGATTATAGTGTATTATGAGATTTGAAACGTTCTGGCTTTTGGGGTTATTTTGTTGGTAATTATAGTGTATTATGAGATTTGAAACGTTCTGGCTTTTGGGGTTATTTGGCTGGTAGGTATAGGAAAAAGCACAAGAGGGTTAACATAGGGGCATTGAAGCATTGGTGTAGGCAGATTTTGAGAGGGCTTCTTTATCTACACAGCCATGATCCACCAGAGGGGAATGATATATGACTCTTCTTTTTTTCTTCTTCTAAAAACTTGGATTGTTATCATATTAATAATCTTCATCTGCCTTTGCATTCTTACATTTGCATAAAGTGTCTAGTTATGTTCGGAGTTCATCTGTAGTTGCTACATGCAATGAGTTGGAAGTCATAGTTGTCATCTCAATGCATAATTCAACATGTTGTGTTTAATTAGACTGGCTCTTGTAGTCCTTCTGGGGTGTGAGTCATTTACTTATCTTAAACCATGTAATGTGCCTTATAGTCTATGGATTTGATTTTCAGAACATGGCCCCATTTTAAAAAAAGGAATAGTTTCTTGCATTCCAAATGTACAAAATGATCATGCCCCCAGCACTCCAAAACAAGTGTACAAGACAAATGAAAGGTGGGAAAGATTTGGATCAACATTGCTGATCACTATCAAAACAAGTACTGTACAAGACAAAATGACAATGGATTAGAATATGGTCAACATATATAAATTCCTCTTCATATCTTCAACAGACAGAACTGCAGAATGTACGTTAGGCAAGAGGTGAGCATGATAGGCACTCGTTACTTGGTTGCCACTGCCAACTGGGTCCTTGGAGAGCTTGCATCCTGTCTCCCTCAGGTGAGATGTCTCTTATACATTCTTCTTGCAAGATCCCTTACCATAAAGTGATTGTCATGTCCAGTGAATCTTTTTATTATTTTGACTTTCTTTGCAGTATGTAACAAATGGTTGAGTGCTTCTTCTTCTTCAACATCACAAGGCTAATATTTTTGTTGTATGGTAGCATAGACGGGTTTTAATTGACCGAATATGGGATTATGAAATCTTGCCCCTTGGTGATCTTGCAGTAATGTTTTAAAATGATAAATACTGAAGATGAAAATGAATCCACACTTCTATTTCAGCTTCTCACTACTGTGGTGGAGGTGGGCGATGAAAAGGTCGCGTGCCATATTCCAGCTATCATATCAACTGTTGCCACTGCTGTTTCAAAGCACATACCTCCTACTCGAGAGCCATGGCCTCAAATATGTGTTTCTTGTTCTCAAGTGGATGCCTAAATTCTGAGTGGTTTGAATAAAAAGTTTCAGATTTCCTGTGTATTACTTCCTTTCCATTTTAGAAGCCCTGGTAGTGACATGCTGTATTGATTTCAGCTTGTTCTCTGTTGTTTTGATGATTGTGAACTGATTTAATTTTTTCCGTTTAATTCCTTTATACTTTGGATCTTAAGGTGGTTGAGAAGGGCTTTACAGCATTAGCAACAAAAGCCCAGACTTGGGAGGATTCTATCCAAGATGGAATTAAGGAGAATGAGTCAAGCTCCGAGTGGACGTCTGGCTGGGCTACCATTTCTCAAACATTTTCAGGTCTCTTGTAACAGGCTTGGCTCGTACCTGTGCAGTTAATGGTACATCCTTTTTTTTTTTTTTTTTTAAATCATTCAAAATGAGTTATTAGGCAATCATTCAATTTCATATTATAATGTGGTTTGATGTAGATACTTTATCATTAATTTATTGACTATGATATTCAATTTGTAGAAGAATGACACTAACTGAAAACTCTCAATGAAATGCTCTGTTTTGGACTAATCACATGATAGACTAGCTCCGGACATTTATTAGCCTCAGGATGAAGGTGCTATTGGTTTCTGATAATTTCTAAGATAGAAACATGCTGATTGGGGTTTACTAAATAGTCCTTAATTAGTAATGAAAGCAGATGGGTTTGGTTTAGTTGGAAAATGTTTTCAGATAAGATGATAGGATAGTTTGTCAAGTGATGATTGGGCAATGGCATATTCATGGTTGGGTCTTTAAGATGATCTGACTTCTGAGTAATGCCAACATTTCCTAGGTGGGCCCAATTGTTGCATCTTATGGGTAACTCATGGTTTTGTTGTCTTTTATGGGCCTGTATATAATATGCTAACTCTTGTTAATGGGCTAGTGCTTTTATTTTGGATTGTATTATTTTCAATTGTGCATGTGGTTTCAATGTGTCAATTTTTTTTCTTTTTTTCCCCAACATATGCTGTCACTTGTCTGTTTCTACCTTTGCCACTTATATGTCAGATATCTGTCATTTAAACTTATAATTAATATGACCATGCCAAGAAGGAGAGGAGTCTAATTCATTGCCCCCTACGTTGTGTATAAATGAGGCTTCGGCATTGCTTGGGTGCATTATGAGATACATTACTGAAACAGATGCAACTTCAGATCTGAAAATGGAAGAGTTGTTAGTAATTTGGGTAGAACTAATTGCGGACTGGCATGCTTGGGAAGAAATGGAGGATTTATCAGTCTTTGATTCTATTCAAGATGTTGTCAACTTGCATAGGAAATGTGAGTTAAAGAATTTCTTTGTAAGAAGGATGCCTTCACCACCTGAAAGTGCAGTTTGTTGTAGTGTATGAAATGATGTCGCCTGACATGCCGGTTGCATCATCGTCATGCATGGATGAGGATGACAAAGATGATGCAAGGATGCAATTCATAATAGATGATGCAATTCATATACAGCTATTGAATTGAATTGAATAGACTCAAATTTGGACTATTTTTTCAGCATTTCTTTTTTTATTCTCAATGAATTTCCATACACATTCATTACATGTAGTTAGATATCTGTATATTGATTGAGTCCTAGTTTTATGTTAATAATTTGTAAAATGTCTATACGGTACCAGCAGTTGCAATTTCTTCAAGTGGTGTGACAAAGTTACTTGTAATTGGGTTCCTAATGCTGTTGAGTCTTCATACCCAACTTGCTCTTGTGGGGCTGGAAAGTGCAATCTTCGTACTGAAAAGGATGGGAAAGATGCTGGTAGGAAGTACTTTGCCTGCCATGTTAAAAAGGTAGTGCTTATTACTTGAATCTGTTTTATTTGTTTCTTTTGATTTGTCAAGAATTTGCCTTCTGTTATTAAATGGAACTTGAATATCAGGATAAGGATATCATTTACTAAATAAGAAATAGGTATCACAAAAGAAATGTATGAAGTTTAGTTGTTATTTGATAGAATCAAAACAAGGAAATGATGTGACCATTTAGAGGTTGTGGGTCTTTAGGTGTCTGGAGTGTAGCTCCCATATCCATTGTCCTGGAAATTAAAATTGTATTGCAAATCGTTCAAGAGGATGAATCAAATCATATCGGGAATTTTAGGATTTCTTATTCTTCTTGTAAAAATAAAAAAACAATTAAAGATTAAGAAAAGTGAGGGAAAAAGTGGTTATTCATAATCCATCCATTTTCATTGAACCATGTGTGTAGCAGCATAATTATGAGTGCATTCCTTGCTCTCACAGATGGGTGCATTAGTATACTTTATATGCTTATGATGCACATGATGGAATAATTTCTTCTATTTGGTACTAACAGTACCTACATGTTAACTATGGTCCATGAGCCTTTTTCCATGTTGTTTCTTTCCTGTTAACCATAGGTCCATAGATGAACTTTGTACTAACACTACGAAATTTATTAGGAGGTGAATCACTTGCCATGGTCTTTTTTTGTCAATGATCTACTGATTTTTTATTGTAAATCTTATTCTTTGTTTTACTTGTGAAATCCAGTTGACATTTGGTCAGGGGCTGAAGGTGGTGCTGTTAAGGTATGGCCTTGGGAGTTTGTGAAAAATCTCTCAATCAGACATCAGAAGAAAGGCACATGGCTACTTTAAAAATGGAGAGAGCATGTATTGACCTTCGGAACCAGGTCATTGTGAATGAGTGTGCCAGTTATCATCTTCACAAAAGCGTGGAGTGTTGACTTTAAAGATGGAGTCAGCAAGGTGATAAACACAAAGGCTAAGGAGAAGTCGGGGGATTCTGGGAAGCACTGAAGCAAGGATAGGACGGAGGAAAGAAGAGAGGAAAAGGGTCATGGAAGTAACGATAGAGGAAGGGCTAAGATTGATTTATTGGAGGGCTTCTTCCACCAAAAAAGACAAAACTTGGCAACTCTTTGGTTTTTATTTCTTTTAGAAATGAAGTGGATAAACCTTCTAAGAAAGTTGTGGGTTGATTTTGTGTTATATATTTATGTATTTCTAAATATTGTAAATTGCACATTTAAATTCAAGCTAGTACATTGATTTTTTAAATAAAGTAACTGATGATGTGTGATATTAATGTGTAGGTGTGAATGCTACCATTTATGGTTTTTTTTTTTTTTGTGATTTTTAAAAAATGAATTTAGGCAAATAAAAAAAAATTACTGCAAAATTATTTTAAAAATGATAATAATAATTAAATTAGGGATGGTTCCAAACCGTCATTTAACATAGTAAAAACCCGTTTCAATATCAACAATTAGAATTTAGAACGGTTTTAAAAATTTTGAAAGTGTTTAAAACCGTTCCAAAACAAACTACTAATTGTAAGGACGCTTAAAATTGGAACGGTTCTAGAAAATCAGGTAGTGTTTATAACTGTATCAAAATTATAAATTTGGAACAGTTTTAGAAAATATAAAAGTGTTTAGAACCGTTCCAAAAAGGACTACGAAGCGTTCCAAATATTTGAATTTGAAACGGTCAAGAAACATCTGGCAGTGTCTAGAACCGTTCCAAAATTTATAATTTGGAACGGTTCTAAAAAACTTGGAACGGTTTTCAACAGTTCCAAAACATTCAATTTGGAACGGTTTTGGCCCGTTCCAATGTCTTAGGAACATGGACATTTGTAATGGTTTAGGACCGTTCCTATTTTGTTAGGAACGATTCTGGGCTGTTCCTATATGCTGTTTTTGGTGTAGTGAAGACTTGGACGGGGTCCATCTACCCCGCAATGATCCTTTGCTCCTGACTCTGAGGTTGGGGAACTTCAATGTTAAGAGGATCCTCGTGGAACCTGGGAGCTCCTCGGAAATCCTCTACTACGACTGTTTCAAGAAAATGGGTCTGAAAGAGGAGGACCTGCAGGAAACCCGCACCCCACTGGTGGGTTTTAGCTCTAAGTCTGTATACCCCAAAGGGAAGATCTCCCTCAAAGTCGGGGGGGGGGGGGGGGGGGGGGGGGGCCTCCATGACCGCAGACTTCATGGTGGTGGACGCACCGTCACCATACAATGCCATCATGGGAAGGACCTGGCTGCACAACATAGAAGCTGTGCCCTCCACCCACCACCAAAGGCTCAAGTTCCCGTTGCAGAACTGGGACGGTAGCTTCAAGGTGATCATAGTCCGCGGCGACCAGCAGATGGCCAAAGAATGCCTCATGGCCGTGGTCCCCGGCGAAGTAGAGCCACAGTGAGTCCACATGGCCGAGCCCCCGAGCAGAAGAGTGTAGAGTGTCGCGACCCCGGACCGGGTTCAGGGACCAAATCCGGGATTGGGACTAATTAGAATAATGATAATGGTGATAAGGGTATGTTTGGTGCCAATACGTACACGGGTTAATAAAGAACACACATTACCCGTGCACCTGATTTCCCACAGGAGTCCGCGGTGAGGATTTCACAACAACTTTAAACATTTTGTATAATTGCGGAAGCGTATGGCAAATCAAGCATATGAATCATTTCCAAAATAATAAGGCTGATTACATTTGAATATGAGTATCAGAATGAGCAATGTCCTAAAGCATAACCCGGAAGTACATATTCAAGTTTAATCAGAAGATCAGTTAATTACAGTTCCCAAAATTAGAGGCCAACAAAGGCCAATATAAACAAAACAATAACCACCAAAAAACTATCCACACGGCCCCCAAAATGTTTCGTATCTCGGCAGCCCGATGTTTACATAACATCGTCGGCACGCCACTCGACTAGCGGTTGCGGTTCTCCGACCGCCTCCTCTGGCTCCTCCTCGGGGAGACCAACAACGGGACCTGAGTACCAAAGCAAAGGGGGTCAGACACGACGGTCTGGCAGGTGAATAAAAAGTATAAACATTTAATGATAAAACATTTACCTTGGAAACAGTTAAACCTGTCTAAATAATACTTTCGTGAGTAAATGCATCGTTTAATTTAAAACATCCATGCAGGTAAAACATATAGAGGTAACCAAGGAATACGAGAAACGAGCAAAATGGCAACCACACAAAGCTAAATCCTCTATCACCGAAGTGATAGAGCAAGCAAGTCAAGGCGTTGACCTCAGTCACCGAAGCGAGGAGGTACAACGAAATACATATACATATATACTATATACAAGACATGACCACGGTAGCAAGCCAGACATCAGGAACCACAGTAGCAATCTGCGGTATCAGGACAAGACCACAGTTAAATAACCGGGTAACAAGATCCAAACTGCAGTTGGTGGGACAAGAGGGGGATCACCTAGTCAGTAGATCAGACTAACAAGGTATCCAAGCTTAGTGGTGCCGACTCATAGGTCAAAACATGGAAATCAATACAGGTGTAAAATAAATCAAGTACAAGACTATATTCGGGCAAGACGTGGGTGCTCAAGGCACAGCTATCATATCAGGTCTGGCATGTATATCAAGGCTAGCAAAACAGTACAAGTATACTTTCAAGGTTTTCGGGATGATAGATTCTAGATCATCAATTTCGAGAATAACAAGGTAAAGTGCCCTTTTGAAAAGCCAAGACAATGTCGGGTTAAAACTAATCCAAGTGAATAGGGATCCCGTATGTCTGTATAATAAAGGAAACTTGGTACTCTTTGAATTTGGGAGACATTCCGGGTTCCTTATACACTATAGTAGCCTCAATGCTTGAATGAATCTCGATGATGTGGTTTCTCTCTCTAACGTACTACCAACAAACACTTCACCTATGCTTCGAACACAATCCCAGGTGAGCGGTGCCCATTGCTCTCAGAAAGGTTCAAAAGCAATGGGGTGGAGGCTCCCTTCAATCCTCTTTTATTCATAGAATTCAGGGAATTTCGGTTACCTTGCGGTCAGATGGCGGTTAGCCGCCATCGAATCCGGCGGTTAACCGCTGGCTGACCGTGAGGCTGACCGTGGAATTGCAGCTCTCTGGAATTGTAACCGCTACAATTCGGTTGGCTGGCTGTTAGCCGCGGATGAATTCGGCGGTTAGCCGCTAGCTGACCGTGAGGTTACAGCTTTCTGGAAACGTAACCGAACTTGCTTCGGTTAGCCGCTAGTCACCAGGCGGCTAGCCGCTGGGCGACCGCCAGTCACGGGAATTTCTTCACTGGGTTCAGATTCAGGTCTTCCCTTCCCCAAACCAATTCCTTTCATTCTTCATTTGACATTCATACAATCACCAAGAGAAGGAAGACAACCAACATCACAAGGATTCACTTAGGCATTGTACAAAAGATGAACCAAAAGTTACAATTCAAGATTTAAAGGTAACAAATGAAACAAAGCTAGAAATCATGTTAAAACAATAAAGAGGCTTACCAACTCTTTTCAAAAGCATTTAACATCATTGAATGCTAAGGAAACAAGTCATTAATGAGGTATAAATCAAGTCTACATGTCATGGAAATCATAAAAACCAAAACATCCATTCAATCCACTTGCCTTAGAGTCTCTAAACAAAGAAATCAAGCTATTACTCTCTCCCTCCAAGCCAAGGGTGCAATCTACACAAAACCCCCAAAATACAAACCCTAAAATGGGTCAAACAAGGAATAGGGAGAAGAAAGCTTCAATAATGATAATAGGGCTCCTCTAAAACTAGAAGAACACAAATCTAAGAGATTGGAAAGGAAAACTTACTAGGAAAGTCCTCAAAAGGCAAGATGAGCTTCAAGAGAGTTCTAAAATGGGTGGCTTCCTTCCACAAATAGTATCAATGGATAGCTCTAGTAGTGAGGAAGAAGAAGGTGACATTCATTTCTTGATTGATGCAAGGTGGGTGGTGCTTGATGGTGGAGAAGCAAGAAGAAGAATAGAAGGAAGCAAAGAAACCCTAGGTTGAAACTCTTGTGCTGCAAAAAGAGTGAAAGAAGAAGATGGGTCTCTATATAAAGCATTTTGGAATGGGCTCCACCACTAAGGAAACTCTTTGGGCTGAAATCACTATTCTCGAGACCTCGGACGAAATCGACGAAGAAGGGAAAAGTGGTCATCGAAATATCTAGTTTCTAAAAAGTATATGTTTCGCGGGTTTCGAGGTAATCGACTCTCGGGTACAGATTTTATGTAAAAAGACTGTTTTGCCCTCAATGCAAGAAAATCGGGTTTCAGGGTTCCGAACGGGTACGGGATCAACATGAAAGTTGTAGGGATTAACAAGACGAGTAAAACGGGATAGAAATGCAAATCACCGGAATACGAATAATCCCCCAACACTAGTAAAACTATCCAATAAGGGAACCCTCAAAAGGGTCCCACCAACCCAAAGCACTAAAACTCTCCCAAAACAATAAAAGAAAAGAGTTATTCTAGTCCAAGCTTAGTCAAAAATCACTAATCGAGCTTAGCACTAACACGCAACGTAATTAGCACTAATCGAGGTCGCTCGGGTCGGGGTCTTACATAGAGGACCTCACCGAGATCAGGATCGACTCCAACAACCCAGAGAGATACTTTCTGCTCAGAAGTCAACTTACAAAAGCCGAAAGATCCGAGCTTCTTGACTTCCTATTACAAAACAGAGAGGTCTTTGCTTGGATGCCCTACGAGATGCCCAGCATTGACCCTGAAGTCATGAGTCATAAGCTGAATGTGGATCCCGGACACAAGCCTGTAGTCCAAAAGACTAGCAGGATCGGGATCCAGCAAGCAGAGGCAGTGACCGAAGAGGTCAAGAAGTTGTTGGAGGCTAAAGCTATCAGGAAAGTCCACTACCCTGTGTGGCTAGCTAATATAGTAGTGGTCAAGAAGAAGAATGGGAGCTGGAGGGTCTGCGTGGATTTCACCGACCTCAACAAAGCCTGTCCCAAAGACAGCTTCCCGCTTCTGAAGATTGACCAATTGATTGACGCCACTGCCGGGCACGACAGGATGAGTTTCCTCGATGCTTACCGAGGTTACCATCAGATTCCGATGCACGGGCCTGACGAAGAAAAGACCGCATTCATAACACCCAAAGGCATCTACTGTTACAAAGTAATGCCCTTTGGGTTAAAAAACGCCGGTGCCACTTACCAGAGGCTGCTAACCAAGATGTTTCAGGCCCAGCTCGGCAAGACGGTTGAAGTGTACATAAACGATATGGTCGTCAAGTCTAAAAGGTCACAGGACCACTTGTCTGATCTAAATCAAACCTTCACCGTCCTCAAAGAGTTCAAGCTCAAGCTGAATGCATCCAAGTGTGCATTTGGTGTCGGATCCAGCAAGTTTTTGGGCAGCCTGGTCACTCGACGAGGGATAGAGGCCAATCCCGAGCAGATCTCGGCGATCCAAGCCATCCAAAGCCCGAGCACGGCAAAACAAGTTTAGAGGCTTACAGGGATGGCAGCAGCACTGAACCGCTTTATCAGCAGAGCTTCGGACAAATGCCGTCCCTTCTTCTAGCTTTTGAAAAAGAGCTCAAAGTTCCAATGGACTCCGGAGTGCGACAGAGCCCTTCAGGAACTCAAGGGATACCTCTCTTCACCTCCCCTGGTGTCCACCCCGACGCAGGGCGAGGTCTTATACTTGTATCTGGCCGTCTCGGATCACGCACTGAGCTCGGTGCTCATCAGAGAAGAAGACAGGCATCAAAGGCCTATCTATTACGCAAGCAAGATCCTGCTGGATGCCGAGACGAGATACCTGTCATTGGAGAAACTCGCATTTGCACTCATCAGTGCCTCCCGCAAGCTCTTCCACTACTTCCAGACATACTCCATCATGGTTGTAACAGAACATCCACTAAAATCCCTGTTCCGAAAGGCTGACTTCTCTGGAAGGGTGTCCAAATGGGCCGTCGAACTGGGGCAGTATGATATCCAATATCAACCCAGAACGGCAATCAAAGCCCAGGTGCTAGCAGACTTCATCGTGGAATTCACCTCTTCTAGTTCGGCACCGAGCCACCTTGACACCGAACTGGGGGACAAGGAGGTGGGGGCAACCACCAAGACCAAGATGGAACAGGAACGGTTCTGGAAACAGTTTCTCGACTCATCCTAGAAGGTCTTCGTCGATGGGTCCTCAACCTCCAAGAGGGCTGGCGCGGGCATAGTTCTCCAATCTCCGAAGGGCCTTGTCATCGAGCAAGCCCTGACTCTTGACTTCAAAGCATCAAACAACGAAGTTGAGTACGAAGCGCTGATCGCAGGGCTGGGTAGCGCAAAAATTCTAGGGGAGCGGCAACTGGTGGTCTTCAGTGATTCACAGCTGGTGACGAACCAACTGAATGGAGACTACCAAGCCTGTGACGATAGGATGGCGGCCTACCTAGCCCACGCCAAACAACTCCTCTCTCAGTTCCAAAAAGCTGAAGTCAGGCAGATCGGCAGAGACTCCAACTCTCACGCCGACGCGCTTACCAACCTGGCCTCTGCTGTCGAGGTAGGAAGAAAAATGACCGTCGAAGTGGAAGCACTAGACAAACCAAGCATAGAATTCCAACCACCTCGGTATATCCTGTGTGCCGACCTCGGTCCGAGCTGGATGGACGAATTCATTTCCTACCTCAAGGACGACCAACTCCCCGAGAACAAGAGCCAGGCCCACAAAATCAGGCTGAAAGCAACTTGGTTTTGGCTCTCTCCAGATGGTAAGCTCTATAAAAAGTCCTACAATGGCCCCTACCTCCAATGCGTTCACCCGAGCAAAGTCGAAGACTTCCTTTATGAAATCTATGAAGGGATCTGCGGCAGTCACATTGGAGGTCGGTCACTGGCCTATCGAGCAATCAGCCAGGGGTACTGGTGGCCTTACATGCAGAAGGACGCCCATGTCTATGCCAGGAAATATGAAAAGTGCCAGAAGTTCTCTCACTCTCTCCATCAGCCAGCACACGACCTGAGTCCTCTTTCCAGTCCTTGGCCTTTCGCCCAATGGAGACTGGACCTAGTGGGACCTCTCCACCGAGCCCCAGGGAATAAGAGGTGGCTAATAGTAGCCACTGACTATTTCACCAAGTAGATAGAAGCTGAAGCGTTGTCCTCCATCACCGAGAAGGATACTAAAAACTTCGTGTGGAGAAACATCGTGACAAGATTTGGAGTGCCTCGTGCCTTGATCTCGGACAACGGGACTCAGTTCGACTCCAACTTCTTCAAGAACTTCTGTCAAGAGCTTGGCATCAGGAACTACTATTCCACTCCGGCATACCCCCAGAGCAATGGTCAGGCCGAAATCTCTAATAAGGTGGTGCTCGATGGACTCAAGAAGAGACTAGACCGAGCCAAAGGAAGATGGGTAGAGGAGTTGCCGAGTGTCCTTTGGGCATACAGGACTACCCCAAGGCACTCGACCTCGGCTACACCCTTCTCCCTGGCCTACGGGATGGAAGCTGTAATTCCACTTGAGGTCGGCCTCCCAACCCTCAGGTCGGAATTGTTCGATCAAGGTCAGAACGATGTAAACCTTGCTATAGAGCTCGACTTAGCTGAAGAACGAAGGGATGCAGCAGCCATTCGCCTCGCTTCTTATCAGCAACAGTTGGCCAGAGGATACAATCAGAGGGTCAAGGAGAGGAAATTCTCACCTGGAGAACTAGTCTTAAAGAAGACACTTCCAGCAGACAAAAATCCCAGCGAAGGAATGCTTGCACCGAACTGGCATAGGCCATTCAAAGTAACCTCGGCAGCTGAGCAGTCTGAATACAAACTTGAGGACATGGAGGGTAGAGAGCTACCACGCCCCTGGAATGCCACTCACCTCAAGAAGTACTATTTTTAGACTGTATTCAATTCTGAAAGTTAATAAAATCAGTTCTTGTGGAAGAATGTGTTTTGTTACTTTCGAATTTCGCCAAGTTACGGAACTCGGCATATGCACACAGCTCGGTTGAAAGACCAGTTTGCATTCGGCTCGGTCATAGGACCAACCACCCCTTAGCTCGGTTACGAAACCAGCTATCTCGGCACGGTCACAGGACTAGCCACACCAGCTCGGTTTCGAAATCAGCTACTTCGTCTTGGTCATAGGACCAGCCACTTAAGTTCTAGTTACAGAACCAAACTTTGCTACGGTTATGGAACCTAGCCTTCTAGCTCTGGTCACAGGACCGAGCTCCTTTTCGTCCTACCTAACTCATTGACTCGTTACGGTTGCAGAACCCAGCTTAGTCACTTGACCTTGGTAAAGGACCTATCTTACTACTGATTTCAGTTATAGAACCAAGTTCAGATACCTGTCTTTATTCCTGTTACTTGTTTTATCTTGATTGCAAGACCAAATACAAAAAATAAAAATAGGAAAAGAGATGGAAAAAACAACATTTCAAGCACAAAGGGTGGTACATAAAAAGATTTCATCCATCAAAATAGTGTTTTTGTACAAACTGAAGAAGAAAAAGTACAAAGAATTTCCCCCACATGCAGAAAAGTAAATAAAAAAAGAAGACAACATCAAGACAGCTGATCAACGTCAATCACAGAGACATCGCCGGTCTCACCGCCATCACCACCACCATCAGAAGCAGAAGGAGAAGCCTCCACATTGTCGGCCCCGAGATCGGCAGTAGGGGTCTCGGCAGCAGGAGCTTCGAGGGTCTCTTGAGGAACTTCAGAGGAGACCAAAGGGTCGGCAGCTGGAGGATCAAGAGAGGCCTCGGTGAATGAGGGGGCAGGCGACTTGGGCTCGGGGCAAAGGAGCTTGGGCAGATTCTGGTATATGGGGTGATCCTCGGGGACCCCCATTTCTCTGAGCATTGCCAAACAGCCCATCTCGAATAGCTCCTCTCCCAGCCCTACGAGTTGATCTTCATACTGTTTGGTCGTCTGGGCCACCCCATCCTAGAAGGAGGCGTCGATCTCTGCTTGCCGCGAGACCTCGAAGTCAGCTCTCAGTTTAGCCGAGACTTCCTTTTCGGCCTGCAGCAGAGCGTCGACCTCGGCCCTTTCTCTCCTCAAGGCCTCCATCTCGGCCTCCAGTTGGTCCGCCCTCTTTTCCTTCTCGTACGCCACCGCCGGAAGCTCGTGGTTCTCGGCACTCGTCTTGGAGATTTCCACCACGGGTCCCTCCATTTCTTCATTCAGCTTGGCGTACTCCTCGTGGGACTTCCTCAGCTGCTCCGAGCTTCCCTCCAGAGCTGATGCAAGCTTTTGCCTGTCGGCTTGCAGTGATTGGATCATAGAGCAGCTCTGGCGAGACTTCTCCAACGCCACCTGAGACCTCTGCACGACCTGAAAAAGGAAAGAGGCAAGAGTTAGCAGAACACAAAGCACATCTACAGAATTTAATAACTCATTGGATGCTCCTTACCAGCAGGGCCGACGTGAGGTTGGCCATGTGCAGCGCGCCCTCATCCATTACCCTCAGCCGGTCAATATCTGCCGGGAGCGCGCACGCACCCGCCAACGCCGCCGCGACTGCCGGACTGCTGGATAACCTATGTCCGGTAGTCAGCGGCGGCCCTGGCCCGAGGAAGAAGGATGGCCTCCATGGCTCGAACCCTAGAGCATGGGGCACCAAGGGCTGAGCAGGGTTTTGCCGAGATGAACCCTCACCCATGGGCGTCGCCTACACTCTCTCCTCTTGCCTCTGCTCCACCTCCGTTCTCTGCTCCTCTCTTCTCTCCTCCTCCTCCTCCTCCTCCTCCTCGGCCCCCTGCCTCAGGTCCCTCCTCTCCTCTGCCGAGGTCGACCGGGTCGCCCTCTCCTTCCGAGGTCTGGACTGGCGCAGGTCTTCACCCCTCGCCTTTTTTGTTTTCCTCTCCTCCTCCCTCACGTCGATCGGATGATGTCAGGAAGAGCTGGAGGACGGTGCCCTAGGGGCATCCCTAGAGGAGGAGTCGACGGACCTCGAAGAAGAGGAGGCCCGTTTGCCGAGGAGTTTCTCCCTGAGGTTGGTGGTGGCGAATCCCTGACGGCCCCTTTCCATCTTTGAGTCAGAAAGATGTCCTTCAAAAGCTTGATCCCGGTCGGTAGCGGAGGAGCTCGACTGTTGCTCAACCGACTTTGGCGCGTAGCTGACCCCGGTCACCAAATACTCGATCGCCTGCCTCCTCGAGTAAGACTTATATCTTGGCTCGTACCCCAAGAGACAGTAAGCAGCCCTCCCTTGGTGACCGTGGTAGCGTTGGATGGCGTCTAGCCAATCGCAGTTCCTCCTCCAGCCAGCACGCACAGCTGCCTGCCTTCTCTCGCCGACCTCTGCATGACAGATAGAGAAGGTTAGTTCGACAAATACAGAAGATGTCAGTTCGGCAAGGAAAGAAAGTGGATAAAAAACTCAAGCTGTTGAGCTCGGTATTTACTTGGGAGAAGCCCGAAGTGACGAGGTACCCTGTACCTCCTTTCTGCCTCGGTATCTTCCGCACCGAAGTCCCAGTTGCCGTCAACGAACAATCAATCGCTCTCGGTGTGGCGCATGGAATCCTCGAGGGAAGTAACAAAGGGGACCATCTTTGGTTTTCCCCAGAGGTAATAACAGTGGTCGGGCTCCCCTGTTGATTTACAGACGTCGTAGACCTCCTCGATATCGTGCACGCCGAGGTGAATACCCAAGATCTTATTCAGTTCTGCCGCCCCCATTATAATCTTATAGCTATTCGGCATTAATTGGCATGGGGCGAGGTGCCATGTAGCCAAACATTCCCTAAGTAGAGGATGGACGGGGAACCTGACCCCTCCCTCTACTACCGAGACCAGAGGAAAAGGCATCCATCCGTCTCGGTATGAGAAAGCATCCCATGGGTCTTTTGGGTCATCTAGCCTAGCCCGGACATCATCCGGGATGTTATACTTCTCCCTAAAGCTGTTCATGGTCCCGTGGTCTCAGCCAGACAGTGATACACCCCTACACCCATGTTTGAGGATCATAGAAGACTGGAGAGATACAGAAGGACATAACCCTAACGGGAAAAGCAGTGGAAGAAAGATGCTGAAAGGGAAGACGAATAAGAGAGGACTTACAGACAAAGGAAGCAAAAAGCAGAAGAGCAGGAGAACAAGAAGGCACATGAATGGTCTAAATCTCGCTCTAGCAGAGTCTCCCCCCAGATTCAAATCGCCAAAGTAGAAGAAGAAGAGAGGGTTCGCTGCTTTTATAGGACAACAGCACGCCTTTTCAAATTCCAAAGGCACGCGCTCAAAACGGCGCCTCGGAAGCCACAGATGTCGCTTCGGATCAGCCGTATAGCCAAACGAACACTGACACGTGGCAGAGGCGGTGCGCCTTCCGCAATAATGATGTCAGAGCAATTAATTGCCTCGGGCAGGCACAGCGGTTTCGGCGCCCTCTGGCAGACAGGCTGGCGTCGGGTAAGAAATTCTAGATACAGCTGCGTCATGATTAAGATCTTACACCAGCAACCGATTTCAAGATGCAGGGCTACGAGCTCGGCATTACAAAACCCATATACTTAGCTCCCGACCTCAATCAAGTTCCAAAACTCTAATATGGTCAGCAACTAGGGGCAATTGTGTGGGGTGTTTATCTAATACCGAGGTTACCCCTGACCTAGGTAAAAGTACCAATCAAGAGCTGCCTCGGCCTCATTTACCCAGTTCGGCAAATGCGCCAGCTGGTACCAATGGGGAGTTGGTCTCGGTAAGGGTACCAGCCACGCTCTTTCTGGGCTCTGTCTCGAGCGTCTCGGTAACAGTACCCGACCTTGAGCAAGCCCGACCTCAGTGGCCTCCACTTCGGCCCACTTGACCGAGGTGGGCATTGATTGTCTAATCTCCATTATGAGATGGGACAGCTATGCTGCAGAGCGTGCCAACAGGAGGGGCGGCCGCCGGATTCCGGCAGAGGGCTATCCTTACCTATCAATCACGTCCTCATTAATTAAGGGGATTGAGGAAGATCTGATGGGACAAAGCTCTCACCTACCCCCACTCAGGAAGCTTCCACTCAACTATATATACCTGCATGGTAAGCCCATAAGAGGTACGTTGAGATATACAACACTTGGCCTGAACCGTCTTCCTCTTCCTCACTTCACACTAGTTCAGTGACTGCACTAACTCAGGCGTCGGAGTGCCTTTGGCTAATAGCAGCCTGGGGCCCTGACTTTTGTTTATCTTTCAGGTTCGGGATTTCCATTACTCCCAGACCAGATAAGCAGCATCATTAAAAAAGCTTTATCATCGTCTAAATCAAGTCCATAATATTCAGGCACTTACAATATACATAGTAATATTATATATTAAATCTCATTTTCTCCCCTTTCTTATATAAATTATCACAACAAACACATTATACATAATTATTTATTTAGTTTTTTTTTTTAAATCTGTTTTTTAGAAAAATGGTTGGAGTATCACAACCTTTCAACCTTGACTTCTCTTTACATAATGAAGATCCTGAATTTATTCATTTAGATCAAGATTAGGGGATAGAAGTAGATAGTCATAATCCTCAAAAACCCGAACTCATTGGTGGTGAAGGACCTGCAGGCCTAGGTTCTACAACTAAAAAGAATCGAAGAGAGATTGACTTCTCCTGTATGAGAGCATTTTGTTAGAGTTAAGATCTAAAACTAGAGGAGGAATAGATGAATAGACACAATGTAAATATTGTAAAGATCTTCTCACACTAGAACATGGCCACCTTCTTAGACACACGAGAACATGTGTGCCCAAACACACACATACCGTTGGCATTGGGGCAAGCAGTGGGACATCCAAACACAACTTTCTCAAACAAATTCAACTGGCGGTTTAGGAGTTTTTAACTATGAACCTAAGAACGTTTGTGCCCAAACACACGAATACCGCTGGCGCTGGGGCAGGGAGTGGGACCATCCAAACACAATTTTCTCAAACAAATTCGACTGGTGGTTTAAAAGTTTTTAACTATGAACCTAATAATGCTAGATATCAACTTGTAAGGTTTATTATAGTTCACCAATTACCATTTATAGTTGCCGAAAACCGGCACTTTGAAAGATTTTTTAGGGAAGCCTTTGCTCCTTCTCATGGCAGAAAATATCTAGAGTTACTGCCAAAAATAATGAAGTAAAACTTCTTTGAAAAATAAGAAGAGTTTAAAACAGGTTTTTCAAAACATACATGGAAAAGAGGCTTTAACTTCAAATTTATAAACATCTAAACAAAATGTGGGCTACATTGCAATCACACCATATATTGATAGTGATTGGGTGGTGCAGAAAAGAACGATTTCGTTTTCGTTACTAAAGTTCCCACACACTAGTGTTAGGATAGGATCCACCATCCTTGAAAAACTTAGATAATATAATATTGAAAATAAAATAATTGCTATAACTTTAGATAATACAAGCTCTAACAATGTCCCAGCATATTTACTAAAACCCACGCTTTAACTTGATTTAAATGGAGCTCTTTCACAATAGATGTGCATGTGGCATCATAAATCTTATCGTACAAGTAGGGGTAATATCTATTAAAGATGATTTAGAGATAATTCAATGGATTGTAGGTTTCATTTTTTGTTTTCCCTTGCGAAAACAATGGTGGAGGGATATATATGTAAATTTTGGTCTAAGAGCTAATAAAATATCACAAGATGTAAAGCGTAAATAGAATTTTACCTATAAAATGTTAAAACAGCATGTGCCTATAACTTGGCACCAAATCAATATTGTCAACTTTATTTAACATAAAAATATTTATATAAGTGATGATAGATGGACCCTTCTCGAGATAATAAGAGATTCTTTGAAAAAATTTCATGATGCAACCTTATTTTTTTCCAAAGTATATTATCCCACACCAACTCAAGCTTTAACCCATTTTTATGAAATAAGTCTTACTTTTAAAATGTAAAAAGACTTTTAGCTTTTTCAACTAATGTGTTTACAAATGGAGGCAAAGTTTTCACAATATTGTAGCTGAACTGCTAGAGAGAACCAAAAAACAGAAGCTCATGTTGCAGCCGAACTAGTCGACGACATATCTGAATAATAAACTTTACAAACAATAAAAGATACAAAAAGACGGGATTATCACCGAACAATTCCGTGACTGTACTTTCAGGAAGCAACAAGCATTCTAGGCAGGACTACTCCCGTTTGTCACCTTTTTAGTGCTATGCCGCTACCCCCACCTTCTTTTTTTCCAGCAGACGCACCTACAAACACACATTGCAAGTCCCTCACCATCGGCGCTACAACACTACAGCAGCAGATTGATCCCTAGTATTTTTAAGGAAGGTAGGTGCCTAGCCATTGAGCTACAAGTAAATAATAATCATGAATAAATGGGTGCCCAGTAAATAATAATCATAAGAAAAAGAGAGACAATCCGGGTGATGGGAACCCTGAAATCAGACCAATCATGAAACAACACCCAACTATAATTCTTCTTCCCTAACATTTATGTGGTCATGTATATAAGTAATTAATTTACATTGTAAATATCAGGCACCCTCAAACCCTTATCAACATCAATAACCTGTCATCTAAAAATTGATACAACAGTGTGGAGTTCGTGTAGGGTGGAAACACCATTCGAGTCAAATGGGACACAATGTTTTTGTTAAAGATAAAAGACCAACCCAATGGAATGACGCTTCACAATAATCTTCATGCCATACTGCAATCCAACGCTTTGATAGTTCTGCGGCGCCAAGTCGTGGTATCCGGATCAAATTTCAGCTCCCAAGTAGGCCAGTAGTGCAGATCCTGCTTCAACGTCAACACTCGGGGTTTCCCATTCAGATGGACTGTCCTTACACGGACAAATTCACCATGTTCCAATCCCTGCATTGTCATCACCACCACCATCAAACCCTATATTGGATTGGCTATATGAATTCTGTTTTTCCATTCCAAATCTTTGAGCAAAACCCTAAGAAAAGTACATTTTACAACATGGTACTCAACAAAATATTAAGCTCACTGGAAAAAAAGGGCCAAAAAAAAATAATACAAAGTAATTTTGTATTGAATAATAAATAAGTTTGGCTCTGCCCTCGTTCTCTAAAGCCAAGGCCTTCATTTAGAGTACTAGTAGAGGGCAAAAAATGCAGACCGAGTGGCTGTCAGTGAGACTCGGTTAGTTAGTGGGTCGAATCAACTAATAAACTCAGCAGGTAGACCAAGCACGATAAAATATTAATTTTTATATATTTAATAAAATTCAAAATAATTAATAGAAGAATAAATATTTTTTGAAAAGATGTACATGGTTTTCATATATGATTGCAATTTCAATTTTCAGTTTTCATTTATTCCCATTTTAACTTTGTCCACATTGTTGATGTAAGGCATCCATTCATGTACCTGTAAAGATGAATAAATAGATAAAGTTTGTGTGCGTTTAACACACAATAAATTGCTCATCGAGAGAGTTCAGCCTGGCAGAGTCACCGAGTATTTGAGCTGGGCTGATTCAATTTGGGTGAATTTCCAGGTGGCCCACTCGATCCGAATACTATGATTTAACACAAAAACAAAGATCGAGTGGAAAAGTAAAACACACAAAGCGGACCTACCGAGTAAAAGGAACAATGTTTCAATGGTCATTAAACAATCTTTTTTCTTTGAAATGGGGTCATCAATCATTAGAAACATTGGCACCTCAGTCATTCCTGACCTCAAAACATTTTAATGCACAATGTCCAATTCCTTTGAACCTTCGATTAAATCTTCTTGCACCTTACCTCTAAAGCTTCATATTTATTGTAAGGTCCAGACCCTTAATAGTGTTATTAGTGTTAGTTAATTGTATTTTAGTTAACTAAGCTCGATTAGAAGCTGAGCAAGTCCAGTTTACTGTTAGGATCGTGTGTGTGCGAAGTTTTGTTGAGTTCTGAGTTCATCGCAGTAAGGGATAGTTTACAATTTTAGGAAGTTTTGAGGGATTTATCCGTAATTTCTGATTTACATGGTTTTGGGCTCGATGGGTAGACGCCCTAATTTCCCGAACTTTTCGCTAGAGCATTTCGATCCGACCAGAAACCCTTCAAAATTCAGCCCAAAGATCAATGAGGATTCAACTGTAATTATGCTAAATCTGTTCAATCCCTTTTAAGTCAACTTGACCTTCTCTTGAATTCACTTTTTCTCTGCTTTCTTTTTCCCCTCTTCCTTTCTTTCTCTTTTTCTTGTATTGCCCCTTTGCCAAGTGAGGATCTAGAGGCTTCCCAAGTGCCATTCATCATCACCACCACCACCACCAAGCTCCTCCAACCACACCGATAACTTTTCAAGAATTTCTGCCACTTCTCTCTACCCTAGGTATGTGTTTACCTTTGTAGGAGTTAGGGCCTTTTGTCAATTAGCTAGAAAATTTTGTAGAATTTTCGCCATTTCTCCCATATATATATATATATATGTGTGTGTGTGTGTGTGTGTTTCCTGTGGAATGCATGTTTGATTGTTGATTCTAGACTTGGAATGATCTTTAGATACCCCATGGCTCAATTGTTGTTAATTATGGATTTGTCATGTTTAATGTAGTTTTAATTGAATGGATGGGATATGGATTATTGGCGGGTATTTAAATGTACATTGTAGAGGTCTAGGCCCTATTTTAATTGATGATATCAGGTGTATTTCAGATAGGATTGAATGTCCCAGGTTTTGAGCTGAATCGAGCTCCATATTTCAGTTTCTAGGAGCTCATGGTTAGCCATGAGACTCACGGCTAACCGTGAGACCCTAGGGGTAAATTCTGGGACAAGAACCTGGGACTTGCCTGATTTCTTGACTGACAGAAAATTGCACTGCGGTGAGCTTCAAGGCTAGTTATGAGCTAACGTAGTGTAATCACGGTTAACCATGACTGTTAGCAATTACAAAGACATAATTGAGCTTCTGAGCCAAGTTGTGCCACAGCTGGCCGATGGCTAACCGTAGTGCCCACCACGGCTAGCCGTGGAATCCCAGTTCCCTTTTTTAAAGAGGACTTCAATTTAGGTTGGTGGACTTAATTTTGGGACCCTTGGCACCCCACCTTGAGGATACTATTAGTGAGGGATGTTTGAGCTGACATACCTTTATCAATTGTCTGGATAACATGAGGTACAAACTAGACTGAGATGAGGTGAGGCAAGGGGATATCCACTATTGTATTATGCACCAAGGTAAATTGATAGGATATCGAGGACCTCATTTCCTCGAACAACCGAGTAGTGTTATCTTGTACAAAGAAGGCAATCATTGACCTAGGATTCGATTGTAATTCTTCCTTGACTATTGTATAATTGGAGATTGATTTGTATGCTTGTAATAGATGTTCACATGCCTCGAGCATGTTCACCAGCTGTGCATGTGTACTATAGGGATCACATTGAGAACCTAGATGGACTTCAGATCCCCTTTGTGTTTCGTACCTTCATGTTGTCATTGACTGAGGTGTTACGGCTAGGTGGTTTTGATTGCAAAGGCTTTGGGAGGACTACTGATATTGTTTGGTATTGGTTGTACTTGATTGAATGATGGATTGATTGAGAGTATTTTCTCTTTCGTTTGACAAATCCTCTTTACCTAGGATCAGCCTAGCCCCTCACTTACTGGATTGATAGGATTTATTAAGTCAAGCACCACTTAGTTATTAACGTCTGAGACAACTAGAGCATCTTTGTGGAAAGACTATTGATTGATTGCGACTGCAGATCGATATTGGATGGATGTACACCATTGGGTACCCGCAGAAGCAGAAGTTCTGATTGTTTGGCTAATACACCTCGGGTACCATATTGATTGATTGGTCGGGCAATTCTCCCATTGCATATTCTCTATCACATTTGGTTCGAGAACGGGAGCAAGCGATACTATCCCATGGTGTATTAGCCCTATGATGATCGCCTAATTGTTAGGATGATCTTTATCTTCTGATTCCTTATTTATTGAGATTCACGCATTATTGCTTCGTACATCTTTCATTGAGTTTCATATGATCACATCGTCGTTAGTTCGCTTTGATACTGCATATTTCTTGTTTATAGACACACACACACAGACATGGTGTATTAGCCCTATGATGATCGCCTAATTGTTAGGATGATCTTTATCTTCTGATTCCTTATTTATTCACACACGCACGCACGCGCGCGCGCGCGCGCACACCCGCGCACACACGCCAACTATTCATAGTATGATGATGCTACGCTTGGTGCATAGGGTACCGAGCCCACCGACCACAAGGAGGAGACAGTGGCATTTCGGCAGATCAGCCTCGTTTAAGTCGTCATGACCCGCACCCAAGTGCCTCCACATTATTTTGGGAGAGTTTCTTTTGTTTATCATTTTATTGGCCTAGGTTTTTCTTATAGAGGCCATGTAATTAAAATACTTTTGCTATATGTTGTCAAACTTAAATTTTAGTGATTAAATGATGCACTTTGCTCTTAAAAGTCTATTATTGCTATCATATGTTGAATATGAAGCTTCCACCGTTGTTCAGTGAACATGGGAAATATCTATATTTCACTGCGGACTTCGATCCTACGAGAGCTCGATTGAGGGCCACAATGTGTGGTTGATTAAGAAATTTTTTAATTGCCCCCTAATCTCACGCATAATCCCTGTGTTTCGGTATGCAGGTGTGACATTTATCATGACCTTTTTTAGTCTGTTTTTAATTTATTTTTAACACATAATTTCATCAAGCACAGGTTTGATGATATTTTATCATTGATTTAGTTAAAATTATTTCTAATATGTTATTCAATAAAACTGGTTCGAAATTGTATCAACTATCAACTCATGCAATTAAATGCTCCGGTCAGCCATTGGATGGTAATCAAGACTAAACAAATAATGAATAGAATAACGAAATTCACATGACATTGCCACGAATCATCATACGAGGCACAAACTAACAATATGAAGTGTTGCACAAATGAGTTGAAAGAAGGTTTGTATATCAATTTGAAGACCTCATCCTAGCAGGACAATGCCTTAACTGTAAGACCCCAACCCTCTAATTGCATGTATTAGTACTAATTAATGGTATTTTACAATAACTATTTGTGTTTATTAGTTTTTCTAAGTGTTATAGATGTGGACCAGCTTAGTTCGAGGGTTAGAACATGTTTTGTATAGATTTGGGAAGTTTTGAGGGCGTTTTGGCCAGGTCTGATGACTTTAGAGCCCTAAGTGTAGAATTTGGGAAAGTTCAGGGGCTTCTTTGTAATTTCTGAAAATTCATGTCTTGACTCCATTTCATAGAGAAAATTATCCCCTACAACTTTCATGTTTTGTCCGTACCCATTCGAAGCCCCGAAACCCCGTTTTCCAGCCTTAAGGGAAAAACAGTCTATTCACCTGAAATCTGAGCCCAAAATTCAACATCCCCAAAACAGGTCAAATTTACACTTTTTGAAAACTATATTTAATTTCATTAACTTTCGTCTCTTGCGGCACGTTGATCCAAGGTCCCCATCATCAGTTTTGATGTTATGTCCGAGACACTAGCGGTAACCCATTCCTCCTCTTTTTCTCTCATTTCACTCCAGCCACGACCTGAGCCTCCAGCAGCACCTTCCTCCCTCTTCTTTGTCATCTTTTCTTCCTCAAATCAATCTCAAATCTCTGCCAAGTGGAAATCAAAGCTCGCCAATTGATTCTCCTTGAGTTCCCCTCTCCTTAGACACCATTTTCACGATTCCGTTTCTTTCTTGGTTTTCTAATTTCTAGGGTTCTAAGGTTTGGATTTTGGGGGTTTTGAGCATAGGTGTTCCCAACGAATTTAATGACTTTATAAGCTTGTTTGGGATTGCCAAACGCCAAGGCAAGTGATTAATTTCAAGATTTGATGTATTTGCTTGTTTTCCCTGTGATTACATGTTCTAGTCTCTGTGTTCTTAGTTTCGTACCAAGCTTTAGCTCATATTTTTGTCAATTAATTGTAGCAATTAGTAGTTTAATTAAGTGTTTATTTGATGACCATTTGATCCTCTAAAAATGGGGCAAAGATCTCCACAAATTGGCCAAGGAGAAGGGGAGAAAAACCGAAATCAGGCCAAGTATCATGTCATCGGACATGACCTGATACTGTTCAGATCGGGCTCATGTCCGACCAGATTCTGTCAGACATGGCCCCTATCGGACCAGGACAGGGTCATGTCTGACAGTTGCCGGACATAGCCCTGTTTGGGGATGTTTGAGCCCCATTTCTCCGCCATCCTTCCCCATTCTTCTTGATTGATTCTTGGGGTTTGTGCACCACCATTTAGTGCCATTGTTGCACCCCTCAAATGGACCAATTAGAGGAAAATTAAATATGGTTCTCTAAGGTAGAACCTTGAACCTTAGGCTTAGAATTTTGGGACTTGATCCTCGGACTACAAAATTGACTAGTTTGAGTTATGTAACACACTTGGAATTGTCTGGAGGCGTGTGTGAGACATTAATAAAACGAATGTAGGCATATTTAAGGCCTAAGGATGTCTCTACATCACAGAGCACCAAGGTAACACATACTTGACATCCGGACCTTAAATACGCATAAGAGCATTTCGTAAATGCCTTAGCAAGTCAATGGCAGTTCCCGGAACTGAATTGGATTTTTAGGAGGTATTATGTACTTGTTTGGTCAATTGACCCGTCTTCACATTGCCAGAACTTACTTGTTCACATGCACGGTATATGCCCATCTGTCTTGCACACATTAGCTACCCACCATACCCGATTCCATATCTGGATTTAGATTGGATGGTTAGGTTTGGAAAGTCATGCTTGGGGGAGAATGAGTAATTACTGCCATTTCTGATCTCCCAGGGTGACAATATTAGAGGTTTAGGGGGTCATGAGGTCGGCAGAGGTGCAATTATATGCTGCGTCCTTCCTCATGTGCTGGATCCGGAATCTACTCTTTCTATCCCTTTGGGATACCCCATTCCTTGCCGAAATGTTGTCCGTCCGTTTCCAAACCCTAGGCTTGATTTTACAATGTTTTCAACTAAACTAAACTGTTTTACTTATTTGTGTCTGAAAACACCCGATTTGCTAGATTTGGCTTGTATGACCTTTGTTTAGCCAGTTTTGGAAACCCAAGGGACTACTCAATCTGTTTAGCAGGAAACCCAAAGAGACTACTCAATCTGTTCAGCTGGATTAGTTGGATCTGTTATCTCTGAGAGTAGTTTCCTTTACTCTAACTACCGCCTCTGAGGTAGTTCTCAGATAGCCTGTTTTGTATTAGATTCTCAAGTCGGCACCACTAAGTTTGGACCCTTACTTAGTTAGGCCAACCTAAGTCTGGGTTTGGATTACATTTGTTATTTTGCCGCTGCAGTTGGTTTCTTTGTTGGCTTTCCAATCACGCCGTATGCAACCGTGAGTCAGCCGCCACCCCACACGCAGCCGAGGGTGTGCCTTGCTTGTTATGGATTTGCACTTTGCTCTGTCACGGTAACGCCACACGCAACCGTGATAGAGAAATAGCTTATAAGGATTGTCACCTATTTGCTTAGGTTGGATAGTGTACATGCACATGTAGCTTGATCCTTTACATGTTTTTCAGTATCTGTTCATGCATAACTTGCCTAGTTGTACTACCCTTCACATCTTGTTATTTATCAGTCTGTTTATATTTGATTTTGCTGCAAATATTTTATATTTTGTTATTAATCACCTGCTAGGCCGTCGCGTCTAACTACTTTTGGTGCTCTAGGTAGAAGGACCCTTGCTTTGAGCTAGAGTGCAGGGAGACGGCTATGGAACCGTAGGTATAAGAGGTTTGTTGTGCTGACGATGCCATTAAGATGTCGAGCTTGGCACCTGTGTTACATCACATTCTGAGCATAGTATTTGTATTTAGTTATTTTACTTATATGGCTTTTATTAGCCTTTTTTCTTTCGGGTTGTAATTAATACACCTTTATAATTTGTAACTTGAACATATTTGGGAAATAAATATCCTGTTACTGTCAGCTCTGTATTATTTTTATTTGTGTTTTGCACAATTCTGGTAATGGGCCATGTGATGAAAGCTTTATGCTAAGCAGTTGAGTGCGACACGGAAACCGATGGCCATGGACTCCGGTTGCAACGCAACGTAAGCTTCCGCGAAAATAGTCATCTTTGTGATCGAATTTGGATCTCCTCACACATGCGGATCCTAGGGAAAAAAATATTTATTACTTTATCCCCAACTTGCACCCCGATATTGGATAGCTGCAGTAATCCGATTTTGGGACCTGACATTAAGCATTGTGAGTGGATCGTGACACAATACAGTCCTTCAATTCCTCTTACATTTCTCTAATCAATTACCAACCTTTTTCTATGTACATTTACGAAATTAAATAAAAATCATAGCAACACGCAGGCTTTCATTTATTATTGCATTGGGAAAAAAATAGGAACCTTACCTTTGTTACATCCACAAAAGTTTCCAAGTCAGGAGTGAGTTTCCCATTAACTTCAACTATCCATTGGAGGGCATATAGGCCATACCTATGCACTGGGCTCCCATGGCACCATCTGTATATGAAAAACACAATGATGGTCAGAATTACTATGAAAGTGTAGTAAACAGCCAACCATAGTCACACACCCGCATAGACAACTGAGGAAAAAAAAAAGTTCAAGCTAAAAAAATTAAAAAAACAAAAAAATTGAGAAAATGAACCAAAATTTTTGAAGATTACAAAAACTAGAAAAGTGAACAAACTTTGGCCAACTTATTTATTTACTAATTTGATCAATGCCAATATCTAACTATTCCTCAACAGCATAAAAGAAAAGATCTATGTATCCACATATATATTTTGTTTATCTGTAACAAAAATGATTTTATTAATGTAATATGTACATGTGAAACAAAAAAAAAAAAAAAAAAAGCGATCTGGAATGACACTCTCCTCCATATAATCCTCATACTTAACTTGATTACCCTACAAACAAAGTGACGCAGCCACAGGGCAAGCCCAATTGATTGGAAAAACCATTTACAATATCTTACCCTAATCAACACAATTCATACAATCACGAGGAGAAAAGTAGCAGAACCTTAAGCCAAAGATAATCCATCACTTGAAACAATTTTCAATCCTTCAGAGAAATCAGTCTCAAACAAACATGAGAAGAGATAATTTTCAAATAATGCAAATAATACCAAGAAAATATCATAAAATTCATCCTTGGGCTAGAAGTCCAATAGATAGGTAATTATAATGTTTCCAATGAAATAAAAACTCTTACCCACCTTCTAATATTCATTCCAACTTATTTCCTAAAAGACCAAGGAAAGAATACCATAATAAAGAGTCCTTACTAATTAAATCACCCAGATATATAAATAAATAGAAAGTGTGCATAAAATCACATATGCCTAAGATGTCCCGCAGTATGTCTCCATTGGCCTGCTTGTGTGATCTTTGAAATTTGTACTTCCAAAGTTTCCTAACGCATGCATCTTGTAATACCCCAAACCCCGATTCAGGGCCTAGAATATTTTTAATATTTATATATTTAATTTACTGTAATTAGGGGATATTATATATATATGAGCAAGGCTCTCCTAAGCTCGAGCTTAGGAGAAAATTTCGTAAGCTAATGCTTGTGGGGCCCACCTTTGGTCCATCCAAATGGACTAAACACATGACCCCTGACAATCTATGATTACTCACGATCACAGAAAGAGTTTTCAGAATTCTCTTTAGAATCTATTAATTTGTGTATCTTTCTATGGAGATTATACATCAATATATAGTATTTACATGCCTTTAATTTAGGCTCTAAGAAAGGAAAAACTCTCTAATTACATCAATCAATAGTCTAAGTTAAGAAGGAAACTAAATACAGTAATTGATATTCTAAGAAAAGGAAACTACTGCTGTCTATAGATTGGACTCAATCCTCGTGAGATAATGGGCATATCACTGATGGGCTTTGGGCCTATGGGCTTTTAACACCCCCCCTCAAATTGATGCGGGAGAATCAACAAGCATCAATTTGTCAACCAAGAACTGATGGCGAGGTCGCGGAAGACCTTTGGTGAGAATATCAACAATTTGAAATTCAGTTGAAACATGCGGAAGGCTGATGATATCACGTTTAAACTCATCACGAATGAAGTGACAATCAACTTCAATGTGTTTAGTGCGTTCATGAAAAATCGGATTTTCAGTAATCCGAATGGCACTTGTATTATCTGCATAGAGGGGGGTAGCTCCTTGTGATGGAAAACCAATATCAGAGAGCAGACCGCGGAGCCAAATAATTTCGGAGCATGCAGCAGACATGGCTCGGTACTCGGCTTCTGTAGATGATTTCGAAACTTTTTCATGTTTCTTACATTTCCAGGAAATGAGACTATCACCCAAAAACATGCACCATCCTGTCGTCGATCTGCGAGTATCCGGACAACCAGCCCAATCAGCATCTGAATAAGCTGTGAGAGACAGAGGATTCTTGGATGGAAAAAACAGCCCACGAGTTGGTGTACGAATAAGATACCGAATGATACGGCGAACAGCAGCCAGATGTAGATGACGATGAGCAGTCATGAACTGACTCATCAGGTTGACCGCATAAGATATATCAGGACGAGTGATTGTGAGGTAGATCAAGCTACCAACTAACCGGCGATATGCAGTCGGATCAGAAAGAAGATCACCTTCATCTCGACTAAGTTTGACATTAAGTTCGACCGGCGTATCTACTGGAGCTGAAGCAGTAAGGCCAGCCAAGTCAATGAGATCAACAGTGTATTTGTGTTGATTGAGGACTATACCTTTAGGCGATTGATGAACTTCAAGGCCTAGGAAATAGTGTAGGGGGCCGAGATCCTTCATGTGAAATATCTCACTAAGAGAAGATTGGAGCTCCTGAATCATTTTGGCATTAGGACCAGTAATAACGATGTCATCAACATAAACAAGTAGTACCGTGATCCCGGATGAAGCATGATGTAAAAACATAGAAGGATCATACGGGCTTGGATGAAAATCCAAGCGGAGAAGTGCAGCTTGAAATTTCTCAAACCAGGCGCGAGGAGCTTGTTTCAAACCATAGAGTGAGCGACGAAGTTTTGCAACCATACCCTTCCCTGATGAGCATCCCTGAGGCAGTCGCATATAAACATCTTCTTTGAGATCACCATGTAGAAATGCATTTTTGACATCCATTTGATATAAAAGCCAAGACTGAGATGCAGCAACAGCAAGAATTGTGCGTACGGTGGTCATCTTGGCAACCGGAGCAAAAGTTTCATCATAATCAATGCCATATTCCTGTCGATTTCCAAGAGCGACAAGACGCGCCTTATATCGATCTAAAGTGCCATCAGACTTTAATTTGAGAGAAAAAACCCATTTACAGCCAATAGGTTTGACACCCACAGGAGACGGGACAATATCCCATGTATGATTTTGCTGTAACGCATCCAATTCTTCTTGCATAGCCTTGTTCCAACATTGGTCCTGCACAGCCTGAGAATAGGATTGAGGAATGGAAGAGGAAGACAAAGTGGCCATTAAGGAAGTATGTGAAAACCCATAACGGGATGGTGGTACCGAAATACGAGTGGAGCGACGCAGTGAAGGATGTCCAGATGGATCAAGTGCCGGGGTTGGACCAGATGCCGGAGGAAGAGCAGGAGGGGGATCCCTTGTAGTAGTTTCTCTGTTCCGTCTGTGATACACAAAATTAGGATTGAATCTAAGAACGGACGGGTTTTCAGAAAAACCAGGTAAAGACACAAAAGAGGAGTCAGGAGGATCAATGTGTTTTTGAAAAAAATATTGGCGTTAAAAAAAAAACGACATTCCTAAAGGTACGGAAGCGACGAATGTGAGGATCATAACAAAGGAACCCTTTCTGGAAAGGCGCATAACCTAAAAACACACACTGAGCTGATTGTGCGGTTAATTTTGTTCTCTCTGAAAGAGGCAAGTGCACAAAACAAATGGATCCAAAAACATGAAGGTCATTATAGGATGGAGAGGTTTTGTACAATCGAAAATACGGACTTTGATTCTCAATGGAGGTTGATGGCATGCGATTGATAAGATGAGCTGCCGTAGCCAGTGCCTCAACCCAAAAACGGGTAGGAACCGATGATTCGAGAAGAAGGGAGCGAGTGACATCAAGAAAATGTCGATTTTTTCTTTCAGCAATTCCATTTTGTTGTGGAGTGTAAGGACAAGTTCTTTGAGAAATAATGCCTTTTTCTTGCAAAAACTTTTGAAAAGTTGAGGACACGTATTCCCCGCCAGAATCAGATCGCAAGATTTTAATGCTGGTGGAAAATTGATTCTCAACATAAGCTAAAAAAATTTTAAAAACATTGAAAACATCAGATTTTGAATGCAAAAAATAGACCCATGTGAACCGACTGAAATCATCAATAAAAGTCACAAAATATTTGTAGTGAGCGTGGGAAAGAGCGGGAGCAATTCCCCATACGTCACTATGAATTAAATCAAAACATTGAGTGGTGTGTGAAGTAGAATGAGGAAACGGAAGAGTTTTGCTTTTTCCCATTTTACAAGTAGCACAATCAAACGGCACACAAGAAGATAAACCAATAGATTTATTTAATAAACCAGAATTTAACATAAGAGATAAAGCTGTGGAATTAGGATGTCCGAGTCTATTATGCCACAACCGGCAGTTATCTCAAAGAGAAAAACAAAAAACATTATTGTCAAATGGATTCCTAGAAATGGTAGAAAAATCAAGCGGAAACAAGCGTCCACACTTAGGCCCCCTCGCGATCTCCTTCCCTGACAGCTGGTCCTGCACAACACAACCAGAAGAAGAAAAAGAGATGTTACATTTATTCTCAACAAGCTGCCCGACTGATAAAAGGTTGGAAGTCAAATTTGGACACAGATAAACATTTTTCAAGGGAATGGGTCCGGGGATGTCACCAACAGCAGTAATGGGAATATGGCCCCCGTTAGCAGTTTGTATTTGAAGAGGACCATTGTAGCTTTGCACATTGGAGAGGGGTGCATTGGAAGATGTCATATGATTAGACGCCCCGGAATCAAGAAACCAAGTAGAAGATGGAGGGGATGTACCTGAGAGACCAAAAACAGAGAAGGCATTGACAATCATCTGTTGAACCAACTCAGGAGTGAGAGAGGATGAGGACCCAGGCTGTGAGGTTGTAGATGTAGGAGTAGGTATATCCGAAGAAGCAACATACGCATGCTGAGGCGGAGACTGTAGAGTCGGAGACTGTGGTGATGGACGTTGTGGGCGGCGGCGACATTCAGAGATATGTCCCGACTTCTTACAGTAACTGCAGATCTTCTGTTTGCATTGAGTTGCAATGTGTCCAAATTTTTGACAACTGTAACACTGTGTTTTGCTCAAGTCTCGAGGCGGAAGCTGAGAAGCCTTAGTGGCCGAGAACGCGACGGAATAGGTTTCCGTCTTTTGTCGAGCGATATGAGCGGAGGTCGCAAGGCGTTGTTCTTCACGGAGGAGTTCATTCAAGCATACATCCAAGGAGGGTAATGGCGTCCGATTCATCAGAGCAGAGCGGACACTTTCATATTCATTTCGCAGTTTCATCAAAAACTGATCCCGATGACTAGAGGCCTGAAGATCTTGAATTACTGCTAACACATTGTCAGCCACATCAGCATACTTAATACTATCGTATTTCGACCACAATGTACGGAATTCGGAATAGTAGTCTTGCACCGACAAGGTCCCTTGTGCATACTCAGCAATTGCACATTCAAGATGGAATTGACGCGCGGAGTTATCTTGATGATATACTTGCTTCAAATATCCCCACATGGCTTTAGAAGTTGAGTAAGGCTTGAGATTCATTATCAGATGAGGCTCAACAGATCCCAGAATCCAGGATTTGATTTTGGCATCTTTAGTATGCCAAGAGGAGATCTTTTTCTCATCCTCAATAGGTTTAGGGTCAGTGCCAGAAACAAATCCCCATAATTCCTTAGCTTCTAGGTATGTTTGAAATTGGAAAGACCATGCAGGGTAATTCTTTCCCATAAATTTTATCAAAGTGACCTCAGATTTCTCCATCTTAATGGTAGATTGAAAAATTTGATTGAAACCAAGCAATAGTGGTCTGAAAAACAGATTGGGTAAGCAGATGGCAAGATCCAACGAAACAGAGAAGAAAAAATCCAAATCAGGCTAATAATAGTGAAAAAATAGCCTCAGACGACCCAGACTGAAGCATCAGAATCACAACGTGGGCCCCACAGACGAATCGGTATGCTGATCGGATGGTTGATCCAAGAAGGCACAGTAATTTCGCACCTTCTGGAACAAGTTTGAACCTATTCCGCTGAATATCCAAGAAACTGGACGGTCTTGATTGAAACTAGATGAATTTTTTGAAAAAACACAAGAATGATCAGAGAGACTACCTGGAGGTGCTGAAAAATCTTGAAAAAATCCCTAATAATCCTAGAAATATTGGGCGACCATGTCTGTGTAGAAGGTGGAGAGTGATCTGATGATCAGGGGTGGCCCACTTTGTGATGAGGTTGATGCAGAAGGTGAATGCCGCTTGAAAAATCTTGAAACAGTTATCAGAAACTGTTTACTGCACGAGAGGGATTTATTTCTCTAGACCTTGATAGCTTTGGAAGAAAGGAAACTAGATGTTCATGAACCATGCTCTGATACCATGACAATCTATGATTACTCACGATCACAGAAAGAGTTTTCAGAATTCTCTTTAGAATCTATTAATTTGTGTATCTTTCTATGGAGATTATACATCAATATATAGTATTTACATGCCTTTAATTTAGGCTCTAAGAAAGGAAAAACTCTCTAATTACATCAATCAATAGTCTAAGTTAAAAAGGAAACTAAATACGGTAATTGATATTCTAAGAAAAGGAAACTACTGCTGTCTATAGATTGGACTCAATCCTCGTGAGATAATGGGCATATCACTGATGGGCTTTGGGCCTATGGGCTTTTAACAACCCCAATAAATTGCACATGTCCACCAACTTTCGGTTAGATCCGAATTTACTGGACCGTTGGATCGACTATATATCGATCCGAATGGACGGTTGACCATTAACTTTTGGGGCCATATGGAGATGATAGAAATCACGGTTGGGGCTGATTTTTTGCAAAGAGGACGATCCCATTGAGTCTTGGAAATCCCCCCATCCCCATCCCCATGTGGTCCCCAGGTGGGCTCCACCACATTCTTGAGCTTACCTTATCCGCTGGCCCCTATATATTATGGTTATATAAGTGACTATTTGGATGATTAATATTTTGGACACAAAGGGTTAACTCATATTTATTTATATCTGAGGGGAACCTTTGTGGTATTTTTTTTTTTTTTTAAGTCAATATAGCTTGGGTATGACCCATTAAGTTACATAGACTAGATTATCCTTTTGTTAGGAATTAGTTGTGGGACCTTGATACTTGTTGAGGAGCTTTTAATTGAGTGGAAGTGGGACCCAAATCCTTGATTAAGGAGGCCTTTCGATAACAATAGGATTGGAGATCCTTTTGAAAAGGAAGTGAAGCTTGAATAGAATAGGAAGAAGTGGAGGAATTAGCCTATATACGGAAGTTGATACCCCAGTCATAGTTATCAAAATCCTACAATTCGTAGCCCGAGTCATGATTTGTATCCCAAATCTTAAGGAAATCGATTCGTATCTATGCAACGAATCTCATTTACAAATGAATCTTAGGATTCAGTTGTGAATCCTACAATTTGATACTCGTTTCATCGAATTGTAAAGGGGAAACTAAAACTTCATAATTCGAAAATGGATGGTTCTGAATAATTACTTTTTTGCTTTTAATTTATAATTATTTTTTTTATTAGAAAAATAAAAAAATCCTACGATTTGCGATTCGATTCGATTCATTGGTATGGACGATTTGCGATATGATTCCGATTTTGAAAACTATGCCTATACCGGTAGCCCAATGTAAAGGGGAAAAACCACACCGACAATGAACAACAATAGAATGGACACAACAAGACAAAAACATGTAGAACCACCCCTTGAATCAAGGTTGATTATACCATAGTTATTAGAATCTTACGATTCGTATCCTGAATACCGATTTGTATCCCGAACCCTAAAGAAAACGATTCATATCTATACAACGAATTTCATTTACAGGTAAATCTTAGGATTCATGTGTGAATCTTACGATTTGAGACTTGTTTCATCGAATCTTATGCTTCAAGCGATTCGGTTGAGTGAGAATAACTACAACCAATAAGTTAATTTTAACAATCTTTTACCTTTTTCTTTCTTTATTCTTTATTTCTTTTTGTGTTTTTACTTTTAAAAGGTTAGTTAGTAGTTAATAAATCCTCTTAAGAAATTTTGCGCCTTTGGGGAGGTTTTAGAAATGAATAAAGCGTTCAACTGTACGTATAGAACTTGTCTATATCTTCTTCTTAAAAAAAAAAGAGAAGAAAAAAAAAAATCGGAAGAGGTCCTGATGGACCCCATTTGTGCTATGCAATATTCGGGGACCCTTCGCGAGGAATGGCCAAATTTCGGGACTTTTCCCATAAAATCCTCTAAAAAAGTAATCCTCCAATTGAAAACATTTACCTGTTTCTTCACAAACTTTTGCAGTTATGTAGGCCCTGGTGACCGAGAAAACTAGGAGAGGTGTTGCCTACGTCTTGTTCACCCAGTGAAGGTAAAGGAAGCACGATGAGGCCATTTCAGGTAATTTAATAATACTGGGTATTTGCCTTTTAGTTCAGTTGGTTGGATGTTACTCTGAAAAACCACACAAACTGACATTTTAAACTACTAACAAGAATTGGTGTTGAGAATCAGCTAAAACTATCAACACTACCAAGTTTAGTTTTAGCTAGTAATAATTTATTTTATTTTATTTTTTTGTTCTGTATATGGTTACTGTTGTGGTTAAAGACTGCAACTCAATACCATGCCTTTCGGAATGTTAATTTTTTTATTTTTCTTGAAAGATAACATAACTCAAACCTACAAGCTTGTGATTGTGACACTGAGAACCTCCCAGAAAACTTTACTTGACTAGCGATGCTATCTACGCTTTCCATGTAAAGGGATGGGAGAGAAGAAAAGGAAGAGAAAACCACACTAACCTTGCCACATACACACCATGCCCTTCTTCTGGAAGAAACCCTAGCGCACGTACTGCAGGGTGAGAATCCTGAACAATACACCCACACCAGTTCACCATCCGTGCTGTGCCATTGCCATCTCGAACATCGGTGCCCACTTGAAGTTCAATTTCTCGACCCTGTAAAATAATTCAACTTAAATTATGAAGGAAAACCCATCTTTTGCAGAATTTAGGCACCAGAAGTTCAAAGAATCAACAAAACTTTTGTGCCACACAAAAATATGTTCTATTTCTCACCTGCCTAAAAATAGTCATATTAAGCTCCCCTTCATTAACTTCGGATTTGTCTAGATCATGACAAGCATTTTCTATGTCACCAAAGCAAGTAATTGGCTCTTTTTTTATTGCTAAAAGCATGTCACCCTGCTCTAGAAGGTTTTCAGCTTTGGATCCTGCCAAACAACCCTTCACACGTAAGACCTGCCGTCTCACGGGATCTTTCTTAGCAAGAGCCTGTAGAAATTATTATATTTTAGTGATTCAATTGACATACTGCTAAGATAAATCAACAGAATCTCCATCAACCAAGATTAACAAACTATCCTTGAATTTGAAAGACGACATTAGCATTAGCGAATTAATAAATCTAATGTAAAGTGCATCATTGACTGATCTACAAATGCTAATAATCAACATGGCTTGCTCATGAGTAGGTGGAATAGACTGATTTCTAAGGATGAGATGAATATTGCTTTCCAGATCCAGTAGGAAGAGGGCATCCAAACCTAGTAGTATTCCCAAATATTGGAGGACGAAGAATTACTACGAAATTCTATGCATGACCTTTCACAATTAAAGGGGATTTGAAAAATGCATTTTCACGGGTGGAAGGAAAAGGATTCCTTGAGTGGGTGTTCACATTAATGCACAATCCAGATGGTACACAATTCAGAGAAATAAAGTAGGGCTCATTGCAAAAGGATTTACGCAAGCACGTGGCATGTACAACTTTGAAACTTTTTCTCCAATTGGAAAATTAAATTGTGATAAGAGTAATAATGTCATCGGCAAAAAAAAAAAAAAAAAGATTCTTAGCCACTGTATCAGATGGGATGTGAAGAATGCAATCCTTTATGGAGACTTAAAAGAAGGGTCTCCCACTAAGCTTTGCAATAAAAGGAGAAGACAATGTTTGTCAACACAAGAAGTGTTTATATGGGCAAAAGCAGTCACCTCGAGCATAGTTTGATAGATCTAGTAAATCAGTAATCAAATATGGATTGAAAAGATATCATGCAGACCATACTGTGTTTATAAAAAGAAAGACTGTGTAAGTGGTAATACTTTTTATACATGTTCACGACATTTTAGTAGTCACTGGCAATGATGAGGACAAGATCAACAAAATTAAAGGCTCTTTGAATCAAGGATCTTGGGTTACTAAAACATTTTGTTAGAATTGAAGTTGCAAAATCAAAAAACGGTATTGTCATCTCTCAAACGAAGAAAAAGCATACTCTCATCTTTTTGACGAAAAAGTCAAGTTCGGAGAGAAACCAATCGATACTACAATAAAACAAAATCATGGATTACATTCTCACAGTCAGGAACCAGCTCGTGACCAAAGAACATACCAGAGGCTAGTAGGAAAACTGATTTATCTAACTATTGCCAAAGAACATAGACATCTCCTACATTGATAGTTTAGTTAGCCAGTGAAAGCATGCTCCCAGATAGATCATTTGGTTGCTACTAATAGAATTCTTAAGTGCCTAAAAGGACAACCAGGTCAAGGAATCTTTATGGTTGGTGGAAACCTTTGTTCTTGGGAGAATAAAAAGCAAGTAGCTAATGCAAAATCAAGTGTGCTGAGCTGAATATTAGGCCATGGCCCATTGATGCTGAGAATATTGTTCGAAGAAATAGGGTTCAAGCAAGGTGGACCCATCGTTTTGCAATGTGACACTACATCAACAATCAAACTAGCCAAGCAAGGTGGACCCATCGTTTTGCAATGTGACACTACATCAACAATCAAACTAGCCCAGAATCCAGTATATATTGTAATACCCCAGACCCCACTGTAGGGGCTAGAGTATTTAATTATGTATATATGATTTAGAGTCAGTGATTTTATGCATAATATTTTGTGCTTTTATTTGATTAGTGTGAATAATTAAATAATTAGATATTATCTGGGAACCATATTTGTCGTAAGAGTTATTTCTAATTAATGGGCTTTTAATTTGGGGTTATAAGGGATGGTAGGACCCATTGCATTTAATGAGAGCAGTTTACCAAAAACTTAGTAGGACCCAAGATAAAGCTAGTTGAAATAGAATTAGTAAGTGATGGGACCCATAGGCATTGAGTTATTAAGAATAGCCTTTAGAATAGCAGGGACCCTTTTTGTTATATCTTAAGTGAAGCCCCTTTAGAAGATGGGACCCATTAGGATTGTATGAGTGGTGCGCACGACTTGTTATGTGAAAAGGAGACTTGCACATAGTCCGGGGCCCTATCAGATTCCATGTCATTACAAAGTGGTATTAGAGCATAAGATTTGGGCTAATAAAAGAAATAGGAACCCTTATGATGCGCAGTGAGGGCGGTAGATTTATGTGTAAGTTGGTTAATTGTCGAGTTAGGATCGTATGGTGAGCTAATTTGGTTCTCTTTTGTAGGAGGAGAATAGAAAATAACAATAACAATGTTGTCAATGACAATGATAATAATAATTTGTATAACGAAGAGCATGAAGATACCCAAGTCCCTCTATATGCTAAGAAGATGTTTGAGAACTTCATACAAGCCTATTAGCAACAGGCATAGTTTAAATCAATTATGCAGGAGGAACTGACAGCTGTCTGGGCACTCTTGAACCATCAAAATAATGGAGACAGTAATGGTGATGGAGGCAGCAGAACTAGTGACGGTAAAGCAATGGACCGAGAAAAGAGCACACTATATAAGAGATTTAATGAGTTCCGCCCCAGGCATTTGAAGCCATCCAACAACCCCTGGGATGCCAATGAATGGATTGAGCATATGGAAGGAATATTTGAAGTGATGGATTGCTCAGACAGACAGAAGGATGTTTTGGTGGCCTTTAAATTAGAAGGTAACATCAAGCCGTGGTGGGAGGTGATCAAGAAAACATTTGATGGGGAGGAAACCAAAATCACTTGGACTTTCTTCAAAAAGGTATTCTTCAGAAGTTTATACCAGAGCATATCAAATACCAGAAAATGAGGGAATTCCAGGCATTAGTACAAGGGCGCATGACAGTCATGGAGCATTCTTACAAGTTCATTGAACTATCCAACTTTGCTGAGGAACTAGAGACCACGGAGAAAATGAAAAATGACAGGTTTATTGAAGGGCTACAACCAGACAAGGAAAGATGTGCATATATATGAACCAAGACAAATAAAAAGGCACTAAAGAAGGCTTTGGTTTCTAAGCAAGCTAGCATGGTGTTGAATGAGAACGATCAGCCGAAGTCTACCTGGAATAGAAAAGGTAACTTCCTCAAGCACCTCCCAAGAGACAGAAGACAGAGGCAAGGGTAGTGTGATTTCTGCGGTAAGGTACTGAATGTGGAAGAAAGCTAGGTACCTGTTTTGGATGTGGTTGTGAAGGAAACAAGTAAAGGGATTGCCCGAATAAACATAAAGTAAATCAAGAACAGTAGCGAAATCTGGTGCAAGGTACTCAGCAGCAAAGTCACGCGCAAAGGTTTCAGCCATAGAATAAACAGTCTGGACATTAGCAGAATCAGAGACAATGTGATCAACAGAACAGAAACTCACAGAACCAGCAGTATCGGAATCAACAAAACCCGACGAAAGGATAGAAACCAAATTGCAGAAGGTACAACCAGGGCAGAAACCAAGGGAGAAACCCTTGTTTTGTCACCATGAAGGAAGAGCAGTTCCATCAGCAAGTTGGTTGCTGTCTACGGGTTTCTGCATCATATCTTACATTTCAACATACAATGTTAGTAAGGAATGTGAACGATGATAATATCATTAATTTTGTGATATTCCAAAGAAAGACTTAGGCATGTCCATATCCATGTAACTTCCAAATATGTGCAGTCCTATCCTTGATCCTGTATGCATGTGTATTCCTATCCAGGCAGATGCCGTCAAATGAGATTGACATTACCTAAAGAGGGTAAAACACTAGTGAATACAGATCTAGCATGAGAACAAGCAGAAAATAATGGCATCCTACTCAAACAACTGGTAATCAAGTTCTATAAAAACAAGTATATCGTTCAAGGATAACCTAAATCTATGCATAAGAAGGCCTTAGTCAATGGGTCAAATGCAACAACCACGTCAGCAATCAGCGCCACAATTCATTCCCGAAAATGGGGTCTACAAATATTTTCACTAAATGCAAACGAATACCTACTCTCTACCCTGGATATAAATTGCCCGGACTACGGAATCAAAAATAAAAAATATGTATCCATATTTTATGCACAAAGAAAATACTGTAACAGAAAAATAGTGTTGGTAGAAAATGCACCTGCACCCATTTATCACTTAGTCCAAAGCTCCTTGCCTTCGAGAGCAAAGTTGGATAAAGTTCAGCCTCTAAGATCCTAACAAGAGGCATTGGCCTTTTTATACCATTGATGAGCAGAGAAGGTCCCTTGGCACCACATATTAT
Organism: Umbellularia californica; assembly: GCA_028538565.1. Lineage (NCBI taxonomy): Eukaryota > Viridiplantae > Streptophyta > Magnoliopsida > Laurales > Lauraceae > Umbellularia > Umbellularia californica. The sequence goes on along the minus strand of JAPQWN010000011.1, from coordinate 43,349,931 downwards.
GCTGTCAAGCACTTGGCTGATTGCATAAATAGGTATGCCTCTAACAAACTGATGATCTTCAGAAGAATTACAACCATATTTCAGCTGCAAAGGTGAATGTTACTATAAAAATTCAAAACCCTGAGATAAAGGATATATATATATATATATATATTTAAAAAAAAAAAAAAAAAAAAAGACCCTGCTGCTTCAGCTCAATTGGTTGTATATCAGAGCTTCTGTTTGTTCAATCTAGGCTGAAAGATATGCTAAAGTTTTAAGTTAAAGGTTTCAACAGCGGAGTTAATCCTGGCTTGAATCATTAGAGATATTTGAGACTTCGGCTCATTTAAGTTTAAACGATTCCAGCCTACTGTGCTCTCATGGCTCACCTTTCTAACTCTTTCGGCTGTTGGCCTGGTCAGTTCCTTCCCCAGGGATTTGGGTGGGGTTTCTTTCTTCCCTTTGTCAGCTTGTGTGCCCTCAGACTCTTCTAGGTCTTTCTTTGAGTTCGTCTCCCTCTTTTTTGATTTTCCCCGTTTCTTTCCAAGGTTTCTCAGCTTTCGGTGATCAATAAATTTATTATCCACCTTAAAATAAAGGAAATGAGAAAAAGAAAAATGATGACTACAAACCTGAGTGGAAAAGCTGCCCCAAAGTGCCTGGACTCTTCCATACTCATCTGTAAGTACACCAGAAAATGTACTCCCAAAATCTGGAATACATGAAAATTCCAAGGAAAATGTGTATAATTTATGCATCACAAATAAGTTAATCAATTGGATCTACTTGAAATAGTGAGGCATAAAAGAATTTACCAGTATCAAGCTCAATGACTTCCATATTGGTTGCTCTATAACGTGGGCAGTCAGCTGAGCCAATATTCAAAGCAGCATATGGATTGGTAACGATAGATTTCCTTGATGTTGCCTGCAGGCTTCTGCTTAACCCCACAAGGTAGACGGAATCACCACGGCGCAATGCAGGTTCTGCAAAAAAAGAATCCCACATCAAGATTTGGCATGCTAAATTCAGTGCACATCAAGATTGGAGAATAAGTATTCAACCCCACCTGTAATTTGTAGTTATTGGATAAACATTGATCTATATTGGCGAGTTGTTAAGAGTATTGATTGAAGTAAAGAGCTGTTTCATTGCACAAGCCAGTTAATCAAACCTAGGGTTTCTGAATTCAAATAAGGTGTAGAAAGTTTAATGAGTTCTCCCATAATTATTTACCATTGTGAAGCCAAGTAATCAGTGAATTGTTGGTGAGTGTTCATCCATCAGGTATAATTTAAGTTATTGGCTGAGAAATGATCCTTACATTTGTATGAGAAATTGAAGGGTTTCGTGGAAAACCAAGTCAACCACTTAGAAAGGCTGTGTTAGGCCAGTAATACTCTATCACATTGTGGCTTCTTTACAATATTGTCAAGCATATATAAGAGCAGTTTATATTAGCAATGGTGTTGATTGTGCAGTTTACGTTGTGAAGCATATAATGTTGTTTGCTGGTTCAGTAGTGCTAGTTTTGTTGCATAGTATATAAGGTTAATTCATGATTTGCCTAGAATTTTCTCTTTGAATGGGATTTAGCTTGCTGGATTTTCCATTATTTGTCATTCTTGACATCATGTTTTGAAGTAACGAATCTGTGAAACTGTTGTTACAAAAGTTCCATTGCAAAGTGAGTTGGCAGTTAGGTTTTTTTGAAACCCTGACTGCATCAGATGGTATCAGACCACTTTTGCCAGCCGTCAAAATCAGCACCTTCTATAGTCGTTAGATCCACACTACAATTATGAATTGAAAAGAAAAAGGTAGAAGTAGCAAGGCTGCCGCAGCAGTTCAATGGGAGGATTTGTAAGGTCATATGGATAATATTGGCCCCTGGTTTGGGATGATGGAGAAGCAGTTGCAAGCAATCACAAAACAACACCAATCTAGGGCCAAAAAAAGCACCTTCAAATCCTAGAGAGTCTTGATTCACAAGGAAGTGATGTGAGTCCCTTCCATCGGCAGAATTCACAAGATGATTATTCTAGTCGTGAAAAATTGAAAGATCAAGGAGATGATCACAACCTAAAAATGAGATCTCGGAGTATCACGGTAGCCTGCGTACTGAAACTGCAGGGAGTGGCTAGAAACCATTGAGTGGATCTTCAAATATAAGGAGCTTCCTGATGAATTCAGGTAAAATTGGCAGCCATACAGTTGTGAGGTCCGGCGTCAGCTTGATGGGCACAAACCAAGGCCATTAGGGAGAGGTGTGATAAGCACAAGGTGTTGTCATGGGAGAAGATAAAATCACTGATGTGAGAAGCTTTCCTCTTGGTGGATTATATAAAACCCTTGTTCCACCTTTTGCAACACATACGGCAAGGAGACTGATTAGTTGAAGAATACGTGAAGAGTGCCACCTACTTGTCACGCATAATGATCTGAATTGACTGTCAAGAGCAGCTCGTGTCTAGCTTCATACATGGACTTAGATAAGCCATCCTTGATTAGATGAGCCTTAGTTCAATCTTCACTATTGCTGAAGTTTGTAAGCAAGAGCCCCTTGCAAAGAAACGCCTTAAGAAGCAAATAGTGTTGATCACCACCCCCCCCCCCCCCCCCCCACACACACACACACACACACACAAAAAAAAAAAAAAAAACAAAAAAAAACCGACTAAGGTGTTGAAGTCATTGATGACTCAACAATAACACACACCCCGGAGGGGTTGGACCAATGATGCTATGTAGGCTAGGATATTAGGAATATTACTAGGAATATTCTTTTTTTGGTGTGGTTATCCTTTATGGTTATGTTTCCTATATTTCATAGGATTTTATTTGGCAAGTGTGCTTAGGGCTTTACTATTTATATTAGAGTGATGCTATGTAGGCTAGGATATTAGGAATATTACTAGGAATATTCTTTTCTTGGTGTGGTTATCCTTTATGGTTACGTTTCCTATTTTTCATAGGATTTTATTTGGCAGGTGTGCTTAGGGCTTTACTATTTATATTAGTGGATGTAATTTACCCAAATTGCACAAGTCATCTAAGGTGTTGAAGTCATTGCTAACTTAGCACACACACCGGAGGGGTTGGGCCGATGATGCTATGTAGGCTAGGATATTAGGAATATTACTAGGAATATTCTTTTCTTGGTCTGGTTATCCTTTATGGTTATGTTTCCTATTTTCATGAATTTTATTTGGCTGGTGTGCTTAGGGCTTTACTATTTATATTAGTGGATGTAATGTAGTTTAGTTGAATGAAATAAACCAGATTTCATTGTGTTCTCAATTTCTTTCTTCCCTTCTTCCTCAACAACTGGTATCAAAGCGTGTCACCGATTCCGAGAATCAGATCTCGAACGGTGTTTGGATCTGTGATCAGATCGACTTGGATCTTCGGTTTTTGGGGAGCCGGAGTAGTACGGTAACAGAGTGGTCTTCCTGTTTCAATTAAGAAAGGGATCGGTGTATCGGTTCAAACGCTGCAAAAGGAGGGAGAGATCAGGAGTCTCGAATTGCAGAAATCAGGATTGAAGAGGTGGGCCATGTAAATCACAACAGGGTTCAATCGAAGGTGAGATCTGAACCTCGGATCTGTGCAGTTGCAAAGGCTTTGGTCTCTATGAGGGCATTTGAGTTTGGTGCACACAGTTACCAGAGAAGAGGATCCCGTCTGGGTTTCCTCTTATTAAGGAAGATGAGGCAGGATTGCCAGGAGTCGGAGAGGGAGAGGGAGACCCAAGAGAAGTTGGAAAGAAACTATTAAACATGACCTTGCCCACATGGATCTAACGGAGGACATGGCCCTAAACAGACTTGATTGGCGTCGTCAAATCCATATAGCCGACCCCACCTAGTGGGAAAAGGCTTGGTTTGGTTTGGTTTGGTAAGGAAGATGAGGCAGACATTGCTGCCAGAGTGCCGCAGTATCTCATCGAACAGCCACACCGACTGCAGACGACTGCCGCTGAACTACCGCAGCTGATGCCAGTTGACGCACAAACTGGCAGGAACATCAGTAGCCTCAGACAGGTTGCTGATGGATCTGGACTCGGTGTAGCCCGGTCGCTCTACTGCCAGATCAAAGCGTTTTGGGATCGGATCTATGCTACAGATTGCAGGAGACTGAATCTCAGTTCATTGCAGACCACAGAGAGATCAAACATGGGTTTGGTCTTCAGTCACAGTATTGCATAGTGAAGCCAGGACGTTGGGTGCCTTGGATTAGGAAAGGAACAGAGAGAGAAGGGGGTGGGTTTTTTTTTTTTTTTTTTGGTGGGGTTTGGGGGTTGGGGGATCAGGTCCAGGTTTTGGTCAAGTTGGGTTCAGGTCGGAGTTGACCCCGCCACAACTGTAACACACTGGGGCTGCTAACATCAACAGGCAGTCAGCAGAGTTTAGGTCAAGGGAGTTTGACCAAAATCAAGGGCCAGAAGTGTTTCTGAGATTGGGGAGCCATCTGAGTAGGATTTCAAATCCGCTTGTGGTGATGAGATCTACATAGTGGTGTAGAGAATTAAGGCGGATCTGTGAGATCAGCAGTGATGGAGAGCGGAACGTGTTTGGGTTTTTCATCCCTTTCTAGCATTTTTTATGGTGAGAAGTAAAAATATTAAAAGAACTATATCAAATATAGGACTTTATAAGTAGGATCTATTAAACTTGGTCCCTAGAAGCATTGGCGCAGTATCAGGAACCAATACAAGTGTCGTGTTGGTACGATACAGATACATTGGGCTTGCACAAGTATCCGGGTATCAGATGTAGGCCCTAACAAGGAGGCTAGGAATTTTGTGTGCCTGACCTTAATGGGATCAGACTTCGATGATTTGGGTACCATTTAAAAGAAGCCCAAATACTCAAGGCAAAATTCATGACCCACAGATTGATAGTGTGTTCATCTATTATTAGGGTAAAATTTGGGTAAGGTCCATACAACAAGAGGCATTTATTTTTAGTGGTTTAGATCTTTAATAGTTGAGCCCCATTGTGGAGCTTAAGAAGTTCGGGTGAGTCTCACAATAAGATGATCTGGACAAAAAGAAAAGAAACTATCATTTGCTCACGGGAAAATGAGAGCGGGGATTGTGGGTTGTTGGGGCTTTGAAGAGGGGTGGGTGGTGGCAGTGGAGGAAACAAGAGAAAGAAAGGGAAGAAGAGGTAGGGGAGACGAAGAGGGAAGGAGAATCCAAGGGACCAGGATGCATAAAAGGCAGCAACACTAGCAATTCCAGGCTCTCTCTCTCTCTCTCTCTCTCTCTCTCTCTCTCTCTCTCTCTCTCTCTCTCTCTCCATACACACATTTACATATGTATATGTGTATATTTGTATATGTATATATATATATATATATTTCCTTCAGGTTTTCTCTCCTGCAATCTACAATCTTTTCATCCCTTTTCTTTCTTTCTTTCTTTTCTGCAACCCACAAGTAAGAGAGAACTGATAACAAGTTCTGTAATCTTTGTTCCTCCCTTCATTTTCTCGGGCTGATGCTAGTACCTATCAGCTTATATGTGTTGACACCGGCCGATATTGTAAGCCATCGCAGTCCACCTAGAAGATCAGCTAAGGGTGGCAGTGGGGGGTTGAAAAGTCTAGGATAGGGCCTGGTCCAAGAATCAGCTTGATAGGAGATCTAGAGGTGGATATAAAGGACCAAAGACCAAGGGCGGTAATGGGCTAAATTCTTTTAAAGCCATATCCAACAGCAGTTCAACTAAGACGATGTCAAACTGGGTCTGTAGCCAATGTAGTGGTTGTTGGGGGGGGGGGGGGGGGGGCAACCATTTCCGCATTAATGAAGATACACATAAGCAATAAATATATCTAAAATAATAATAACCAAACAATTACAACGTAAACTGTTAAGCATTCCATATAGGGAATGGTAGACTGACCAGGAAGAAGTTCAGCCGCACGTACTGCTGAGGCACCTGCTACTCCCAGAGCAGAAGGATCGTATGCAACAAGTGCATAGTTGTGAACAGGGTGAAGAAAAACCACCTGAAGTACATAATGAAGTTACTCATGACATTCAATATCAATCTTGTATATAAACTATGTTGCATCAGTGCAGAGGCAATAACTATGCATATCATACTCCCACCCTAGTACAAGATACCTGAAATGTAATAGAGGAATGTTGCAAAGATTATTTGGTCCGAAGTTTTGCTTATGCCTTTCCCATTAAGTGAATTCCATCTCACTATCTAAAGGGAAGATCACAATTATAAGTGTTGTGCTCTTCTACCCCCTTCATTTGTGAATCTGCCAAAAATACTGGGTGTGTCCGCTTTATTTTTTATTCACATTCCAAAACATCAGTGTATTTCTATGGGGGTATCGAAGTAAAAAGTAAATGTTATCTGCTAGGGGTAGACGGCAGGCTGTTTGTGAAAATGGAAAAAATGATTGAAACAAGGACTTCTATAGGAATTATAAAAGAAAGTGACTGTAATCACCGGTGGTTTGATGCTAATATTCCTTTCAATGCTGTCCATTCTAAATTTTATCAGCCCATGGATGATGTTATTCATCAATAGGGCCTAGATATAAAATACCCTCATATCATGATTTAAGGGGAAAATTCTTGAGAAAGAATGGGATTGAAGTGAATGATTTCATGAGTCACTTCAAAGAAAGTTGGAGTATAACCATATGTTCCATTATAGCAGACAGATGTACATAGGAAACAAAGGACATTGATTAATTTTTTGGTGTATTGTCCTAAAAGATTATGTTAAAATCTGTAGACGCAAGAGGAATAATACAAATGCGAACTCCTTGTATCGAGCTTTTGATGGAGTTCATTATAAATGCTGGCTCCAATAATGTTGTGCAATTTACAACTGACAATGAAGCAAGTCATAAAGTACATGGGCGGGAACTGACAGAAAAGTATGGCAATTTTTATTGGACACATCATGCAAGTCACTGCATAGATTAACTCTCATGGACATGACAAAGCCCCGATCTTTTTCCAATCAATGCATCTACAATTGAAAAGGCCAGGAAGACCATAAAGTTTAAATACAACCATGCATGGATCTAAATATTTTGAAAAAAGGATTTTAAAAATGGCAGAGACAATCCAGTCAGTCATCACGAGATTGCGTCGAACTTCAGCAGTTTACAATGTCTTATTATGGTTGAGGGGGGACTTCAAAAATATTCACAAGTGATGTATGGGTGAATTCAAGCCATTCTTCTTTTCTAATTGGTTTACAGATCTCTAACCTTCTCCTAGATAGTTCATTATGGACAACTATAGACCATATCATGAAGGCTAGTGAAATATTAGTAAGGGTTCTTCGCCTTGTTAATAGTTAATACAAGCTTGCCATGGGCTGTTTGTACAAACCAATGGATAGGAAATGGAGACGACTCAGAGGAATATGAAGTAAAAGAAATCGTATTGCATTCCTTAATGGAGGATCATTGAATAAAGATACAACTACCAAATGCAAAGTTCCTTACATGCTACAAGACACTTCTTAAATCTAGAGTTTTTATATAATCCCACATTTCCACGAACTCAAAAATTAATAAGGGTCTGAGTGAAGATGTTAGCAGAATACAGGTTGACGAGGGTACTCAAGAATAAATTATTAGGTAACTTGAGTTGTAAAAAAAAAGAGGTTATTGTTTAATTTGGAACAATTTTAGCAGTAAGGCTTTCCAGTCAAATGGCCCAAGGTAATTTGATTTCTCCCATTAATTATAGTTCATTGTAAATTTGAGTTTTTATGGAATTGAACTTGACTGACCTTTTAATTTTTAAGTTTTTATAGCTTTGGGGTGGGAGCAATTTGGAGATGAGGTACGAGAACTTATAAACTCTGCTGTGAGGATTCTAAGGAAGCAAATGTCTCTGTTCTGAGCCGGAACCATACTATACCAGGACCCATTTCTAAATGATGGTTCCAGTTCCAGATCCAGTTCCAACTTGTTTTTTTGGTTCAAAACCCAGTTCCGAGTTCCGACGAGAGGACTCGGATCCGGTTCCAACTAGAGAGTGATCCAGTTACAAAACTGGTTCTAACTTCTTTTTCACTTTTTTATTTTTTTATTTTTGCATAAATTAAGGATATCGTTCAGCTAATAACAGTGCATCAAGTACCTCAAGGATTAAACATAAAAATGTCTAACCAAAGTTGTTATCAAGCTACAATTACCAACATCAAAGACTCATCTGCCAGATCTCGGGTCCAAGGGCCTGAACTTGTATGGATCCAAAACTGGACCCGTTTATCAAACGAAACCTAAATTGGGTTCCGACCCGGACCTGTTTATCAATCAGAACCTATAACAGGTTCCAAACCGAATTTTTCACGGGTTGGAACCTCCGGATAATCTGAGAATCTAATACACGTTTGTGCTGTAGTTAAAGTGGATGTCAAAGAAACTAGAGTATTTTTCAAACACATCCATTCCAAGAAGAGAAATAGACTAGAACATCGTAGATTGAATAGCCTACACTTCATCCACTACAATTTGAAGATTTGAGAAATGAATTTATAAATTTCCACGTTTAATTTCTGTTTTTTTTAGTTCAGACTACTTAAAACTTATTTAGATATATTTTTTGAATGGCTACTTGAACTTATTTAAATAACAAACAAGTATATTATAACATATGTAATTTTATAGATACAAGACCAGACGACCTCCACCCCCTAGTGATCCCAATAGCTTGGAGCATATTGATATTTTGTCTAATTGAATATGTGAAGAGCTTGCTCTCATGACTGAAGATGATGTTCGTGGTTGGGAATTGTAGAACTAGCTTCAATATCAATAGGGGATGATGAGAGAACTCCAACTTTTGAAGATTTTGATGAAGGAAAAGGGGCTGCTGAAAAGGATGAGTAAAGAGGAGGATGATGATGCACCTAGTTCGCTCTTGTTTTGGAACAGAACACTGGAATGGACGGGAATGCCAGAACATTCCACAAAAGCGCCAAACCAGACTGGAATTGATGACAACTATGGTGTTGACTGTTGACAACATGTAATCTTATAAATCATATGCCATAAAGAGTATTGAATGAAAAGTGTCCTATTTAGTTGGTGTATCCAAACACCACTCTTTCCAACTCCACCAAGCTTTTTTTTTTTTTTTTTTGGAAATGGCCACTTTATTGATTAAAAAAGAAACAAAGCAGTATAAGACTTTTATACTGCAAGGCAGGAACAAAGGCCACCAGACTCCAAAAGCAAAGAAAAGCACGAAGACAGATTAAGATCTAACAATACGCATGAACAGCCTTCACATTCCCTCTTTGGCCAAGGAGTTGGACTCTCTAGACATGCATGCAAGGAGACACGAAGAGACCTGTAGAGATCTTAAACCTCCTCAATCACATCAGCTTGCCTCCAAGGAGAGTTGCACTTCCTGGCAGCCCACCTAATACTACAAAAGAGAATCTTCTTCCACTATTAGATTGCATAAGTTCATTCTTCTAGCTTCCTGAAGACCCATCCTCAAAGCCAAAAGCTATGCCACATTAACCGAACACCACCCCAGCTGGCCTAGAAAAGGAGAGTAAAGACTCCACCTCATGGTTCCAAATGACTCTGCCAATGCCATCCCCTCCCTGGATTTTCCACCACACTCTCATCAATGTTAAGTTTGCAAAACCACAAAGGAGCAGCCACCATCTCAGAACAGATTGAGGGAAGCAAGTGGAAGAAAAAGTCATCTCATGCCAATTCCCCTGAATCAATGAAATACGGAAGTCACGAAACTGGGGAAAGTACGAGACCCAAGAGGACACCAAAAATTTCACCTTATCCACACTCCTCAACCGAAGACACCTTGCCTTTAAAGCACTGGGCATTCCACTCTTTCCAAATAGAACAAATAGTAGCCATAAAGGAAGCCTTTCACATAACCCTACCTCTAGTTGAACCAATTGCCAGCTTCAAAGCCTCAAAAAGAGCAAGGAAGGACCCACTCGCAAGAGAACCAACTGAGCACAGAATTCCAAATGCAACGAGAAGTCTTGCATCTAAGGAAAAGATGATCCACAGATTCCCCATTTTCCAAACACTAATGGCAAACATTAACAATAATGAGATCACATCGATGAATATTAACCTGAGCAAGGATGTAAATAGCCCTCGCAATATGATGCTACGGCAAATATATCGGCCGTCGCAACCGTGGCGACCCGTAGGCATGGCGGCCGCCCCGTGGCAGCCGCTACGTATCGGGGGGTTATAAGACTTTAGGGTTTTTTAACCCTCTCTTCCCCTCTTTCGGCTGTTTCTTCCTCCTCATGGTCCCAAGTGACTCCCAAGTCCATTTCTTCAAGATTTCTTGCCACCAAATCACCAACATTCAACTATTCAAAGGAATCTAAAGATTCTAAACAAGATTCTTCATCTAGGTATGTGATTTTTTTTCAACTTTTGAGATTATCACTCTCTAACTACTATGAATCACAACATAATGGCATCATTGTCTTGTTTTATTGTAGATCCATGCTTCCTTTCGATCTTGCATGCATATCTTTTGTCTTTTTTTTTTTATATATACTGTTATTTTTATTTTCGGATTTATGTTATTTAAAAAAAAGAAAAGAAAACGTTATCACTTATGGAAAACTCATGAAACAACTTGAAAATAGCTTCATATTGTTAGATCTATGTTTCCCATAGATCATTCCAACATATATTGCTTGTTTTTCAAGTTTTTTTCTTTTTTTATTTTCTCATTATTTTATTTTTGTAAAAAAAAATTATTTTTAGCAATTGAATGCCAATCAAATGTCTTGAAATGGGCTCCTATATTTTAGATCTATGTTTCCCATAGACCATTCCAACATATATTGCTTGTTTTTCAATTTTTTTTCCTTTTTTTATTTTCGGAGTTTTTTTATTTTTGTAAAAGAAATATTTTTAGTAATGGAATGCAAATCAAATGTATTGAAAAATGCTCCCAAATGTTTTGAATATGTTTGGCATAGATCAAGCCAACATTTCTTTGTCTTTCCCTCTTTTTTTCCTTTTTTATTTTCAGATTTATTTATTTTTTGAAGGAAAAAATGCCTTAACTAATTCATTACCGTTATATTGTTTTGAATAAGGCTCCTAAATGTTATATCTATGTTTGGCATAGATCAATCCAACATATATTTGTCTTTTCCTAATTTTCTTTTTTATTTTCGATTTTTTAAATTTTTGAAAAAAATTGTACTTTTAAATAATGAAATACCAAGTAAATGTCAAGAGAATGATTCCTAAGTGTTAGGTATATGTTTCCCCTAATATGTTTTTTTGTTTTTTTAATTTTTAACATACTACTTGTTCATATTTATAGGTATTCAGTCTTCTATTGTGCATTTGTGTTTGCCAATTGATAACTTAAAATGCCTCGTGATATCAATCCCGCATGGAGCTTTGGTGAGGCAGACGAGAACAAGAAGTTGAAAATCAAATGCAAGTTTTTAGGGAAAGTGACCAATGGGGGCATTACAAGATTCAAGCACCACTTGGGCCACATTTCTGGCAATGTTGCTGGCTGTACCGAAGTACCAAGGGAAGTCGGGGAACAAATGAAAGCTTTGGTTGGCCAAAACAAAGATTGAAAAGTAGAGAAAAGAAAAGAGGCAGCAAGATGTTGGCGTTGCCCGTTATGACGTATCTGGGGATGAAGGTTTTGATAATGAAGATACACAGATGGAGGCTGCACACCGAGAGTCCATCATAAGTCACCAAGAAGAATATGAACGTCGTGCATTTGCTGGAAACAACAAATATTATGATGCAGGGGGCTCATCTGCTGTGCCAAGCAGGGGAAAGGGCATTACAGGGGGCCATGAGTAGGGCATTTAGCACCTGGGAACGAGATGTTAATGTAGAAGTTATTTCTGCTAGAAGAGCAGTTCCTCCCCCTGTTGATCCTCTAGCACATATAGCACATTAAAAAAAGAAGGCTAAACAATCAAATATCAAGTGTTATTATGAAAGGGGTGATGAAGGGTGCAAGAGATAAGTTAGCCAAAACTACAGCAAAATGGTTAATTTACAAGAATATACCACCTACAGCAATAGATTCCCCCTATTTCCAAACAACTCTTGATGTTGCCGCCGAAGCTGGCCGGGGAATACAGTCGCCCTCTATTTATGATGTGGGGCACTAAATATCTCAAAGAAGAATATAAAGAAATAAAGGCATGGGTGGAGACCTTTAGGCCCATGTGGCAACAGAATGAGGTCACCATTATGTGTGATGGGTGGACCAGCGGCACACAAACACAATTAATAAACTTTTTGGTACAATCAGTCACTGGGTGTGTCTTTGTGAAGTCCGTGGATGCATCTGAACATAGACGGACAACTAAATATATATACACTCATATGGATAAGGTTGTAGAGAGTGTGGGAGGAGCATATTGTACAGATTGTTACAGATAATGGTGCCAATTTCAAGGCGGCCGGTAAAATGTCAGAGAAGAAAAGGCCTCATCTGTTTTGGACTCCATGTGCAACACACTGTATAGATCTTATTATGGAAGAGATTGGAAAGAAAAAGAAAATTGTTGAAGTTATCAAGGCATGTAAAGGCATTACCAGATTTATTTATGATCATTCATGGCTTTTGAGCTTGATGAAAAGATTCACAAATAACCATGCCTTGATACGTCAGGGATTAACTAGGTTTGCTACCCATTTCATTGCGATGGAGAGTCTTGTAAGGTTTAGAAAAAAGCTAATTCAGATGTTTGCATCAGAAGAATGGCTTCGTTCGAAATGGAGCAATGCAACAAATGTTCCAGAATTTGAGATCCCTAACTTGATGAGGGACAATAAATTTTGGAAGAAAGTGTCTAATTTTTTAAAGGTTTGTGAGCCTTTAGTTAGAGTGTTGCGGCTTGTAGATGGTGATGACAAGCCAACAATGGGATATATATATGAAGCAATGGATAGGGCTAAGCAAGCTATCATGGAAAATGTTAGATATCATGATGAATATATAAAGATTACTGATGCCTGGTGGAACGACCAGCTGCACCATCCATTGCATGCTGCAGGTACTCAATAACAATATCACTATTTGATGCTTTTAAAGCAAGCTAGCTCTCTTTGATTGATGTTTAATCATTTTGCATTTCAACTTGTTTTCAATTTAGGTTATTTCCTTAATCCCAAATTCTACTACCCCAATGCCCAACACCACAATGATGTAATAGAAACGGAGTTGAGGGTAGGATTAAGGCAAGTGTTGAAGAAATTGTTAGGAGTTGATGATCAAATCCAAGGCATCCAAGAGGTGAGTTAGTGAGTGAGATTTGAGATGACATATGTATATGCTTGGGATAGGTCCATTAAACATGTATGGTTTATTGATTTATTCCTAATTTTCACACTGTAGATATCTACATACACACAAAGGAGAGGAGGCTTTGCTAACCCTCTCGCAATAAGAGCAATTGGAAAGATACCACCTAGTATGAACAAAAGACTCAATCACCCAACCTATTAGGCTTTTGTAATTTATCTCTCAATTGATTGGAACATGGAAGGACTTAAGGAATATCTAATTTTATTTGTTTACATTGAATTTCAATTGATTGGTGGATGAATTTTGGAGAGGATAATCCAAATCTAACGAAAGCGGCTGTTCGCATCCTTAGTCAAGTTGCAACTTCATCAAACTGTGAAAGGAATTGGAGCACTTTCTCCATGATCCACAGAAAGTCCAGGAATCGGCTTACCATGCAAAAGCTCAACAAGCTTGTATATTGCCATTACAATTTGAAGTTGAGAAACAGAACAAGAGAAAGGAAGGCAAGGGATGATTCGAGCTATTGTCCTATTAGTTTGGATTACATATTCAGAGAGGACGATCCCTTGCTCCCATGGATAGCTGAGATAGAGGATCCATTGCTAGATTCAGATCCGGGCTTTCAGGAGGAGATTAGGGATTTGCTTGATGAAGATATGGACGAGGCAGAGGGTGCCCCACTTGGAGGAGAATGCTCAAGTGCACAGCCGCACCCACAACCTAAATGGAAAGAAACTACTCATGTTGTGTCATCTTCTGAGAGGACGAGTACCACCGTCTCTTCGAGTAGCCATGGTAGAGGAGATGGGGGAGATGGAGCAGGAGACACTAGTGGACTACTAGTGAATACTACCAACATGATCAGAAAGACGCCATTCCTGTAGAGGTACAGGACTTTCCGGAAAGAATGGAAGGAAACCGTAGTTATCAACGGCATCGGAGAGTCTCACCACCTACTCCACCTGCTCCTTGAGGTAGTAATGAACAAGGAAATATGGGTGGAGGTGTTGGAGGACAACAAGCAGCATAATGGGCTGATTCATGGAACCCTAGTTACAGCGGACAAGGACCCTCACAGTATTTTGACTATTTTCCATATAGTCAAATGCAACAAGGAGAAGAGTAGTCTTATGTTTCAGGGTCGTCCTCATATGGTGACTATGGTGGAACGCAATATAATAGAAATCCATCCCCCCCCCCCCCCCCCCCCCAAAGTCACAATGATGCGGCTGCCTTCTTTGGATTTGTGGATCCCAATGCTCATCAATATCAAATGCAATATGGTGCAAATAGAAATGATAACACTGATGGGGATGATGAGGATAACCATGCCTTGAATCTTGGTAGACATTTCTTTTGGTGGAGACCAAGGTATTCCTATTTCCTTCACTAACTCTCTACTATTTGTCATTTCTAAATTGGTTTTGAACTGTTGAGTGTTGAGTTGTTGATCACTTCATTCACTTGATTGAATTTGAAGTTTGAACCTTGAACCTTAAGGCTTGAAGTATTGATCATTTGATTGTTCAATGTTCACTAATGACCTAACTCTTAAGTCTTATGCCTTTATTTCATGTCCTATTTTTTTTATGAGCTTTTAATTACTTTCTAAGTTAGCATGACTAAGAAACATAAATACAAGTGAAAAAACTAATCATTACTATTATTTTCTATTTATACAGCGATATAGGACTTCATATATTAAGGGCACCACTACACCCCCTTTTCTTACTTACTTTTGCAAAAGAACCACATTTTCTTTCATTTTGCAATTTTCTGGATTTTCTGGAATTTTTTCAGATTTTTTTGGCAAGTATTTTAAATCACACCACTACGCCGCGCCTGCTTCGTGGCGATTTTCATCCTTGATCCTGAGTGAGAAGTTTACCAAGAATTGCAATCCAACCAAAAGGTAGAACTCTCGGAGGGGACTTAAAATGCCATAAACTCCTCATGTGTCTAGAAGAAGAAGAGCTTTCAGCAATGGCCGAAAAGAAGGAAGACACCGAAAAACAACCATCAATAGCAGCATTCCAAACCCTCCTATCAGACCCTTCCTCTAGAACATAAATTCCCTCAACACTGGCAAGCAAAGAGAGCAACTCTTCCACCTCGTCATATGAGGGATCCATTAAAAAAATTGGACCCCACACCCCAGAGTCATCCTCTCTAACAAAGTGACTGGACACTTTAGCAAGCTTGTCCTTGGCACAACAGAACAATCTAGGATATTTGGATGCAAAGGAGGTTTCACCAACCCGCATATCTTGCCAAAACCAGATCTCATCACTAGAGCCTACGCAGAACCTGATATGCATGGAGAACACATCTTTAACAGACAAGATACCTTTCTAGATGCCTGAATAATGATAGCAGGCTGGAACATCCCACCCATTCAAAGTGGCATCATATTTAGAAGATAAAATAATCTTCCAAAGTCCATTATGCCCATCACCCAGCCTCCAAAACCACTTACCAAGAAAATTTTGGTTCATAAGATTAATAGGTCTAATACCCAAACCTACCTCCCCCAGAGGCTTATAGACCTGCTCCCACGCAACAAGATTAAACTTGCGTTTAACCTCTCAACCCTGCCATGAGAAATCTCGTTGTAGTTTCTCAATCTTTGCAACAACCTCCACTAAACACTCGAAGATAGATGGGAAATATGACGGAAGATTAGAAAGAGCAGAGTTAATAAGGGTTAGATGACCTCCTAAAGAGAGGTACCTCGGTTTCCAAATTACCAAATTTCTTCCCAACCTTCCCACCACAGGGTTCCATAAAGCACAAAGGTGGAGCAAGGTATGTAGCCAGAAGAGAGCTAGCAATGCAACCTAAAATATCCGCCAACTCAGAAAGACGATCGGAATCCACACACCCACAAATGAGCTCACTCTTTAAAAAAAAAAAAAAAAAAAAAAAACCTTGAGGCCAGAAACAGCTTCAATGCACAACAAGGTAGCCGTCACATTCTGCAGTTGTTCCTCCTCCACATCACAAAAGATAAAGAGTATCGTTCACAAATTTCAAATGAGTAATGGACAAGGCATCCTTTGACGGACTGAAGCCTGAAATCAGACTCACATCTCCAGCCACAATGATCATATGAATCAATGCTTCACCAACTATGACAAACAGAAAAGTGATAAAGGATCACCTTGGCGCAAACCCCTCCTAGCAGGAAAGAAACCTTTAGGAGAACCATTTAAAAGGATCGACAAGTACACCACTGACCAAAGAGAGACACTCCATCATTCACCCCCTCCATTTAACACCAAAGCCGAGCCTACTCAGCATATATTGTAAGACATCCCAATCGATTTTGTCATAAGCCTTTTCCAAGTCAAACTTACAAAGCAAACCTGGCCTCCTACAACTATTTCAAGGATGAAGACATTCATTAGCAATGAGGACACCATCAAGGATTTGTCTACCATGAATGAATGCCCCTTGAGATGTGGAAATTATAAGAGGGAAAGACTATATTGATTTTGGGTGCCAAAACTTTGGCAAGGATCTTGTAGATGCAACTAATAAGACTGATACGGCGAAAATCCTTGATGCAATAGGCACCAACCTTTTTAAGGATCAATGCAATAAAGGACGCACCAATCCGATTAGAGAGCTTGCTCCTCGCGTGGAATTCATTCATAAAATCCATAACGTCCTACTTTAAGTAATCCCAGAACCTATGGAAGAAAGCTAGTGGAAACCCGTCAGAACCCCGATCAGTCCCCCGCTGAGTTCAAGACAGCTTATTGAATTTCTTTAAATTCCTCGAACTCTCTTTTAAGCCAAGAAGCTTGGGTCTCCACAATCTGATCAAACGCCAAAATATCCAATATTTGTCCATCCCAATCCTCTTTGGAATATATAGACTCAAAGAAACTAGTGACATGATTAATGACCGCATTCCGATCTTCAATAAGATAGTCTTCATCTTTAAGGAACATAATTCTATTGAAATGATTCCTTGCGGAGGCAATACTGTGAAAGAACCTACTAGTCTTATCACCCTCTTTAAGCCATCTACTGCGCAACCTCTACTTCCATTTAATCTCCTCCTCTTTAATCTTCTGGAGCCAACAATCACCTAATTCTTGGCTCCTAGTAACATCAATATCAGAAAGCTGCCCTGATTACTCCTTTGTATCAAGGTCCTGGTTGCAAGGAAAAGTTTAGCTTTCTCCGATTCAACACTTCTAAATTTCTCTTGATTTGCATATAGGCCGCAACCAAGAACCCCAGTATAAGTTACAATTGGCTCCTAGTAACATCAATATCAGAAAGCTGCCCTGATTCCTCCTTTGTATCAAGGTCCTGGTTGCAAGGAAAAGTTTAGCTTTCTCCGATTCAACACTTCCAAATTTCTATTGATTTGCATATAGGCCACAACCAAGAACCCCAGTATAAGTTACAATTGGCTAATATAGTTTAATATGCATCTAAATTAGTGCCCGATTTGAAAATCAAAAGAAAAAAAGGAAAAGAAATTTATGGATTCAATAAATATTTTAATTACTTAAAAAATATATTTATCTCAAAAATAATTATTACATGAAAAGACTGCAAGTGTTAACATCTTCCAAATAATATAGTAAAAATTATCTCAATTGTTTATCTATATTTCGAACGAAAAACTGTAGTAACAGTTTGTCAACTACAAAACTAAGTTGACAAACTACAACTAAACAGGTACTGGCAAAATCCAGTATTGTTGTGAAGAATCCGACACAAGAATCATTGTTGATACATTATACCAAAGAATTGATGGTGTCAATAAATCATAAGTTTCAAAATTTACCTCTCCTGGAATTTCAATTGGGAATGCAGCAAATGAGATCATCACATCAGAAACAGATACAGCGACTGTGTTCTTATCGACGGCAACCAATCCCATGCTTTGAGAATGATATATAATAACGCCTGTTCCAAAGAAATGCTGTGAGTGGACACCATCAAGCATACACGACGGTGGCACATGAACCTGCAATTTTTATAAACAATTTAAATCAAAGCATGGGATGGAAGCAAAAGCAATATTGATGAACAACAACAAATAGACAACGAATTTAAGATCAAAGGGCACATAAAACAAAGATATGAAATCAAAATGAAAGTCTTTCCATAATAGATAAAAATATAAACATAATGCCTGTCGACAAAGAAATAGGGCATAACATAACAACAAAAAATAGGGAAAAATATAACAAACGACAAAAAATTTTGAGATCAACAGGCACATAAAGCAATGATATAACATCACAATTTTGGAACGACTTTCCATATAGACATAACATAATGACTATCGATAAAGAAATAAGGAAAATGAATGATCAGACCTTTTAATAATTATGTATCAGTTTCTAATATGAGTCTATCTTTTAGCATTATTATTTATACATATATATCCATGATGCACAAATAAGGATAGAGATCACATAAATGATTAAGCAAAGCAAGGATGCATCCAAAATCTAAGAAAATGATGGAAACTGTATTCATGCTTCTGGAGTGCTTTGTGATCAGCGCATGCCAACAAGATTTAAGGGAAATTTTTACATAACAACGATTACACCAGCTATAACAAATGGAGCAAAATGTTGGCCAATCAAGAAGCAACACGCGCAAAAAATGGATGCAAGAGATGGGGATGTTGAGGTGGATGTGCGGTAAACCTAGGAAGAATAAAATTTGAAATGAGTGCTTTTGAGAGCATTTAGGGGTAGCATCGGTACATGATAAAATTAGAAAAATCAGTTTGAGATGGTGTGGGCATATCCAATGTAGGCTAGCAACGGCGCCAGTGTAATAACCAGAAGCTGATTCAGGGGTTACATTATTTTTATATTTAATTTTTAAATTTTGGATTTATGACTTGTCTTAAATAATTATACTTATTTTGTGAATAACATATATATGTAAATTTGTGGTACCAATAACTATTGTGGGGTAGATTTTCTAATTAATTAAGGGTTTTGGGTAGGGCCAAGTGGTTTATCCCATATTAAACAGAATTCAAGTAAGGAACTCGAGGGACCCATTGGATTTGTTATTTGGATCTAATTGCTTAAGATTAGACTTTTAATGTTAGTGGTAGAACCCCCTGAGTTTCAACTAATAGGATTTAGTTAGTTTAGACAATAAAGGGACCCTTGAATAAGGTTTGGTGGTACCTTAAGTTATAAGAGATGGGACCCAGCCCCATAATATCCATTAGTACTCGACACCCATGTCTCAAATACGAGACTTATGCATGTTCCCAAATAGGAGTAGGAAACTACAAAAGAAAGAGAGAACTCTTGCAAGAAGAGTTTGATTAAGAAGTGGATAAATTCATGTCACATAAGAGAATTCATCTCACGACTCCCTATTCTCTCTCCCTACTCCCTCTTGCTCATATATCTCTCCAAAAAGACCTAAACCCTAAGTAGAAGATTGAAGGAGAAGAAGAGTCCAAGTAAACTTAGAGCTGGTGTGGATAGCCTAAAGCAACCATTGCCTATAACAGATAACAGGCGACTAGACGTTCCAATGTACTTGATTCTATTGCAGATTAGTGCCTTTCTAGTTGAAACTTAGGGTTTTGATGAATGCATAATGGAAGATGTTGATTTCTTTACGTGATAATGTAGAAGGTATAGCTTATATTGACTTATTTTATATGGCTGAATTGAATCTGGAGCATTAATGGCCAAAACCCAAAATAGGGATTTAGTGTTGGCGGTGTCATTCTCACAATTGCAAGATACAAAGATGAATGAGAGACTTTGGAAAACTAATTGTATTGTCGTGGGTTCTCTTGGAGAACTCTCGTCAATATATAGAAATATACATGCCTTAATCAAGGGCCTTTCAAAGGAAACTAGGTAATTACATTAATCACTAATCTAAGTTAGGAAAGCAATCTATTACTAAAATATGTACAGCTATCTCAATATTTGACCAAATCAATCCATGTAAGATGTAGCTTGCTGGACTGGATTGACTGATGGGCCTTGGGCCCCTTCATGGGTCGTGGACCAAACTTAACACCCCCCCTCAAATTGATGCGGGAGAATCAACGAGCATCAATTTGCCAACCAAGAATTGATAGCGTGGTCGGGGAAGACCTTTATTAAGGATATCTGCAAGTTGAAGTTCAGAGGAAACATGCGGAAGGCTGATGACATCACGTTTAAGTTCATCGCGGATGGAGTGACAATCAACCTGCAGGAAATCCGAATTGCTCCGGTATTATCGACATAGAGGGGGGTAGCTCCTTCTGCAGGAAATCCAATATCAGAGAGTAGACCTCGGAGCCAAAGAATTTCGGAGCACGCAGCAGACATAGCGCGGTACTCAGCCTCGGTAGAAGATTTAGAAACTGTCATGTTTCTTGCATTTCCAGGAAATCAGACTAGCACCCAAAAACATGCACCATCCTGTCGTCGATCTGCGAGTATCGAGACAACCAGCCCAATCAACATCGGAATAAGCTTTGAGAGAGAGGATTGTTGGATGGAAAAAACAACCCGCGAGTCGGTGTGCGAATAAAGTACCGAATGATGCGGCGAACAGCAGCCATATGAAGATGACGAGGAGCAGTCATGAACTGACTCATTAGATTGACCGCAAATGATATATCAGGACGGGTGATCGTGAGGTAGATCAAGCTACCCACTAACTGGCGATATGCGGTAGGATCTAAAAGAAGGTCACCCTCCTCTTTACTGAGTTTTACATTTAGTTCGATTGGCATATCGACGGGAGCAGAAGCAGTAAGGCCAGCCAAGTCAATGAGGTCAACCGTATATTTGTGCTGATTGAGAACTATACCAGTAGGGGATTGATGAACTTCAAGACCGAGGAAATAGTGTAAGGGGCCGAGATCCTTCATTTGAAATGTCTGATGAAGAGAAGCTTGAAGTTCATGAATCATTTGTGCATTGGGACCAATAATGACAATGTCATCAACGTAGACCAGTAGAACAGTAATTCCAGATGGAGCATGATGTAAGAACATAGAAGGATCATACTGGCTCGGATGAAAACCCAAGCGGAGAAGTGCATCTTGAAATTTCTCAAACCATGCGCGAGGAGCTTGCTTCAAACCATAAAGAGAGCGACGGAGCTTAGCAACCATGCCCGTCCCAGAGGAAGACCCTGGAGGCAGACGCATATAAATGTCTTCTTTGAGATCACCATGAAGAAACGCATGTTTGACATCCATTTGATAAAGAGGCCAGGACTGAGATGCAGCAACAGCAAGGATTATGCGTACGGTGGTCATCTTAGCGACGGGAGTAAACGTTTCATCATAATCAATGCCATATTCCTGCCGATTTCTAAGAGCAACGAGGCGCGCCTTATATCGATCGAGAGGGCCATCTGGTTTTAACTTGAGAGAAAAGATCCACTTGCAGCCAATAGGTTTAACACCCATAGGAGAGGGGACAATATCCCATGTATGATTTTTCTCTAAAGCTTCCAACTCATCTTGCATAGCTTGGTTCCAACATTTGTCCTGCATAGCCTGAGAATAGGATTGGGGAATGGAAGAAGAGGACAAAGTGGCCATTAAGGAAGTATGGGAGAACCCATATCGGTCAGGTGGTACCGAAATGCGTGTGGAGCGACGCAATGTAGGAAGCCCAGAAGGACCAACTGCCGGAGGTGGACCAGATGCTGGAGGAAGATCAGGAGGGGGATCCCTGGGAGGCACGTCTGTATTCCGTCTGTGGTATACAAAGTTAGGATTAAAACGAACAACTTAAGTGTTGTCAGAGAAACCAAGTAAAGACACTAAAGAGGAGTCAGGAGGTTCAAGGTGCTATTGAAAGAAATACTGTTGTTCAAAAAAAATGACATTCCTAGAGGTCCGTAAGCGACGAATGTGAGGATCGTAGCAAAGGTACCCTTTCTGGAAGGGGGCATAACCTAAAAACATACACTTAGCTGATTGTGCTAAGAAGGAGGCAAATGCACAAAGCAAACGGAGCCGAAAACATGAAGATCATCATAAGATGGAGATGTCTGGTACAATCAGTAATATGGGCTCTGATTTTGAAGAGAGGCAAAAGGCAGACGATTTATGAGATGAGCTGCTGTAGCCAGTGCCTCAACCCAAAAACGGGTAGGAACCGATGATTCAAGAAGTAGGGAGCGAGTGACATCAAGCAGATGTCTATTTTTCCGTTCAACAACTCCATTCTGCTGGGGAGTATAGGGACAAGTACGCTGAGAAATAATGCCTTTGTGTTGCAAAAATTTTTAAAAATCAGAGGACACATTCTCCACCCGAATCAGATCGCAAGATTTTGATGCAGGTGGAAAATTGATTCTCAACATAAGCTAAGAAAATTTTAAAAACAGTAAAAACATCAGATTTGGAATGCAGAAAGTAAATCTATGTGAAACGACTAAAATCATCAATAAAAGTGACAATATTTGTAGTGAGCATGAGAAAGAGCCGGAGCAATTCCACATACATCGCTATGAACTAAACAAAAACACCTAGTGCTGTGTGAAGTGGAAATATCAAAATGAAGAGTTTTGCTCTTTCCCATTTTACAAGCAGCACAATCAAAAGGCATGCAAGAAGATAAGCCAATAGATTTATTTAATAAACCAGAATTTAACATAAGGGACAAAGCCTTGGAATTAGGGTGTCCAAGTCTTTTATGCCACAGTTGGCAGTTTTCTCTAATAGAAAAACAAAACACATCATTGGCAACTCTAGTCCTAGGAATTTGAGAAAAATCCAGCGGAAACAGGCGTCCACACTTAGGTCCCCTCGCGATCTCCTTCCCGGACGTCTGGTCCTGCACAACACAACCAGAAGAAGAAAAAGATATGTTACAATTATTTTCAACAAGTTGCCCGACTAACAATAGATTTGAAGTTAAATTGGGACAAAGGAAGACATTTTTCAAAGGAATGGGACCAGGAATGTCTCCAAGGGCAGTAATGGGAACAGTACCACCGTTGGCAGTTTGTATTTGAAGATTACCATTGTATTTTTTCACATTGGAGAGAGGGTTCCGGGAATATGTCATATGATTAGATGCCCCGGCATCAAGAAACCAAGTAGAAGATGGAGGCGAGGTACCTGACACCTAATGCAGAAAGGGCATTGACAATCATTTGTTGGACCAATTCAGGAGTAAGAGAAGATGAGGGCCCAGGCTGTGAGGGTGTAGATGTAGGAGCAGGCATATCTGAAGAGGCAACATAAGCATGTGGAGTCGGAGACTGAGTCTGATACAGCGAAGCCTGATACTGTGGAGCCTGATGCTGTGGAGTCTGACGTTGTGGGCGGCGGCGACATTCAGAAATGATATGTCCCGACTTTTTACGGTAACTACATACTTTCTATTTGCATTGAGATACAAGATGCCCAAATTTTTGACAACTGTAGCACTGTGTTTTGCTCAAGTCTCGAGATGGAGGCTGAGAAGCCTTACTGGCCGAAAACGCGACTGAATAGGTCTCAGTCTTTTGTTGAGCCAGATGAGCTGAGGTCGAAATGCGTTGTTCCTCGCGTAAGAGTTCATTCAGGCAGACATCCAAGGAAGGTAAAGGTGTCCGATTCATTAGGGCAGATCGAATACTTTCAAATTCATTCAGTAATTTCATCAAAAATTGATCCCACTGACTAGAGGCCTGAAGATCGCGAATTACGATCAGAACGTCGGCAGCCACATCTGCATACTTAATACTATCATATTCCGACCAAAGGGTTTGGAATCCTGAATAGTAGTCTTGGATTGACAAGTTCCCTTGTGCATATTCAGCAATCGCACATTCAAGATGAAATTGACGTGCGGAGTTATCTTGATGGTACACTTGCTTCAGATACCCCCACATGTCTTTAGAAGTGGGGTAAGGTTTAAGGTTCATTATCAGATGTGGCTCCACTGAACCCAGTATCCAAGTTTTTATTTTTGCATCTTTAGTAAGCCAAGTGGATATCTTTTTCTCATCTTCTGTGGGTTTAGGATTAGATCCAGAAATATAGCCCCACAATTCCTTAGCTTCAAGGTAAATCTGGAACTGAAACGACCAAGCGGCGTAATTTTTTACCGTGAATCGGATCAAGGTAACCTCAGATTTTTCCATCTTTAATGAAGATTGTCCAAAAAAAGCTGAGTGAAACAGTGAAAAAATAGTAGATGATCCAGCAATCAGAGAAGAGATGAAGTTTCAAAGTTGATAACAAACTATGAGTGTGCAGTACCAAGATCGGACCAACCAGTGAACACAGAACAGAAAAATCAAGCCAAAAACACCCCAGACGACCTGAAAAATTGGTGTTGATCCTTGACGTGGGCCCCACTGGTAGATCTGAACAATGATCAGATCACTGATATGAGGAAACACAATACTCTGGCTTCTAATGGAAGTAGAATGATCCAATTCTACCACAGATCCAAGATTCTGGACGGTCTAGATGAAAAAAATATTAAAAATCTGGAAAATCTCTAGAATGAGTAAATCACCAACCTGGAAGTGCTGAAAAAATCTGAAAAAATCTCCAATATTCCTAGAAAATCCAGGCGACCATGACTGGAGAGATCTCTGATGGTGGTTTGATGATCAGAGGTGAGCCACCATGAAGATGATAATGCTGCAGCGTCTGGATTCCTTGAAACAGATCTTTGATCTGTCGATCTTCACAAGAGAGATTAATTTCTCTCTATCCTTAATGCCTTAATGCTATATAAGATCACAAAACAAGATTTCCTTGAACAAGGCTCTGATACCATGTCATTCTCACAATTGCAAGATACAAAGATGAATGAGACTTTGGAAAACTAATTGTATTGTCGTGGGTTCTCTTGGAGAACTCTCGTCAATATATAGAAATATACATGCCTTAATCAAGGGCCTTTCAAAGGAAACTAGGTAATTACATTAATCACTAATCTAAGTTAGGAAAGCAATCAATTACTAAAATATGTACAGCTATCTCAATATTTGACCAAATCAATCCATGTAAGATGTAGCTTGCTGGACTGAATTGACTGATGGGCCTTGGGCCCCTTCATGGGTCGTGGACCAAACTTAACAGGTGGAACCTCCTAAAATGGGTTTTGGGGCTGGCCGCACTACATATGTTGTGTTTTCTTGAGTTTTCATGTGCAGTATGAGAGATTTTTGGATAATTTATGTGTTCTATGAAGGAGATGCTACATTCTAGAATTGTGAATTAGAGGTCTGAACTCCAACTCCATTGATTAGTTATGGATTTAAGCGCTAATAATGGATTTTGTTGACTCAATTTGTAAATAAGGGCAGGCCGAACCTGAACATGAAGTTTCTGGTTGGTCGAGTCCCAATTCAGAGCTTATAAGTAGGTCGGTTCGTGTATGGGACTGTTTGGTTGAATTGGGTGAATTACATACTAGTTCTAATAGGTTACCTCATGAGTACATGTCGTTTTCTTGTTACTAATGATTCTAGTCTTTGAGTTGAATCATGGAATGACCACTTCGTGACATTTTTAAATGAAGGATCAGCTGATGCACTTCAGCAGTGTGATGAAATTCCTGAGTGATAGATTTGGATTGGCAGACCATAATTTGGGTTCTTAGCGCATGACCGAATGACCATATAAAGTTTCAGGTAGACCGAAACTGCCCTCATGTTGTGGAGACTATAGAATCATGTTTTGAGACTGTTTTATGGATCGGGTTATTATATACAAGATCTCATAGTGGCCATTGAATGCATGCTGTTTTCCTAAGTCAAAGATGAAGTTCATCTAAAAATTACATGATGATGTGGTTAGGGAGTGGAATTTAAATATGGTAATAATACATGCTGTTTGATCTTTGCTTAATTATTTTATGTTTATATGACTATTTTGTCTTGTATTAATTTCTCAAATACCTACGGCATATGATGCATATGGTTAGATTTTCTGAAATTGTGGTAACATTCCAAACCTATAAGAGGTGAGTTATGCAATTACTCTTACACAATTGGCTACCACTAATGACAGGGTGTGGGTCATAATAACTCCGAAATGGTGCAAGTGGCTGATCTCAAGCTACCTTAATGCACGTGTTAAGAAAGGTTAGAATTTTGTTCAAGTATGAATCATGTTTATAATTTTCAGGAATAAAATGTCTTTTCTATAACATGATTAACCAGGACCAACCCATCGGATCTCCCCTAGACCACTAGCACATACCAAGGCCATGACATAGATGCTATTCCCTGACTTACAAGTCAAATATACCCAATTCCCTGACTCATAGGAAGGATATGTTATTCCCTGACCCATAGATCGGATGTATTCCCTGGTTACTAGGTCAGTTGTGTTAATCACCTGACTACAGGTCAGCTAATTTCACTGACTGTAGGTCAGCCCTTTCAACATGATATGAGGCATCCATGAGGTACTTTATCAGGTGGTGCTGTCAGGTGGTTAGGGGAATGTCTAGAAGTTAGTGTTAGGAAACCTTGACAGAAACTTAATAATTGCATTCCTGCTATTATTGCAGCGTCATTATTTCTGTTAACATAAAAATTATGCACTAACATAGATTAGAGTTTCCATTCACTCGGTTTCACTGATTGTAGTTTTCGTTGCCCCAATCCAGGTAACCAGGACTTAGAGTCTAGGATTACCATGATGATCAAGAGATAGGATTCGATACGCGCACTTTAGCAACTGATGGACTCGCATAGAAGATGGATATATAGAACTAGTTTCCATTATTTTATTTAGTTTGTTACAAATAGATGTCTAAACGCTTTGTAGTTGTTTTTGGTTTCCTTTTTATTTGATTATGTTCAGATTGACATTGTTATTCAAATTTTAAAATCTTAAATAAAGAGTTATTATTAATTAGGTAAATGCCTAGAATTTCATTATGCAAGTAGATTTGACACATGTATGGCTATGACACTTTTATAAGTCTCGACGAGGAAGAATTCAAAGGGCCTCGAGTTACAGGTTGTTACAAAGAAAGAAAACTTTGGCTATGCAGTTCGATGGCCCACCAAGGGGAAGAGGTAGGCCGAAGAATACATGGATGGAGGTAGTAAAAAATAGATCCGAAGACACGCGATTTATCTGAGGATTTGGTTAATGATGGATCAGAATGGAGAAACAGAATTCATGTAACCAACCCCAACATAGTTGGCACAAGACTTTGATGATGATGACCTAGAAAGTCAAGAGTTTCATACCTAGGAACTCCATGTCAGTAACTTAAATGGTCTTGGAAGTCTTAAAGAGTTGCATATTTAAGAACTCTCATGTTAGTAAATTAAATCATCTTGGAGGTCTAAAGAGTGGCAAAGGAAGTTTCATGTTAGTAATTGTGAGATATGCCCTTTTAGTCAATACAAGGAGGCCAAAATGTAGGGTCCATCTTTTGTTCTTCTCTTTTTGTTAATGAAATATCCATGCTTTGTGTTTTGCTTTCTCTAGAAACTACTTATCATCCTATGCAATCCTTGTTAAGGATTTCTAGATAGTTGTTGCTAATCGAGTCTTGGCTCATGTCCAAGCAAATCGGTTTTGCACCATGAACTTTGCTGCTTTCATTGCTGCAACTCAACAACTGCAAGTTAAGCATAACGTAAATCCAACGTTCATGGAAAAGACTTCAAAAACGAAATGATAAAAACCATCATCACATCCACACAACTGAAAAATCATTATAAACTCAAGAACTACTTTTTAGAGAGTTTAGGTTGATGAAGCTTTAACTAATAATTTTGCAAGTGTCAAGAAAAGGAAAGAATGGATGCCTGCCAATTTTTAAACATAGTAATGTTTCCTACCTCGAACATTACAAGAGTAGGCTCTATCACTTGCTCTGCAACAGAAGCATTAGTTGCTACTGCTGCTGATCCTCGATCACCTAGAAGGTCAGTGTGTTCCAAGATTCTTGAGTCCTCCATGGTTTCTTCCCTAGGCTCATGAATAATAGCATCAGACATAACAATTCCTTCAGCTGCTAATTCTTCCTCCACCCGTCGTCTTTTGGTCTCGACATTAGATCCTACCTGAGTGTGTAATTCCTCAACAACAGTTTCTTCATTAGTCTGCATTCCTGTACAGCCATCTCTCCAATCTTTGTCGTTGTGTTGATGTATAGAATCAATTGTAGTTGCTTGGTATGACATCCCATTCCCTGCAGACTCGACAATAGGAGACAGCAATGGCGAACCATGTAGTATTGCAGGTCTCGCATTCCACAAACCAGTGCTATCATCTCGAGTGTATATCTGAGGAGGTGCATACCATTCATGACACTCAATTGTGACCAGGACAGACTGCAATGAGAGCATGAAGAATATTTCAAAAAAAGAAGAACCAAAAAAAGAAAAAACGAGAATATTGAAAATAGTATGCAAAATGCTTTAAGTATGAAATTAAAAATACCTTGCTTCGATAACGATCTGTGTAGGTAATATATTCCAAAGGCACACGAGTACCCCTGGACAGCTTGCTGAGAACAGAAATAAACTTATCCAGTTCTGTTATCTCTTCTCCTGCAAACTTCTTTATAATTGCATGGCGAGGAACTCCTGCCCTAGAGAGCATGTACCTGCATTTTGCCAACTAACCCATACATTACAAATATTCCAATAGGCACATGCACTTCCGACCTACCCATTTTTTACTGAAATGGTAATGAGTTCACTGTATTAAACCAATATTACAGAAAGGAAACAGGCCTCAAGGGTAACAATACAAGACCAATGAAACATCAATTTTTCAGAAAATTAATGACAGTTCTAACTAGCAACTCCAACGATCCAAAGGGGAAACACCAAATTTCAAGCACAAGCCTTTTCTGCACCCGTATAGAACTATATGATTTGCTATTGTAAACCCAATCATTTCTTAACAAAAGAGAAGAAAGCAGAGATACAAAGAGAAATTCAAAATTAATCCTCACGTTCATCAACATAACCAAACCACCAACTCTACACTATTTCCACCACACTTTCAAGAGACACCCACTTAAACCCGAATAACTGCATAAAGTAAGTCAAAACTTATCAAGTAAAGCGACTATCGCCATTCTTACCGAATGAGACCACTGAGTTTTTCCAATTAAACAGATCTGTGAGCCACTCATGAAGTTACCACTTTTCATAACCCATAACTCATCAAAACAGTTTGAACAGTCACAGTCAGCAAAATCAAAACATTTAGGATTTCCATACAAATCCAGCAAAAAAAAAAGAAACGGAATGTTTTAACAGAAACCCACACCCAAGACTCTTCAAAAAATTACAAATAACCAACCATGAACTCTGATTATCCGATGCATAGATACTATTTCACACTTCTGAAGACATCTCACTGCAAACACCCTCCAAACTGCTGTCTTAGGGTGCTTGCCTCAGCATAAGAGTGCTAACATTCAGCCCTAAACAGTGAAGAAACCAAAAATCTCAGGGGAAAATTGCTTCCCTCGTGTTCTGTAGGAAGTCTACTGCTTAGATCTGATACCAAGTTGAGAATCTGGAAATTATTTAACCGAATTTCTTTTGGAGCTGCATAAAATCTAGAAATTCCAGAAAAATAAAGAAATATAGAAAAAGAAGGAAAAAATGAGGGAGCTGTTGCTGGCGGTTCAACCTACGTTGGGCACTTGGGCTACCAGCATTGCATTGTATTTCTATTAAAAAACTACATATTTTACATATTTACAATATCTATACACACACACACATATACAAATATATATATATATATATATATATATCAGCAAGGCTCTCCTAAGCTCAAGTATGTGGTTGGGCCCACCTGGGGATGGGAATGGGGGGATTTCAAGGACTCCCTGAGACCCTCCTCTTTGCAAAAGATCAACCCCAACCGTGATTTCTTTCATCTCCATCTAAGCCCCAAAAGTTTAATGGTCAACATTCCTTCGGATCGGTACACAGTCGATCCAACGGTCCAATAAATTCGGATCTGACCGAAAGTTGGACATGTGCACTTCAAGGGGGTTGTGTGTTCAGTCCATAAGGATGGACCAAGGGTGGGCCCCATAAGCGTGAGCTTACGGAATTTTATCCTAAGCTCAATATATATAAGTATTTACAAATCAGTCCCCGTAATATTTAAAAAAAAAATGCATAAAAACATGGTATAAAAAATCAGCCAAGTCGACTCAGACTCTGCATTGCCCCAGTCGGGTCTCAGGCGAACCAGAGTCGACTCGATTGGACTCAGTCGAGTCCCTTGGGCAAGTCCAACGAGTCGAACTCACATGCATCTTTGAAAAGATAAAAAGTGAAGACAGCCAGACAGGAGGAACAGGGCAAAAAGAAAAAAGGAGAGAAGATGGGATGTTGACAACTAGGCCCTTAGAGAAGCACCTAATAGATGAAGCTGCTACTGTTGTTGGTGCTGGTGGCTTCCCGGTTGGTGCTTGGTGGGTGCTAGTGGCTCGTCCTCAGCTGGTAATGGTCAGTCCTGGCCGGCAATAGCGACATAGGTTTTGGAGAAGCACCCAACAGTTGAAGCTGCTCCTCTTGATGGTGGCTGCTCAGTTGGTGCTCATTGGTGCTGGTGGCTCATCCTCGGCTGTCCTAGGTGGTCCTAGCAGGCAGTAGCCTGGTATGCTGCTCTTCTCTGCTCTCTGATCTTGGTAATTTTTTTCATTTTTCCTTCTACTTCACCGTTGGAAGGAGCCTAGAAATGAGGTTAAGAGAGTAAAATACCCATTTATGAGGGTAATTGATGAGTGTTAAATATTGCATATTTTACCCCTCATTAGTCCGAATTTTATCGGCATCCCATATGCATATCATTTGCTTTACACAGAGATTTTATCATTCTATCACATTAACGGATTATCGGATTATCATGCATAAATCCGATTATTTATAGTGCATTTTTATGTAATTTCTCTTATGTAGGTAGACCCCGAACTATCCCAACCCTCCGGCTAGTGTCCCAAGGCATCAAGAAGAAATTTCAATAAAAATGTTATATGAAGAAATCTTAGGAAGAGTTGAAGAATTCCAAAATAAGAGGAGAAGACTTTAAGGATAAAAGAAGTCATTTTTTAACACAGAGGATTGGTTGGTGTATTGGTTAGAGCTTGGGTTGCTATGAAATAGGTTATGGGTTCAAATCCCAATAATTGCATATTATTATTATTTTTTTTTTTTACATATAAAATATTCCATCCAATTCACCTCTCCACCAATCAAAGTTTTTACCTATAAAATATTCCATCCAACTCACCTCTCCACCAATCAAAGCTTGCCATGGCACAAATCCATGTGAAAGGAGATGAGCCAATCAAAAGCCTCCAAAATGAAAGACCACATAAAGCAAAAGGCACATATCCTTTTGGAGGGAAAGTTTGTTACAACCAATCAAATTCAAGCAATCCATGTAAAAGCAAATGAGCCAATCAAAAGCCTTCAAGTTGCAACCAATCAAATGGAAGCAATCATTGTGAAATGAAATGAGCCAATCAAATGTCTTCAATGTTCCTATAAATTGGAATGTATTTGTAGAGTGAAAGGAGAAGAAATCTTTTGGCAAGTTAGTCATTTTGCAATTTTATTTTTACTTTTAGATTGTAATTAGGAGCTTCTTTATAAATAATCTAGAGAGTGTATAATTGAAGATCATTAATAAAGATTTGGAGCTCTTTCTTGATGTTTAGTGGCTAAAGCTCTTGGATTGGGCTCTCCTTTTGAAGCTAAGTAATGTGATTAGTTCAATTATATAAATGTTTTAGTTTAAATTCCTTACTTGTGCCTTGATTGATTAGTAGATTTTACATCTAATTGTGCTAATCTCTCTCATTTCTCATGCTCTATCTCTACACTTGATGCTTGGATAATCTCAATTGATGCTTTGTAGTTGGATTAAGTTCTCTCATATAGCATGCTCTAGAGCTCTTATCTTTGATCTTTTGTAGCTTGATTTGGATGATTAATTGTTAGGGTAGTTAGGTTAATTTAGGATCTTGGCTTTTGATTTTCTTTACTTTAATCTTCATTACTATATCATCCAATCCAATTAGGCAAGAGATTACTAATTGGATTGTAGATATGGGAGTTGAATTAGAACATGTATTGATTGGATTAATTACATACTTAGTGGATTTTGGATTGCCTAATTTCTTGTTTTTATTATTGTTAATTTGAATCCTTATTTTAAAATCATTCACATTTTACACTACTTGTTTTAAAATCAAACACATTTCACACTACATCTTCACCTTAAATCTTCCATTTCCATCACCATTCATATACTAGTTTAGTCTTATTAATTCATATTTTAGATTGTTAATTAGTCATTAGTATTGCATAGTTTATTAGTTTTATTTTTTCACTTCATTTGTCTATATTAGCTATATCTTAATTCAATTCTACTTAAATTGGATTCATTGCTTTTTCCATCCTCTCTCCGTGGGATCGATAATCCAGACTCTTGAATCCTTTACTACTTGACGACATCATAATCTTGCGGTTAAGCGTTGCACATCTAAGTGTCAATTAGTAATCAAGGAGATGGGGCTTTTTATATGTTTCTCCACACTGCATAGGTCTGAACCCAAATCAGCCAAGTATCATGCGACTCACCCGAGTCGGAGTCGGGTGAGTGCACTCGGACTCAGCCCTGTCCGAGTCTGGTCCCGATTCCGCTTTTTAAATCCTTGCATAAAAGCCTCTAAAACTAATTATTAGCATTGATCTGCATTTCATATTGATTTGATGACTATTGAGAGGATTGTCACTATCAATCAAGAGGGATTTTGAAGATGATAAAATATCGGGAATTGAATTGTATGCCTTTCTTTAGGATCAGCCCTCCAATTTATAGTAACCCTTTGTGCTATGTACAATAAGTTGATCCTATCTAATGCCCCTAAATAGGGTTAATTACAAGGATTACAATCATTTCACCTAGATAGGGGATTTACCAAGTCAAAACAAATCAACTATGATACTTGTGCCCCTGATGTCCATCTACACCATATGGGCCATTCTAACACTCACGCTCAAATTGAAGTTAGTGAATCAACCAACACCAACTTGTTAACAAAAAGAAACTAATGCTTCATGTGAGGAATGGCTTTGGTGAAGATGTGCTTTGTTAACAAAAAGAAACCAATTAGATCAACTTCAATGTGCTTTGTTAGCACATGAATTGCGGCCATTTGAATTGCACTCTAGTTGCTTGCATGTAGAGTAGGCGGTTCTTCATCATCATCATCATCATTATTATGAAGGAAAGCCTAACTCATCAAGCGTCACAACCAAACGATCTCAGAATATGCCATGACATAGAGTGATATTCGGCCTTTGTGAAAGACTTTGAAATGCGATCCTCCTTTGACATTTCCAGAATATTAAGGCATAGGTCACGTACACCCACCATCCAACCGTGGAACCTCTAGTGTCTGTATATCTTGCCCAATAAACGTCGCATTAAGCAGTAATGTGGAAACTGGAGTCAGTGGGAAAGAGGATGTTACACTCCAATCTAGGAGATATCTAATTATCCTCTTTATTATAAGAAACCTTGTACCGACCCAAAATCTTAAGCTGATAGGTGGAAGGCCCAAACTGGTATATGAAGCCATATGAAACCCATTACTTAGAAGATGTAGGGTGTGGAAATTTTCAACACTCCCCCAATTTCAACACTCTCCCTCACGTGGAGGCCCAACAAATTTCATGGACGGGGGCCTACCATGTGGGCTAGACAAGAATTATAGGAGCCAGTGGGCTACACAAGAATGACAGGATCAGAACCTACTCTGATACCATGTAAGAAACCTTGTCCCAACCCAAAAGCTTAAGCAAATAGGTGGAAGGCCCAAATAGGTATATGAAGCCATATCAAACCCATTACTTGGGCAATGTGGGACTTTCCCAACATCTATAGCAATCGGATGAAAATGTGAGGGTTAAGTCATGAAATGACTTACAATGTTGACGGCATTAGAAATGTCAGGTCAAGGAAATAGTCAAGTACACAAGACTTCCACAAGCTTCTTGTAGACTGTCGGATTAGAAAGAGGCTTGTCATCTTCCTTTCTATAGTTCACATTGAGTTCCAAGGGTGCATCTACTAGAGTTGTGTTTGTTGATAAAAGTTGTTATGCCTTTCATTAACAGCTAGAGCTTTCGTGCTTCTGGTCATTAACAAGGGTATCAGAGTTGGAAGGTCGTGTGTTTGAATTCCTCGAGGCATGTTTCCGTACACGTATGGTCGTTTGGCATGTTTTTGTCCATGTGTGGAGCCTCACATGTGATGGGGGTTATCCCAATTGATATGCATTTTTCTATCATTCACTGACAGCTCGCACTTTTGATGTTACTAGTCATTAAAATGGCATTAGAGTCATTCACTGACAGCTCATGCTTTTGATGTTACTGGTTATTAAAATGGTATCAGAGCCAAAGGTCACAAGTTCGAATTTTGAAAACCCTAGGAGGCATGTTCAAGGATGAAAATAGCAGTAGCAGCGGGCCGCTAAATGCTATGACGCGGGCGCTACATAGCGTAGCGATGCGTTTTGAAAAAATCGTCAAAAATATCTTTAAAAAATTCCAGAAAATCCAAAATATTGGAAATTGATAGGATTTTTTTTTTTTTTTTTTTTTTTTTTTTTTTTTTTGCAAAAGTAACTAAGATAAGGGGGGCGTAGCGGTCCCCTTATTGTATAACGTCCTGTATCGCTGTATGAATAGAAAATAGTAGGAATAATCAGTTTTTCTTCACATAAATTCATGTTTGTAATCAAACAGTGTCATCAAAATACAATCACCATCACTGCTTAGAATATAACATTTCTGAGTTATATTTTGAAATATATATGATAGTTTAAAATTTTCTATTAAAGAAAAATTTGATCAGGGCCCTATTTTTTATCAGAGTAAAATTAGGTCAGACCACTATTTCATATTAGAGTCTAATTTGGTTAGAGTCTTATTTCCTGTTAAAAAGAAATTTGGTTGAGCCCTATTTCCTATTAGAGAAAATTTTCTAAGAGCCTATCTTCAATTAGTGTGAAGTTTTATTAGACTTTATTTTCAATTAGTGTAATATCTTGACTTACCTGGGCCCAAAGACTAGTTTGGCCCAGGAAGGACCTTAATTGGTAACTTATGATAGAATTAGAATTTGCCTTTCGGTGAAAGTTTTTTAGAAAGGAAAGATAAGGAGTTGTTATACAGCTCTAATTAGGAAGGTGATTAGGACTCAGTCTCCTTTATATATATATATATATATATATATATATATGGATATATATATATAGAGAGAGAGAGAGAGAAACCCACGTTCCTCTTATAGTATCCAATTCCTTGGTTTGAGAAAAATCTGAGAGAGAGAGTTGTCACTGGATAT
Source organism: Umbellularia californica (assembly GCA_028538565.1). NCBI lineage: Eukaryota > Viridiplantae > Streptophyta > Magnoliopsida > Laurales > Lauraceae > Umbellularia > Umbellularia californica. Next base: position 43,314,299 of record JAPQWN010000011.1, on the reverse strand, counting down.
TTAGGGGAAAAAGAAGAAACCAATCAAAGGGGAGCCGATCGTCGGATGTCCTATTCGCGCCCGCACATCGCAAGAGCAACAATCACGTACTAGAGGTGAGTGAATCTTCCCGAATATTGTTATTGATGATTTGGATGTTTGGTATTGAGAATTTTTCAGGTGTTGTGTAATGGAAGTGTATAGGGTGACAACTAGAAGTCATCGATCTTGAGTAAGTCAATCCTTGAATTGCTCAATTGTTGGGTAATGATAGTGCTATATTCGTATGGAGTTTTAATCCATAATACCCATTGTATAGGCATGAAACTTGAAGAACAGAAGCATAGCGGAAAGGCTAGGAATAGCAGTTGAGGCTTGTGGGACCACCTGATCATTGATCAGCATCCCATATCTTGAAGAGGGCCCAATGACGACCCTTGTGGTGGTGGTCCTATGAGGAGTGGGTCCCATCTGGGTCCTCATCCAGTTGCTTGAGAATGGCCAAGCGTGGATGTGGAGAAAAAAGGGGATGAAGGTCGATATGGGTTGTGGGACCCATCAGATGACCTGATCAGGAATCAGGACCCCACATCCAGTAGGGGACCCTTGGTCGACCCTTGTGATGATGGAATTATAACAAGTGGGCCCCTTAAGGTTTTTATCTAATAGTCACAAAAATTCCCAGGTGTGAAATTGACTAAGACAGGGCTGTAGGTCGACATCAATGGTGGGACCCACTACTTAAGTCAATCAAAGATTAGGACCCCACGTTTTGAAGAGGGCCCAAGGACGACCTGAATGGTGGTGGTCCCATGTGACCTGGGCCTCATTTGCCCAGATATCCAGAAGCTTCAATTTTGTTAATAGTAAGGCTTACTGTGCACGTTTATTGACACCGTGGGGCCTGTAAAGATGACTGATGGTGAATCCAATCCATTAAGAGTAAAGCCTATCCTTGGAGGACCTTAAGCATTAGGTCTGATCTTGGTTTGGTCCAGTGGGACCCACTGGATTTTATATTAAGAGGTCCAGATATAAACTGATTGTTTATTTTATGTTCTGTATGTTGAGATTAGTTCTGAAAAAGGTTTAATAATTGAGAAATACCTGGATTTGGGTGTAGAAATATTAAATATCTTCTTACTTCGCTGAAGTGAAGTTTTGAGAATTATGATTAACTGTGATTAGTCTTTTAAAATGCGAGCAATTAATGTTATATTTATAATAAACTGTGGGCCACCCCTATAACCAAACCAAACCAAACCAAGCCTTTTCCCACTAGGTGGGGCCACCCCTATATCACTCAATAATATTATGATAAGAAGTGGGGTGGGCAGTGATTAGTAAGAGGGCATAGGTTGGGCCCATGCTGCTACTAACACGTTGACATGTGTGTTCAATTATATGTTCTAGTTGTTATATGTTTGTGAGATATTATGCACTGGGTCCCAGATGTGAGATGTTGGACTTTGTGGCCAGGCCGTTATAGCGGCCGGTCCTTAGTGGACGAGAATGGTCATTATGATGGCGGGTCCTTAATGGATGTGTCTGATGAGACAGGGTCATGGTGACCGGTATATATGTATACGATAGGCCTTTTGAGGCATGGTAATGTGCATAGGCACGGATTTGGATGTGAATATGCTTTTAATGATATTTGATTTATTGATTCAAATTGTTGATTATGTGATGCTATGTTATATGTGACTAGTGTAATTAGGAAAATTCATTCACCAGTAATACTGATGTTGTGTTGCCACCTTCAGGTAATCATGTTGATGATCAGCACGTAGATTTTGGCATGTGTGGCTGAAAAGAGAGAACGAGAAAACTTGAATATTTGATAGAATTATTAATCCTTATTTAGGAGAAGTTATTAAATGTTTTAGCACATTATTGATTTGAGTCAAGACATAATAAGTTTGATTATTCAGAGATATTTGATAATTATAAATGGGAAATATTTTTTGAAACTAAATGCCTGATTCCTTGTGAATATTATTTGATGTGTGCATGGTGAATATTGTTATATGATCACGATCCGGATATCCGAAAGGGCCCCGAAATTTGGGTCGTGACAATTAGTGTGAAAGTTGGCCATGACCCTATTTCCAGATAGAGTGAAATTTGATTGGTCTCTATTTCTAATTAGATTAAGATTTGGCTATGCCCCTAATTGTTCTTTATTTGGCTAAGCCATGATTTTTTTTTTTTTTTAATTTTTGGCAACCATTGTGGAGCCCACCAATGGTAATAACATTGGGTGCTTCAGCTTTATTTTTCCTGAGGGGTCAATTGATTTTTATTTATAACTTGCATATGGTGAGCCATCATGGGCCCATTTAATCTTTAGTTATACCTTTTATAAGGTGAGCCCAATATGGGCCCATTTTTATTTACCCTACTAGCTAGATAAAGGAGGGGACCAAAAGAGGGCTTTTGTTTCTTTATTTCTTCTCCCGAAACAGTAGGATCGAGAAAAGAGAAGAAAGAAATGAAGAAGAGGGGAAAGAAAAGAAAAGAAAGAAAAGAATAAGAAGAGGAGAGGAGACAGTGGCGTGGTGCTGCTGCTAGCGGCTGGCGTGGTGATGCTACTGCCCTGGCTTGCTACTGTTGCTCCAACTTACTGCTCCTCCGGTTCCAGGTACCTTTCTTCATCTACAGTCTTTTTTTTTTTTTTTTTCATTTCTTCATCTACCAAGCTTTCCTTTTTTTCACATTTCATTACATCTCTCTGTGACTGAAACCGCAGCGGAGTCGTTGCGGCCGCCATGGGTTGATACGGGTGCGATACCCCTTTTTTTGCATTTAACGCAACGATACATGCCGCCACGGCCGATATATCAGCCGCTACGTAGATATTATCATCCATGGGCATGTTACCTCCATCTGCCTATTTGGTCTGTCTGTTCCGTCTGTTTGTTGGGTTTCAAATTTCAACAACTTCCCATTCGAGGGGGGTGTTGATATAAGTTTTTATGCCGATCATTAACAGCTCGAGCTTTTGGTGTTTCTAGTCACTAAAATGGTATTAGAGCTAGGGGACGTGTGTTCGAATCCCCTGGGGACGTGCGTGTTTGTGTCCACGTGCAGAACCTCACACATGAGGGGGGCTATCAGGACTCTTCGATATACATTGTTCCATCATTCACTAATAGCTCAAGCTTTTTAATGCTTCTGCTTATTAACATGGTATATGTAATAAACCATATACCAACCCAAAAGCTTAAGCTGATAGGTGGAAGGCCCATACAGGTATATTAAGACATGTCAAGCCTATTACTTAGGCGATGTGGGATGTGAGACTTTCCCAACACTCCCCCTCACGTGCAGGCCCAACGGATTTCATGGACAGGCCTGACACATGGGCTACACAAGAACAACAAGATCGAAACCCGCTCTGATACCATGTAATAAACCATATACCAACCCAAAAGCTTAAGCTGATAGGTGGAAGGCCCATATAGGTATATTAAGACATGTCAAGCCTATTACTTAGGCGATGTGGGATGTGGGACTTTCCCAACAATATCAACGCCAGAGGTCATGAGTTTGAAACCCTTGGCAGGCATGTTATCTCCACCTGTCTATCCAGTCCGTCTGTTTTTTGGGTTTCAAATTTGAATGGGTTCCCATTCGAGGGGGGTGTTGATATAAGTTGTTATGTCGTTCTTTAACAGCTCGAGCTTTTGGCGTTTCTGATTACTAACAGTGTTTTGCATCTGGTTTGAGCAATAAAATACTAGGAATACTAATGATGATTGACAAGCAACCCTATAGGATTCTATGAAATTCAAGCCTGAGGAAATTTTCAGAGGTCCTAAATCCTTCTTGTGAAATGAAGCATGAAGAGATTTCTGCAGTTGCAACTTGCAAGATGCGGTCAGGATCATCTCCAGTTATGATGATGTCATCAATATAGACAAGCATTATAGTAATGCCGTGAGATGTTTTACGAAGGAAAAGAGATGGATCATATTGACTTCATTGAAAGTTGGCAAGCACAAGAGTGTCGAGATTTCTCAAACCACGCTCTCAGGGCTTGGTTCAATCGATAGAGAGAATGATGTGATTGAATAACATTAGTTGTTAAAGAATGTAGTTCAACTGCAAGCACATGTAGACAATTCATTCTTATAAATGCAATGAAATAGGTCATATTTGCTCGGAGGGACACAAACGGTAAGCCGCCTTAGCGGATACATCAAAGGGAAAGAACATCATGGTTGAATCCAAGAGTGAGGTGAATATTAAAGAAGTTGAAGAGTGAGGTGAATTTTGAAGAAGTAGAAGGTGTAGAGTCAACAACAGTGACGACGGGGTCATATGGGATGGATCTGAAACCTAGTGATCCGGAAAAGCATCATGACACCAAAGCCGCCAAAAGAGGGCAGCTAGTTGCACAACAATATTTTCTATACCTCATGTACAATCATGGAGAAACTGTGCGATATGATCATGAACGGAGGTAGTTGAGAGAACGTCATATCCAAGGAGGCCGTCGATATGCTACAACTCAATATAGAAAAGCATCCTTCACCCTACTGACTTTCATGGTTTAATAAAGGAAATGAGGTAAACATTAATCATAGCTAGTTGGTTTCACTTTCTATTGGTGGTGAATACTTTTACAATATCATATGAGATGTGGTGCTTGAAATGGATGCATGCCACATTCTACTTGCGGAGTAGGAAATATTATAAGAGGACCGACCCCTCATGATGGATATTGCAACATGTACACATTTTGGAAAGATAATTATAAAAAAATACCAAAGACGTGTGAGAAATCCAATCCAAATAGGATCCCAACAAGAGTGATGTTGACCTTATTGTCTCAGTCCAAATTTGTGAAGGAGGTTCAGGGGCATGAATTATTCTCTGTTTGTTGGTTGAGAAGGAATTAAATGGTGGATTACCTGTTATGAAATAACCTTAAACAATTGATAGAGGAATATTCAGACAATCTACCTGATAAGTTTACCCATAGGATTGCCTCCGATGTGGAACATTCAACACTGCATTGACTTGGTTTCTAAAAAAAAAAAACAGTACACAAGCCCATGCAGGAGCAGTCCAATCCAAATATGATCCCAACAAGAGTGATGTCAACCTATTGTCTCAGTCCAAATTTGTGAAGGAGGTTAAGGGGAATGAACTATTCTCTCTATTGGTTGAGAACGAATTAAATGGTGGATTACCTGTTACAAAATAACCTCAAACAATTAATAGAGGGATATTCGGACATTCTACCTGATGAGTTTACCTACAGGACTACCACCCATGTGGGAAATTCAACACTGCATTGACTTGGTTCCTGGAGCTAGGATACCAAATCAACCAGCCTAAAGGATGAGTCCTAATGGGGCATAAAGAAATTCGTAAGCAGGTAATGAAATTAATTGATACTGGGGTTTGTAAGAGAAGTGTAAGCTTATGTGCAAAATCAACCCTACTAGCCCAGGAGAAAGATGGCTCGCAGCACATGTGCATTGAAAGCCAAGCCATAAATAAAATAACAATTAAGCCTCGTTTTCTAATACTGAGATTGGTGGAAGGTGCTGAGGTCATTTTAAAATAGACCTGAGGAACAAATATCATCAGATTATGAAGGAATCGACACAGAGCTCTAAAAAGGAAGAAATCTCATTATTATTCAACCCACTATAACAACCCGAGGCCTCTGTCCACATGATATTATCTGCTCTGGCTAATGCGATTTCAACCCAATCTTGCCGCACGATTTTAAAAGGCCTCATGTGGAGTTATGGTCAGGTCACACACATATATACCCAAGATCAGGACTAGCATGTTTTCGATGTGGGGCTTGTGCACCACTGCATACCCAGTCCTTTAGAGTTACCCCCGCACTCACTCTAGTGGATGCTCGCCAGACCCAACATCCTTCTACAGGAGGGCCACAGCCGTGACATACTTTCCCCACCGGAAAACAAAGCCGTCCTCAGCTTTGATACCATCTGTAACGACCTAGGCCCGCTATCCACATGATATAGTGAACAGATACGTTGTAAATATAGTAAGAAAACCTCAAGATTCCAAAATACCATAAGGAAATCAATTAGTTACTAATTATAATTGCTAATGGAATCAATTACAGTGCCAATTAGGTGAAAAGGCCAGTTTCTAGACTATTCTGCCAATTGGAATGTCCAGATCAGACCAGCTGGTCCATGTTTTAGGATAGTGGGCCCTGCCCATTGATCGCCCCCCACTGGGCAAACCAGGTGGTACTAAGCCTCTTTGTGTTTAGGCTCAAATGGGTCCAGAATTGGAAGCCCGAAACTCTGTCACGTTCAGCCCTATTGTGCTCAGTTTTCTGAAATCACACAAAACCACGGTTTAAAAAATTGACTCGGCCCTATCCGAGTCGGGTCTCATGCTAATGGGACTCGACTCGCCTGCGTCATTCGAAGGGGAAGAAAAGAAAGGGAAAGAAAGGGGGAACCTGCATCATTGGAGGGTAAAAAAGAAGGAAAGAAATGGGGAGTACAGGAGGAAAAGGACAAAAGAAGAAGAGGAAAAGGTGGACAGCTGGAGAAGAGAGAGAGAGCATCGTTTAAATTAAAGCAAAAAAAGGGCAAAGGTATACGTGGGCGCTCTGCAGTGTTGTGCTGTGCTTCTGCTATTGCTGACTGGTGTTGCTACTAGCCTGCTCCAGCTACTGCCTACTGCCTACTGTTGTTGCTGCTCCTACTGCCTACTGCTGTAGCTGCTGCAGTGCTACTACTGTTGCTGCAGACTGCATTTGCTGCCTTGCTGTTGACTGCTGTCCTAATGATGCTTGGTTGTTGGCTTGTTGCTAGCTTAGATGCCTGGTACGCTCTCCTCCTTCCTTTTTTTTTTCTTTTCTTCCCTTTGCCCAGCCAACCCACCTCTCTCCGTCTCTTTTCCACCCACTCCAAACTCACCTTTCTTCTTCTTCTTCTTCTTCTTCTTCTTCATTTATCCTTTCCCCCTCTTTTCTTTATCACTTGGCTGGGTTCCCTTTCTCTGCTTTTCTTTCTTTTCTTTATCCTGCGCACAAGATGTTGCTTCACCTGACTCAGCCAAGTCCCATGCGACTCACTCGAGTCGGGTCCAATTCCACTTTTTTAAATCCTTGCACGGAACCTCATGTATTATTGTTCTGTTTTACCAAAACAGCCACAGGAATGATGAAAACTGCATAAACTTGGACTGTTGGATTCTCTAATTAAAAAGGACAATTCACAAATGGGTCCGAACCCCATGTGCTTGATCGTCTCCGTCCATATATGTCATAGCCTGCCCATTCACATGATCTTCAAGGTCATCACATCACGTTTGCACCAAGATAGTGGGGCGCAAATGATGAGCTTCTTCCCAATAAGTGGTCACTCCCATGTACAATGGCATGTAATGATTATTTACTAGTGTGATGACTCAATCATGTTGACTTTTACTCGCTGGGATCCAAGTATTTAGCACTCAAGGTTCTCAAACTAATAAGATTAGATCATCGAATATAGAGTCATTCATTTCCTTCTAAAACAAAATTATGAACGAGAATGGAATGCTAACTGGGACAGACACATGCACACAAAAATGCCTCCAGATAGTGGCCAGGAGGCTACATATATATAAAGGAACCAAAAAGAAACAGCTTCAACTGTCACTGAACAATTCAACAGTAATCAGAATATGCATACCCTGTCTCTGTGACATATACCAGGCCACACTGGAAACGGAAATTCCTAGCCTGTAATATAAATAAAAAATTAGATGAAATTAGTTGTTTCATGAACAAAAAAATTCTAATCAGGAGAATTTAATCATGTTGCATGCAAAAGCTAAATAAGGTTGTTTTATAGAAAAAGATATATATGGGGTACAACATAAGGCCATAGTCATCTATGTAATTATTGATTCCAAGAACCACATAGAAAACAAAGTAAAACAAATGTTTCAACTGTTTGCCACAATCTCCCTTGTACAGTAAACGAACATGGATAAACAAACAGAAACTTCCCATTAGGGAAACAACTTTTTAAAAAAATGTTTATCTTTGAGGATAATTGTAAGACACGCCACTGTTTTGGACTTAAAGAGAATTTACACACCTGCTGATAGGAAAGCGGGTGAATTACAGCGCCACTGACTTCCAAGAAGTAATTAGGTGTTATAAGATGCAAATCTTGAATCTGGAATCATTATCGCATGAACATGTTAGCTGTACATTAAGTGCTTCGATCCGTATGAGATGAATATGTTACACTTACATCAAGTAAACATAAAGTAAGATTGCCATCCATTCTAATAATTTATAGAGTTTCACACTCTACGATTTAAGGTATAATAGAATAGTTAAGAAATGCATGTCATGTAGGCGTCTTGGCTTATTTTCTTTATTTAAACTTGGAAAGTTGGATAGTACATTTATTTCTTCATGCTTATATTCAAAGATGTCTTAGGAAACAGAGTTGAAGTTATTTGTGTTTAATCCTACATAGGATGATACTATCCCTGTTAAAAATAAATCATCTGCTTGCAAAGGATATGGACACATAACTCATCATTTTAAAAAGAAGAATACTAGTGCTTATCTCAAACAAGCTGGTCATATAATATCTGAGTTAGTGTTTTCGGCAGCCTCAAAAGATGAATGCCAAGTCAAATCAACAAGGAAACATCCTAGAGGATTAGAACATGCTCTCCTATCTCGTAAGGATCCAACCGTGAAAATATAGAATTAGAAATATTTAAGTTTCATTAAAACATTTTCTGAAATTATCAAGTGAATATTCGGATTTAATTAGCATAGAAATAACATAATAAAGAATTAAATAAGAATTTAAATAAATAAATTATATTCAGCCATGAGGCCCAAAATCAACACGATTAACTCATAAAAAATAAATTAGTAACAATTAATAGGTTGCGGTTAGGTTTAAAGTGAAAATAAATAGTAAAAAAAAAAAGTAATATGGGACCCATGTGGTGCCCACTGCAGTTGCACAGCCAGCCAAGCGCTGTATGTTAGTTCCTATGTGGGCCAATACAACTACATTAAAATAATAAGTAGAATATGGTATAAAAATAAACTTAAAAATATGAAGGACTAAAGACAGGTCTAATGATAGTGCACAATTAGTTAAAGGTAGTGTAGTTGACACTAGATGGACAGGATATTGGTGAAATAGGAAGTGTAAGAGGGGCCCAATAGTGTTGTATTAATATTACAATTTAAAGAGAAGAATTCTATCATAAGTAGGATCCCTAGCTTTATTTACTGCATTATTGTAATTTTTCTATGATAGGGTTTCTTAATATATGATGAGAGGGGATTCGTGTGCTCTAAATCTTGAGCACAAAGCCCTCCTAAAACACTTCCACAGCTTCTTTCTCTCATCTTTTGTGTCTTTCTCTTCTAGAAACCCGAAAATCACTTCATCTTCTTGTACTCTTTTCCTCCTTTTCCTAATTTACTAAAGATAATAATTTTGGATCTTTACTTCTGTGGACCATGATCCATGCACAAAAGACCCCCAGGTGAATCAATAGAGGAGTTACTTCTAGATTTTCTAAGCCCTTAGTGCGCACAGGATCATTTCTGGCCCTCTACTGCACAGAGGGCCCGTTTCTGGCCCTCCAACTATACAGGACGTAAATAGACCAAATTGTGCACGAGGGTTTGGTCAAGCCCAAACTATCCAAGGAATGCTCACATACCACGTAATGCAAACTTCCGAAAACCATTACTTTTGATCCTTTTATTAGATTTATAACTGCAATACACCACTGGAAATCGCTCCAAGTTTAGATTTTGCTGGTACAAAGATCAATGCCATCTGAAGTCATTTGCATAGGAAAAGTGGTGCAAGAAGAAACTATTTCTTGATTTTCTAGTCATTCCTCTTTTTGACCCTTCAGCTTCTAGAGTTTGTATTTTCTGATATATGTCAGATCTGAATGTCATTATATGGTTGGTAAGCTATTCTCAAGACAATAAAAAAAAGAGAAAGGGGCCGTTTGTAAAAAACCTAGGGAAATTGATGATTCTCCCTTTTCTTTTTATGGAACTATGGATATTTCACGTTTAATGATTATGAATTATGTTTCAGTTTTGTATTGCTGTTTGACAATATGACATGTTTGTTAGTTGGTACAGAGGTACACTGATACTTGAATTTTTATTTATTTGATTGCTAAATTAATTACAAAGTTAAAATGATATTATCTTTTAGTAGGGGAATATTCATATGCATCCATCCCTCACCATTTGTGGTGAGGGACACCCCTTTTGGGGGTGTTTCAAGTACAAGAGGGAGGTACAAAGTACCCCTCTTGTACTTCTCTTGTACTTGAAACACTCCCAAAAGGGGTGGCCCTCACCAAAAATGGTGAGGGATGGATGCACATGAAGACCCCCCCTTTTAGTATATGATTAGATATATTATTATTTTTTTTATTAAATATTAACGTGTCCCCGATGTGTCCGTGTCCTACTGTTTTGAGAAATGCCGTGTCGGCATGTCCGAGTCATGTCCATGTTTCTAAGGGGCCCAAAGCAAGCCCTAAATCTTGCCAAGAATTACTAAATAGCAACTCATGGAATCTCATTCAAAGGAAAGAAACTTTAAATTGCAAAGGAATTAAAGGAAATCGGCAATTTTCCAAAACAGTGTCAGTCTTAGTCTCTCACTTTCCATGAAATTGGTTGTAGTACACACATGGTCCACCTGATGAAGAAGTCGGTCCTGCCTGTTGGATGTACAACCATGGGCAACCCTAGGGTGCATGATGGAAGTTGGGTTTGGGTCCAACTTGACCTGCGGCATGCAGCCCAAGAATCCCACACATACAAACCGCTTTTATAGACATGTTCTGAGTTGAAACTCAGAATTGCAAAGAACACCCTGCCTTATTTATGAATAATAAAACAGCCCCTGAATGAGTAAAAGATTAGTATTGGTGGAATGTTTTGGGCTCCTTAGGCTTGGGGAAACATTTACACATGGGTTCGGACCCCATGTGTTCGATCAAACGCCTCCATGAACTTCATAGCCTGATCAACCACTTGATCTTCACTCGCATCACCTTCGCAGACACTATAGACGAAAAAGAACCTCTACCTTCAAATTTTCGCCATTCCTTTCTTTCCAAACACCCAAACAATTGCCAATAGAAGCATCTTTACTAAAATTTGACCTCACTTAATGAATGGGCCAGCCCATCATCCCTCCAATTCTCTAAAGGATCCTTGTAGGCCCTAGATCTGAAGATGAGGGACAAGACTAAGAACGCCGACAGCAGATTTGGATTTACCGATTTAAAAATCAATGGAGTGAGCATCCAAATTCCTACAATATGGTTCGTAAGTGGAGAATCACAAAAAGCATGCATTCTAACACAGACATATTATCAGTAATATCAGTATTTGCATCCACGGTGGACTTCAAATTTCACTTACTAGCAATGTTACTGTCATGGGTATGCCACCCCTTTCAAAAAGCAAATCTATCTTCTGATCAATACCATCATCAAGTAATGTCTCCAGCTTCAAAAACTGAGTAATGACCTGCAACCAAATTCAACAATTTCTATGTTATTTTGTGTAATAAGACCTCTCTATCCATCTCTTAATTTTCTCTGAAGGATGTCCAATGCACATCCAACACCCACCCACTCTTTAAATTTTCTCTAAGGACATCAAATACTCTCACAAAAACACAGACACCCACATGTCCACCCACCCAATCCCAAACACACATTGCAGACACATTATTGAGAGAATGACGAAGGTTATGCCAGTTCCATATGACCGCAACTTAATTCTGGTGTAATTGTGCTACAGTACCCAGGTGAATGTCAATTCATGTGGATGGAATTTGAAGGGCACTTCGGATGTCATAACTGCTGGTCCGAAGCCTGGATAAGAAGGGTTGCATCAAGTAGGTTGACAGCGGCCTAAAACTGGTCACGATTACAACATGAATTACGAGACAATGACATGCCCTGATCATGTTAAGGCGTTTCCCACTATAAATGACGATTGCAACAACGCCTGGTGGCAACGGAGAGTAGATAAGGATTTCTGCACCAACTGGACAAGTTCAAATTAAACAGTAGTCGGAAAAAAGAGGATGATTTGACTTGCTATTTGAAAATAGAAATTAGATAAGCAAGAGCAAGGAGCTTGTCGATGCAATGAAAAGAAAAGGAGTTAATGTAGCTTGTCTGTAGGAAACAAAGTGGAAAAGGGATAGAGCAAAGGAGCTCGCTAATGGCAACAAATACTACCGCAAAAGGAAAGAACGATGATAGAAATGAAATAGGAATAGTAGTACAAAAGGATTTGAAAGAAAAGATTGTGGGGTAAAGAAATCGGCTGATAGACCTCTAACAATTAAACTAGTTTTAGAGAAACAGATTATTCACATCATCCACACCTATGCACCCCGAGTAGGATCAGATGAAAGTGTTTTCTTTCCCCCTTTTCTTTGAGGGGATAAAGATTAGATGAAAGTGTTAAAAGACAAGTTTGGGAGGAAATGGATGGTTTAATATGAGAATTCCAATTAGAGAAAAGATCTTCTTAGGAGAGGACTTAAATGGGCATGTAGGAAAGAATAGTAGAGGATACCAGAGAGCGCAAGTAGGGTAGGATTGGAGAAAACAATGATTTGGAGACACTATCTTGGAATTTGTATTATTATTTGAACTTGTAAAACCATACACCCATGACTGAATAGCTTGTAAAGACTGCACAGTTATTCCTCAAGAGAGCATGACCACATAAGATAGGATAGTAGTTTTAGATGTTTTCACAAGAAGTAGAAAGCGAGGAGGGGAGTTTGAAAATAAAAGGTTCCCTAAAACGAGGTGGGGGATTTCAAAGGTGAAAGGGCGACAATGTTAAAATGTAAAAAGATCATGGGCGGAGGGGGAAAACGGAATTTAGAGGGAGAAACTATAGTGATGTAGACCCAAATGGTGGACTGTATAGAAGGGTCACAAAATAGATGCTTGGAAAAGAGACTAATAAAAAAAGGGAGGTGGAGGATAAAGGTTTAGAGAGATATTTAAAAGAAAAGAAGTTGCTACAAAGTTTGGTAGAGGACTAGGAACACAAAAAATTATAAAATGTATAAGAATGCAAAGAAAAAAGTTAAGTAGCAAATGATGCAAAGTTCAAAGCATATAATGACCTATATAATAAGTTGGAAACAAAAGGAGAGACATTTTCAAACTTGCAAGAAAGAGGGAAAGGAAAAGTACGGATATAGATCATGTCAAATGTATAAAAAGTTGAGATTAAGGTTTTAGTGAAGGACAATGATATAAAAGAAAGGTGGAGCAAATATTTTAATAAACTTTTAAATGAAGATTCTATAAGAGGCTTAGCAACGAGAAAAGATACTCAGATAATAAGACGCATCTTAAACAGCAAAATTAAGATAGTAGAAGTGAAAAAAGCATTGGAAGGAATGAAGACAAGAAAAGCTACAGTGCCACATGGCATTGGAAATGCTTGGGAGAAACTAGACAGGATTGGTTAATTAGGCTCTTCAAAAAGATATTAAGGACAAAGAAAATGCAAAATGAATGGAGAAGATGTGTTGCAGTACCTATATAAACAAAAATAAAGGAGATGTACAAAGTCGCACTAATTATCGTGGGGTTAAACTTATGAGTACTAATATGAAACTATAAGAAAGAATAATGGAGCAAAGACTTAGACAAAACACCAGGGTATCGAAAAATCAATTTGTTTTATACCAGGGAGGTCAACTATGGAAGCCATCTCATCACTAGATAATTAATGAAAAAAATACCAAGAGAAGATAAAATCTTGATACGAACTTCATCAATCTAGAGAATCTTACAACAGTGTATCTAGAAATTTGATTTGGTGGGTTTTAGATAAAAGAAGTGTCTCAAGAAGTTATATTGACTGCATTGAGGGAGCAAACTTCATTGAGGGAGCAATAATGAATGTGAGAACTACTTGTAAAGAACTGATAAAAAAGACAAGTGAGTATCTAGTGATGATAGATTTGCATCAAGGGTTCGCTTTAAGACTTTGTCTTTTCACATTGATTAAGGAAGAGTTAACTACCCATATTCAAGAGGAAGCACCTTGGCGTATGTTATTTGTAGATGATATAATGTTGGTAGATGAATCAAAAGATGGCATGAATGTGAAAGTTGAGAGATGGTGAGAGGTTTTAGAAACCAAGGGCTTTAAAATAAGCCATACAAAGACGAAATGTATAAACTGCAACTTCATTAGGAAAGTGCAGAGAGATGCAACTCATGCGAGAATCAAAGCTCAAGAGACACCACAACAAGATTGCTCTTGATACCTTGGCTTCATAATTAGGAAGGATTGAGGGATTTTGTGGGTGTAGAACATAGGATTAGAGGTAGATCATAGATGGTTGGTTGGTTGGTTGAAGTGGAAACTTGCTTCTGAACTACTTGGTGATCAACATATACTAACAAGATTTTAGGAAGAATTTTACAAGACAACAACTAGACCAACTATGACCCATGGAGCAAAATGTTGAACAATCAGAAAATGCGAATACAAAAATTGAGTGAAGCAGAAAACAGAATGTTGAAATGGGTGTGGTAAAACTAGTAAAGATAGAATAAAAAATGAGTGCATATGGGACCATTTAAGGTAAGCACCAATATGTGAAAGAGCTTGTTCGAGATGGTTTGAACATGTCCAAAGGAGGTCAACAACGGTGCGGGTGAGGAATAGTTTTTCGATGCAAGTAGACGGCCCCTCAAGTAAAAGTGATAGGCCGATTAGGACACGAATGAAAGTAATAAGTATTGATTTTAAGTGTAACTTATCAGAGGATTTGGCCCATAATGGGCTGAAATGGAGACATCATTCACATAGCTAACCCCCAACATGGTTGGGGCAAGGCCTTATGATAATGATCATTCAATTGGGCCAAAATTTTACCTGCCCTCCATCCATATTGCCTCGTCCAATCTCAACTGACAACATGAACTAGCATGCGCTCAACTTCACCAATAAATACCCATTCACCACACTTCAAGTACAGTTGTGCCTAATTGTCTTAGCTTTAGCAGCAACATCAGAAGTTTGGAGGTAAAATAGTAGTAAGAATCAATCAACACAATGTATCATGATAACTGTTGTCAGATCTTGAACTAATTGTAAGACCCCAACCCTTAATTATATGTGATTAGTAAGGTTATTTGTGTTCTAAAAACATAAAACACTGCTAGACAAGGTAGATAGGAGGAAAGTTCCTGACAAAAACTTGTACAGAAGCATTTACCTCTCCATTGACCCTAACTAGAACATCGCCAGGCGCCAAATGCTTATGTGCAGGTCCACCTGGCACCTGCAACAGTTCCACTCTATAATGAATCCTCGACTAAGAGAAAAGAAGCTATCATATTAAATACTGTGAAACCAAATTTGAGAAATTCAGAATCTCAACAAGAAAATAGAGTAGCACTCACCACAGAGTCAACAACAAGCATACCAGTCTCACCAATAGGAGATGCATGTCTCACCATCTAATCAATTTATTGACATATCCAGGTTAAAGGAAATAAAGCTGCATTAGAACAAAAGTTTGACACTGCTCTTGTATAATAATGCTAATCAATGAAAATCCAATGAAACAAGACACAAGCATAGTTAAAACCATCAATTAAAAGGAGCTTAACTCAAGGAATATAACAAGGAAAATCACTAGGCAAGACGCTCCAATTAGAAAACTAGTTACCTGCTCTGTTTCAGTTCGAAGTCCAAGCCGACGAGTCTCATCAAATCCTTTATGAAGAAATGTCACCTATAGTATAATACAATAAGATTGAATGAAGGTAAAAAAACCTCAATTCTTTTTGTTGTTCAAAGAAGTCACAAATAAAATGGAAGTAAGTTTTCTGGTCAGTGCATGCAACAATTCTTTTTCCTTGGTCCAACAAAAGTAAATCATGCAATACAATGCAAAAAAGATGCCATCTAAAGAAAGATTCATACATCTAAATAGTAGTTGGCAGTTTCAGAAAATAATTTCAGTTTACTTTCTACGTAAACCTTTTCAATAGGTATCAAAATTTTACTAAACAAGGCAAGTTTGCAAATAAAAATATAAAAAAGGCATTGAAAGCTTTAATATGATTAAAATAGTTCATCTACAAATTGGAAAAAGGTACCATCAAAAGCAAGGTCCCTCATGAGTACATAGAACTGGAGTTAGGCAGCTTCACAAAACGTAAGTGCTAGTTTAATTATTTGAGGCAAGTTTGTTTGCATAATTATACATAGAAATAAAATTCCTATGAATTCTAACTGAATATTCCTAAAAAAGGCTAAATTTTAAGGAAAAAAAGGCAAGGTTCTATAAATAACAATCAACTCATTAATAGTTTATTAGTAAATGAATTAAGGGAAGATGGAACCTCACCTATTTCTTAAATTTAGCCAATTTTCAGGAATATTTGCTTAGAATTTGTAGGAATTAAATTCATGCATATTCTTATGCAAACAAACAGGCCCTTAATCATTTTTGTATAATAGGTATTTAGGAATTTTAGTTTTTACTGAGAAAAAAACCAATTCAAATAGGCAGTAAAACAAAGTTCAGACAGATGGATTGATTTGCAATTTTACAGGGACTGTTTTATAATCATGTAAAAATGAAATGCTGTTTTCTGTAAATGCAAAAAAAAAAAAAAAAAAATACATTAATATAAATAAATTAAACTGCTCTTGTTCCAAAAAAATGCCTTCCAAATAAAAAAAAGTTCCAAGGAAACCCCAATGGGACAGCCACTGAATTCTTTTTCTCCAAATATTTTCTAAATCTACCTCTGTTTCTCAAATCCTTCTTCTTTATTTTGGTTTTTACATTTAGTGCTCACAACTTTAGCATCAAAGCATCCTTGAACCTGGAAGACTTAGTGCTCACAACATTGGCATCAAAGCATCCTTGAACCTGGAAGACTTATCAGAGTAAAGAAGGATTTTCGAAGGTTTGTGGTGGACTGGCGATTTTCTACAACACTAGGGCCAACGTCAGCCACTATGTGCAAACATCAGCACCTTGGGCCTTGAAAAGTGTTGACTTGAGGAGTAGGGTGACGCAATAGTGTGGGTCGTAGATTCCATGATATGTTGATTCAAGAGGTAAGTTCACCAAATTTAGTTGAAAATTCTCAGGTTCTCGATGTGAAATTGTAATTAAAAACAGTTTCAATTGTGTGCAGTGGATGAGTGTTCATCCTAATTGGTAATTCATTTTTGTTAAATGAGTGTTTCATCCAAATTAGTGATTAAAAGCACATCAATAGTATTTAAAGGGCTTCTTTTATCACAAAAATGAGCCAGATATATCAGGAATTAAGAATGATACAAAATCAGGGAATGAATGAAGCAACCAGGGTCCGTGAATGGAAAAGGGACTGGAATCATGTCTAGAATTTGCACCATCATATTGCAATCTCCAAGTTTCCATTGTCGATCTCCTGAGATGAAGTCAATGTGAGGGACTTCAACGATTGATTCTTCTTTTACCTTTTTGTAACTCATGATCAACATTGTCCCTACAAAGAAATCTAGTCCTCTTGTCTTCTACTTCTCTTGAATCAATCATAAGATTATCTTTGCCTTGATCTTGCCTTTTAGTGTCATCTTTGATGTTTTTTGGCTATGGACCTCAGCTCTGTTAGTGTAGTCACAACTTCTTTTTGCTTGCTCTTTGGTTCTTTGGTTGAAGGTAATGATGTAGATGAAGATACTGATGGAGATTCCAATGAATGAGCGCAACTTTTCATCTTTTCCTTATGAAAGAACATTTGTTCTCTGTTGTTGTACACATCATGGTCGTTCCAAAAGAATATGAGTGATATCCATAGGGACCACATCACAACAAATATTGTCCTCATAACTGCCAATCTTAAAAGATATGAAACATCTGAGTTACAGGAATGACAGAACCATTAGTTCATGTGACTTTGTAGGTTTTCGGAAGCTTCTTAGTTACCCAATGGAGTTTGTCCATAAGTTTTGGGCAAAAGAATTTATCGCACTTTCACAATCAATAACCAAATTAGCTGCCTTGTCTTTGACTCTTACCCAAGTTCAGAAAATGTTAGTTTGTCTCCACTCTTCTTCTTCATCCTCATTTGAAGTGAGAAGTTGCCTTATGACAAGTGTAGCATATCCTTTTACTGCAGAATGGCGGATCGAGATACGGGGTGAGCAAAGTAGAAGAAAGAGAGATAGAGGAATAGATCAGAAGAAACTGAAAAATTGGGCTTTCACCAAACTTCAATCAAGAGGCGTTACTGAAGGTCTTGAGAACACAACAATCGAGACTAAAGGGAACTCAAAAATACTTGTGGAAGAACCCCATAAGCCAAAAGGATTTAAAATCCCTTATATGGGAAAAGAAATGACCTAGACCTAATTTGGACCATCCAAACATATTGATGGTCAAGATAAAAATATATAAATAACTCAAAACATGAATTAAACTCTTAATAAAATAAAATTTGATAGTTGGGCCTATTAGTTGGTCAAGACAGATGGCCTGAGCCCATTGGTGGGTCGACCCATGAGGAACCATGGGTCTGTCCTACATCACCTCTCTAGAAAATATGCATGCTTCTTGAGTTTCAATGTTGATTTGGAGGCAAGGTCATAAAAATATAAAGCATTTTTATACTTATTGGATTCGGGTCAAACTCAAGCCTAGGCTTAACAGTCAAAAGCTAGGCTCAGCTCGTGTTGAACACGCGTTATGGAAGTGATGCCCTTTGTTCTACTTTGGCCTTGATCTTTCTGCAAAAGAAGAAATTAAAAAAACAGTCAACCTTCTTTTTGTTGTTTCGAATGCGGCGAAGAAGAAACTAAAGGTGATGGGGCCTCATCGGAAGACAATGGTAGTGGAAACAGGGCTCTAATGAACTATCATGGCAATGGTAGTGGATGCAATGGTGGTGATGGAGATGACGATTGGTTGCAACCAGTGCACTAGTGGCGATTGCAAAGGAGGATGGAGGCTCTGTTGCGTGGTGCAGATGTCGCTCGTGACGGTGGTGTAGAACTCGTGCAATGAAGCCACTCTCTCTCTCTCTCTCTCTCTCTCTCTCTCTCTCTCTCTCTCTCTCGGCGTTCTAGGGTTTAGCAGCTATCTAGGAAGGATTTGGGTGGAGGCTACGATTTGGGTGTAGTAATGATTTGGATGGTGATGCAGGACCTAGGGTTACGGCTTGAGTGGAAAGTGCCGCAGCACAATACGATGCCAAAGCACGTGTCCACAAACACTTAAACAAGTCTCCGCAGAGACTAGATAACGAGGGTGCACCTCAATGGGAACACCCAATTAAATTAATCAACTCTCTGAGAAAAAAAATCTCTAACAACGCATATAAATAAGAAAAGAAATCTTGATGTCTAAGAAATGAGAAAAAAAATCTCTAACAACGCATATAAATAAGAAAAGAAATCTTGATGTCTAAGAAACCTAATAACCTAACTTAGGAAATAAAATAAGAATCCTAATGAAATTGTAAACTTAATCCTAATTACAACTCTTAAATAAAATTAGAAAACTAATAATTATAATTAGTAAATAAAAAATCCTAAATCTACTTGGGCCCTACACATGTGGCCTTGATGTCTATCATGCATCATTCTCCCCGTCTTGGAAAGAACTCGACCTCAAGTTTGGTAAATGTCCACCTAGGTGGAAGATCAATTCAACGAACTTCCAATCCGTTGGATAATCTTCAGCTTCTGTGTACAGGTTCACGAAAAATAGGTTTTGATGGCCGAATTTTATGGATGTGCGATCGCATCGTTGGATACGTCTTGCATAAAATTCGCACCATTAATTCACAAGCTCTAAGTTTCCACTGTTGATCCCTTGAGGATAAAATCAATGTGGGGGACTTCAATAACTTCTTTGTCTTTCCATGTTACTGCTTCCAACTCTTAATCATCATTGCTCATAGAAGAACATTCTAGCCCCTTTTCATCTTTTTGCTCATGCTTTGGTTCTGGCATCTCAATGTCAGTCTGGATATCCTCCGCCAGGACCGCCACAGGTTTCACAACATGCCCTACAGTTATGTCTCGTAGACAAGACTCTTTAACCATGTGCTCTACACGAAGTGCTTCCCAATATGCCTCATGAATACTCTTGCAGTCATTCATTTTATCCACTATATCCGGTCTCAAGCCTCTGAGAAAACTAATTAAATCATGTTCCTCGTCATCCTCTAATCAACATGCATCTTGGAGCCAGGAGAATTGGTCAAAATATTCGACAACGGACAAATCTCCTTATCTCAAATCAAGAAATTGCCTAAAATAGCTTTCATTCTCAGCATACCATATTCCATATTTAAGTGCACATTTAGCTCTTAAAAGTGCATTGTAGAACTTGCTGATATGGGATTTTATATTAGATGTATGAATGGACTGCCCTTTTCTATAGATCTGCTGCCACGAATGCACTGTCGAAAGCATATTCGAAATCAGACTTACGATGGTCTCCCAATCGCGAAAATAATTCTTGGCCTTTGATCTGGTCAAATCTACTGTTTGACTGAATGTGGTGATGTCAGCGAGGATGTCAACAGTTTTTGTGTGCAGATATTTTGCTGACTGGACTCCTGTTCTGGATGCTTATGCTAGGCTTTGATTCAGTTTTCCTTACCTAAATGGATCTGGCTCGACTTGGACCTGGCTTATCCCAGGCTGTAAACCAAGCCCAATCACGTGTCACAAGCAGGACACTAGTGAGGGCACCAGACAAAAGAAAAGAGGGAAGGATGGCCTTTCACCTCTGTATGTGCTCTCGTCGAAGAGGGATTCGCCTGCGACGTGGGCGAAGTAGATGGCAACGACGATGCTCGTCCTGTGAAGATGATGTCAGCGTGGCGTGGCTGATTGTGTAGTGACATGTATGCCTTCTTTCTCCTCCTTTCTTCCCTCTCTCCTTTCTCCTCTGATCTTTGTTTTTTTCTTCTCTCTTGTTCTAGGGTTTAACAATCGTTTGGAAAGGATTTAGGTGGAGGCTACGATTTGGGAGTGTAGTAGTGATTAGGGTAATCTAGAATGGTAATGCAGGCCCTAGGGTTGAGGCTTACGTGGAAAGTGTCGAAGCACATATCCGCAAACACTTCAACAAGTCTCCGCAAAGACCAAATAACGAGGACACACCTAAACGGGAAAACCCATAACGAAGACGTACCTCAATGGGAAAACCCAATTCAATTAATCAACTCTCTGAGAAATAAATCTCTTAACAATGCATATAAATAAGAAAAGAAATCTTGATGGCTAAGAAACCTAATGACCTAACTTAGATAATAAAATAAGAATCCTAACGAAATTGGAAACCTAATCCTAATTACAACTCTTAAATAGAACTAAAAAACTAATTACTATAATTTGTAAATAAAAAATGCTAAACCTACTTGGGCCCTACAAATGTAGCCTTTGAGGTATATCCTGCATCAGATGGTTAGAGTTCAGTTGGGGATTTGCTCTTACGATTGGGTCGAGTGGTTTAGGGGCTTTGAGAAGATTGTGTTCGGTTAGGCCAACAGATTGGGCTTCTTAGTGGTGTTGTTGCCGTAGGAAAGTGGGCCGGGGTATCGAGAACGGTGGAGGGTTGCAGCAGGGGTTTGAATGGGATTTAGGTTTTCGGGATTTGGGATTTTGAGTGGCTAGGTTTGAGGGATCGATTTAGGGGGTTTTGGCAGAGATTGGATTTGATTTTGGTAGGAAAGCATTAAACGGTTTCGGACGATAATGGATTTGGGGTTGATCGGGACTAGGATTAGGGTTTCGGTGGGATGGGTTGGGACGTTAAAAGAGGAATTGTGAGATAGAATGGGACTCTGTTCAGCTGAACAAACCAATCATAAGGATCATTTATTCTGACACCAAATTGATGCAGTCCCTAGGGTTAGGGCTTACATGGAACCGTGCCAAAGCACAATAAAGGTGTCTGCAAACACTATCAACGACGTCTCCGTATAAATTATCAACAAGGACTCACCTCAAAATGGATAATAACCAATTTTATTAAGCATCAACTCTGAGAATTAAATCTCTACAATGCCCATATAAATAGGAAAAAGAAACTTAGGGTGCAAGAACCTAATAAAACTAGGAAAGTTGAGCAAATTAGATTCTATCCTAAATATGACTCTTTAAAAAAAAATAGAAAACCAATACTTTATTAAAGAAATAATAAAAAGTCCGATACCATCTTGAGCCCAAATGTGGGCCGGAGGTCTATCCTGCATCACTTATGCCCAAACATGATGGATGACAAAGCTCTCTCATCGAGTTGCAATTTGTATTTTCTTGGGATATGGATTAAAACAAAAGGGTTACATATTCGATGATCCAGTTGCTAATAGACTTCAGATTTCTAGTGATGTAACTTTTCTTGAACATGTACCAAAAAGTGACAATTTATTTTTCATTATGAATTTGAAGTCGCAAAAGCTTATTTGAAGCAATTCAAGCATCCCAAGAGGGTCGGTAGGGGTCCCGACAAGTTTTGATTGAAAACATGAGCCCAAGCAGCCAGGATTCATGCTCAAATAGGTATACCAGTGGCTGTTTTAGGACTATATGAGAGCACAGGGAGTGTCTCACAGTTTTCAAAAAGTTTCATAACACAAATAGGCAGTCCCGTGCTATAAGTTTGAAGTGTTGTATGGTGGGTCAGATCTGACCAAAATCAAAGGAGTCACCATGAGGCTAGCTTCAGATCATTGAGTTTAATTGATCAAAGGATGGGCCATGAGGGCCCCCAGCCATTCTTGTGAGAAGTAGCAAGAACGACCTGGACAGAGAAATATTGCAAATCTCAATTGATTTACTTTCTAATTCTTTTTTATTTGAGTAGGAATTCCCCTCTAAGACTTCTAATTATTGAAGGAAAACAATTATGGTTGGAATTTTGGGAGATGTTTTTTAGCATTATAAAAGGCATACAATACTCGAATGTGATGTTCATTTTCAGCAGTTTGTGGAAACTTCAAAGTTTTTTAAGTTATTTTATTCCTCTCCCCTTGTGTCATTGGGTAGATGGAAGATTCAAAAGGCTTCAAGGTCAGACCTTTGGGTTTTCTGCATTGTTCCATGCACTAATTTTAATTCTGGAATTTCATTGACCTACAGCAATCAATTCTGTTTGCTGGGATATTTTCTGGTTTTGGTTATTTGGGCCTTACCATTCCGATCGTGTCAAATTGGGACTGCATCAAAAAGATACCTTACCTGCTTCTTGATTATGTTCTAAAAGGCCATCCTATTCTCCAATCGATCCATTTAAAGATTTGCCATCATTATCCTCGTCCAAAGACAAGCGATCACAGGTGTATCATCATCAATCCAAAGCATCTGGCTCACAAGATCAATCCCACAGTGATCTACTTGCTTCATCTCCTTCTAATGTTGGTATCCAATGTCCCCTCTTCTACTCGGACTCCTATTTCTTGGTTTGTTTTTCTCCCAAATCAACATTTGTCTCCTAGTTATCAGTCCTTTCTTGCAACCATTCATAATCACCAAGAACTGCAGACCTATCAGGATGTTTCATCCTTCCCCATCAGCAGAAAGCAATGGCAGGAGAATTAGATGCATTCACAAAACTCAGACTAGGAATTTGGTGCCCTTGCCCTTTAGGAATCAAGCTATTTGAAGAAAATGAGTTTATAAAATTAAAACTAAAGCTGATGGGTCCACTGACAGGTTCAAAGACCAGCACGTTGGTTGTTGCACAAGGATGTAGTCACTGTTGTTAGAATCCTACGATTTAAGTCAAATCCTAAGGAAAAAGATTTGTTTCTATACAGTGAATCCCATTTACAAGTGAATCGTAGGATCAGGTATGAATCTTACAATTTGATAATTGTTATATCAAATCTTATTATTCAAACGATTCGTTTGAGCAAAAATAGTAACAGGCGAGAGGCCTTTTTTTTTCTTTTTTTAGCATTTCTAGTTTTAGAAAGTAATTAACGAAATCCCTTGAGAACTTTTACAATTTCGGGTAGATTTTAGAGATTAACGAGGAACAAGCATGTGATTAGGGGGTTGAATTGTATTTATGGGATTTTGTCATGTGTTTACCTTTTAATCTATTTTTAGTTTTTCCCTCTTCATGAACACTTGTTTAACTTCAGGAGACATCCCAATCATGTAAGCTTTTTTTTTTTTGGATTTTATTTTTATTTAAATAAAAAAATTAATGAAACTCATTTATTTTTCCTACTAATGTTGATATATTTAACCTGGAATTCTCAATGTCGAGAACCGGTACTTACAATAAGGCGAGAACCGCATGCCAAAAAAACCTCGTGGGAAGGTGAGCACCGCATGCCAAAACAACTAGTGGGCCCATCTTACGATCCATCCAAGTGGCCCATAAAACAAGGACCCGTTGTTAGTCACCGATCCTGGGTTTGTCACCCATCCAAATGGATTGGACCATTGGATTGACTTGCAGTAGCTTTTTACAATGAAAACTTGACTGGCCCCACAAGTATAGGTGCTCAGCAGAGGGGGCCCATTTAACTTAACTGTTCACACACATCATTTTACCCGAAAAAACACTTAATGTGACCATTGGACCGAAACAGACAAATTAGCCAACTACGCACCAAATAGGGCAATTCGCCCAAAAACCCTTTTTTTTTACCATTTTTTTTTATGGTCGATCTCGACCGTCATTTTATGTGTTGAGGATCGACGTTGACCCTGGGCAGCAGAAAAAAAAAGTTTTCCCCCATCTTCCTCTCTTCCCCAAACCCAACATCAAAGTCAGCACAACCCCAAAAAAATAGATAAATTCAAACAAAAACCCAAAACCCCAAACTCCCTGTATGCTAATTAAAACCCTTGAGAGCAAGTCCAAGCCCCAAAACCAAACCTTAAAGCCCTCATCGAATCAAAGGAAGAGAGGGGAGTAAAAGTCCTTACAAAGAGGAACTCAAGCTGACTCCTATCAAACCAATGGATAGGCTCTCCTTCTCTAACCTCTGCTGCCAAGTTTATCAACCGACCCCAATGCTATTGTTATCATCTTCAATCACATCAAAAACCCAAAATTTGCAATCAAGTTATTTTGGGTAATTGGGTATGGTATGGTTGATCAGTATCCATTTGTATGAAATTGGGGTTTACTCACTCCACCTTCCTTTGCTCGCTGTCTTCAATGGGAGCAAGTAGCTGGCACCCATCAACCCATTTACCCTTTTAAATCCCTCAAGTCACTTCAATTCAAACAACCCATATCAAGAAATTAAAAACAAATCTCTTTTAGACAACGAAATCGTATGATTGGGTCAGCAATTGGATCTCTATCTTGCTGTTTTATTCAATTATAATGGTTGGGTTTTAAATCTCAGCTTTCGCTCCGGTTGAGTGAAAGAAGGCGCAAAGAAAAACCAAATCTTATGGTTTGCAGAAGAGAGGACTAAGGAAGGAGATGGGGATAATTGTTTTTTTCTGCCTGCCCAAGGTCGATGTTGACCCTCAACAGGGTCAATATCAACCCTCGAGAAAATAGGTTTTTGGGCAAATTGCCTTATTTGGTGCATGGTCGGCTAATTTGTCCGTTTCAGTCAAATGGCCACATTAACTGTTTCTTCAAGTTAAATCCTCTTTATGATATATTAAAATATGCCATGACTTTCTTCAGTGGTGGACCCAAGATTTTTGTTTGGGGTGCAGACATTGGCCAATAGAAAGAGTCAATCAATCAACCACACTACGAAATAGACATTAAAATAATAATAGATACATATAATTACCACCTGACAAATAATAGTGACATTAACATCATTATAGCCGACTAACAAAGAGAGAAATAAATGCACCTACATACCAACAAGGAGCAGCAACAATAAAGAAGACAACAAGGAACCTTTCATTAAAGAGAAGTATATAATGAAGCAATTCCAGCTACCAATTTTTACCATAAATTGAAAAATAGCAAGATCACAAAACCACAAAAGATGCAACAGAAGTTAAAAGAGATGATTGATTGATTCTCTCCTTCCAAATTAAGACCAGACACCATATGATAAGAAAAGATGCAATAGAAGTTAAAACCCTTTACCCCATGAATATACAGTGCAGTTCAACTTTGGAGTCTTTTGAATGAGTTGAGTTTTCAAAACAGGATGAAGAATAACAATGAATTGAAAATTTGAAATATAAGACACTAAATTTAAAACTTCATTCTTCAATTAATTTCATTTTGGAAACTCAAGTCCCACTATTGGTAACAAAACTCAATGCCTAGCAAGAAATACATTCATATAATAAAAGCTCACAGCCATTAATAAAGACATATCAGCCCGTTGGTCCATCAAAGATTAGAAATACACAAAATCCATTTAGCAAAAACCTATGGACAGCATGGACTCATGTGGTTGGCAATTGCTCTTTTCTTCAGAGAGTGTCCTGTAAGGCATACCAATTACCAATGGATTGGTTTACATTTCAGGAGATTTTCTGGAGTATAAGATTTTCACAGAAATTTTTTTCCTTGAAATGGAGGTTTCGTTGACCAGAAAACAAAGATACAGAAAACAACCAGAAAAAATAAAAAAAGACAAAAAGACCAAAAGGTACCAACAAACAGGAGATCCCAGAAGATAATTCTCAAATACAAACTTGAAACAGCCATCATGAGACAGCCATCAAAACAACAAAACCCAGGAACTGATGGCTATAAGACCAATACGGCAACTCGGTACCACCGTGTCATCCACTATGTGTGACCATGTGAGAGAGGGAGAGACAGATCAAAGAGAGAGAGGAATACCTATCGGAGAAAGAGACCACAATGCCGCTGCCGATGTTGAAGCTAGAGGAGAAGGAAACCGAAGGATTGAAAGAGGGAGAGGGATTTGCAGATTTGGGGATTTCTTTTGAGAGAGAGAGAGAGAGAGAGAGAGAGTGTGTGTGGGAGGGGGGGTTTGGAGAAGTGGGGGCACGGGCAATGCCTAACGGGTGCATGGGCCAAATGTTGCCTATAGCCCTAATTAGATTTTTCCGGATTTGGGTGGGGTGGATGCACCCAGACCCAAATACATGGGTCTGCCGTTGGCTTTCTTCATATGATTGTATCATAGTCTTATTTGTCATTGTAATTGTTCTACTATAGATGGAAAATAGATGGATTATGAATATCTTTTTTTTTTTGTCATTTTTTCATTTTTTTATTTTATAAGAAAAATAAAAAAACACTACGATTCACAGTTCGGTTAGATTCATCCCCTCAAACAATTTGTGATACGATTTCGATTTTTAGAACAATGATAATAGTCAAGAATATGGTCTAGACTATGATAACCATCAAACAATTTGCGATATGATTTTGATTTTTAGAACAATGAATATAGTCAATAATATGATCCCGACTATGATATGGTCCCAGCCTCTTCTCTTACTTTTTGCAGTTGAAAAGATTATCACTGATGATTATTCCTTAAATATTGCAGATCTCAAAACATTGCTAAATAAAAAGTGTGAAATGAAAGACCTCAAACATCTTCAAAATTTTCTTGGTATCTCAGAGATTACTTAAAGAGGATTACATTTCTCAAGATGCTTTTTCCATTATTTTCATATCAGAAACATATTGCAGCTGACCAATTTACAATTGGATGTTAAAATAGATCTGAAACCAAAAAAAGGAAGAAGCCTGTGCACGCAAGATCCAACAAACCTGAAGTGTACCACGAGGAATTGACACCGCCTCCCATATGCTTTTGAATGCATCCCCACCACTCTGTAGAAAATTTAATGCTCTCACAACCTGCAGATGGTTATACAACAAATTCAGCATCAGAACATAACATGGTTTACATCCAAACCTAAATATAGCGAATCATATCTATGACAACTTAAAGAATATGGCATTACAACATAATTTAGAGAAATAACATACCCCCACCCAAGAGAGAAGAAAAAAAATACAAATATAAAAAGGATAAAATCTAAATCTAAATCCAAAGCAAGAAATTGCTCCAATATATGGAAACAAAACATAAAAAAAAAAATAATGGTATTTTACTATTGTTGTACTCAAACTAACCCCCGCCATCATAGACATCACCATTGCCATCATCATCAAAACCTTACCGTATGTACCTGGGGCCGGCTTTGAGAGTTGTTTCCTTTGATCCCTACTTAAGGAGAAGTTTTCTAAAACTGCACAACCTAAAGAATTAATAATGCTAGTCTTAAAGTGTACATCCATCAACAGTTCAACAAGTGAATTAAAAACATAATAACAAGGCAAAATTCCTTGTAATAGGCCTATCCATGTTATGTAGGTCATAATTGATTGTGCCTGCCTTAAATAAACAATCATTGGTGAATTAAGAACTCATAATGCAAAAATAGTTAATACTATTTACCACTCCATACTCGGTCATGTTCAAACATGTCTCTAATACATATTTCGTCACCACCGTCAGACAGCTCGGGCTTGGACTCGACTCAGCACGAACTCGGCTCGATCAAGGGTGTGATAACCTGGGCCAGATTAGGCCCAGATTAGCCTGGCACATAAGGTACTAGGTTGGGTTGGGTTGTATTAATTGGTTTTCTTAACCTGCTCCAACCCATTAAAGCCCTTTTGTTATGGTTAGACTGTTTGAACGATATCTCCTGGAGAGGAGGTTTCTGTTCTGATACCCAGGGAGCAGTAGAGATCGAATCTTATCCCCAAAAGCAATTTAAGAACTCTCGTTGCCTTTTGCATTGTTTTCCATTCCATTTTGGGTTAAAGAGGGGAGGAGAAGAAATAGTACAGAAGGACTTTCCTTGGAAGCAGCAGAGAAGGATATCAGGGAGGAAGAAGCCAGAGGACCCAGTGGATGCAGTACTCGAGATCCCACATCAACCGCACCACGATCTACTACACTAGGAGGTGAGTGATACTTTCAAGTATACAGAAAATTATAATTATGGATGTTTGGGTTTCTGTGTTTCCGTTGATCATAACCCAAAAAGGGGATCAATGAAGATCTGGTTATCGACAGATCTTGAAAATAGTATCAGAAAATTGTCGACAGATCTGGTTATCTGTGATCCCCTCATCAAATTAGTATTAGATTATAATCATTTTTATCTGTTGGGTATTATAATTAGATCTCTTTTCTTCATATATATCTTAACTGTGGAAGAAGAATCAGATGAAGCCCAGTTCCAAACCAAATTGACAGATACAAGATCTGTCGATTTGAGTTGTGTGATCACATGGCCCATCTGATCAGCAGTGATCAGAGAGCCCACCCTTGGGCGACCAAGGTGTAGTTGGCCCTTTTTGAAAACTGGGCCCCATCAGTCCCCATCTGAGTTCAAAACGTCTCTACAGTGACAGTTTGGGCATCTTGGGTTTCATCGATGGATTGGACAGTGAGATCAAGTGGGCCACTTAATCAAGGATCTGACCCAGGGATCTGATAGCAGACCCCTGGGCGATTCCAGTGTAGGGGGACCTATTTGGAAGCGGGACCCATCTGGCCCCATCTATTTAATTGTTGCAACAGAGACGTTACTGGGTAGTTTTGGTCGACACCTACCATGGGACCCACTAACTAAGCCAATCACAGATTGAGACCCCACATTTGGAAGAGGGCCCAGGTACGATCTGGATGGTGGTGGTCCCATGAGACCTGAGCCACATTTGCCTAGTTATCCAGAAGCTTCAATTTTGTTAACCATAAGAGTTATACATGAATTTTATTGAGACTGTGGGACCCAATAAGAATGTTTGACGGCGAATCCAAACCACTAGTATGACAACTTAGCCCTAGGCGACCTTGTATGTTAGGGCTGATCTTAGATCAGATTAGTGGGACCCACTGGATCTTTATCCCATTATGTTTAGGCAGAAACAACATGAAGTATAAATGTAACTGTTGACCTAATGGATGATCGAGACCATACATCTTCTTTGATGGGCGATCAGGATGATCCTATACCCATGTGGGTTAGACCACTAGGGACCCACTATCTCTTGTCACCCAAAGTTTCGAGCGTGAGATCCATTTGGTGAAAGTGATGATCTGTGCTGCATCATTATAAATACTGTGATGGTTACTGTTGAAAATGAACCCGTTGCTTTCCTGAACCCTCCAAAGGATCCTCTTATAATTGTTTTATATACAGATTGTCTATCTGAACCGTGTATCTATTATACATACTGATCCTATCATGGTCTTATATCTTAGTATGGGCCCTGTTTAGATGGTATAGTTCAAAGTTAAAATATATTAGTGTTAACATACAATTGGTAGTTCAGAAGCATGTTGTTGACTTATGAGTTGAATTTCCCAGGCAATGGGAAAATCTTAGTTTTATTAGCAATTCTTATGTACATAATGGGACATGTTGTGAGAATATATAATCTAAGATTATAAGAGTAGTACCACAGAGATGGGTACCAAATGTTGAATTTAAGTGGGGCGTATATAAACCCGATTACGTGGAACTAGACTTATAATAACATAATTAGCGTGTATAATTCTATAATAGTGCTACCGAATGCATAATGGATATAAAGGAACTAAAGAACTTGTAATGAGAGCACTTTGATATGAACATCATATGAAATGTCAATAAGGATCCCTACTTTTGGATATTGGATTGATTAGTGAACCCCTTGTGGGCCAGGAGGAATAAGGTTGGACAGGGACTGAAAGACTATTTTTGAAATTAATCTCCTTCGGGGAGTTTTGAATGAATTATAGAAAGGACTTCCTTTTGGAAGGGATTGAAACTCTGAAAACTCTTACGGTAGAGTTCCGTTGTATGATAAGAACCCGTAATTGGGATTACCTAACTTACCAAAATTAAGGACTGAATATGAAACTTCATTAAATAATAAGAAAACTCTATTTGTAATCTGTCACCTCGTGAATTCTTCTGCGCTTCTGTTAATGCATTATACTAGTAATGACCTGTGTATTTGGAATATTATTCACCAGTTGTTTGATGAGTGGTTTGCCCCACTTCAAGTGCGCAATGTTTGGGGGAGCTTGGCAACGATGGGAATCAGCCATTAGACTTCAATATGCGTGGCTGATGGGAGAGCGTATAATTGTGATAGAAGAATAATACTTAGAATTTTAGTGACTGTTTACTTCTTTAATGATGTTTAACTTGTTATTACTTCACTTCTGTCTAATTGATCTTTTAAATAAATTGAAATTAAGTGCATTGCTCAGTTCCTTGGCATTACTTGATTTATGTGGCGATTATAATTTCCTTATAGTAAGGCCCCGGGTCCTGATGGGCTCCGGGATTTGGGGTGTTACAAAGGGCTTGGCTTGAGCTTGACTCGATTAAGGAAATAACCAAACCCAAAGTTCAAACCCAAGCTCGACTATTAATATAACATAAACTAAAAGAATTAAGAAGACAATTATATATAAAGCCCAACATAGATCTAAGCTGATCTGTATTAAGCTTTCTATTGGTTGGCATTGTTTATAATACAATATCTGTATTAAGCTTATCAAACAGCCAAGCTCGAGCTCACACAAAGCTCAAGTTAGGTTGGCTCATTTACGCACCAAATCCCATCCCCTAATTCCATCCATACGCAGTCTTTTGAGTTCTGCATTTCCATCAACCCTATATCACATATTCTCTCTCTGCTCCATGTCTATGGTGGCATCTACCCCGACATACTTTTAGAACCTCACTACATATAGGGCTGTTTTTATTTTTCAGCATGAGTGCACAACATAGTGTAGACACCTCATTTTGGCACCACTATGCAAAATGTCTAATATCCAAAATATTGACAAACAAATTTTGCCCCATTCAAACCATTTTAGATGAATAATTTAAAATCCAATGGGCAATTCAACATCATGCATGTTTTAGGAATAATTGCATCATTTTAGGTCTTATTTTTAGGATGGACTCCCCTAGGTTATGTTTTTAGTTGAATCTACATGCCAAGATGATCTACCCATTTTGGGCTTTCTAATGGTACATAAATCTGGAGGATCCAATGGTTGGATCTCATGATACGATTAAGGATGTGTGGTTCCCAAAAATATCCAAATCTTTTTCTGGTCCTTGAACTGTCAGAATCTATATGCTATGATGATCCGTTCATTGACAGTTTTCCCATGGTGTGTAGATCTTGAGGATCCAATGATCTCATGTTTTGATTGTTAGAAATTTAACGTGCATGAGAAGGTCAGACCCACTAACTGATTGTCGACCTACTGCAAGAATTTGGGTGGGACAGCCTCTTGTTATTTTAATAGAATATTAATGAGGAAGAGGATAAAAGTCACAATTTAGGGTCCCCTAATTAAAAGAAAATTTTCCTATAAAAGAGACCCTTCATCAAATGCTAATATGCAACATCAAACAAGTAGGCCCAGTAGCCCTTTAAAGAAAGAGGGCTGATGATTATGTGAGTTAATAAGGTGGAGAATTTCTCTCATATCACAGGTGCTTTCATTGCCCACGACCTCTTTCACTTCCTTTCTTTCATTCTTCTCCTTTCCTATTTACTATCTTCTCCCTGCCAAGTCAACCCATCTCTTCCCTTCTTCCTCTCCCATTCACCACATTACTCGTCCCCACCTTGAAAACTTTTTCTGCCTTCCCTCCATCACCCAACCACACTAACCCATCAACAAAACATCACTCTCCCCCCTCACAGCAGTTGACCCATTGATGACGCCAATCTCTTTACTTCCTTTCCACTGTCACTCTCTCTCCTTCTCTCACCCAGCTCCTATAAACCCACCTTTACTTCCTTTCCACCGTCACTCTCTCCTTCTCTCAAACACCCCACCACCCCCCCCCCCCCCCCCCCCCCCCTTCCCTTTTCCCCTTTTCTGATTTTTCTATCCTCTCCACAAAAAATGTCCTAGCCATCTAACCGAACACGTCCCTGCACATCACCCTCTTTAACAACCCACTTCAAATAAGCCAAACAACTCAAAAAATACATGTGGCTCACTTCATGAAGATCCGAGAAGAAGATGAAGTTTTAGGAGTAAGGCTTATGGAGAATGGGCTTCTAACAGTCTCATGGCATTCACTTCTCGGGAGATTTAGGAACAATCTATAAGGTGTGATCAATCCAATCTTCTTGTTTAGATTAATAACACGTGTATGCATTTAAGCTTAGTTATAATCATGTGGAGACCCTATGCAAACTAGTTCGTGTTCCATAAAAATACTAGTGGGTAAGAGTGTTTCATGTAGACAGTTGGATTGGAGCATATGTTATTCATATAAATCATATTGTCTAGATTTGATTTTCATGCATAGTTGATATTACATTGCAGATTTCATAGTATTGCACTTGCATTATTTTATTTTATTTTTGAACGGTTACTTTCATTGAAAAAAAGGCAAACAGTACAAGAGAAAAGTATTGAAAGCAAAAGACAGCAATTGCACTTGCATTATTCTATCCATCCAAGTATTTTAGACATGCTGCCTATCACTCCATCTTCTCCACCAAAACACAACCTCAGGCCAACCCACAACCTGCTACGTCCCATCGCCCTCAACATCATTTTCTCTATTTTCTCTCTCAACTCTCTCCTCTCAGTCTCATTACTCTCATCATCTCTCTTGGCCTCACAAATCACCATCATAGCCTTCACTAGTATCCATGAGCCCTGCTCACAGAACAGCTGCATCTTTACTAAACCAAATAACCGCAACACAAGACAACATCATCACTACACCCACCTCTTACATTTTCCTACACAGCCATCCAATTTCCATCATCATCACTGTCCCCACTAAGCACCAAAACTTGCAATTCTCATCACTACGACACCCATCTCTCATCACTTCTCGTCAGCACAACCATCATTCCACAAACCCACACGACCACCTCTCACTAAACCAACCTTGACAGCACACCGACACCTCGTGCTATCTGTCCATTACACACTCGAACCCGATCTGCACCACTCATTTGCACCAACTACATTACCCATTCGAACCCATCTTTGCAACTGAGCCCTGCAACTCAAAACACTTACCTGCCCAGCCATACAACTCACTTGCAGTACCCATCTTCACACCAAGAAATCAGCCAAAACCAGCCCACTTGCAACCTGTATCCAACCAAACCCATACCCACTATGACCTAGCCACCCAATCACTGCACCCAGCTGCACGAGCCCACCTGCAAATCACTGCACTAGCCCAAAACCCTCATCAATTAAGTCCTTTTAAAATCTCTTATGCACAGATTGGTCTAATCTGCTCTGTCCCACAGAAAGTCATTGATCATCACCACAAATCCTGATCATGCCTTTATGGTAGTCTTGTTCCGTCCTCTTGCAGATTCTTTTTCTTTTTTTAAATCTCATGTCATGTGAATGTTTCATCCCTATGAGGTACCTTTTATTTATTTTAGTACATGACCTAGCATTCAACTATTTATATCAATCAATGCACGGTTATAATCAACACTTGCATTTTAGCCTAGTTGCATATATATATCGCTCCCATCTTAGATCATAAATCATTCATCAAATGTTGTTTGATCCAATACACTCACGTATGATTTATTTGTTGCATATTAGTTTCACAAAAAAGTTATCTAAGGATTTAGCTCAAGATAGATCAAAATGGAGAAACAGAATTCATGTAGCCAACCCTAAAATAGTTGGTACAAGGCCTTGATGATGATGATATTAGTCTCACTTTAGATTCGGTCTTGTTCATTTAACATGCCCGCATTCATACCATCTTCCACATAATAATCTAGTCCATTCATCATGATTATCATCTTTTCAATTTAATTTAGACCTTTTAGAACTAGGAGAGCACGGGTAAATGGGCTGACCCTTTCAAAAATGGGCCAGTCCATCCATTGCACTAGAATGCCCAAAATATAAAGTACTAGGATTTTCCATGCATCTACCCAATTAGGCCCTTCTAGCCCCGTTATTTCAAAAAATATACAAAAATCCAAATATTTGAAAAATGCCCAAATATATTTTTCACTTTATTTGATGCACATATTTAATGCACATATTGCATGGCGTTATAAGACTTAGGGTAGTTTTGTTTTTATGAAAAACACCCCTTTTGATGCTTCAAAAGAATTCATGATTTTGTGTGGTTTTTCTAAAATCCACCCTCCTTTATCAAATCACACTATCAATCATTTTGGGACCCCTAGCATTTTGTTTTTAAGAAGTCCTTCCGTAACACCACCTCTCTCTAAAATGGCATTTGCCTCATCAGGCGATAGCTTCATGACCTTGTTTTTAAAAGACCATGGCAACGTCCTCCATGTCTTCATAGTTTGTGCATTCATATACACAAAATTTTGAATATCATCATGAGCATTTTTTAGCGAAAATGAGCCTACCCTATGACCATCTGGTGAATCGAATTCGAACCCCTCAACGAAATATAGGCAAAGCGCACCCACAGCCCCCAATCTTTTTTTTTTTTTGCTTACTTTATTACCATTGCATTAATTTTATTTCTTTCCTTTAAATGCATGGGATTTTCTCTTCATTTTATTATTATTATAATTATTATTATTAGATGGACCCTAAAATGACTCAAATTGATCCGGATGAGACCGTCACACGCTGTTTTCCCGAATCAGAGGCAATCAATGGCCATAATTCATAATTGGTGATAATATTTTTACCATTCCTTGGATTAGTTGGGAATCCTTGGAACTGGTCGATATTTAACATAGTGCTTTTCCTCCTGCACGAAATCAGAAATCACGTCTGACACATAATAGAAAATTTTGGTTTGGTTCGGCTTCTGCCAAGTAATTTCGGTTCAAACCTCAGGCTGAACTGAACTACACATTTAAAAACATTTCATTCCCAGAATTAATGCCATTTCAGTCAATTTTTCTTCATCTTGGCCACTCCTGTCCATTTCAGCCAAAATCTAAATGTGAAAAAAAAATTGAAACTAAAGAGCAAGGCCCTTTCTGCAATTTTCTTATAAAATATATACAAAGCCCCCAACTGTAAGCAAACTAAAATAATTGTATGCCATATTATGAGTTGAGATTTGAGAATGCATGTCTAATTTCACAATGTCACTTAACGCATGGCATAAATTATTAACTTGGCATGTAGTTGATTTAGAGAACAAGTTAAATGTATATGATTTATATGTCATTTTTAGATTTTAATATTTCATTTTTTTACACATTAAATCTTTTTCAGTTTCGAAATGAAACTCCAAAATGTATCACCGTAATTCTGAATCAGCCAAAACGACTATGGTCCCTAAACCATCTCAACGAACATTTGTTGATTTTTTTTCTTTTATTAGGGCCTCCAGTAGGTTTCCTTTTATGCACCAATTTTAATTATGTTTTTTTATGTAACTCCTAGCATCCATATTAGTGTATGCAGAATAGCCACAACTACTAAGTCTTTTTGTTTCTTAACTGTCAACAATGATGATGATGATGATGATGCAATTTAACTCCCTTCTTACAAAATTGTGCCGCTAATTTAAGTGTGATGCAGAATGGGTCTTTGATCAAGTCTTCACATTAGCCAAAACCTACATGGATCAGATTGAACAACCTAAGGCCGGCAATGATTGAAAACTTGGGCCCACACAGTCAAGAATTCTGATTACATATGGCTAACAGGGGCTGTTTGGAGGACAATACAGAAAACAGGGACTGTTTTCAAATTTTCATAAATTTTGAAACCCGAGTCAGTAAGTCACGTGCAGCTGTTTTTGAGCCACAGTTTGGTGGGCCAGATCTAAACCACATCAAAGGACACAGGCACCATCAGGTTCGCCCATGAGTCAACCTTCAGATCATTGAAGCCTATTTATGATCAAGTGGGTCACATGGGCCCCACGGCCTGATTTGCAACAAGAGGCAATGACGACTTCAGTTCTGGAAATTGCTATATTTCTTCAAATCCTTTAGAAATTTTAGATATCTTTTGACTAGGAAACATTAGTATAGATTCCTAATGGTAGTAGGAAGTTGCTATTTAGGGTTTCTAGGGTTTTATGACAGTTTTATTAATTATGTATAGGATTGTATGGTCGAAATTACTGTTCACAGTACAGTACAGTTTCAGAATATTAATCAGTAAAGCACTTTTTTGCTTTGTTTATCCCTCCCCCATATTCAAATGATGTATAGAGACTGAGGAAGGCTCTTTAATGTCAGATTTTGGGTTCTTTTGCATTGTTCCTAGCACAATTTAATTCTGAAAGTATTTTCTACTTGGTTTATGCACATCCATTGTTGCTGGAGTTTTTCTGGTTATTGGCTGCTCCACCAATTGGGCCCTTCGCAAGTCCGATTGAGTCAAATCAGTGTACGATCTTACACCCCCACACCTAGCCAGTAATCACAAAACCAATTGGTGAGAGGAAACGGTTCGAAAAGGGTTTTAAAGCCTTTGAAGTCCATGGTGGTCAGTCCACTGTCAGCACCGGGGCCCACGAGCACCCCCTATGTGTGGAACCCTGACTTACACCGCAAAGGTTACTAGGATACACCCCCTTGATAGAGGAGCATCCCCGCCCAACCCCTCCCACCCCCCCATGTGTGGGACCCCAACTTATGCCGTAGAGCTTACTAGGGTACACCCCTTGATGGGATGGAGCCCCCCACCCCAAACACACACCTCAAAACCCAAAAAAAAAAAAAGGGCTGGACCATTGGTCCCATACCCAACAATTGGGGGACTGTGTCAAAGTCACACCAACAATCAAACTGCACTTTACTAGCTTCCACTTCATCCACCATCTGCTTGTATTATTTGCAAGATTCAACTCAAACAAACCATTGATATAGTTACTCCTATGCATCTGATTCACATCAGCATTGCCAACTTTCTTTCAATAGCCTATCAAGGAAATATAGGCACTACCTATCAAAAAAAAAAAAAAAAACAAGAAGAAGAAGAAGAAAAAGGCCAACTTTACAGTCTTTAGTAATCAATCATAATGGGTTAAAACTAATTGCCATATACTGCACAGCAGCCACTGTTGCCAAGAAAAAGTCTCCTTCTGAGTAGAACCGCAAGTGAGATGAATCTCAGTTTCCATTCTTCTGACTGGTTACAGTTTCAGAAATTATTCAGCTAACTTGACTTTCGAACAATTAAATTTTTCTCACAAACACTTTATTTCTAATAGCAATGTCAACTGAAAGAAGACCCAATCAGCTGTCTTGCAAACAAGATTTCTGCCTGAATGTAAGTGAATATTTTCTGTAAAGACAGGAGTAACGCACATGGGTCAACTCAGCCTATTGGGTCAGCCCAAACCCAAAACAGCAGGCCCAAATGACTTAGACATTGGACAGCTTATGTACAGCTATCTTCATTGTAATCTTTAGATTAGTTTCCTGAATATCACCCTAATCAAGGGATATAATAACTGTACACAGCAATACAAATAAGAACAGTCGATGTTATCATAATATCAATTCATCAATACTGTTATCTTCCTGTAGCTTTTGTAAGATGGTATCAGAGCCTAGATAGCTCTTTTGTTTAGTCAGGCTCTAGGAGACTCTTCTCTAGCCATCATCTGTCTATGCAAGAAATCTATTCAAGAGTTTGTGGGATTTTCTACACCAGCAGGTCCAGACACGGGTTCGGCAGTGTCAAAATAAAGTTGTGATCTAACGTGGCCCATGGGATCATTTCAGTCTTGACAACCAACATACTCTGGGTCATCTACTTACTTTGGGATTTCTAAACATTTTTTTAAGATTTTTACTGCATCAGAGGTATGCCATTAGATCTTATTTGTAGTTTTCAGTTTTTTGGTACTGATTTTCATCAACTCCGTTGAAATACTTGGATTTCCATTTTCTACGAGCAACACCTGCTCTAGGAGAATCAAAATTAGTCTGCTCACATTATTTCAAGGGCTGATTGCCTTTTGATCATCTTCTGGGGCCCACGCTGCCTGTTTTGGACCTTCCAGAGAGGTCGTCCAGGCCTATTTTTGGCTCTTTTTCCAATCTGAGCCTTTGTAATCAGATCTGCACCATCTGAAATCAGATCTACACATTCTAAGAGTTATTTGGGACCTTCTGTCTTGTTTCAAATGTCTTTTGATCGTGCTACTGGGATTACTGTCATCCTTGATGGGACCAATTATGCATATTGGTCTCGTCTTATGCAAAATTTTCTGAAAGGACAAAAGCTTTGGAAATACATCATCAGTACCGTTGCCCAACCAGATTCTAAAGGCAGCAAGTATGAAGAATGGGAATCTGCCGTTGGAAAAATCAATTCCTAGATTGCTAATTCTGTCATTCCCTCTATTGGTAATCAATTAGCTAAATTTGATTATCCAAAAGAAGCTTGGGATTATTTAGCAAGACTACACTCAGACTAATACTGCTCGTCGCTATCAAATTGAATGGAAAATCAAAACTGCTGAGCAAGGAAATGATTCTATTCATGATTTCTAAGTTAAAATGACTTCTTTATGGGATCAACTTGCTTTAATGGAGCCTCAATTCAAATCTGCCGATGATACTGCAACCTTCCATACATATAGGGAAGAAACTCGGCTAGTTCAGTTTCTCATGGCTTTGCGATCTGATTTTGATCATGTCCGTGGCTTATTGTTGCATCGATCTCCACTTCCAGCAGTTGATATGGCATTATATGAGTTATTAGCAGATGAACAAACACAAAGTTCCCTTACCAGAAAGAAACATGTAGATTCTGAACATGTTTTACCAGCAAATGCACTCCCGCAAAAAGCCGAGCGCTTTGTTCCTCCTGGTGTTTTAGACATCTGCAACTACTGCAAAGAAAAGGGCCATTGGAAATATAACTGTCCTATTCGCCCAAATCGGCAAAATAATAAGAAAAGCCGGACTTCTCAAAAACAAAGCTTTCGAGGATCAGCATCTACACCTCAACACATGCTCACATCAAATCAGAATCAGTTCCATCAGTCCAAGCAATATGTTGCTAATACAACAGATGCTGCAGAGGTCCTTTCCGCTTCTCAAATTCAGTCCATGATTGATGAGCGTATGCAACGGCTGTTTCTCGCATCCAGTTCTACTTCTCCTATGGCTGCATCTCCTTCTGATCCTGGTTCAGCAATGACAATGTCTGGTGCCTCAGGTAAACCAAATTCTGTATGGCTTTTTTATTCTGGTGCCTCTTATCATATGACTTATGATTCTTCCTTATTATATAGTTGTCATCCTCCTTCTACAAATCTGAAAATCCATACAGCAGATGACACACCACTTCCAGTCATTACAATTGGTTCAGTTTCCACTAAGAATCTGTCTCTGAGTACTGTACTATGTGTTCCAGATCTATCTGTAAATTTGATCTCTATTAGTCAGTTGACCTCATCTGGTTATCTTCTCCTTTACATCAACTGGTTGTTCTGTACAGGATACTCGCACTGGGAAGCAGATTGGGACAGGCCATAGGTCCGGAGGTCTCTATTATCTTCACTCGTTACATTCTGCCTTGTTCACAAGCTATTCAGACAACGGTTGTGTTTTCCTTTTACTCTATGTGGATGATATGATAATCTCCGGTGATGATAGTATGGGTATTGTCTCTCTAAAAGAATTCTTACATCAGCAGTTTGAAATGAAGGATCTGGGTCATCTCCGGTATTTTTTAGGGATTGAAGTTGCCTATTCTCCAGCCGGATATCTTCTCTCTCAAACCAAGTACTGCAATGATGTTATTCAATGAGCAGGTCTCACTGATATTAAATTTGTTTCCACTCCAATGGAGCACAATTGCAAACTCCAAACTACAGAAGGTGTTCCTCTTGTGGATGCTACTCGTTATCGTAAGATAGTTGGCAGTTTGGTATACCTGACCACAACCAGGCCTGACATTGCTCACTCAGTTCATATTGTTAGTCAGTTCGTTGCTCATCCTACATCTATTCATTGGGCTGCTGTTCTTCGGATTCTACACTACTTACAAGGGACTATGAACAAAGCCCTCCTTATGTCCTCCCGTTCCAGTCTTCACTTGCATGGATTTACTGATTCTGATTGGGCTGGAGATGTGAATGATAGGCACTCGACAACTGGTTTTGCTATCTTCCTTGGTTCTTCATTGATTTTTTGAAAAAGCAAGAAACAATAAGTGGTTTCTAGATCTTCATCAAAATCTGAATATCGAGCTATTGGACACACCACTACTGAAATCATCTGCCTTCAGTGGTTACTTGAAGATTTAGGAGTTCCTATTACCACATCCACACCTCTCTATACTGATAGTGAAAGTGCTAGGAAACTGGCCTTCAATGAGGTATTTCATGAACGAACAAAACATGTTGAAGTTGGTTGTCACTTCATTCGCCAACATGTTCGAGATGGCACCATCCAGCTCTCTTTCATCCCTTCCACTGATGAAATTGCAGATTTCTTCACCAAAACTCAGACATCATCACGGTTCCAAAATCTGGTTCACAAGCTCTCGATGCTCACATTCTCTCATCCAGCGCTTGAGGGGGAGTGTAAAGACAGGAGTAACCCACATGGGTCAACTCAGCCTATTGGGTCAGCCCAAACCCAAAACAGCAGGCCTAAATGACTTAGACATTGGACAGCTTATGTACAGCTATCTTCATTGTAATCTTTAGATTAGTTTCCTTAATATCTGTAGATTAGTTTCCTGAATATCACCCTAATCAAGGGATATACTAACTGTACACAGCAATATAAATAAGAACAGTCGATGCTATCATAGTATCAATTCATCAATACTGTTATCTTCCTGTAGCTTTTGTAAGATTTTCTAGAACTGGCCTGACCCTATGAGATAGGCTAGTTTAACAG
This sequence comes from Umbellularia californica, assembly GCA_028538565.1. Lineage (NCBI taxonomy): Eukaryota > Viridiplantae > Streptophyta > Magnoliopsida > Laurales > Lauraceae > Umbellularia > Umbellularia californica. The sequence continues at coordinate 43,272,474 of JAPQWN010000011.1, read as the reverse complement.
AACCGTTTTTTTTTCTTGAATGCAATTTTAATGATATGGTGCAGCAAAGAGAAATATAGCATCAGGAACTTTCAAATGCTTAATGGAAGCACAATATAATGAAAGTTTTGAGAACACAATTGACTGGAACTTACTCTCTCTAAAGGAAGAAAAAATGCAGAAGCACTGGAAGATTTGCTCCCAGCATTCAAGGCAACAGCTCTTCCTTGCCAATCAATGACAGGGGAACCACTTGAGCCTCCTTTTGTCCCAGAAGCAGCCTAACAGGAAAAAATATAAAAAATAAAAATAAAATGAATTTTAATAATGTGACTTTTAATTTCATGACACTTTAATAGTATAGCAATGAGAAATCAGAAGAGTTGCAGAGAAACATGAATATACAGCGTGAAAAGGAACATAGAAATCAGTGACCCTCAGACCATCGTATTTTCTGTTAATAGTTTATAGCTAAGGAACACCATACAATTCAAATATATTAAAAGATTGTAGATTAGGATTAGAATGATTTGATTATTTCTAATTTTAGCAACGTGATTGTTATTGCAATTCCTAATCAAGGAAGAGGTAATAAAATCAGAAGAAGACCACACACAGAATAATTTAATAGAGTGAAATTGTATTGTATGTTAATGGTCTCCAATGTGGAGTATCTCTCCTTTCTTATTGCCTTAGGATCTAAATACAGTATGTTTGACAAATCACAATCCACTTCGTTAGGGTAATTTACACCAAACGAAATCCAACTAATTGAGTAATTGTCTGTTTACATCTATGGAGTAGAGGTGAGGTGGATATCACATCATGGAAAAGGTAAAGATAGTATGTTGAAGTAAAAGTAGAAGTATCGTAAAATCCTTGTTCAGTTTGGAATTTGGATAGTATAATATGTAGATGCGAGAGGAAGCATAGATTAAAAAGCACTTTTTGTGATAAAGTTTACTACACTGCACATTATCACACTTTTTGTGGCAAAAAGAGAGACTAGTGGAGGAGTAAAGTTGTGTCACATCATAAGTTTACTTCCCCACTCTTTCACCCAAACATAATGAAGTACAAAAACGTCATATCACATATCTACTTTTAACTCCACCTTTACTACTAGTTGTGCTAAACAAACAAGCCCAGAGAAAATCTCTAAATCATTTACCGATCCTATCCATATCCATCAATTGGGTTGGCCCATATCTTCTTTTTCCCTTTTTTCCTCTGGTGAGTGGTATGGCTCCCTTGTGATAACCTACCTGCCCAGAGATCAATCCATGTAAGAAGATGAGAATAGTCCTATTCAACACAACCACCCCTCCCCCTGGGGAATTGGACATACCCTAGTAATAAGGCCTTCTAGCAACAACCGAGTATGTTGACCCATTTTGGAGATGCACGGCAAACAGAAGTGCCGTACAACTACCTCCAAACCATGGGAAGCAGTTTTGATCAACATGGTTCAGTGAATCCAGTTGCATTCATCAAAATTCATGCCATTAAAATTAAGATAGAAACAATGTCAACAGTGGGGTTTTACAATACAAAAGGAAAAGGAAGAAGCAGCAGAAAAAAAAAAAAAAGGCAAGATCAAGCTCAAGCCAACTCGAAGTCGAGTTCCTCACAAGCAGGGGAAGGGAGGAAGGATGATGTGGATCGCAACAAAGATCACATACGCATTTGAATTCATGGAATCATATTATAGAGCATGTGCGATCCTAAAGAACGGCTGGAATGAAATGACAGCACCCTGGGTAGGGGAGAGGTGTCGTAGTGGGGGTGTGGCGGTGTGGGGTGGTGATGCAGATCAAGAAAAATGATGATCGGATGCTTGTGATCGAGCATACAACACCCGGATGCATATTTAAAAAGGTCCACAAAACCAAGTGGGCCTCGAATAGTCTCAAATATTTAAAGAATTCTGATTGTGGGGGCTGTTTTGAAGAAAACAAGAGCAGGGAGCTATATTTAAAATTCAGAAAAATCATAAATTCTCAAACCCAAAACAGAGCCTCTAGTGCAGTGTTTTGGAGTAATGTTTGGTGGGCCAAATCCAGCCCAACCCACTTGAAATCAACATCAAAGAGGTCGCCCATGAGCAGCCTTTCATATCATTGGAGTTGCTTGATGAAAGAGTGGGCCATGTGGGCCCCACAGACTGATTTCCAAAACTCTACAAGGACGCCCAGATATGATTTCAGCACTGATTTTCTTTATTTTTTTTTAAATTTGATTCATTTTTTGGTTTAGAAATTGTATGGAAAGACTTCTATTAATGATAGGACTCTAATTACTAAGATTCTAGGGTTTTATGATGTTTCGAGTGGTATTGAAGCTTATGTATTGTCGAAATTACTGTAGATGCTACAATACTGAGAATATTCATTAATTTGCAAAAGCAGCAGTTTATGCATGGTGATTGAGAAGGCTCTTAAGGTCAGATTTTGGGTCCATTCAGCATTGTTCCTTCACCATTAATTGTCTGGATTTCCGTTTTCTTTACTGCATATTGGTGTGGTGTTGGAATATTTCTGGATTTGATTTATTTGGGCCCTAGACAGTCCGATTGCATCAAATCGGGACTAGATCAGGTGGGCTCGGGTTGGGTTTGGTAATTGTAAATTCACAAAAAATTTCATATTAGAATAAGCATAATGATGCCTTCTTTTGGGCTCTAATTTGTAGCTCCATTTAAGCCCAAACCCATTTGGGTCCCAGAGCCCCTAGCTCATACAGGGGTTAGCTCTCAAAGGTTGTGGCCTTCATTCAAATAAATAGGCCATGTGGCCCCCACAATGGCAAATGCTTGGAGAATACATGTCATCCTTGTTACAGTACTGGGTTATGTCCTTTGTTTTATTTTATTAATTTCAGCCAATTCTTTGTAATTAAATCATCTACTAGTTACGATATTGTAAACCTAGGATTTGTGTCTTGTGATGGGTGGTTTAGACTAAAAGTACGGCTTAGGGTTTTATGTCAGTTTTATATAAAAGCATATGTTCGGCTGGGTGAAAAAGAATGGTCGACAATGAGTTTGATTGAATAAAAGCATTGAGAATTTTCATTTTCATTCTTCATAGCATCTTCCTCTTGATCACATCCCATGATTTATGGTGCATGTTGGAGACCTCATCAAATAGGGTGGATCGAACCCTATTTATCCTTGCCGACTTCCAAGTCATAAGGGGAGCAGTCCCTTCATACCACTGTTAAGCAGTCTTTACACAGTGGGTTGCTGTCAACGGGCTCCATTTACACCCCGTGATTGCCTCATATTTGATGTGGGAATATAATGTGAGGTATTATCTGAGACAAACCAATATTTATGAAACTGAAAAAATTAAAGAAACTACAATTCAAATCTAAAAATAAAGTTTGAAAGTTTCCTAGTGGTAGTCAAATATAATAAGCATGCAGTCCATTCCAGCTCACATTACTATTGGTTGAAAGCCTTGAGTTATTCATTATTGCATCAAATACTTGGAGCTCTTTGTTAGTCAAACAATGTCCTTGTTGTAATCAATAACTTACAAAAATAACTTTGAATAGAAAACCACAAAGGCGTTTAGAGCATGAAACACATTGAACTCTAAAGATCAGCTATACCTGCATGTAGAATGTATTGAAGTCATTATATCCATCCCTGCATAAAATGGATACACTAAATAAACCTCGAAAGCTCCAAGTCAGAAATGTTTAAAATAACTAGTTACTGAAAACATCTAAAGTTCTAGAAGATGTACATGACAAAAAGAAATGCATCTGGTGCAAGTAACGAGCCACAAATTGGTTAAGAAACATCCCACTAGGGAAGCAGATTGGGATTGAGTTTGGAAGCAATGCACTGGTTTTGGTCTTGCCACCACCAATAATGTAATGCCTCATCTGATGCAATTTCACAGGCTAACCCAGCAAACACACATGCTTCCATACAATTAATATGGCATCAAGAACCAATATTTATAAAATAAAAAATAATAATAAAATGACCGTTGGATTATACAGGTACAAGGTAAACACACAAAAATTAACCATAATAATCAGGTAAGGCAATAACCGTCAGCAAATCTGCAAGTTCGCTCTGGTACATAGGTCAAGAGAAAAAAAATATATTGTACACTAAATAATTGAGAAGCTGATAGAAATTATTAGTTTCATAACATGAGGAGTGTTAGGATACATTGTATTTATTATTCTTTAATTATTAACTGATTTGCCAATAGGTGGAGCATGCTCTTTGCTGTGTAAATTCATAAAACAGCAGAAGATTTAAGTAATTTTGGAAAAAATTAAATAGCATAAATATTAGTAGTGCATGCCCAGTTAGGGTACAGTACTACATTATTTTCTCCTTTTTCCTACCCTAAGATTTTACTAGAGCATGTTTAAGAAAGGAAAAAGGGAAAAAAAACCTATTTATCTACTTTAGTGTCAGGGTACATTGTATTTATCATTCTTTAACTATTGACTAATTTGTAATTTAGTTGAGCACAATCTTTGCTATGTAAATTCCATAGTAGTCAAATTAATTTCGGGGCGGTCGAAACTACCAGATTTTTCATTTCGGAAGGAAAACCGCACTGAACCACACCTGTGTGCCTATTTGGTCATATTTCATTCAATTTCGGCCAAAACTTATCATTTCGGACCGAAAATTTGGATTTCAGACAAATCACGGATGAGTCATCAAATTCGGGCAATTTTTATTTTTAATGGTAGAAGAAATAAGAGATTTCAAGAGGTTTTTTAATATTTTTACCATAAAAAGAAAGGTTATTTCTGTGTTTTGAGATTTATTAGAGATACAAAAGGCCGAATGAATATTTCATGTCCATTTCTCATCAAAATTTCAAGAGAAAGCTTTGATCTCCTTTCTCACCAGGCATGTGACCTTAGCCTCCCCATTCACCTATAAATTCCAGTCGAATCGAATCAGCCCCAACCAGCCATGAGCTTGAGAAAATTGAGTTGAAACCCCACTCCATTGCCGAAGCTCAAGGTGTTGTAGCCTTACTGTCTCCGGAGGTTGATGTGTAGATGGTTTCCATTTTCTTGTAACTTAGGGCAGAAAATTCGAAACTAAGGGTGTGTGCGCGGTTTACACACACACACACACACACACACACACACACACACACACACACACTTTCTTGTAACTTAGGGCAGAAAATTCGAAACTAAGGGTGCATGCGCGGTTCTATATATACATATATGCGTAAACTCATGTGGGCCACTAAACGGAAGATGACAGATGAGATCGGCCCATCTTCAGATCAAATCAAGGGATATTTCAAACATCGGCCCACTTATTTTTTAGTACAATCAGAAGCCCTGGCTCTTGTTTAATTAATCTATTCTAAGATGGGCCATATTACTTGAGTACAATTAGATGCACAGGAGAGGAGATTTTATAAAGTGAATAAGAGAGTATGTACAGATGATGGACCTATTCTAGAATATCCAAAGGGGCATTTCATAGGTTAGTGAGCAAGCTTATCAATTTGACCATCACCAAACGAGACTTAAGAGTGATTAGTAATTAGTCAATATATGCGCTCACCTAAGACAAGCCATGTGGAGATAGTGAAGTGACTATTGAGATACATTAAAGATCACCAGAGAAAGGTCAACTCTACAAAATTTGTGGGCAACTAAATGTGGTTGGTTATTCAAATGCTAACTAGGCTGGTCCATGGATGATGGACATTCAACATCTGGATGATGTACATTTGAGATTTGACGAAGGAAACCAAGTTACTTGAAAAAAAAAAGGTAAAAAGTTGCTGCACGTGCATGTGAAAAGACAGAATATAGCGCAATGGCAAATGCCACATATGAATTAATATGGCTGAAACAATTATTGAAAGGTATCAGGTTATCCCAACAAGCATCTATTCCGCTGCATTCTGACAATAAGTTGCTATACTGCTGCATCGTGACAATCAGGTTGCCATGAATGTTGTACCCAACCAGTCTTCAATGAGATAACTAGAAATAGCTTGTCAATTTTATACAAGGACAGGCAGAAGTCCCAATTATCCCGACGCCATGTTACAATACAGAATCAATGGGCATATATTTTTGCAAAGGCACTTAAAGAGTTAAAGTTCAGAGTGTTGTGAGACAATAGCTTCTTTTTTTTATTGGGAAGTTGGGCTACTGGTACAGGAGTGATACTTTAACTTGAGGACCCAGGGATCAATCTCTGGGCCTCTATGTGATACTAAGGTGCCAACACCACTCATCCATGAGTGTGTTGGCCGATAGCTTGTTAGTTATAAGAGTTTGTTCATAGTATTTTCAATATTTAGAAAGCATTCCAAAGGACTGTCATGTTATTTTGAGTAACTTCAAAGGTGGGGTATTTCATAGTTTTTTAAATTAATATAAATATAAATATATAGAGAGAGGGTTGTCCAACCCTAAGGAGAACGACCAGCAATTCCTTTCTTCAGTTCTCAATTTTCCCCACTTTTTTTAGTTTTCTTTCTTTTATCAGAATTTTTGGAATTTTCTGGTTTTGCACAAAAAGCTATTACTGGATACAGATTATATTCTGTAACATGGTATCAAAGCTTGGTTACTGTTAGAAAACTTTCTAAGGATTATCTGTTCTGATTTAAATTGGGTAGAAAGAAACAATTCTGAAGATGAAAAGGGCAGCCGAAAGATATCATGGCAGTCGGCCGTCTGTTATGGGTTTTTGAGTAAATCTGTTCTCTGAAAACAAAGGGATTCAAGCCTCTCGGCTGCTAAAAGGTAATCCTAGGAAGGGATATTAAAGGCCGTGTGATAACCTGGGCTAGATTAGGCCCAGATTAGCTTGGCCCATAAGGTACTAGGTTGGGTTGGGTTGGGTTGTATTAATTGGTTTTCTTAACCTGCTCCCAACCCATTAAAGCCCATTGTTATGGTTAGATTGTTAAAATGATATCTCCTTGAGAGGAGGTTTCTGTTCTGATACCCAATGGATGCAGTACTCGAGATCCCACATCAACCGCGCCACGATTTGCTACACTAGGAGGTGAGTGATATTTTCAAGTATACAGAAAATTATAATTTGGATGTTTGGGTTTCTGTGTTTCCGTCGATCATAACCCAAAAAGGGGATCAATGAAGATCTGGTTATCGACAGATCTGGTTATTGGTGATCCCCTCATCCAAATAGTATTAGATTATAATCATTTTTATCTGTTGGATATTATAATTAGATCTCTTTTCTTCATATATATCTTAACTGTAGAAGAAGAATCAGATGATGAAGCCCAGGCTATAGTCTGGTTATAAACCAAATCGACAAATACAAGATCTGTCGATTTGAGTTGTATGATCACATGGCCCATCTGATCAGGGATCATTCCCAGGGATCAGAGAGCCCACCCTTGGGCGACCAAGGTGTAGTTCGCCTTTTCTTGAAACTGGGCCCCATCAGGCCCCAGTTGAATCCAAACTGTTACTGCATCGTTAGTTTGGAGGATTTTGGATTTTTAGTAGATCTGGATGTGGGACCAGGTGGGCCGCTTGATCCAACATCTGACCCAGGGATCTGGTAGCAGACCCCTGGGCGATCCTAGTGTAGGGGGACAAATGTGGAACTGGGTCCCATCTGACCCCCATCTATTTACTTATTTGCAACAAACACGTCAACAGGTAGTTTGGTCGACATCTACCATGGGACCCACTAACTAAGCCAATCACAGATTGAGACCCCACATTTCGAAAAGGGCCCAGGGACGATATGGATGGTGGTGGTCCCATGAGACCTGGGCCGCATTTGCCTAGTTATCCAGAAGCTTCAATTTTGTTAACCATAAGGGTTATATATGAATTTTATTGAGACTGTGGGACCCAATAAGAATGTTTGACGGCGAATCCAAACCACTAGTACGACAACTTAGCCCTAGGCGACCTTGTATGTTAGGGCTGATCTTAGATCAGATTAGTGGGACCCACTGGATTTTACATCATTATGTTTAAGCATAAACATAATGATGGTTTAGGCACCTAACATACAAGAAAGAAAACTTTAGGTACCTTGGATCGATGGTGCAACAGGATGGAGGGATTGATACTGATGTAAGTCATAGGATTCAGGCCGGGTGGACCAAATGGAGGAGTGCTTCGGGGGTCTTGTGTGATCGGAAAGTCCCCCTCAGGGTTAAAGGAAAGTATTATAAGGTGGCGGTAAGACCAGCATTGTTATATGGATCAGAGTATTGGGCAATAAAGAATAATCATGTTAAGAAGATGGAAGTTGCGGAGATGAGAATGCTAAGATGGATGTGCAGGATCACAAGGAGAGATAGGATTAGGAATGAGGAGATTAGGGGCAAAGTAGGAATAGCACCGATTGGAGATTAAATGAGAGAAAATCGACTAAGATGGTTTGGCCATGTTAGAAGGCGTCCAATGGAAGCACCTGTTAAAAGGTGTGAAGGCATAGAGATTGCCAGGAGTAGGAGAGGGAGAGGGAGACCCAAGAGAAGTTGGAAAGAAACTATTAAACATGACCTTGCCTACATGAATCTAACGGAGGACATGGCCCTAAACAGATTTGATTGGCGTCGTCAAATCCATATAGCAGACCCCACCTAGTGGGAAAAGGCTTGGTTTGGTTTGGTTTGGTTATGTTTAAGCATAAACAATACATGTGCTGCATAAAGTATAGCTGTAACCTGTTGATCTGATCAAGGATCAGAACCAGCCATCATCTTGGTCCCTATAGGAAGACCAAGATGGTCTGGACCCATGACGTTTAAACCACTAGGGACCTACAATTTCCTGTCATCCAAAGTATTGGGCGTGAGACCCATTTTATAGAGATGACGATGGACTGTTCTCTGTATTATAAACTACACTGTCAAGCACTATTGATATGAAACAATTTCTTCTTCGATCTTCCAGAGGCTTCATTTGAATTGATTATGTACAGAAATGTTACCTGAATCATATATTATGCTAGAAGATATAAACTAATTAGTGTCTTTACTGATTTATTATGGACTTAAATCTTAGTGTAAGACCTGGCTGTATTACATAACTCAGATATATATATGATGGGACCTATAGTGAGATCATGGGACCCAATGTTGTAAGAATAGTATCACAAAGATGGGTACCAAATGTTGAATTTAAGTGGGGCGTATGTAAACCCGATTATGTGGAACTAGTCTTATAACAATGTAATTAGTGGGTATAATTCTATAATAGTGTTACTAAATGCATAATGGATATAAAGGACAAACAACTTTGTAATGAGAGTACTTTGATATGAACATCATATGAAATGTCAGTAAGGATCCCTACTTTTGGATATTGGATTGATTAGTGAACCCCTTGTGGGCCAGGAGGAATAAGGTTGGACAGGGACTAAAAGACTGTTTTTAAAATTAATCTCCTTCGGGGAGTTTTGAATGAATTATGGAAAGGACTTCCTTTTGGGAAGGGTTTGAAACTCATAAAACTCTTACGGTAGAGTTCCATTGTATGATAAGAACCCGCAATTGGGATTACCGAACTTACCAAAATTAAGTACTGAATATGATACCTCATTAAATAATAAGAAACTCTATATGAAATCTGTCACCTCGTGAATTCTTCTGCGCTTCTGTTAACGCATTATACTAGTAATGACCTGTGTATTTGGAATATTATTCACCAGTTATCTGATGAGTGGTTTGCCCCACTTCAGGTGCGCAATGTTTGGGGGAGCTTGGCAACGATGGGAATCAGCCATTAGACTTCAATATGCGTGGCTAATGGGAGAGCGTATAATTGTGATAGAAGAATAATACTTAGAATTTTAGTGACTGTTTACTCTTTCATGATGTTGAACTTGTTATTACTTCACTTCTGTTTAATTGATCTTTTAAATAAATTGAAATTAAATGCATTGCTCAGTTCCTTGGCATTACTTGATTTATGTGGCGATTATAATTTCCTTATAGTAAGGCCCCGGGTCCTGATGAGCTCCGGGATTCGGGGAGTTACAGGCCGGATGATGCAAATCGAGCCGGACCCAAGTCCATTGGGCCTGGCCCGTGAGTTATTGGGTCAATCAGATCCGACCCATTGGAAAGAGCCCACAGATCCAATGAGTTTGAGTTTGAACCGACTGTTGTGGGAAAGCTATCCTAATTTTAGTAGTCTTCTAATTACTTCAGTAGTTTAGAAATTAGTAGGTTTCTATGGAATCTTATTATAAATATGTGGATTTAATAATATTGAATTGAGAATTGAATTCCAGTTAGTTATTGATTTGCTTAGCTTGTGCGTGAGTTTCTGGTTGTTGAATCCATCTTGGATTCGGCCAAATCCCTACTGTGGATTTGGTCCTCTTCCTTGGCTGCATCAGATTGGTATCAGAGCACAGATCTGGTCTTGGATCTGTATTCCGATCACCAATTCGAGACAACCCACCGGCCATTCATCCATCATCCCGTCAGTTCATCCATTCACCGACATCCACCATCACGACATCCAACCAAACCGAAAGCCCTAGACCACTGCCGAACACAAATCCCCTCACCGAAACCCATCCCAGCACACCACCCAACCCATCCCCATCGCCAACCCTTTCCTTGTCACCAGCCATCATCACCCCCCCTGCCACCCCCTAAATCCCTCTTCCCACGCCAGAATCCACAACCCCTATTCATCCCTAACCCACGATAACCCCAAAACCCAAATCCCTAGAACCCCGCCAGACCCTAATTTCCTCACCACCGAACGCAACCCACCGCCACAACCAGACCCCAGCCAACACCTGCCCATCCCCTCATCCTTCCAGCATCATTCAAACCCCACCCAGCAGAGAAGAAAAAAAGGAACAGAAAGAAGAAGGAAGAAGAAGACATTGAGCTCTGAGTTTCAGAGACGTACCATGCACCAGACGCGGTCGCCAATCTTCGTCATCACCAAACCTCCACGCTTAGTCGCTGTCGCCTGGCTTCCTCACAGCAGAGCGCCTCACTGTGTTCTTCCTCCCCTACCCCCAATCTCTCCATCAAGTAAGCAAGTTTTTCTTTTTCACCCTTTAAGTCTTCTTCAGTGCACAAAGCCCAAAGCCCAAAGCAGAGCTAAAGAAAACAGGCCCACGTGCTTTCTGCAGTTGGGTTTCACTTGGGTTGGGCCTGCGTCTGCGTTTGAACCCGACCCAGCCCACTTCCAAAAAAAAAACTCTCTCAAGAATGTCTACTCGCAGCGGTCAGACTTTTCGAGGCAAGCTTTCTGACAATCAACGAGATGCTCTGCTATTTGAATTGTTGCAACGGGTTCATGCATTGGAGACCGGACTTACTGATAGGGTACTTGCATTAGAGACCGGGTTTGCCGCCTTGCAAAAACCAGCAACTGACGCCTCGTCCAGTACAAGTATTCCATGACTTATACCTCACCAAGGTGATACCCATAGGCGTGAATCTATTCATGATTTTATTGAGCGTCTTTTTACTTAAAAAGACCATGAAGAAGCGCCAATAGCACCCAAAGCTGATGATATCACCAAACGCGTCAAAGTCGAAGTGGCTGATTTCTCAGGGCGCCTGAACCCACAGGCCTTTATTGATTGGCTCAATTCTCTTGAAGATTATTTCAGCTGATACCGCATGGATGATGCACAGCGTGTGGCCTTTGTCAAAGTCAAGCTTAAGGGTTCGGCAAGAGCATGGTGGCACGGCGTTGATCATAACAATTTCGTCATGGGATGTCCCGCTATCACCAGATGGGACAACATGCGCGAAAAGCTTGAAAGTAAGTTTCTGCCCTCTAACTATTTGGATATACTTCAGCAAGAATTTCTTGTCTTTAGGCAGGGCACTTTATCATTAGATGAATACACAGAGAAATTCAATGATTATGTCATTCGATGCAAAAATCGAGAAGATGATAGAGAACTTGTCAACCGTTATCGAACTGGTTTGCGCCAAGAAATTAAGCACGAAGTCCTCATGCATGACTTTGATACAGTTGATGAGATCTATAACGAGTCAAAAAGAGTTGAACTGGAATTACGGTCACCAAATATGCGCCGCTTTGGTGCTCCAACCGGAGAACCCATGCCTCGTAGAGCTCCAGAATTTCAGACTCACCATGCTCCATCACAAGGTTATCGTACAGCTACAGAATTTCAAAATAACCGTGCTCCTCCACAAGGCTATCGTCCACCACAACGGCAGCAACAGCCCAACCAGCCTAATCAGCGTCCTTTTGCACCAAACCAGCGGGGTGCAGCGCCACAGGGACGTGGAGCTCCAAGGCAGGATCGGCGGAATGATGGTTGTTGGCATTGTGGTCAACCGGGTCACTTTGCCAATGATTGCCCACATGTTCAAAATCTGTACTACTGTGAAGAGGAGGCCTATTATGATGATGAGCATATTGAGATGGAGCCGCCCCCTGAAGTTCCACAAGTGGAAGCACAGCAAACCATTCAGCAGGAAGAACGGTCAGATCCCACTCCTAGAGCCACCACCACTGCAGAAGAAGGTGGTCCTTTGCTAATCATACGCCGACTTCTCAATACCAATGAACAGGAAGAAGAAGATTGGCGAAGAACTTCCATCTTCCGGATGCGTGTGCGATGCAAAGGTAAGCTGAGTAATTTAATCATTGATGGTGGAAGTGCTATGAATATTGTTGCGCAAGAAGTGATTGATAAATTGAAATTGCCAACTGAAAAGCACACGAAACCTTACAAAGTTGCATGGGTAAATGATCATTCCATTCCTGTGACCCGCCAATGCTTGGTTACTTTCAAAATTGGCATTTATGAAGATGACATATGGTGTGACATAATTCCTATGAACATTGCTCACATACTTCTTGGTCGACCTTGGCTCTTCGATCGAGAGGTAATTACAGATCAAAAGAAGCACATGTATTCTTTTAAGTGGAAAGGACAAATAGTGGACCTTCTTCCAATGCCACCAATAGCATTTTCTCCAGCGACTTCCACTACCCCATCCAATCCACATGTTCTCACTATGTGAAAATTTGAAGAAGAAACTAAAGAGCAAAATGTGATGTTCGCACTAGTCACTAAACAATTGCAGGAGCCTCCAAAGATTCGCATTCCCACAGAAGCTCAGGCCCTCCTTCATGAATACTCTGATTTGATTCCTGAAAAATTACCTAAAAAGCTGCCTCCTATGCGAAATATACACCATGCCATCGACTTAGTTCCTGGAGCATCCCTGCCAAATCTGCCTGCTTATCGGATGAGCCCAAGTAAACATGCCGAGTTGAAGTGTCAAGTTGATGACTTGTTGCAAAAGGGGTATATCAAGGAAAGCTTAAGTCCTTGTGTTGTTCCAGCCCTCCTAACACCAACGAAGGATGGCAGCTGGCGAATGTGTGTGGACAATCGCGCCATCAACAAAATTACGGTCAAATATCATTTTCCTATTCCTCAGATAGATGATATGTTGGACACAATGCATGGATCTACTATTTTCTCCAAAATTGATCTACGCAGCGGCTACCACCAAATTCGAGTTCGGCCAGGTGACGAATGGAAGACGGCATTCAAAACAAAAGATGGTCTTTACGAGTGGTTAGTAATGCCATTTGGTCTATCTAATGCACCGAGTACTTTCATGCACGTGATGACCCAGTTATTGCGCCCCTTTATTGGCAAATTTGTTGCGGTTTATTTTGATGATATCTTGATATACAGCCAATCCAAGAAAGAACATCTTGATCATTTGAGGTGTGTGTTCTACTGCGCCGTGATAAATTTTATGTCAACCTCAAGAAGTGCTCTTTTATGACTGATTCTGTGCTTTTCTTAGGTTACTTCATTACTGCCCGAGGTGTTGAAGCGGATCCCGCCAAAGTGAATGCTGTTGTTGAGTGGCCTACTCCAACAACCATATCTGAAGTTCGAAGTTTCCATGGGCTTGCAACCTTCTACTGGCGTTTTATCAGAAATTTCAGCAGCATCATGGCTTCTATTACTGACTGCCTGAAGCAGGGAACATTCAAATGGACCAGTGCTGCCGCCCGTGCATTTGCGCAAATTAAACGGAAGATGACAGAAGCTCCAGTTTTGCGCCTCCCAAATTTCAATCAGGTTTTTTAAGTTCATTGTGATGCATCTAATGTCGGTATCGGAGGTGTACTTAGTCAGGAAGGTCATCCTAATGCCTACTACAGTGAGAAGTTGAATGAGTCCCGGAAGACATATTCTCCTTATGATCTTGAACTATATGCTGTGGTACAGACTCTACGTCATTGGCGACATTATTTAATTGGAAGAGAGTTTGTCTTATTCTCTGATCATGAAGCCCTCAAGCATTTACATTATCAGCAGAAATTGAGTGCACACCGTGCAAGGTGGAACTCCTATCTTCAAGAATTCACTTTTGTCATTCGCCACAAGGCCGGCAAAGAAAATCAAGTTGTAGATGCTTTGAGCCGCCGCAAGCATTTATTGACAAACATGTCTATCACTGTTCCAGGCTTCGAAGAAATTTGCCAAGAATACCCTGCAGATAAAGATTTTGGACAAATCTACACCGCTCTGCTCAATGGCGATCAAGCTCAACATCCGCACTTCAGTATTCATGATGGATACTTGTTTCGCGGCACACAATTATGTCTTCCGGCTACCTCCATCTGTGAACATATTGTGCGAGAATTACATGGTGGCGGATGTAGCGGACACTTAGGCCGTGACAAGACCCTTGATCTTGTTAGTGACAGGTACTTTTGGCCTAAGATGAAATCATATATCATTAAAATTTGTGATTTATGCAGGGTTTGTCAGTTTGCGAAGGGTAACAAAAAGAATACAGGACTCTGCCAGCCCCTTCCCGTCCCACATGCTCCATGGGAAGACATCAGCATGGACTTTGTTCTGGGTCTACCAAACACAGCACGGAAAGTTGATTCTATCTTTGTTGTGGTAGATCAATTTTTTAAGATGACTCATTTTATCCCATGTTCCAAGTCTTCTGACGCGTCCAAAGTTGCGCAGTTATTCTTCAAAGAAGTGGTCCGTCTTCATGGACTTCCTAAGACGATTGTCTCTGACCGAGATACTAAGTTTATGAGCTATTTTTGGAAGACACTCTGGCTGGCCACTAGGACAAAGTTACAATTTTCCAGTGCCTATCATCCGCAAACAGACGGTCAAACAGAAGTGGTAAATCGCAGTTTGGGCAAACTGTTGAGGTGCTTGGTTCGAGATCACATTACATCTTGGGATCTAGTCTTACCCATGGCTGAATTTGCTTACAATAATTCAGTTAACAGATCTACTGGGATGTCACCATTCCAAGCCGTGACTGGAGTACGACCGCGCTTGCCTGCCGATTTGGTTCCATTGCCACTAGAAGAGCGGCCAAGTGGAGAAGCTGAAGATTTTATCCGGCATATGCAGCATGTACATGATGAGGTTCAACATAACATCGCCATTAGTAACGACAATTACAAGCAGCATGTTGATGCACATCGTCGTTTTGTTGAGTTTGCAGAATGTGACATGGTCATGGTCAGAATACACCCTGAGCGCCTTCCTCCCAAAGCAAATAGGAAGCTGCATCCTCGAAATTCGGGCCCTTTTAAGATCTTGCAGAAGATAAGTTCCAATGCATATGTTCTTGATCTGCCTGCAGATTTAGGGATTAGTTCCACTTTTAATGTAGAAGATTTGACTCTCTACCGTGGACATCACACAGATGAAGGAATTGAATAACACATCTTATCTCTACCGCCTAATCCTCCTCCGTCTGATCAAATTGTGGATGTACTTGATGATCAACTCGTGTCTACACGTCGCGGAGGTTTTCAGAAATTTCTTGTCCAGTGGAAAAATCGCCCCATCTCAAATGCCTCATGGATCACTACTACTGATTTCCAGCGACTCAATCCGGACTTGTATGAACATTATCAAGCTATACACTCGCCGGAGTCGAGTTTTTCTAAGGCGGGGAGAAATGATGCAAATCGAGCCAGACCCAAGTCCATTGGGCCTGGCCCGTGAGTTATTGGGTCAATCAGATCCGACCCATTGGAAAGAGCCCACAGATCCAATGAGTTTTGAGTTTGAACCGACTGTTGTGGGAAAGCTATCCTAATTTTATCAAGCTATACACTCGCCAGAGTCGAGTTTTTCTAAGGCGGGGAGAAATGATGCAAATCGAGCCAGACCCAAGTCCATTGGGCCTGGCTTGTGAGTTATTGGGTCAATCAGATCCGACCCATTGGAAAGAGCCCACAGATCCAATGAGTTTTGAGTTTGAACCGACTGTTGTGGGAAAGCTATCCTAATTTTAGTAGTCTTCTAATTACTTCAGTAGTTTAGAAATTAGTAGGTTTCTATGGAATCTTATTATAAATATGTGGATTCCCTTTAGGTATCATCATGATCATAATAATATTGAATTGAGAATTGAATTCCAGTTAGTTATTGATTTGCTTAGCTTGTGCGTGAGTTTCTGGCTGTTGAATCCATCTTGGATTCGGCCAAATCCCTACTGTGGATTTGGTCCTCTTCCTTGGCTGCATCACCGAATGAAGGAACATACCAGATTTTGAAGATTCAAGGTAAGTAGAATTCTGTTAGGTGTTGCCTGAAGAAGAGAGAGTTTCTGAGTAATATTTTTCCTGCTTTGTGAATATCTGCACACAACTGCATGTGAGTACTGTTTGGGGATTGCATAAGAAAGATACAATCAGATCCAAGGATGAAAATAGCGGTAGCGGCAGGCATAGTGGCGCTACGTAGCGGCATAGCGGTGCGATTTGGAAAAATCGTCAAAAAAATATGAAAAAATTCTAGAAAATCTAGAATATTGGAAAATGAGAGAAAATGTATTTTTTTACAAAAGTAACTAAAGTAAAGAGGCGTAGCGGTCCCCTCACTGTATAAGGTCCTGTATCGCTGTATAAATAGAAAATAATAGTAATGATCATTTTTTTCACGTGTTCATGTTGCTTAGTTATGCTAACTTAGAAACTAATGAAAGGCTTATAAAAGAAAAAACTATGTCATTAAGTCAAGACTTAAGAGTACCTAGAGAAAAAAATGCATCTACCAAAGGGGGTGTTTAATAGGATGTACTTAGAGAAGAATCATTGAGAAGAACTCTTTGTATCGACTGTAATTCGGCGAGATCATGTGCTTTTTGGTGTTCTTTTAAACATAAAAGGGTAGAAGAGTTGTGTAGAAACGTTATTTGGAGAGAAGAAGAAAAGAAATAAGTCTTATTATGCATTTTAAAAAAATTTGGAAAGTAGGAATTTTTTTCACCCCGTAGAGGACGTAGCGGCCGCTAGGAGTGCAACGGCCGATAAATCGGCCGTAGCGTAGCGGTGGCAGCCGCTACGCTACACAGCGGCCGCTATTTTCATCCATGATCAGATTTAACAGTAAGTAGTTTTTGTTTTACAGCTTTTTGCGTTTAATAGGGCTGTGCCATCCTTTTTTATGCTGCTTCTTTTATGACAGAAAATTACATTGAATGGTATGAACAGCTAGTAAAAGATGTTTTATATCAGTATGCGTGAAGTTTTGTATTGGTTTTTCAGTGAATTTTTGTGTAGGCTCTTCTTCTTTTTTTTTTTTTTATAACGAATTTTTGTCTAGGCTCTTCTTATGTTGTGTTGTGGATGAGTGTTCATCCTTGAGTCTGAGGTTGAGCCTGAGTAGGGAAAGAAAGTTGAGTTGCAAGATCAACAAAAATGGAGGCCGTTTTTCTTGTTATTCAAGTGATTAAAGTCTAGAGTTTCTAATGGAGTCCAAAGTAGGGAAAGAAAGTTTGATTGGAGGGATCAAAAAAATGGGGGCTGTTCTTGTTATTCAAGGGAGTGATTAAAATCTAGGGTTTCTAATGGAGTCTAAAGTAGGGGGAGAAAGTTTGATTGAAACCCCAAGCAGTGGGAAATTCAAATCCCAACGTCCAAATATCCATGAACCTCTTCTCAACAAGATTTTATCACTACGTAAGAAGTGACAAGGATTGAGTGCGTTGTTTTCATTATCATCCACAGGTGTGGCTACACACATATAGGACTTCCATCAGCCCCATATAGTAGTTTTGGTGCACACATGACATCTATGGTTTCACCTAGCTCTACATGGGTAATTGATTCAGGGGCAAGTAAGCAATCAAAGCTAAGATCCTAAAAGTCACTTGTTCATGGCAGTATTCATGTTGGAGACGGAAATCATATTCTGGTTATGCGAGAAGGATTGATTAATGTTTCTCCAAATCTATATTTGTTTTCTGTGTCGTATTTTCCACAGTCCGGACATAATTTGGTACAATCAGTTTGTTAACCAGCCCCACACTTGTGACATTACTTACTACCATCAGATTGTGCATGACAAACACAATTGGTGGTGGCTGTAAGTGCAATGGCCTCTATTCGTTGATCTAGAAGCACAGTCTAGATCAGCCCTTCAGTTATTTTTTTTTGTTAATACAAAAGACGTTGTAAAGTGGCATAGGCATTTAGGGCATGTTCCAACTCAAATCCTGAAGAGTCTATCCTAAAAAGTCCAATTCAAAAGCAGATTAACTGTGAGATTTGTCAGCTATCAAAGAAATGCAGCTCTTATCCGCTCGATGTTAATGGAAAGAGTGGGGTACCAATTTCCTTGTCAATCTTCCTGCATGCGGTGGGATAAGTGGGTTGTACTACTATGCAGCACTACAAAAGTAATGTTGGTAGAAATGGGATTTACTCAGCCATACAGTATGGATTATTTTACATTTTTTTGCCCAGTTGCAAAATTAAATTCAATAAGGGTAATACCTTCAATTGCTTCAAATTTTAATTACGTATCATATCAGTTAGATGTTAAGAACGCGATTTTACATGGCGATCTTCAAGAAAAAGTATATGCACATTTGCCTCCATGGCTCAGTTTAGAAGGATAAGGTAGAAAAGTTTGTCTCAACCTTATATGGCCTCAAACAGTCTCCAAGAGCTTGCTTTAGTAGGTGACGCCAAGCTATGATGAAAAATAGATTAAAAAAAAAAAAAAAAGGTGCCCTGCATATCATAAATTATTTGTGAAAGAAAAGGCAATCTAGTTACCAATCTAATTGGTTATGTCGATGATATTGTCATTACCAACAATGACGTCGTGGAGATAGCAAAGAAGAAAGTACAGAATTTGAAATTAAAGATCAGGAGAGTTGAAATGCTTTCTATGAATTGAAGTTGTAAGATCAAGTAAAGGAACTGTGATTTGCCAATCATCTACTTGAAGAGACAGGAAAATTGGGTGCTAAACCGGCAGATCTTGCATTCTGAAAGCAGCAAGCTGCTTCACGACCAGACAGCATATCAAAGGTTAGCAGAATGATTAATTTATATGACTATCATACAACCAGATATCTCAGATGCAGTTGGTGTGGTAAGTAGATTCATGCACGCACAATGCACTGAACTCATTTTGGTTCATAGAATCCTCTAATACTTGAAAAGAGCTCCAGGACAGGGTGTTTTTTATGCTTATCATGGACACCGAATGTATAAGCCGATATAGATCTATGAAACATGTGAGGTGTTAAATTGTTATAGCACATCAGAACATAGATTGCAACATATACAGTTTCCATGAACATACAAGCATGTTGAAGTTGTCTGCCGTTTTATTAGAGAGAAGGTTGAGAACAAAGAAATGAAGTTGGGAGTATACACATGCAGATAAACAGTTGGCAGGTTTCCTTACCAAAGCTGTTCATGAAGGACTCATTTGCATACATAAATATTCACAAGCATAATGGTTATGCATCATCACGTTTGTTTGCGTGCAAATGAGTAAGAAAATGGAGTTTAACTAAGGCCATTTTCACACCTAAATAGGTGTGAAACATCTCCCACTCGCCAAAAGGCGCCAGTACATGCTTCACACGGTGATTGCATTTGACTATGCAATTGGGCTCGGGATCAAATCCCACAACCACTTTTATTTTTTATTCATGTGGACCCCATTTTTGTTAATCCAAACCATTCAATGCTAGATATCTATGCACCAGCTTGACTGGGAGTTTTGTGAGACAATAGCCTGCTAGTTTTAAGAGTTTGTCTATAGTATTTTCAATATTTATAAAACAGTCCATAAAATCCATGTCATTTTGAGTGATTACAAGGGTATTTTGTAATTTCTCAAATTATTACTGATATAAATATATGGAGAGGGCCATCCAACCCTAAGGAGGACAACAAGAAATTCCCCACTTTTTCTGTTTTTCATTACTTCATAATTTCCAAGATTTTCTGGTTTTCAATGAAAACCTAGAGTAAATACAGATTTTATTCTGCAACAGAGTATATCTAGCAAGTTGGGCATGACTAATATCCATTGAACAACTTGAGGGGGATGTTAGGATAAATTGTAATTATTATTTTTCCATTCAGGGACTGATTTAGTGGACAGCAGGCCCTTAGCTGTAAATTCATCAAGATGTAGGGGTTCTGTTGGAATTTTTTTTTTTTTTTTTTTTTTGGATCAGCGTTCTGTTGGAATTTTACAAAAGCAAATAGAAGAGATATTAGCGATGCATGCCCAGTTAGGGCTACACTACATTATTTTCTTTATCTTCCTTCTATAATAAGGAGATATTTGCAGAATGTGGAAATCTGTCATAATGTTCATATAGCTACGGATGGTAACGGGTAAACAGCCCTGGAGCAGGTAGGGGCAGGTTTGGTAGTGGGTTTATCAGGTTCAGGCCCGGTTTGTGTTTCAGTTGGGCCTGGCCTGTGCTTCCCCACTTATAATATATAGATATCTATTAGCAAAACTGCATGTGCAATGCTTTGGTATGACAAGTGGTAGTGAATGAAGTGTACAATTGTGAGGGTGTAGGTCCATTCGCTTCTTACCTCCTACATCATTGCATGTTTTTACTTTTCTCTGTTAAAAAGAAGAAGAAGAAGAAGAAGCAATGTGAAACCTAACCCGACCCACACCCGTTGCAGGCCGAGTTTGGTATTATGGATCATAAACCTGTCAAGGAGTCAGTCAGGTATGCATTGCAAAGTATCAAATACCTTTCTTAGTTAGTAAGATGGGAGAAAACCCAAAATTTCAAGAAGGCAACATAAAGTATCATCCAACTGAGCTACAAGCTCAGCCCTGACTTTTAATACCTTAAATTAATTTAAGTCATGGCACATTACATTGCAGCCCTATTTTTTTTTTTTTTTTTTTTTTTTTTTTTTTTGTTTGAATGGTAACTTTCATTAAAACAGAAAAGAAATCAGTACAAAAGGATTATACTGATCTGGAGAAAGGAAAAAACAAGCAAAAGTACAACCTTTGAAACCCCAAACAAAACAAACTACTCAGCTACAAGGGAACCTGAAGACTGAGGATACTGGACTGCCCTAACCCCTATTTACGAGAAAGCTAGCACCTTCCAATTGAACATAATTTGATCAATGGGATAGTCTTTGAAAGTAGAATTGATCTGCACCCATTGTGCTACTAAGAACTTAATCTTATCACACAAGATTTCCTCCGAACATTTCGTTCCTTCAAAACATCTCGCGTTTCTCTCCTTCCATATGTGCGAAATGACCACTAAAAAAGAAAGCTTCCATAACTCCTTTCCTTTCTACCCAGTCGGAGATCTCCACTCATCAAAAAGGTGTAGAAGTGTCTTCGGCATAGCCCATTTGCATTCGAACCAATTTATAACAGAGTTACAAATTTTCATCACATAGCTGCACCTTAAAAGAAGATAGTCTACAGTTTCCTCATCCTCCAAACACATTTGACAATAGTTAACAACAATCTTTCCTCGTTTCCTAAGATTATCTAGAGTTAGGATTCTTCTTCGGAGAGCAATCCATCCAAAAGCCACTACCCGGGGTGGAGCCTTGACCCTCCATATGCTTGCCAAGCTACTTTTGCTCCCTACTCTTGCCGATAACGCCGCATAGAAAGAAAAGACAGAGAAAGACCCATTTTTTAACGCTTTCCAAATCCTTGTGTCTTCCATGTCCTCGGGAAAATGAATATCCCTTAAAAGGTCAATAAGAGACAGAAATTGAATCTCCTTATTCTCCTTCAGATTCCTTATGAACGTCGGGCTCCACGTGATCTGTCCACTCATGCCAGAACGATCCATATAGTTTTCCATCTTTGCTTGCTTGTCTCGAGCACAATTGAACAGGTCTGGAAACTTAGACACTAAAGGCTCCTCTACTGTCAATGTGTCTTTCCCAAAAAGAATTTTCTTCCCCGAACACACATGGTATCTGATGTTCTGCATAAACTTTTCAACGCTAGAGATTATTCCTTTCCACATTGCCAAGTACTTATAGGCCACACCGTGAACCTCCCAACCATCCCTCTGATTTCCATATTTTTCCAACACAACCAACCACCATAGACCTTCCGACTCATCCCCTAGCCTCCAAAGCCATTTTCCTAGTAAAGCTTGGTTCATTTTCCTTAACAATCTGATGCCAAGTCCTTCCAATTTTGATGTACACACTGACACCCAGTCTATTAAATGGAATTTCTTTTCAGTACTATTTCCATGCCATAGAAAATCCCTTTGTAGCTTCTCTATCCTGTTAATTACAAAGATTGGGCATTTTAGAATCGACATGAAGTAGATAGGGAGATTTCCCATCACTACTTAGATGAGGGTTATCCTTCCTCCCAAAGACAAGTAATTGGCTTCCCAGGTAGACAGCTTTCTTTCTACTATTTCCACCACAGGACCCCATACCACTTTGTTAGCTTGCCCCCTACATAAAGGAAGACCTAGATAGGTTGCCGGGAAGGATCCCACTTTGCATCCAAGAGTTTCTGCATATTGGCTCAAGAGAGAGTCCTCTACTCTTATCCCAATCAGTTCGCTTTTGAAGAGATGAAATACAATAAATTCCACAAAACCTAAGACAACAATCGCTATTAAATTTTTGTATGGACCGGTGTAAATGAACATTAAAAATTCCATATGACAAGCAAAAACAATGGAAGAATAACATCTGAATTTTATTTTAGTTTGGCACCCACATTTGAAATGCAAATCAGAAAAAGCAATGTCACATACTTTTTATAGTGCGGAGCATCTCTATCCAAGCGAGCAAGAGTCCCTGCCAAAATTGAAACCTGCACCAGAATTCATATTCTATGTCAGGAAGGGGATCTCTAATAAGTACTTGTGGAGTATATTTGGAACATTGGATTCTTAGAGAAAAACATTTCTACAATGACAAGTGCAAAACAAGAAATCACTGCCAAAAAAAAAGGTCCTTTTTTTTTTAATAAAACAGAGAGATAAATGTTGAAAATTTTTTTTTTTTTTTTTTTTTTTTTTTTTGGAAAAAGTGACTACATTAATTATAATCATAAAGAAAACTATATAGTATAGGAGAAGTATATTGTGTCTGTAACAAAAAGGCATGAAGCCAAGTCCCCAAAGTACAACAAAAGGACACCTACCCCAACCCAAAAAAAAGAGGATAAATACTACATGGGGCACGTGTTAATAGAAAGAGTAGGAAGATAGGCTTCCTCCTCAGCAAGATGATCAGCTTTAGAATTAGCACTACGAAGAATGTGGGAAACGGTAACTTGGAGGCTTCTAGCTAGATCCAAAATCTCATCCACCACACCCGCCAATTTCCAAGGTGCTTTAGCAGAAGCATTGGCCCATTGGATAGCAAAGAAAGAGTCCCCTTCCACAATAAGATTTTGGAGATTCATACGGAGAGCTTCTCTAAGGTTGGTTCTGATTGCCAATAATTCTCCCTCATTGGCGGAGCAAACCCCAGCAGGCCCTGAAAAGGATAAAACAGAGGAATCCAAATTATCACGGATGATTCCAGCTAGACCCGGATTACCAATGGCACTACCATCGAAGTTTAATTTGAAACCCTGAGGGGAGGCGGATTTCAACTCTAAATGCTAGGAGTCAAGACCGAAGAGGAAAGAGCCACTTCTCTCCAATTTCTAAACATGACGTCGACAAAGATCCCTTTGACAAATGTTGAAAAAGTTCCATGCGAGTAGTTAAGGATGACCATGACAAACCCAAATCCAAAAAAAAAAAAGCCAAAAAGAAAATTCATCAAAGAATCAGAGTCAACAGAATCCACACCCAAAGTTAAATACATTTTAAAGTGAAATTTATGGCAACTTAATGCAAGCCAGACTAATGGGCCCCACCCAAAGGTATATTCTATACCCAAAAGCCTAAGTCCAACAACTCAACAATACCCAATAAAGGAGAAAAATCATCCAAAACGTGTCTCCAACGTCACTTTCCTATTTTGAAAACGTGTCTCCAACGTCTCTTTTTTCAAAAAAAAAAAATCTAGAAGAATTCCTAAATTTTAGTAATTGCTAAGATTTAGAACTTAGAAATTTCTATTTCTATTGAAACTTGTTTTCATAGTTAAAGCTTAGACTAGCCTATATAAAGAGATGTAATCCCCTTAGTCGATCATTGCATATTGAATAGAAAATTGAGTTTTCCTCTCTTTGAGTTGTCTTATGTCAGTCTTTGGTGTGAGACCAAAACTGGTGCCTATCCTAAGTCTTCGGGCATGGAGAGTAGTCCTTGGCTACTCTTCCTCACCCCAGCTGCGTCAATTGGTATCAAAGTGAATATCCATAACTCCAATCTAATGGCGCAACCCGCAAGCCACAATGAAGATCTACACCTCCGACGGTGAGATCGAGCCCTAAGACTCAAAAACTTAAGATCACTTAGGGAAAAATACCCCAAGGGGAACTCACAAGAATCATTCTGAATTTTATTAGAATATAGCATGCATTATAATTAAGCATCCTTCTCTATTTATAATAGAGGAATGGTCTAAATAAAGAAACTACTATTATTCAGTGATTCCTAAAATCACTCCTTAAAATCTCTCACAAAAATCTCTAAGTAAATCAAATCACTAAAATCTCAAATTACTAAAATTAATAAACCATTCTGAATTTTATTAGAATATAGCATGCATTACAATCAAGTATCCTTCTCTATTTATAATAGAGGAATGGCCTAAATAAAGAAACTACTATTATTCAATTATTCCTAAAATCACTCCCTAAAATCTCTCACTAAAATCTCTAAGTAAATCAAATCACTAAAATCTCAAATTACTAAAATTAATAAACTATTTTAAGAAAGTAAATCATTCTTGGTGGGGTCCATTAGCGGCCCACTTCTTCTTGGATCTCACTGCATCAACTCTCCCCCTCTTGGAAAACTCGACTCCGGCAAGGTGAAAGGTTGATAACACAGGAGAGAAGCCGACCACAAGTTCGGAAAATGTCCGCCTGGGTCAAAAATCAAACGCACAAACTTGCGTCTTTTCTTTTGATCTGCATTCGCATGACATAACTTGGAAGCGGGATGTGATCTGTTCCTCCATGTAGAAGTACGGTGGAGGTTTCTTTGCAGCTGATGTATGTGTGATCTGACCAGTGGAGGCTTCAGGTGTTGCCTTTGTACCAATAGATTATGATCATTGAATATCCATCTACGCTCCCCAAAAATGAAGTCAATGTGAGGAACTTTTATGACTTGATCCTCTTGTGAAACCACTGGGACAATTGATTTAATCTCCGATGAGGCAATTGGATTTTCTGGAATGGGCATGACAATGAGATCTACCGGATGTTCAATCTTGTTGCTAACTTGGTCAAAGTCTTCAATAGTTGCTTGACCTTGTACTTCCTCAACCCTTTGCAACTCGGTAGTTGTACGACCTTTATCAATGTCGTTTGTACCCACAAAATCATCTATGCCATGAACTTTTGCTTCAATGTCATCTTTGTTGTGCGAAGTCAGCTCTTTTGTTGCAAGCATGATTACTTTTTCAAGTTTTTGCTTCGGTTGTGGTGCAGCTGTGAAAGGTGCAGACGGCGACAGAGATGTTGATGTCAGTGGCATGAGTCTATGCCATCTTCCATTCCTGAAAAGGGTATATGTGTTTGCCTCTGTATCATGATGCACTTTCTGATCAAAAATCCATAGACGACCAAAAAGGATATGAGCAATATTCATATGGATCACATCACACCAAATCTGATCTTCATAGCCGCCATGCTTAAAAGATATCAAACATCTATGAGTCATGGAAATGACATGACCATTAGACCATGTGACTTGGTAGGGCTTAGGAAGCTTCTCATGCAAATGAAGCTTCTCAATAACCTCTTGTGCGACAAAATTAATCGCACTACCATTGTCAATAACCACATTAACAGCTTTGTCAACGACTATCACCCGCGTGTGAAATTTCTTAGCATGTTTCCATCCTTCTTCCTCTTCTTCATTGGTACTGAGGAGTCTGCGAATGACAAAAGTAGGATTTTATTCTCCTGCAAAATGTCATTCCACAATATGAGCTCTTTGTCTACATTGTTGCCTGCTAGACTTTCGAAGCATGCGCTCAATACGGATGGCTTCTAAGTATGCATCTTGACTGGTTTTGCAATAATTCATATTTTCCAAGATATCTGGTCTTAGCCTTGGACATAACGAGCTAAATCACGGATCCCATCTTCCTCCAATTCGCATATCTCACACAACTCTTGAAAGTGGCGGGTGTATTCATCAACCATCCAATTTTCTTGCGTCAAGTTGAGAAATTCCTCAAAATAGAATTCATTTTCAAAATACCAATTGCCATATTTGCGCTTATACTGAATTCTTTGAAGTGGAATGGGGCTCCCAAAAAGTTTCATATTGATTTGAATCAATGATGCAAATTTTTGCACCTTTTCTTTTTATCCTTTCTTTTCTTTTCTTTTCTTTTTTTTCTTTTTTGCTATTTCTACAGGTTTGGGCATGGGCTCAGGTTGGGCCCAAACTTAGGCCCATAATAGAAGACACGTGGGAGAGAAACTTTTCCCTCTTTTTTTTGGGTTGGGCTTGGGTTCAGGTCGGGTCAGAATTTAGGCCTAACTCAGGAAATCTGACTCTAAAGCTCAAGAGTAAACACATGTGAAGAGGACCTTTTGTTAGGTATTGGTTTCCGTGCAGAGACAAATAAAGAAAAGAAACCCTTATCTGTCTGTAGCTCTAGAGAGAATGTAGAGAAGGGAAAACGTCTCAATCATTGTGCTATGGCGAACTTGGTGAAACTTCAGCGATGGTGGACCTGGGAGTTCCTCTTCTATTTTGTCTTCTGCCTTTTCTCTTATGCTTCTTCTTTCTGCTTAAACTTTTTTTTTCTTCTTCTTTTTCTTGTTATGCTGGGTTGGAACTTTTGTGAAGAGGAATTTTTGGAGAAATGGTTTCGGTGGGAATGGAAGGGCTTGATGGGTATTAGTGGGTGGAGATGTTTGTTTCGGGATCCTAACGAATGGGTTTGGGTTGTGGTGTGGGTTCTGGTTTCGCTAGGCAGGGATGGGTCTAGACGACAATGATGAAGGGTTGGGATGATTTACGGGATGTCAAGGGTGATGTGGAGAAGGTGATGAGGGGAGGGCTGCTTGAACGGTGATGGTCTGTGATGGTGATGAAAGGGCTGGATGTAGTGAAATCAGATGGATGGATGGATGTGGCGGTGGTTGATGATGGCAAACCAAAGAGATCGAATTCACGGGTTACCTCGAATCGGCGATCCAAACGACGATCCGAGATTGGATCTCTCTGATACCAACTGATGGTGTAGCCCGGAGGCCACGATGAAGATTTACACATCCGACGGTGAGATCAAGCCCTAAGACTCAAAAACTTAAGATCACTTAGGGGAAAATACCCCAAGGGGAACTCACAAGAATCATTCTGAATTTTATTAGAATATAGCATGCATTACAATCAAGCATCCTTCTCTATTTATAATAGAGGAATGGTCTAAATAAAGAAACTACTATTATTCAGTGATTCCTAAAATCACTCCCTAAAATCTCTCACTAAAATCTCTAAGTAAATCAAATCACTAAAATCTCAAATTACTAAAATTAATAAACTATTTAAAGAAAGTAAATCATTCTTGGTGGGGTCCATTAGGGGCCCACTTCTTCTTGGATCTCACTGCATTACAATCACTAATTGAGGTAACCCGGGAGCTTGTCCCTTTATTTGATTTCCCTTCACTTCATTATCATCGTTGTCATACCATCAGCCCATCACCACAACCCTGTCGCATAATCCCTATCCCTACATCCAACCACCTTCCCTAAACCTTCATCTAACCTGAACACGCAAGACCCAGAACCCCAATCTCCATCATAATCGATCCACAAAATCCCTCCATAAACCCCACAACAAACCCTACTCCCTGATCTAGAACTCTCGAACATCCATCTATAGCCTTCTATTACCGTTGAACCAATCTCATACCAAAACACCAAAACCCTATTCATTCACTGCCAAATCCAACAAACCCATCTTCCATCCAATCCCAAACCCAGCCACTGTCAACCCTAATCCATCAAACCAAAAGCCCCAATAGATTCGAACCCATCCCCACCATCCTGAACTTGACCCATATCAACCGAACCCCAACTAGTAAAAAAAAAAAGAAAGAAACATAAAAAGAGAGAAGAAGAATAATAGAAGAAAACGAAGAGTCTAAGTTCGAGAGGGTACCTGGGTTATTAAGTCTTTGCTAACCTACAGAAATCAAGTCTTTGCTCAAGGATTTCAAAGATTTGATTCCAGAAGAGCTTAGAAAAGAGATGCTACCTCAAAGGGACGTCCAACATGTTGTTGGTCAAGTCCCCGGCTATACCCTTCCAAATACACCTGCATATTGAATGAGCTACACAAAACATGCAAAATTGAGCCGCCAAGTCAAAGATCTCCTATAGAAGGATTGCATTCATGGTTGTGAAATTCGTTTCATTTCGGCCTACATACCAAAACAAAACAGTCCACAACTTTTCTACAAACTTTTTGGTCAATTTTGGAAATTCGGTCGATTTCGGTGAGTTTAGGTCGATTTCGGTGGATTTCGGAAATTTCAGCCAAAATTATTTTTAAAAAAGGACTTGCTGCAAAAATATATTTTAAAAATCCCCAACCCCTACCCTAAGCCCTTTTTCGAGCAAAAATAAAGGAATGAAAAAGAAGAAAAAGAATTTCACTTAAAATAAATTCCCTAATCAAGTTCCACTTAAAATAAATCCCTAATCAAATTTCTACATGTATATCTATATCTATATATATATCTATATAGATATAGATATAGATATAGATTTTTTTTTAGAAACATAAGTCCGAAAAGTTTCACCGAAATTTTTGAATCAGCAGAGATTTTTCATTTGGAAGCCAAACCGAAACTACGTTCGATGCATTAAGTCGCCAGAATATAACACAATGAAATTTTGAGAATTCACAAAATTTCATTTTGAGAATTCACACTATCATACATCAAGAAAAGAGAATAAAGTAGCAGATGCATTAAGTCGCCAATCTCACCTTCTAGTGGTAATGTTTGTAACAATTCCAAGTTTTAAAAAATATCATGATGATCATGACTTTGGGTGTATATGTAGAGTTCTTATCAATGGTGAGTATGCTAAACATCCAAAGTTTCGTATACATGACGGCTACCTCTTTTGGAGAAATCAATTATGTTTACCAGACACATCTATCCGTAAGCACATCCTACAGGAGCTACATGGAGGCGGATGCAGTGCACATTTAGGACATGATAAGACATTGGCAATCGTTGAAGACTTCTTCCGGCCCCGCTTGAAGACAGATGTTGCCCATATGTATCAATTATATAGAGTATGCCAACCTGCAGAGGATCAGAAGAACTTAGGGTTGTATCATGTTCCACATGAGCCTTGGCAAGATCTTAGCATGGATTTTGTCTTGGGCTTACCAAAAACAGCATGAGAAGTGGACTCTATTCAGTATTCTTGAGGTGGTTGATAAATTCCCCAAGATGACCCACTTTATACCGGGTTCTTCAACTATAGATTCGAAGAAGATTGTTGGTCTTTTCTTCAAAGATACTGTCCATTTGGATGGCCTTCCCATAACTGTAGTGTTTGACAAAGATACTAAGTTCATGACCTACTTCTAGAAGACCTTATGGAAGATGATGGGGACTAAGCTGCAATTTTCAAGTGCCTACCATCCACGGATAGATGGCCAAACAGAAGTTGTCAATCGTAGTTTAGGAAATCTACTTCAATGTGTCGCACATAAGCACATGCCTACATGGGATCTTATTTTGCCCATGGTGGAGTTTGTATACAACTCCATAAACAAAAACACACAAAGTTCTCCATTTGAAAATGTCACAAGAATGAAGCCATGACTTCCTATTGACTTGAGTCCCTTGCCCATCAAAGCCAAACCTAGTTAAGAAACCGAAGACAAGGCACATGAAGGACATTCATGCAGGCCAGACAATAGGTCGGCCAACCTATGGGATACCAATTGACACAACCCAGATCCGCAATTAATGCAGTAGATCAATCTCCCAAAGGATTGATCGAATCCAAAGATGGATTCAGCCACTAGGGCACACCCTCACACAGAGAAAACACCATAACTGAAGAAAAAACTCTTATAACTCAAGCTCAAAGATTAATTGATAATATGCATTCTATTACAACTAAGGCATGTCCTTTATATATAGGACTGGACATCTTTCTTATCCACTACGACTTTCCCAATAATTAAAGAAACCTAATTATAAGAGGAAAATAAATAGCAATCCAAATCAAATAAACTCCTAATTTAAGGACTTCTAAATAAAATTCCTAAGTAAATGGATATCCCGTTGGGCCTATGGGCTAAGCCCAATGGGTTGGCCGACCTATTATCTGGCCTGCATCAATTCTCCCCGGCTTGAAAAAAAAAAACCTCTACTCCGGCGAGTTGACAACTTGATAATACGGGAGAGAATCCAACAAGTTCTTACAATCGCACAAACGTCCGTCTGTTCTTTTGATCTGCATTGGTATGGCAATGCTTTCTTTACTTCAATGATGATTTGTTTAGGGTCATTTAGAGTGAGAAAAATTGGGTTTGTTTGGTTCCACTCGACGAGATTGACAAATCTCATCATCTAGAAATGGAACACAATTGACTTATTTGCACATTATTTTACCCAAGGTATTGATTATTGGCTATTCTCTTTATCCATTTGAACCAACTATGGAAAATTATGATAAAAGAAAATCAGCAATTGTAAATACGGTTTTTGATGAGAGAATGCTATTTGATGTAATTAGTTTCTTGGTAAATGCAATACATTTTTTTTATTTTTTTTTTTTTTTTGCATTGCTAATGTTAAGGTGAAATAATGATTGACTTTTCAATTCGACATCATCAACCCCCCTCAATAAAAAAATCATGGGTCCGCCACTGCTTATAAAGAGCAATAACCAAAAGATTTCAGTGAAGAACAATGACATTAAAGAATGTGGAGAATATTTTAACAAACTTTTAAATGAAGATTCTACAAGAGGCTTCATAGCCATAGAGGATACTTCGTTAGTAGGACATACCTTAGCCCGCAAAATTCAGGTACAAAAAGTGAAGAAAGCATTGGCAAGAATGAAGACAGGAAAGGCTAAGGCCCAGATGGCATTTCGATAAAGGCTAGAAATGCATTGGAGAAATTGGATGGGTTTCGTAGCCTCTTCAACAAAATATTAAGGACAAAAAAAAAAGTACCGGAAAAATGAAGTGTCGTAATATTTTTATACAAGAACAAAGGAGATATACAATGTTAAACCAACGGGACTAAACTTAGGAGTCAAGCCATGAAACCATGGGAGAGAGAGCATGAGAGGCTAGAGCAAAGACATGGTCAAGAGACCAAGATTATCTGAAAATCAATTTGGTTTAATGCTAGGGAGGTCAACTATGGAAGCTTTCTTCTCACTTAAGTAATGAAAAAATAACGAGAGAAGAAAATAATTATATAGTCTCCATCGATCTAGAGAAAGCCTACAACAGGGTACCTAAAGACTTGATTTGATTAGTTTTAGATAAAAGGGTGGACCCAAGAGGTTATATTGACATCAACAAAGACATGTATGAGGGAGGCATAACAAAAGCGAGAACTAACTATGGAAGGACAGGTGAGTTTCCAATTACCATAAGTTAGCATCAGGGATCTGTTGGAGAGTGATTTGTTCAATTGCCCCTTGAATTGTCACTGATCACATCTATCTAGGAAAAGAGTCTATCCTTTGGTCGACATCATAGTATCTTTGTTCTGCTCTCTCTTCTCTCTTTTCACTACTTTAATTCTGCTTGTTTTTCAGTTGGTAAAAGTTCTCATTTCAAGGGAGCGGAACAGAAATAAAAGGAGAAAGATATTGGTGAAAGAGAAAATCTAAAATAGAAACTCTATTTTCTTAATTCCCACTCTTCTAGCCATTAAAGGAGAGTTCCACGAGTTCATACATTTATGTATCTTGACTAAATTGCAGAAAAAGAGACATAGGCAAGTGACAGAGAGAAAGTTCTTCTTGGAGAATTGTGCAATATCAAGGAAATTACAATGGGGTAAAAATTGTACTATAACATTGTCCTCAACTAAATTATGTTCCAGAATGATTCATGCGACGTTTATAATTATACATTTTTTTCTTAATATTTTAATTATGACTTTCTAAAATAATTAAAAACTAACAAAAATCTTAAAAATTTGAATACTTTCAAAGATTTTTTAGAGAAGGACAAAAAATTATGAGCAGATATTGCCCAATGCACAAAAGGAAAAAAGGAAATAAATTAAAACACATGTAATGAAAAATGTTAATAATAATGGATAAGCTTGAAACTACTAAATAGATCACATAAATGCTAAATCAGCTGACTATTCCACAATAATAGAAATAGAACATTGCCAAAATGAAAAGGTAGGAAGCAACCAGCGGATATAATACCTTTTCCCCACTATCATTACCAACCACCCGAATCTCTAGTCCAACACATGCAGCTTCAGGAGCAAGAGGGATCTCCTCATAGCTCAGAAATTGTATTGCTCCAGGATCATAACGAAAGAAGCCAAAATCATGAACCTTAAAGGAAGTGAATATACATCAGGCACAAGCACTCGCACGAACAAATGCCTCACACATGCATTCAACAAAAGCATAAAAACAAATGCAAGTGAATATTAACAATTTATAAATGGAACTTGTAGAACAGAAAGTGAACTCATGGTTGACTTAGTTTAACAAACAAAATAGAAACTGGTGAAGGAACATAGCAGCTGCCACATATTCTTGGGCCATAGAACTGTCCTGGTTAAGTCCTTCATCCTAAGATTATCCATATCCTGGAGTATGTATGTGTCAACCTTCAAGCAATATTTCACCGTGATCCCTAAGATATTCTACAGTTCAATATACCTAATTACCTAAATGATCTTTCCTTGCAAGGTGAAAGGAAAGAAGAGAAGAAAAAATAAAATAATAAGACAAGAGAATACTGATTTTGTGAACTCTTACCACATTTTCTACCGCTTTACAGATCAGAAAAGGCAAAAAAGAAAAAATTCTACCACTTAACTCTTCATACCAAGTCTCTACAGCTTAAATGTAAGATTTGATAAATACATCAAGCACATAGCTACTTCCACTAAGTAATTTAGTCACCACGACTGTCTTTCAAAATTGCCTTGTGAAATTATATTTTAGGGTAAGTGTGACGGCTCTGCATATATTTTACTGAGTGATGACTACAGAGTTGAGATTGATCATTGATGTTGTGAAACAAATATAGACTTATGACTTCTGTAGTGACCAATTCCCATGTCTTACAGAATTTTTCTGTTCTTACACAAACTTGACAGAAGCGAGATTCCAAACCCTAAGTAGATCAAAATCCAGGAATCCAAAATTCCTTACAACAAAATCTCACAATAGGAACTGTAGAAAATAGCATAATCATGAAAAGCATCACAACTAAAATCGGAGCACTGTTTTAACATATGTGCAAACCTACTACATTTTACTGGTTACTTTACTATTTTACATTTCAATTCCAATCGTATTTCCACTGAGATAGTTCTACAGAAAACCCACAAAAAGATGCTATGTCCATGAAAGTGGCTGATATTGACAAAATTACAAATCTAGGACCATGATCAAAATTTAAAAAA
This sequence comes from Umbellularia californica, assembly GCA_028538565.1. NCBI lineage: Eukaryota > Viridiplantae > Streptophyta > Magnoliopsida > Laurales > Lauraceae > Umbellularia > Umbellularia californica. The sequence continues at coordinate 43,238,460 of JAPQWN010000011.1, read as the reverse complement.
GAATCAGTAGGCACACAACAGTGCAAAAGTAGCCCAATTTGACAAAATCAAAATTACAAATCCAAGATAGTACCACAACTTTAGATGTCACCAGAAAAGATGTGTTTGTATGTAATCATAAAAATCACTTACAGGATCTCTATATATTGACTGCACAGGAATCTCTTCCCTGTTGACAAACATAGCTTCTGCAACCACTGGACCTGAAATAAATAAAAAAAATAGTAAGCAAGAGAGTCATCAAAAGAGAAAGAATTAATAATGATAATCTTCTTATTTGAATTCTATCAGTAGAGGAAGAGGAAGTTAAGATTTCAACCAGGCTTGACAACATGTCGGTTGGTGAGGATGATTCCCCGGCGCTTATCTACAACAAACCCGGTTGCATAGCTGGCGCCAGCCGCCTCCGTGTCGAATGCTCGCGCAGCAGTTGTTCTGAGCACGACCACCGCAGGAACCACCTTTTTGAGCGCTTTGCGCCAATCCTCCGCCGTTGCAACAGTCTCTTGGAACGGAGGAGGATCAATTTCCATGCTCAAATCCTCCTTCATACACGATTCCGATCCTGAGGCATCTTCCGACCCCAATCTCTCCAAAATATCCCCCATCGAAGAAACAGATTTGAACAAAATCAGGATCAGTGAAAGGAAGATTCTGAAAAGGTTGGAAGGGAGAAAGGGAGAGGAGATAGTGAAGTAGGTATGACCGTATGAAAGATGATTCTTTTGTCTTTTTTCGTGGATCTTTGAGATTCCGGTCGGTGATATCTGTCGGTGGCCGGAAGATCTCTCGATCCAGCGGATTACCCGGCAATGTAAAATCGCCGGAAAAAAAAAATTTTAAAAAGGCAAGAACAAAAGACAAGGGTTTTTTTTTTTTTTTCTCTCTCTCTCGCTTTATGATGAATTATGAGTGGAGACGAGATGATCGTACTCTAGCTTCGGACTTTTATATGAAGTTATTACCATGCTCGTGGTTTAGGCATACTCCGCAGCTTCCATCAAATGGCCAATACTGCCTTGTCGCTAGGCACACATAGCCGAGTCAATGGAATGACTCAATGGCCATGTTTGATTAGGATCTCAGACAAGAAGTTTCTTATGTTATGTGATATTTTGTCCCTCATGTTTTTTAGACAAGAAATTTCTTATATTATGTGATATTTTGTCCCTCGGGTATTTTAAATGATTTGTTTGATACAAGAATTTAAAATTTCAAACCACATAAAAATACATTTGTCTTGTGAATTTCAAAAATTCCAATATTTCAAATGCCAGAGTGGGGTTAGCGTTTGAAATTCTACTTTACAAATAGCATTTAAAATTCTCATAATTCTCCCATATATGAATTCTCACAATTCTTCCAAACAAACGTACCTATATAAGATGTTCTTTTTATTAAAATTACATGTACATTGATTTGGACCACCCGTGCTCCAAAATTGGAAATGGGTTTGCATCGGAAAGCCCACGTGTGAAAGTCTATTCATTTCACTTCATTTACATATGTAAATATTCCACATGTGAAATGGTTCCACGCCATTTATGCTTGTTTGCAAAATTTATTACACATGTTCGTAAGTCACATGTGATTTTGGTGTGTCAATCATGTGCAAAAGGAGGTGTGAAACATAATCATACCCATTTTCCTTTTGCAATGCTACAGCACCATTTTGCCCTTTTTCTACCTTTTTTTTTTTTAATTTTTCTAGCCCCTAAATTATGATATGAACCATTAATCATGTTATGAAGGCCTAAAATGGTTATGGTACCAAATTTCAATAGCTAGATCATCATAAATTTGAGATATTTATGAAAAGAGTTGACTCTTGTTGGTTCATTTTCACGACAAACCGTTAATTGTATTTTAAAGGCAATTTTCAGGCAGAGATCAAATCTTATAATATTTTCAAAAACATATTGACCGTTGTTTGGTGCATTCTATGTTGCTACAGTGCATTGCACGAGTTGAAAAGCAGTCTGTTTTTTCAAATTTCTGGATTATGGGAAATTCGAACGGTAAAACCAGCTAGTGGCTCAAGTTTCAATTGTTGATCCTTCATAATTGCAAAAAAAAATAAAAAAAAAATCACAGGCATTTTTATATGTAATTCTGATTTCTGTGGGTGTCATTTTTCCAAACCTAGCATTAATCCCTTTAAAGTCAACTATGCAAATTGAGTCGAACCTCATCACTTGATTCATTATAGATTTTTTTAGATTTGTGGAAAAATCGTCTGAAACAAAAAGGAAAGAGCACCTGACAAGGGTTTTTTCTTTTCAAAAGCTACAGCTTTACGTGCGAGTGGATGGGAGATGATCGCATATGTGTCAAAAGCTACAGCTTTACGAGTGGGAGAGGAGATGATCGCATACAGGCGCGCGGACCGACCTAAATAGCTTCGGATTTTTGTATGAAATCATTACCATGCTTGTGGTTTGGATGCAGTCCGGTAATACAAGCCGCATCTCCCCATCAAATGACCATTGGCTTGACACAGAACCGAGTCATTGGAACGACTCAATAGGGCCATGTTCGTTTTATTAGAAAAAATAGCCATTTTAATAATAACAATGCTAACAGTGCTAAAAATATATTAAAAAGATCAAAGAAAAGCAACAATGCTTCTATTGATTCATAATTAAAACATAACATTGAGGGGTAGTGCATCTTACTAAGACCGTAGCTCATGAATTGAAGGTTGTGGTGCTTTCTCCATCGAGCTAGTTGCCCAGACACAGGCTTAATTTGATGAGGGACAAAAGATTAGTCAGGTCTTCAAAGAGGTATGTACACTTTGGGTATGAAAAAAAAATCATAATACAAATATAAAAAATCATGAATAAGGGCAATATTTAAAAGAACAGCAACAATACTATTAAACTTTGATGGCGCATATCTTCTTCAGTATGTGAATGTAACAATATTTTTTTTTCCTTAAGCGTCTCTTTCTGCTTCCATTTGATCTCATCGCTTTCGTCACGGCCCACGTGGAATACAAGTTACAGTTGGCACGAATTTAGGAAAGATAGCTATGTACCAAATATGCATAGGTTTTGAAGAATCCTTCATTGGTTCTTTTTACAGAATGGGTGCCTGATGTTAGATTTCCCTATCAGGAAATCTCATATTATATTGTAACATAATAGGTGCCTGATGCGGATGGATCCAAATTAGAAGACAAGCGTGACCTCACAAGAACTCCATATGGGAGGCGCTTCAATAATCAGGTTTGCTTTACATCAATAATTCGTAACATATGCACTTTTATTTTATTTATTTTTATCAACTGTTCAAGATATTTTGCTATGCTAGTTCAATGAATACTAACTCAGCCATATTATGCAACTGCAAGCCATGCATGTACAGGAATTGTACACATGCCTTGCTTTCTTATTTGAAATGATTACTGCATGGGCCCCTCATCCATCCCGATTGTGCGTATCACTTAGCCGCTAACCTGTTTCATGGACACCTGTTCCTTCCCACGGACTCTAGAAGTTAATCCGCATGCGTATTTCTTGCCTTCCAACAGTGATAATCTGGTGCTTCAAAATTGGCAATGAATCCATATTTTAGCAGTTCAATTTTATATGCAAAGTGATCCCGGCGGTATCCATGGCGTATCTCCGCGGAAAATTACGGCACCGAGCAGTAAACACTAGTTTTCCGTAAGGAATCCGAAGTCGCACCAAACAACGGTAGCATCAATTTATCGAAGAAAAACTTTTTGTACCAAACATGAATTTTTAACTTCCACGAAAAACCTTTCTCGAAGAATTTAAAAACCATCGAATTTTGCTGATGCAGCAATTTCATCTTTCCATGGAATTTACCTATACACAAACGTGCCCTAAAACTCTACGAATTTCCTACTCTAATTGATGAATGGCTTCTTTTTTCTTACTTGAGTTCAAAGCTAAGATCGCTGATGTTTTTACTTTGTATTCCTAGATCCTATTTTTCCCCTTTTTTTAACCAATGGATTAAAATTGTAACATATTTAGTTAAAATATAAGCTGATCTGTGGCTTATGCATCACATGACTGCCAATCTAAAGTGGTGGTGCAATCAATATAATGTTTAATCTTAGGAAAAAAAAAAAAAAAAACGGTAACCATACAAAATACTCTTGGGATTGTATTCATATAGAAGCATGGAACTCCACTAGGGAGGTATACTATTTAGGAAGTCTTTATGAAGATGCATTAGTTGCTTTAATCTCGTGGAATTGTTTGAAAGGCTTTAAACATACTTCTTAGTAAACTCCTGATAACAATGAACAAATAATAAAACATTCCTAAGAGAGAAAATCACTTATAATTGATTGCTAATGTATTGGACCCCACATAAGCATTATGTCCAAGGCTCAATCATTAAGGTGGGTAGATTTGAAACCTTGTCATAGGCATATAAAGCTGGACCCAGACAGAACTACTGAAAGGGGCCCTGGACCCCCATACTCTCGACCCCACAAAGGAACAGGGTGCGTCACCTGTACCCATACCCAACTCTTAACTTTAAAAAGGACCCAGAACTGGATGAGGAACTGGACTTTAGAGGGTCTCGACCCTTATCTAAACTGGAACCAAGCCCCCACTGATGATAATTAAACCATGTTGCTTGAATCTTATATACTGTTGTGTTTCTGCAGGCATTGTGCCATCTGGTGAGAATTTCTATAATGTACAGTACATTAAGAAAGTGATAAAGGAAAATCTGGGAGTCACTGTGGCCATCCAATGCGCTAAGAACATGTGGGAATCACAGCTCTACCAGATCTACATCTGCTTTGATAAGGATGCATCTACCATCATTTCCTGCCCCAAAGTGAAAGCGTCCACTTGCGCTGAGGAAGTCACCTTATGTCTCTTCACCTACGATATGCTTGTCCACACTGCTTCCAATGTCAACACTCTCAGAATGTACACAGACTAAAATGTGTCTGTTTAGTTAGAGTTGTTTTGTCTGTCCAAATTAAAGGCTTCTGCTTTAATGGTTAGACAAGGAGCCTTGAACGTGAGCCAAGGCTTTTTCTATGATGTGCTGTCATTAATAAGGAATATAGTGAGTCTGCTGCTTCTGTGTATCTGATTGACAAAAGGATCATGAGGTTCAAGACGTAATTTATGCTTTTATGAATATTTGGTTCATGCAGAGAGCTAATAGTGTCACAGAGAGAGAGAGAGAGAGAGAGAGAGAGAGAGGGGATGATCCACAAAGGAGGTAAACAAATTGAAGAAAGTCAAAAAAGCAACCTCCTTTCTCCACTAAAAGGCAAAAAAGCTACACTTTTCTATACAAAAAGTCTAAAAGATTCCATACTAAACAACTAAAAACAAAACACCATCATAACACCTTATATTTAATTCTCTCTTGATTTGATGCTTCACTTCACCATACTTCAATTCACCATACATCCAAACAGGCCCTGAGATAAAACAATGACATAAGTTTAAACCCTATTCATATACATATGGATCGGTCTTGTTCTATATTGATGTCCTCCTGATTCAATGTCCGAATCTTATTGGAGAATAAAGGGATTTTTTTCTGCTGACCCACCTAACACGGAGGCTTTATGTAAGTATTTTTACTTAGAAAAGGAACCGATGCCACCCAAGAGGCCATGGTTATTTTAGTACCATCTGTTGCACATTGATCGGATAAACGTCATTAGGGGGCCCTGAATATGCCCTCCGAGCAACGAATGCATTTGCAGCTTCAGTTGGATGGAAAGCATCCCAGAAGAGGTACTGACTCCTGTTTGTGCAGGGAACTTGCAAGGGAAGGCATGTTATCTGTCCTTGGCTCCTCCCAATCCCACAGCATGCTGCGTCGATAACGTTGAACCCTGCAACATAAGCACCACACCATTTGTCTCCATGTATTGTTATTGATCCAAAGGTCTCATTTCCTTGGAAGCTCTACATTTCCAATGTGATTCCCAATTGGGAGTTAACAAATTATAAAGAAGATGCTAATATATACTGTTTGTGCAATCTGCAACTTACCATAAGCGGCTGGGGTATTGAGCATGTCCCCCAAGGCGCCATAAGTGTCACCGTAGACAAAGATTGCTTCTGGGTGGTTGCTCTTCAGCTGGTCAACAAGTGATCTGAGCCCAACATTGAATGGACCAACCATTTGATTCACACTGTCAACGCACCGGCCAGGTGGAGCAATGCCTCTTGCTAATTGGTTGGGGATGCAACCCAATGGGCCCACCCCTCCAAGTAGGAACTTTCTCAAACCAAGGCTCGAAAGTGCCTAGAGAGAGAGAGAGAGAGAGAGAGAGAGAGAGAGAGCATAGTGTCAGTATCCAAATGTACAAATACCTGTAAAGGGTTCTAGGATAGATGGTCTATGCTATATGCTATCTATGTATGTGTGTGCATTCGAAGTAGCAAGAAAACTACTTGGTGGAGGAGGGTTAGCTCAGTGATGATAGGGGCAAGCAGATGACAACGAACGCAAATATTTATACTGAAGCAAGTGAAGAGTCCATAGAAATACTAATAATGACACCCAATACTGCTACAAAACCATGTAAAGTAACAACAAAAGAGTCGATTGTTACTCTACAAAGCATCCAATCTTAAAACTATTATTCTTCCATGGCAGCATCTGAAACAAAAAAAATATATGAAAAATAGCCAAATATGAAACTTCACTAAGCTGATCTGACTATCATTGACCATCCTAATAGAGGATCAACCCAGTCAATATGATAGGGATCAACGATTTAATGCTGAGATATATCAACGAGTTTAGCATAATTCAATTGGAGAATAATTGAGTTTGGGATATTAAGTATGAACACCAAAAGGCTAAAATAGAAGAAAGGTGACATTTATGTAGGCCACTTTCCACCCGTACCAACTATTGTTACTAAAAATAGCAAGAAACATATGAAACTAGACGAACAGTAACTCACACAAAACATTGATTCCCTTACAACATGCTCATTGTTACGCTCCCCATGGATAAGAATTTTACCAATTTTGATTCCCTTACAACATGCTCTTAAAGCATTTTTCCATGCTTTCCCCACTGGCATAAGAGAAAAATAGTTAGAGAATATACATGAGCACATGACTACATCAGATGGACACAAATAAATCGAGTAAAGCATTTAATTATAAGAGAGGGAAAGCACATGGAATTCTTCATCCACTGAACTGCATGTTTTCAATTTGCAAAGTTGAATTGCAAAGGCAAACAATCCAAAAGGCTGTATGGAACCTGAGTTGGACAATCGGTCCTTTGCTTTTATTCCCAAAACAGGATTAGCATAAAGAAACCATGGTTAAGTACTTGTGGAGAAGTATAACACCATCCACTGCCGCAATCCATAAAAAGCGGGCTCCACATCTCACCGGATTAAGCTGCTATGGAACTGTTTATGACTCAATGGTTAGGAGAGTTCCCACTAATTCATTTGAGGATGAATTAGAAAATATGTCGAATGTTTGTTCTATTTGTTTAACTCCATATAAAACTGGTTTAACCAAAAATCCAGGTAAGAGGTTCAGTTCCAACAGAAGTAGGCATTAGACACCCCTCAGCTGCCCATATGAAACAGTCCCCAGGTTAACAAACTCAGGCCATAATATGTGAGTTGTAATGACAAAAATATAAAAGAACAAGTGGATTGCTAGAAATGTAACTAAAATAGAAGAAAAGAAAAGGATATGTAGGCATGGACCAGTTTCCAGCTAGTTTAACAGCATTAACTGCAGACAATTGAGCGGCAGAATTGTGCAATCGGACTCTGGGTCATCATTGGGCAAAATAACAGCAAGATTTATCTGTGAGAGTCATTGATTGGATTGTGAGATCTAATATGGTTTGTGATACAAAACAAACTTATGGATCTTTATCTATGCATAAATAATGAATAATCTCAAATAATAAAAGCGTACCTTGCGCCATGATCGAGATAATGAGAAGAACTCATTTTCTGAAATTGGATTTTCTCCTATCTCTCTTATCACCCACTCTAATATGCGTGAAGTTGATTGTTACTTTTCAGATCTTGTAGATTAAGAGAGAGGACCGGAAAACCATATATATAGATAAGTCCTAAAGAGATTTCTTACCATCAAAGAAATCTAATAAAAGTAAGTTTCCTTAGTTCCCTCAAATTAGCCAACAAGAGTCCTATTTGATTTGAACTTACTAAAATTAAATCCAAGATAAATTTAGTAAAACAAAAAAACCAAAAGGGAAAAGTAACTAAATTAGTGGGCTCAAACTGTGGGTCCCAACAATGTTGCATATGTGGTCATGAGGACCACTAATGTCTAACATGGACAATATATAGCTGGATGATTGAGGGCTTTGCGTGGCTAATTAGGCATTAGGACAGCCTATATTGGATTCCTAAGGGCTATGGTCTAAGTGGGGTGGACGAGATTAGTAACGGGGAGCTCTTTCTCAACTCATCTCAATCAACCCTCATAAATCACTCTTTCTTTTCACCATTTTATCACTATTTTTGGATTTATTCTTTCACCTTTTTAAGAGGAAATGGTAAGGAAAGAATAATTAGTTTTTGCATTTGAGAGGCTCCCATTTGCAATGGGGTGAGGTGAGGGTCTCTATTTATAGATGCTTTGACGATATGGAGTGATGGATGGCTAGGATTTTGCCATGTTCTTGTAACCCAATGGCAGTTAAAAGACTTGGGCCTGTCAGAATTGAAGCACATAGCTCTTCTAGATGGCTTGGTTGGGAGGAGATGCAGATTTTTTTTATTTTGGTGGGGGAAGAGTATGGGCTTCTCCCTTTTTTTTTTTCGGGGTGGGGGAAAAGGGGGGGGAGAAGAAAGAGAGATGCGGAACCGGATCCTCTATTTGGACCAAACAAGAAAACCCTGTTTGGTCCAATCGGGGGTGCCACATGGAGAAAGGAGTTTTTTTTAAGAAGATGAAATTTTTTTTAAGTGGGATGTGACACCTTTCCCCGTATGGCACTCCCTCAACCTAATTTGGAAGAAACAGGGGATCCATTTCCCCCTCCTTGCCACTTGCAAAACACCAAGCAGAGGAAAGAGTGCCAGGTCACCTCTGGTTCCTCCTTTTCTCATTTCCCAAGCAACCACAGGATGTGTGAATAGAGGTGGGGTCTTGGCAGGTCCTACATATAGATAAAGGGTTGACACAATGGATAGGGATTGATTATGTGGGGTCCATGGTGGGATTTTCATGATCGAAGTAGAGTCAGTATCATACTGAGCTTTAAAGTTTAGTGAAAGTCGCAAATTAAGAGTAAGGTGTGGAGTTGATGGGTTTTGGGTGGTTCTGATGGATTGATGGGTTTGATCATGACACTATCAGGAAGGATTTCCCCAGTTAAATATGTAAGAATGTTAAGCAAATTGTGCTCATCGAAGTCTGGATGGGGTCTGGGTTCTTGGGTAAGAATCAATCGGGTCTAATCTCTTCCAACCAAAAGTAGCGTATGACAAGAAGTAATCTAATTGTCAGCCATCGAAGAGTCAAATCAAGGTCTACAAACAACAGCAGCAGAACATGATTTGATCACCAGGAGCTGTTGTGCGGATGATAAATCAGAGTCTCTAAGTTATGAAACACCACTGTTATGTACAGTTCTCTAGGACCATGCAAACTCTTCTTTCACACGCTTCCTCAAATTTGTGCTGGTGAGCATCCACATTGAAATTGATGTCAAGTGGTGAGAGTGTTTCAGTGCATGAGAGCAAAAAAAATATAAGCGAGTTAGATAACCTTGCTTCAAACTGTTCCCAATAAAATGATATTTAATTTAGATATGTTTAGTTTGCTTATGATAAATAGGGTTCGAAGCAATCTAACTGGCGTTAGTGTTATCAATAAGAGAACCAGAGTGAGAGGTTCACTCAATTATAGATGAACATTTTTAGGAGCCCTTAGGTGCATGTGAAAGACATGGATTATACTCCATGTCATTAGATGACTTCAACTCTCTACCTTGCTTTCGCAGTTCCGAAGTCCGATGGTTTATCTTAAGAACAAACGCCAGCATCAATATAGGATTGAAGAAACAGAGAAGATTGAGAAGGATACTACCACACCCAAGTGTTCCCTTTGTATAGCTCATGAGTCAGAAAATGACTTCCAAATGATGATGAAGTGGGTCGCTCATAAACTGACAAACAATATTCACTGCATGAGATATATTTTGCCGAGTCATGGCGAGATGTATGAGGATCCTGACTAACTTTATACGGAGTATGGAATTAGGAGCTAGATAACCATCATCTTTATGTTTAACATACAGATCCGAGTGTTTTGTCTTTTTGTACTTCCATACAATACCAAAAAACACAACAATAAAGATACTAGAAATATGAAAGAAACACCACAAAAATACTAGAAATATGCACCTTCTAATGATTGAGACTCCGCATAACCTTTTACAAAAGACCACACCTGTATAAACACTTCCTGCCAACGTGAAAATTTAGAAAAATAAAAATAAAGACAACAGTAATAACAAGAATAACTAGCCAACTCTGGTGGAGCACAGAGGATAGTCCTACTTCCGCTTCAAACTTGTTGACACAATTTAGAGGTTGAAATACCAAATAACCTTTCCCCTGTTCTACTTTGAAAGAGAATGCAAAAGGATAGAAAAAAAAAAGTTTCTCATTTACTCTTGGATGTCAAATACCACAGTACATCTGATTAGCTGATACACATTGATATTATAGGCCACATCAGCCAATAAATCAGTTGACAGAGGAAAAAATTGTTATATATGTGTTGTTGTGTGTGTGCAACACGTGTGAAGCCAAATCATCTTATTTATTTTTCCCCCTTTTTACTTTTCTTGATTCTATTTTTACTCTCTTTACCTCTTTGTTATGACTTATGAGCCATTGAATTGACTCTAATCCAAGGGCCTGGAGATTGTTACCTTTTAAAAAGCCCTAAAGGGAAAGGAAGGGGTATATTCCATTGCAGAGATTGTAAAGATTGGACAAAAAGATAAGAGAGGAGGGTTTTTTCAAGAAGATCAAGAAGGGAAGGAGGGAGGGTATTTAGCTTGTATTTTGTAAGTGGGTTCTCTAAAGCTTCACTTAGTTGGCTTGTAATCCCCATTAAAGAGTAAGAGAAGCTTTGCATTATTCTCCTATGGATGTAGGTCACATATTGACATAGATGGAGGTAGTAAAGATAGATATGAAGAAGTGCAACTTATCTGGGGATTTGTCTCAAAATAGATCGGAATGGAGAAATAGAATTATAGAGCCGACTCCAACATAGTTGGAACAAGGCTTTAATGATGATGATGGTGGTGGTGGATGTAGGTCACATATTGTGACCGAACCACGTATATCTTGTGTCTCGTTAGTTTCTCATGATGTTTTCTTATCTCTACTCTTATGGCGGTTTGATGTGTGTTGCCTTGGCTGCATTCCCATAAGCATTTGGTTGTTGATTGTGTTGGAAAATCACACTACACAGCAAGTGTTTGGTATGTCTCAGACAATACTTTCTATGTATCATACAGTGGGGTCAAGTGATACCCATATTGGCCAATGTGCTACGTAGCAGCCAAGAGTTGGTTGAACAATCAAAATGATGGTGATTAGTTTGATATCAGTGGATGACAAATTTGAGCAAAAGTAGCAATGAAGCCATCGGTCTAAGTGTGGGTTTGTTGTATTAGTGATGGTATGATTGCACCCAATTAATCTAAATCTAAATGTGAACTTGATTGAAGAGCCTCTTGAAATTAAAGGTGACTGTCACTTTCTCTTCAACCGAGTGCTATTTAAATTTGAAGCTTTTGGATGAAACTGCCTCCACAAGAAAACAATTTTTACTTAATCATCAGTCTCTACAGAAGAGCTACAGCTTTCTGCTATGGATTTTCGTAGGAGACAGGTCACAGATCACATCAGATGCGGAACGGCACATGGACATCAATCGTACAAGTCAATCTTTAGGGAATATCAAGCGCACACCATTTTATTAAGGAGAGGCAAATGGCCCGACTACTTCACATTCACAAGCACATTCACTCCTCTTTCAATTACAAATCTCTCATAAAACTAGTCCTAGATCCTAATCCATTTTCAGTAATTGAGTCTGAAACTCGTCTAGAGAGCGCCTACCAATTGAAAATCTAAACCCTCCAAAAGAATGCCTTCCTCATTATAAGATATCACCAAATTTTAATTTTATAATAGTTGGCCTGACTTCAAGATTGATCATATATAAAATATATGAATAAAATAACAAAAAATTAAGAAAATCCATGCCTTGATAACATTGAGTCATATGCTTAACGTTAGGGTAAGGTCAACTCTTAAAAGAGCAAAATTTGGAAACATCCCACAAAGAAGAGGGTATTCATTTTTGAAGGTCTAAATTTTTAGGAGGCAAGCCTCATTGTGGAGTTCCACTTGTCTCACTTATGAGAAAGTAAGTGAGACATTCAGGATCAGACTCCTTTTAGATTTAAATTTGAGCAATGTTTGTTGCCCCACTAAATAGAAGATAAGTGCTTGGATTTGCTGTGGTTTTACAATAAGATGAATTGTCCCTTTGAAATAAGTGAATAAATTTAGAAAAAGAAAAGAAAGAAACACCAAATAATTAAATCATTTTAGGTCGTATAGTAAATTCAACATTGGCCGAAATCAGTTATGATTCTGCTAGGACGTGTTTCTGCTTAGGGCATGTTTGGTAAACATAGAGGATCTAGTGGATTCCTTCATTCCCTTGAAACCATGCTATCCTCCATGATGATTTTTGAGGAGATGAGTCATTGTATTCCATTTGGAAAACACTCAAGAGGAGTTACTTTTTATAATTTAGGTGCTTTTTTGCCTTTGCAAATTTACAAAATTCAATGAGGTGAGGTGGAGACGAAGGATTCGGTGGAAGGTGGGTTCTCTATGGGTTGGGAGGATCTGAAAAATCCTCTTTCACTTTTCCTCTCTTCACCCACACATGGGTTTTCCTTGGAATCGAGAAAAACCAAAGAGGATTCCTCTCCAAGGATGTTACCCACACATGCCCTTAAGAAACTTGGTTTTTTCCACGTAAGGAAACACTCTTTCCCTTGTGATTGTTTGGTGCAACCCGTTTTATTATATAAAAACAACGAAAAGAGATTATTTTTTCCTTGGGATAGAAGAAACCTGAGTCTGACACCTCCTCCTCCCCCAAGAAATTTGTTTATACGATAGAGAAAACACAGATTTCCTCTTATGCAAATTTACAAAATTCAATGAGGTGAGGTGGAGATGAAGGATTCGGTGGAAGGTGGGTTCTCTATGGGTTGGGAGGATCTGAAAAATCTTCTTTCACATTTCCTCTCTTCACCCACACATGGGTTTTCCTCGGAATCGAGAAAAACCAAAGAGGATTCCTCTCCAAGGATGTTACCCACACAAGCCCTTAAGAAACTTAAAGTTTTTTTCCACGTAAGGAAACACTCTTTCCCTTGTGATTGTTTGGTGCAACCAGTTTTATTATATAAAAACAACGAAAAGAGATTATTTTTTCCCTGGGACAGAAGAAACCTGAGTCTGACACCTCCTCCTCCCCCTAGAAATTTGTTTATACGATAGAGAAAACACAGATTTCCTCTTATGCAAATTTACAAAATTCAATGAGGTGAGGTGGAGATGAAGGATTCGGTGGAAAGTGGGTTCTCTATGGGTTGGGAGGATCTGAAAAATCCTCTTTCACTTTTCCTCTCTTCACCCACACATGGGTTTTCCTCGGAATCGAGAAAAACCAAAGAGGATTCCTCTCCAAGGATGTTACCCACACATGCCCTTAAGAAACTTAAGTTTTTTTCCACGTAAGGAAACACTCTTTCCCTTGTGATTGTTTGGTGCAACCAGTTTTATTATATAAAAACAACGAAAAGAGATTATTTTTTCCCTGGGACAGAAGAAACCTGAGTCTGACACCTCCTCCTCCCCCAAGAAATTTGTTTATACGATAGAGAAAACACAGATTTCCTCTTATGCAAATTTACAAAATTCAATGAGGTGAGGTGGAGATGAAGGATTCGGTGGAAAGTGGGTTCTCTATGGGTTGGGAGGATCTGAAAAATCCTCTTTCACTTTTCCTCTCTTCACCCACACATGGGTTTTCCTCGGAATCGAGAAAAACCAAAGAGGATTCCTCTCCAAGGATGTTACCCACACATGCCCTTAAGAAACTTAAGTTTTTTTCCACGTAAGGAAACACTCTTTCCCTTGTGATTGTTTGGTGCAACCAGTTTTATTATATAAAAACAACGAAAAGAGATTATTTTTTCCCTGGGACAGAAGAAACCTGAGTCTGACACCTCCTCCTCCCCCTAGAAATTTGTTTATACGATAGAGAAAACATAGATTTCCTCTTCCACAGTATTACACAAAAATAAAAAGAGGATTTTACGGGAAAAATCCCAAAATATAGCCATATATCCCGAGGGGTCTTGGCAAAATGTGTAGTACTGATTAGGTTCGTCAGGCTTTATTTCCTTTTTTTTTTCAATTTTGATAGGAGCGACGCTAGCGTCGCTCTTGTCTAATGAGAACAACGCTAGCGTCGCTCGTCAATGCCTAGCGTCGCTCGTCAATGCCTAGTGTCACTCGTCAGCGCATTTTTTAATGCCTAGCGTGCTCGTGTTTGGAGAAAACAGACGACAGCGGAGGGTGATGGAGTAGGCGGCTTACCACTTGGGAGTCTGTAGGCCGCAATGGAAGATAAGTAGAATAGAAACCGAATAAGCCACAAGAAATTTGATACTATCCATCAGAGAATCAATTGAGGAAGACACTCCGTCAAAGCATCTAGAACTCCATTCTTTCTAAAGGACCCAAAGGACCGCTATAAATGAAGATTTCCATGTTATCTTTCCTTTAGCTGAACCCACTAATATCTTCTAAGCTAGCTTGGAAGAGATCTTGTAATGGGTGGGCCAACACCCAACTATAGTGGAACAACCCAAGGACCTTTTTCCAAACAGTTTGAGCCCCTTTGCAGTTTGGAAGAAGGTGGTCCACAGTCTCCACCGCTGCTAGGCACATTAGGCAAGCGTTGACAACTAACCTTCTCCATTGATATGGACCTGATCCTATCAGAGACTATCACATGAATATATATATATATATATGCAACAAAATCACCTACTGGACCCTACTATCTAGTTTTGATGTAAACAAACGATTGATATGTTGAACCCAATCCTATCCAATTAAATCCTCTTTTTGTATTGAAGTGTGGTTGTGGTTTTTTGCCATCAACTAAATGTAATGTTTCTATTGTGTTCTAATGTACGGAACAGGAAACTATAAAGATGTAAATAAACAGAAAACTGCACACTCAGAATCCAATGAACATCAAAACAAGCAGCTGAGAAAAGCTACAAGTTTGATAATCGAAATTAGTAAAAAAACTGGATAAAAAGATATAAACGAAATGGGATTTCAAAGAATTATAGTGGAACCACCTAAGCTAAAGAACTCCTACATACTCCCAAGTGGTAAGCCGCCTCCTCCCCCGCGTCATCTATTTTCTTCGGACACGAGCACGCTAGGCATTAAAAGATGCGCTAACGAGCGATGCTAGACATTGACGAGCGACGCTAGCGTTGCCCTCGTCAGACACGAGCGACGCTAGGGTGATGCTAGCGTCGCTCCTATCAAAGTTGAAAAAAAAACCAAATGAATACTGACGGACCTAATCAGTGTTATATATTTTGCCAGGACCCTTCAGGATATATGGCTATATTTCAGGATTTTTTCCATAAAATCTTCAAATAAAAAATACAAACCATTAAATTTATAATTTTGTCCCACGGGCATCCTTCATAGTAATAGGTGACATTGTCCTGGACTATTGATGCCCTCCCATCAAGCTTACATCATCTAGGAGAGAATTTCTCCGGGATAAACTTTTTATGAACAAACTATTCCTACATCATTAATTTAAATAGCAAGCACACTAAAAGTATGATGTTGATCCAATTTTGCAAAACTATATGCATGCCCATCGCTATGAATAAATTTGAAAACCTCTACTTACCGTTCTAGTTGAATTGAAAGCAGAGGTAAAATTGTCGTGAGGGATGGATGCACTTGAATATCCCCCTATATATATATATATATATATATAACAATTAAGATTTGGGCCTTCCTATTTTGAGGGGGATGTAGGCATATTAGGGTTGCTCATGGGCCGGGCAGGGCCTAGATATATAACTTGGGCCCATTTAATATTTCGGTCAAGGTAGGATTAAGTGTTAGGAAACCTAGATCCTGACAAACTGCAGTTCGAAAGAGGAGAGCTTATAATTTAAGGATTATTTGTTCAAGAAATTGCTAGAAATCCAATAAAACTCATTAAAAAAATTGCAGTTTGGCTCGGTCCAATCACTAAATGGGGGAGCTTGGGCCTGACATTTAAGGTTTATTTCAAACTTGGGCCCGATACGGGTCTGCGTTTCTAAAGTCAGGCCAAGCCTCAACTGGTCTGATCCTACCTAAGAACATCCCTAGTTTCACCGCGGATTAAAGGTAGGCCAAATATCACTACAATCTGATGATTGTAACTATAGTTCAAATTTTAAAAATAGTGCATAAACATTAAAATTTGGAGTGCTTAACCGATAGTCATGGTCATCAAATCATAGAGATCACATGCTTGTCGGCCCTGGTTCACAATAACACTCTACAATCCCCACTCTTACTTTTGTGATAAGCATGCATCCAAGTGGTCCATAAATGGAGAATTTGTTGATTCCGGGCCGGGCCGACTTTTCCCTCTTTATATGTCTCCCTTATATTTACTATGAACACGTATCATTAATATTTTAAAAACATCCCAATACTATTGCCACACCCACTTGAATGATATTTTCCCAATAATATCCTGATATGTTCAACATATCATCAAAATTGAAAAGCACCAAAATAAAACTCATCATAATCTCTGATTAAAAAATAAAGGGAGAATTTGGAAAACCCTATATAAACTCTCTTTCAGGGTATTTTATATCCACTTATAATTATATTATATATAAATTAATTTATTCTTGTCACAAAGAGATCGTGGATGGATGTAATAAAAAAAGATTTGAAGAATTACAACTTATCTGAAAATTTGACTTCTGATAGATTAGAATGGGGAAATGAAAATTATGTAACCGACCCAACGTAGTTGGGACAAGGCTTTGATGATGATGATGATATTTTTTATATAACATAAGAAAGTCAAAATTTGAAAATATCCCAACATTTTCCCAAGATAATATTTGTGACCATGTGCAACAATTTCAATGTGGGTCCTTATTGTAAATCCTAAGGTGGGGCCATGTTGTGATTTTTAACGTGGGCCCATGTTCTAATTTTTGAGGTGAGTCCAATGGGCCGTATCTCTACACCTTTGACTCGCATCTCATCTTGTGTCATATTGGGCTGGCAGTTCTACTTTCGCAGCCAACAAGGAGCACGTGGGACCAAATCGGTGGAAGAACGTGAGATTGGAGAGCTAAAATTCTATTGAGCATGCATTGAACCACCCCTCATCATAGGCCCGGTTCAATAGAGAATAAAATGGTGTGTCAGCCTTCCTTGTCACTATCAACTATAAACAAATTGAGTCATGTTTCAATTATGAGCTAGTCGGCCCTGGAATGAATGATTTCATTATCTCATATGATTGCAGTGGCATCATATTGCTATGAAACCAGTGCAGGATGCTGCCTTCCGACAACGGGGAAACCAGCACTGGACTTCTTTATCACTGGTCTCCAGACTCGCAACAGCACAACCGGAGAAGTTGTCACCAACTGCAAGCAGAGTGGCTTCTACATTAAAGAGGTTGGTTTCTTAATCATAACTCTTGAATGACTAATGCCTACTAATTATCACCTCTCACTAATCTTGCAGTAGTTGTATACTTTTGAGTCTCTAGTAACTGAAGCTTTGTTCATTCGATGATTAGTAGTTGGAAAATGTTGGTTCGAGCTCAAACACTCATGGTGTTTACTTATGTGCGCATCTTGTAGACCTTAGCGATGAGTTGTATGCATATTGGACCAACATCAGATGCCCAAGCACCAACCCACTCTCCAACTGGAAGAACTCATGGAAGACGAGCGGAGTTTGTTCCGGTCTTAGTGAACACGATTACTTCAAGACTGCCCTTAACTTCAGAAAAAACCTGAATTTGCTCTCCATATTCAAGAAGAATGGTATAACGTCCTTCTTAATTACAATGAGATGAAATGAGTTAGTATAGAAATTAAGCGAAGCAGGCAACATTAAGATCCTTGACAAACGCAACAGCAAGATTTAAGTTCTAGCACCACCTCTGCAAGGCTCACACCCAAAAGAAAAACTAAAGTAACATTTCCAATTACTAAAAAGAAAAACCTTTGTTGTGCATCCCCTTCTATAAAGTTAAAAAATGATCAATTTATAATAGATATAGATTTCAAATTTAAAAGGAAACTAAAAAAGTCTAATAATATGATTTTATCTAGTAGAAAAGATTTCTAGTCCAATCCCACCGGGTTGAAGCGCATGTCAATGAATAATGTTGACAGGATTCTTCTGTTAGCGTTACAGACATCCAAAGCTTTCCCTGTTTGTCTTGACCAAAGCCCATGTATAACTCACATATGCTTTCAGAAATGCAAGCTTAAGGATATGTTCGTGCAACAAAAGAATTTCATAATGGTGAGAAAAATTATTTTAATTCTCCGTGAAGCCTATTCTTCCCTTGTTTGGTGCTACCGTTTTTGCGTGGAAAAGGAAAGAATGATGTTATATTCAGTAGAGAGGATTTCAATTTCCTATAACAAGGGTCGGAATGTGGATTACCTCTCTTCGATGAAAACGAAAATCTGTGAGGCACGTAATATTCTTGTTGCCCACACCCCTGATTTTGAGCCACTATATATAGTGCAGAAGTGCAAACTCATTTCTGTCTTTGGAACTACGTGGTGTAAAGTTATGCATATAGCATGACATAAAGATATTCATTGCTTTGTATTAGTGTTTTTTTTTTTTGGCTCTCTGGCCGGGAGGAAGGAGGTTCAAACCTCCCACCAGGGATCGTTCCCTGATGGGAGAGATGGGATCGGGATGCCTTACCAACAGCCCATCCATATGTTCCATCGCTTTGCATTAGTTGTTGAATGGTTTGTTTTATAGAAAATTGTTCGGTGGCCACCACCATAACTTTTTTTTTTTTTTTTTTGATAATAAAGATAGAGATGAGTTTCATTAACTGGGAACAAAATATAAAGTATACAAAGTGACATCTCTGGAGCACCAACCCACCATTTCGGACAGCTCACAGAGACGGATGGGGGGGTGGGGCGCGCCTGGGAAGAGTCCTAAAATGCTACAAAGAAAGCATGGTAACACGTCTGTGTTTACAAACACAAAATTAACAGCCCTCGCATAATCAAATGATGACTCCAGAAAGAGATAAATTCAACGCTTGAGATTACTGGAACTCATGAAGGAGGCTCATGCCTTTATCGAAGATGACAAGGGGGCAGACTTCGGTGCCATTATGAATAAAACTGTTACGGGCATTCTAGATGGACGACGATAACACCGCCCATTCCTCCAGTCTTCTTTGGACAGCACCTCCATTAAGGACTTTGTTACCAACTGAAACTCTTCCATGGAGACGTGACATTTCTACAGCTTGGCGTTAGACAAAGACCATACACTACTTACCATTGGACAGTCCCATATAATATGGGTCATAGTTGTAAGGAAATTACATTAAAGTCCATTCCTTGGACCACAAGTCCTTTCCTTTCCTGAATTGTTGTCATTATAGGAAATCTGTTTTCTTAGGATACATGCTATTCCTTACACAAAAAGGTTTCTTAATGAGATGTATTCCTTACTATTCTCTACCTTGATGGATGGTTGAGAATAAGTCTAAGGAAACCCTAATTGGAAATTCGGTCCTCTTTTCACCTATAAAACAAAGCCTTTCGTCCATCACAAAGGCATTCACGAAAATCAACACATTAAGGTTTTATAGGCAAGGAAAGAGAAACCGAAATCATTCACATAGTCTCTTTCTCGACGGATCACAGCATCAATCAGCAACAGCACTAGACTGCAGGATCAGAAAGCTCTCTGCATCAGGATGTCTGGAGGTACTCTTTAATTTATTTAAGATTAAATCCTACACGTGATTATCATGCTGTTCACGATCTTAAGGTTCATGTTAATAATAGTATAACAATAGTTTCCACATTGCCTTCACAAATACAGCATCGAGGATCCTCAAGGATTTTCCTTCTTTGAAGATTCTGTTTAGTTGGTAAAGCTTCATTACAAGCCTGCCAGAGGAAATGACGAACTTTACTCGGAATTTTTAATTTCCAAATTCTTCTCCACATTCCTTTTAATTCCTCTGCATCCGAGGCTTCCCCCTTCTCTTTTACCTTTTGTCTCCTAAGTTCCAGCGCATAAGCCTAGCTAACTAAGTATTCTTCCGTGGAGGTTTCATTCCATTTTATGTGATCTGGTCTATTGAGATTTCCCAATACCATTTGTTTTATTACTCGAACTGTCTCGGCATCAAGAGCTCCAATAATGATAGACTCATTCCACCAGCTTTGATTTTCATCAATTAATTCGCTCACAAGCTTCACATCAGGCCCGTCTGGATTTCGGCCTGGAGCCACTTGTCTTCCTAGATTTTAATGGTCCTTCCATCTTCAATTTTCCAGATCCTACCTTCATGTAATGTGTCCCGAGCCGTGAGGATGCTACGCTAAATGAGAGATGGATTTGTACCGATCTTGAATTCCATAAAAGAACATTTCGGGAAATATCTGGCATTGCAAACTCGATAATGCGTGTTTTGAATGAGTCTCCACCCTTGCTTACCTAAAAGAGCTAGGTTGAAAGCATGAAAGTCTCTGAATCCAATTTCCCTATCTTCCTTGTGCGTGCAAAGCTTTTGCCACTTTTTCTAATGGATTTTTCTACCACTGCTGGAGCTGCCCCACCAGAACTTTGCGATCATGGCATTTACGTCATCACAAAAACTCTTTGGTAGTTTGAAGCAGCTCATTGTGAACATGGGAATGGATTGAGCAACTGCTTTAATCAAAACCTCTTTTCCCGCCTTAGACAAAAGTCTCTCATTCCAACCTTGAAGTTGTTTGGCTATTCGATCTTTGAGCCCCAAGAAAGCACGTTCTTTGGACCTCCCCACCATTGCTAGCATCCCCAAATATCTTTCATATTGTAGAATTACCTGAGCACCCCAGATCCCTTGAATTTGCACTTGAGTATCAACCCTTGTATTTTTGCTAAAGAAAATAGCTATTTTCTTCAAATTGATTTTTTGGCCTGAGGAATGTTCATCTAAATCTAGCACCTCCAGCAAATGCCTGCACTCTTCTAGATTTGCTTGATAGAAGAAGAAGTTATCATCTGCAAATAGCAAATGGGAAAGCCTTGGGCCCCCTCTACTAATGGAAATGCCGCTCAGTCTTCTGTCTCTATCTGTTTTCTAAGAAGCTCTGCACAAAGAAGAAAAAGGTAAGAGGACAGGGGGTCCCCTTGTCTGATGCCTCTAGAGGGTAAAATGTAGCCTTGCGGCTTCCCATTGATGAGAACAGCATAAGATGGAGTTTTATTACATTCCATCACAAGATTGATCCATCTAGCTTCAAATCCCATTTTCTGCATAATCCGTTCCAAAATAACTCCATTCCACCCTATCATAGGCTTTGCTCATGTCAAGCTTGGTACCCATAGAGCATTTCCGCCCACTTCTTCTAGCCTTCAAGTGATTCAGAACCTCATATGCAACAATGATGTTATCAGTTATGAGCCTCCCCAGTACAAATGTGTTTCGAGCATCAGAGATTACCAATGTGAGAATGGACTTTAGCATGTTAGTTACACACTTTGAGATAATCTTCTACAGTACATTGCATAGGCTAATAGGTCTATAGTCTGATATTTTTGTAGGGTTCTTAATTTTTGGAATAAGTGCTATGTGGGTGAAATTCACTTTTCTCAACATGTGACCCGAACTAAGAATAGATAATATAGCGTGAATAACATCTTTACCTACAATATGCCAGAATTTTTGAAAGAAGAGACAAGACATACGATCCGGGCCGAACGCTTTTGACGGGTGCATTTGAAAGACCGCTTGTTTGACTTCAACGACTGTGTATGGCATGAGGAGCTTCCTGTTTATATCGGGGGACACCACACCTTCAACAGCTTCCATGGTCTCATCTATCCGGTGGGGATCACTGCTAGTGAGCAGCTCTTGAAAATAATTGGAGGCAATCTCACTCAACCGTTTCGTCTCTGTACACCATTGGCCATGAGGATTCAAAAGACTAGTAAGCCCATTATTTTTCATCCTCTGTGAAGCGCTCTGATGGAAGTAACGCATGTTATTATTACCCACCCTCAACCATATTACTCTTGATCTTTGCTGCCAGTGTAGCTCATCTATCAGGAGCAGCGGGTTAATCTCTCCTCTCAGGGCTTTGATATGATCTCGGTGTTGCCCATCTCAGTTATCAAGCGTAAGAGCTTCAATGGTGTCCAACCGAGCTTTAACCTGCGCATACACTCCACCAAACTTCTGTTTACTCCAGTGCACCAAACCCATCCGACAATGCTTGATTTTTTTAGTCAAGCGGTACATCGGACTCCCTTGAGTTGTATCTTGATCCCATAGACTCCTAACCACATACTCACACTCTGGGTTCGTTAACCATTTTTTCCTCAAAACGGTGCTGCCTTTTCTTTCTTCCTTGAGCCGATAGTTGTTGACCCACCTCAATGAGAATTGGGAGGTGATTAGATGTAGGAGACGAGATGATTGACTCTACTATTTGGAAACCAATCGGACCACAACGGGGAGGAAAAAGGTCTATCCAGCCGCTCTTGAACATTTGCCGCTCCAATCCTATTATTATCCCATGTGAACTCATACCCATGGTACCCATATCAACCAAATTGCACTGGCATAACACCTCTCTAAACTCCCACATCCTTTTCAAGGATCTTTTATGGCTTCCCCTCTTCTCTTCTTGGAACATAATTTCATTAAAGTCGCCACAGCAGACCCACGGAAGTTGCGCCAACCCATTTAAATGATCAAGCAATGCCCAAGATTCCCACCTCCTAGAATCTTCAGGCCTTCCATAGAACCCTGTCAGACGCCAAACTCTACTATCCTTGTGCCGTACGTGAGAGTTAATATGGTGGGAGGAATAATTTTAAATCTCCAAATTTATCTCGTCCTTCCAACTTAATGCTAATCCCCCACTTCTTCCTGTGCTAGGAACCTTAAAGACACTGTTGAAACCCAAAACAACCCGCAACCTTTCCAAGCTAGTAGCGCCGAGTTTTATCTCCATAAGAAACAAGACACTGAGACCTTGAGATTTCACCAATTGGTGAAGTGACTGAACTGCATGAGGGTTCCCAAGCCCCCTGCAGTTCCAACTTAATATTTTCATTGTGATCGGCAGGGCTGTTGACCAGTCGTCGATGCTTCCAAAGCCCCATCCAGCACCATACAATCTGAAGCATTTTTTAGTTTTTTACTAACAGGAGATTACATGTTTGGGTTAGTAATTTCATCTCTTTCCCTTTTGTTTCCAGACTTCACACCTTCTGTGATTTTTCCTCCCGTCTCGGTTTACATGATAGAAGATTTTCCATATCTTTTCCATTTTGATTGAGCCCTTCTGTCTCCATCTGGCAAAAGTTGAAGGGCACCCTTCACCTCTAGTACTCCCACGTGTCCCATCTTAGTGCCCATCTTCACTCCATCCCTTTTAGTAGTATTATTGACTATATGTGCCCCCATTGAATCACTATCCCTTGTTGCATACACTTCAGCCTTATCACTGTATGCCTTGGTAATAGTGTCAAATGTATCATGAGAGGTAGAGTCAAACTTACCTACTCCAATGTGAGCTGTACCACCAACCCCGTAGATTTCCTCAATTGCATGCCCATACTTCTGCTCATCTAAGATGTTAGTTTATCTTAGCTGGCCTTCCTTCACTGACCCCACATGCCTTTCCATTGGTGTAGAAACCTTTTTTGCCACTAGAGTTGTCTGTTGCCCCTCCCCTAAAGCCAACTCTACCTTAGCTTCCTCATTAAATGCTATTGATATGACCTCACTAGGTACCACCATGTCAGCACATTGTTGCTTTACAACCTTACCTGTTACAACCGATAGACACTTATATGTGCAACGCTTAACCGTAAGACTACGGTGTCGTCAAGTAGTAAAGGACTAAAAGAGTCCGGATTATCATTCCCACGAAGAGAGGATGGGAGAAGCAATGAATACAAATTAAGTGAGAGTTGAACTAAGATATAGCTAATATAGAAATTGAAGTGAGCAATTAAAACTACAGAACTATGAGTGAAAAATGTAATTAAACTAATTGGAATGTGAAATAACAACCAAACTACTCTAACTAACAATTTAAAGTATAAAATTAATAAGGTCTAACAAACTACACTAAACTAGTGGATGAGTGGTGGTGGAAATGGAAGATTTAATGTGAAAATGTGGTGTGAAATGTGTAGGGTTTTAAAACAAGTAATTTGAAATGTAGATCTAGCAATTTAGAAGTGAAATAACAAATCAAACAAAGACTTAAATTAACAACAATAAAAAGAAGAGATTAGGCAATCATAAATTCACTAAGTAAGTAATTAATTCAAACAATGCATGTTCTAATTTAATTCTCAAATCTACAATCCAATTAGCAATCTCTTGCCTAATTGGATTGGATGATATAGCAATGAAGATTATAGTAAAGAAAATAAAAAAGCCAAGATCCTAGATCATAGCCTAACTACCCTAACAATTAATCATTAAAATCAAGCTACAAAAGATCAAAGATAAGGACTTTAGAGCATGCTATGTGAGAGAACTTAATCCAACTATAAAGCATCAATTGAGATTATCAAAGCATCAAGTGTAGAGATAAAATATGAGAAATGAGAGAGATTAGCACAATTAGATCTAAAATCTACTAAAACAATCAAGGCACAAGTAGGAAATTTAAACTAGAACATGTATGTAATTGAACTAATCCCATTACTTAGCTTCAAAAGGAGAGCCTAATCCAAGAGCTTTAGCCACTAAACATCAAGAAAGAGCTCCAAATTTTCATTAATGATCTTCAATTAGACACTCTCTCTAGATTAGTTATAAAAAAGCTCCTAATTACGATCTAAAAGTAAAAATAGAATTGCAAAAAGACTAACTTGCCAAAAGATATCCTCCCTTTCACTCTACAAATACATTCTAATTTATAGGAACATTGAAGACATCTGATTAGCTCATGGTTGCAATTTTACTCTACAAATACATTCCAATTTATAAGAACCCTTCATTTTAGAGGCTTTTGTTTCGCTCATCTCCTTTCAAAGCCATGGCAAGCTTTGATGGGTGGAAAGGTGAGTTGATGTAGTTGTTGGGATTTGAACTCATAACCTATTTCATACCAACCCAAGCTCTAACCAATACACCAACCAATCCTTTGTGTTAGAAAATGACTTCTTTTATCCTTAAAGTTTTCTTCTCTTATTTTGGAATTATTCAACTCTTCCTAAAATTTCTTCTTTATTGAAATCTCTTCTTGATGCTTTGGGACACTAGCCGGAAGGTTGAGATAGTCGCGGGGTCCACCTATACAAGAGAAATTACATAAAAATGCGCTATAAATAATCGAATTTATGCATGATAATCTGATAATCCGTTAATGTGATAGAATGATAAATCTTTGTGTAAAGCAAATGAGATGCTTATGAGATGCCGATAAAATTCAACTGATGAGAGGTAAAACATGCAATATTTAACACTCATTAACTACCTCTCCCCCTTCTGTGTTGGCCGGTGACTTTGGACCACCAACTCCACGGCCAGTATTATTCTCACATGGCACGACGAGCTTGCCATTGAAAGTGGCTCTCAACCATTCCCCATATTGAATTGGTTCCTCCTCTTCGCCGTGACTTCTATAAGAACAAACCTTCAACTCGTGGTCGAGCTTCCCACACGCATAACAGAAAGTTGAGGGCCTTTCATGCCTATAATCAACCCAACACCTCTCCCCTTCCGGACTAGTCATAAGACTACCCCTGCGTAATGGCTTATCTATCGGACCTTTTACTCTAATTTGAAGATACCTAGGTTGCTCTGCTACTCCTTTCCACGCATCACCAGCTATATAGTTACCTATTCGATATCGATATCCACTCCCACCTGCTCCGAAACCAAATCGAAGGGTAAACCCCACACCTGGATCCAAAATAAGGAATGAGTGAACTACATACTCCTATTACTAAGCCCCCTTTCCCACCTACGGATAAGAAGGAGATTGTTTTCAAAACTCCATGGGCCATTGTCGAGCACCCATTGTAGTTGGAACTCTGTCGGAAATTTGAACTAGAGAATATCATTCCCCACTTCCAGCACCCTAAACTCCGGGCCCATTTTCCACACCATTCTCAACGTATCTCTCGCCACTCTCCGATTAAAGGGTTTCCCTGTGAGGAACTTTCCAAAAAGGCTAAGAGAGCACTCCCCAAGCATGTTCCCCCTTTTCTCTGTCGAGATAGTGATACTTACTCCTTCATCTTCTGTAAGTTTGATCTTCTGTAGTCCCTCAATCACTGCCCTTTCGCCCATAAAAATACCATAGCAACCTTCACCCTAGAATCAGGAAAGAAATAAACTCACCTAGGAACCTGGTGAGAGATAACTCGTTTTACAGAGAGAGAGACTCCTACGGGAGGAGAGAATATCAAACATTAAGGTACAATTGTTATGTTTCTCCTGATCCCTACATGCCGGTTTATTAATCCACTCAACAAGAAATAGCTTATTGTAGGTGTAGGCCTTTGATTTCAATCTGACGTCATTCCTTTATGCTTTACAGTAGCATCCTTAGCACCGGCATTGGAGGGGAAATCCACTTAGTACATTAAAAAGGTCCTCACTAAATGGTTCTTGTCCTTATAGTCTTGCACAAAAATCATTTCACATGAGTATTGTAGGTATGCATTTGCAAAACCTATGAACCATTGAAATTGCTTGATGCTAAGTAATTACTAATAAGGGCTTGTCTATTTGCATAGAATTCATAATAATTGAATACGTATAAAATCATGTCATAAGTGGTTAAAAATGAATATTCAAGGCGCATAAAAAAGGGTGCATAAACAAAAATGACCACCAAATATAACTTCTCATTTTTTATGAAAAGTGAATCAGGGGAAGATGGGAAGTAAATACCTAGTCATCACCCTAGCAATTAAAATGATAGGAAGGTCAATGTCTTATCTACGTTGCTACCTTATATACTTCATCTCTCACTTTATATCCTTCACCCCTCACCTCCGTAATACTCCTTTGGTTGAGTGGATTTGAACATGAATTCCTATTTTTTTGGTTTCTTTTTTTTTTTTTTTTTTACTTTTTAATTGCTTTTTATTTTTGAGTCTTTTTTGTTTATTTTTCCAAGGTCGCTTTTTAGGATCTTTTTTTACTAGATGTTTTTTTTAGGTTCTTTGCTTTTTGTTTTTTTTTTTTTTTTTTTTCTGTTTGTGGGAAATTTTTATGGCCAATTTTTTCTTGGTTATATTTTTGGTTCCTTTCTTTCAGAGTTCTTTTTTTTTTTTTTTTCTAATTCTTTTTCTTTTCAGGTTCATTTTCTCAAGTTCTACTTTTTTCAAGTTCTTTTCTTCTTTCATTTTTTTTTTCGGGTTAGTATTTTTCTCAAGGTTCTTTTAGTTTTCAATTTTTGGTTATTTTTTTTATGTTCTTTCTTCTTATTTTTTTTTTGAGTTTTTAATGTTTTTTGTCAGGTTCCTTTTTTTGGGGTTTTTGTTCTTTTTTCTCAACTTCTTTTTCAAAGTTGTTATTTTAGTTAATTTCTTCTTCTTCTTTTTGGGTTCTTTATTTCTAGTTTCGTTATTTCTTTGTGTTTTATTTCCTTGTTATTGTTTGTTTTTTTAATTAATTTTTAGATCTTTTTATGTCTTTCCCCATTCTTTCAGGTTCTTTTTATTTTTCTTTGTGATCATTTTAATTTTGGGTTCTTTTTTCAATGTTCTCTTTGTTCGTGTTTTTTTTTTTTTCGGGTTCCTTTGTTTCAAGTTTTCTTTTTTTATTTCTCACTATAGTCTTTTGTTAATTTTTTTTCATTTTTTGGGTTCTTATTTTACGGATATGTTTGTTATTTTTTGTGTATCGGGTAATTTTTTTGGGTCAATTTGTTTTTGGTTCTCTTTTTTGTTCCTTTTTTTCATAGTTCTTTTTTCTTATTTTTTGGTTCTTTTTCATAGTTCTTTTTTTTATAGTTTAAATTTTTATTTCTTTTTTTTTTTTTGACTTGTATTGGTTCCTTTTTTCATGTTCCTTTTGTCTCTGTTTTCTTTTTCTTTTTTTTCTTCTTTTTTAGTTTTTTTTTTGTTTCTATTTTTTAATGATTCTCTTATTTTACATGTTTTCTGGATTTTTTATGGTTTTATATATATATATATATATATTTTTTTTTTTTTTTTGTTTTTTGAGTTCACCTTTTTTCGAGTTCTACTTTTTTTATAAAAAAAACTCTTTTTTCCCCTTTCTGGTTTCCTTTAAGTGCTTTTTATGGTTGTTCACTCCTTTTTATTTGGTGTCTTTTTTTGTTCCTTTTTTTTTTGGGTTCTCATTTTTTCCTTTTTCTGTGTTTTTTTTTTCTTTTGTGGTTCTTATTTCTGGAATCTTTTTTTTTAAGGTTTCTTTTTTGAGGATTTTACCGAAAAAACTAATTTACGTGGGCAGTGCACCAAACATGGAACTTTAGCCCAACTCACACCAAATAGGGCCCAACCGAAAAACCAACTTTTTTTTTTTTACCATTTTCTGTGTTGAGGGTTGACGACTACTCTTGCTATAACAAGTGAGGGTCGCCATCGACCTTAAGTAGGCATGTTTCTTCATCTTCTTCCTTCTTTCTCTCTTCCCCAAATCCAATCCAATCATGGAGAAATTCACATGTCCCCCCCAAGGATTACAAGAAGAGGAGATGGAGCTTAGCTTAGCCAAATTATCACCAACATTGATGGTTTGTTGTAAACATGTAATGAAAGCAATCCGTTGATGTTTTGAAGCAATGTTAGGACTGAAGGTGAATCTGGGCAAAAGCTTCATTCTTGGGACTAGTTTGGGTGATGCTCAGTTGCTCTTAGTTGCAAAATATTGTATGTGGTGTTCGCTCCTCCCCTTCAATATACGTGGGGCTTCCTTTTTGGGTCTCATGGTAGAACCGAAGTCTAATTCGGGATCCATTAATTGCCAAGTTTTAAAAGAAGCTAGCTCCCTACTTGGAAAAGGCTATACTCTTCATTAAGGGGGTAGGGTGACTTTGATTAAGGCTTGTTTGGTTAAGTTACCTATTTATTATTATTCTTTATCTAGAAATGTTTGGGACGATTTATTACAAGTTCTTGTGGGAAGAAATGGGAGATGAGGAAAAAAAAAAAAAAAAGGATGCATCTTTTGAAGGTGCAGAATGTTTTGAAACGGGAAGGCTAGAAATCATGAAGCTGCTAGGTATGAATCACTCTATTTGGTGTTGGTGGAGGTTCAGGGAGGAGGGGGACGGGCTGAAATAGAAAATTGTCATTAGGGTGCATGCATGCAAAAAGCCTTAAAAACTTCCTAGGCCCCTAACATTTTGATAATTTAGTTCAACTCAGCTCCATCTCCTCTACATGTAATCCTTGGGGTAGACATGTGAGTTTCTCCATCATTGGATTGGTTTTGGGGAAGAGAAGAAAAAGGAAGAAGATGAAGAAACATTCCTGCTTAGGGTCCACAACGACCCCCACTTGTTATAAGCGAGGGTTGCCGTCAACCCTCAACATAAAAAACTGAAGGTTGGCGTTGACCACAAAAAAAAAGTTGGTTTTTCTGTACGGATTTCCTGTTTGGTGTGAGTTGGGTTAAAGTTCCCTGGTCGGTATACTACCCACATAAAGTTTTTTTTTTTTGGTAAAATCCTCTCTTTTTTTTCTGGATTCTTTATTTTTTCCATTTAGGTTTTGTTTTTTGAGTATTTTTTTCAAGGTTCTTTTTTCTCGGTTTCTCTATTTTTGGTACTTTATTTTGTTGTTATTGTTTATTTTTTATTTCCATTTTGGGTCTTTCCCCCCCTTTTTTAGGTTTTTTTTATTGGTTCTGTTTTTTGTTTTACTTTTTATGGGTTCTTTATTATTTTATTTTATTTTTGGATTCCTTTTCTTTTCGGTTTTTTTCCAACAAACGTTGGAAAACTCCTCGACTTCACTGTCGACTCTCCTGAGTCATTTCATTTAATGAAGGACTGAGTCAAATACAGGGGAGACTCAGGCGAGTCACCTAATTTCAATAAGTTGTTTACATTTTGATCCATTTTATAGGTAGATCTTATTTTAACGATTAACATATGTTTTTAAATAACTATGAATGAGGTTTAGAGTTAGCAATTTTAAAATGATGATTGGAATGTAGTTTGAAAGTGATTGGAATCTAACTTTTACAATCGATATTTGGACTAACAAGTCATGCAATATGCAATACCTTTTCTTTTATTTTCTTTATTAAACTATTTTTCTTGCATATATAAATTTATTTATTTAAATTGATTATGATGAATGCATGTGAAGAACGGTAGTTTTATATTTTTTGAAGTATTTGACCCATTTTTAAGTATTTTTAAATTGATAAAAATAATGACTCTCGAGTCTCCATATTGACTCTATTCGAGTGAAAAAAAAAATTAATTGAAAGAGTTGAGTTTGAGTCATGACTTTCCAACCTTGGTATTAACAACTCTGTTGTATAGCTGTGAAGGAATACCCAACTTGGATTAGGAAAAGTGTAAGGACCCCGACGTTACCTAGGTCGTTTAGCATTAATAATTAGGATTAAGATTAGATAATCAAACTTTGTAGCCTAACACGTTAGCTTTAGTGTTAAAGTTAGACTCGATGAGTCTCGGAGTGATCGGAGTGCATTTAAGGGTAGTATTGGGTGCTTTGTAATTTAGGCAAACTTGAGGGGTTAGATGAAGTTTTATAAAATTAATATAGTTGGGTACATCGGGTAGTTCTCATCATGCATAACATTTTCTATGCTAGGCTTTTTGTTATCCGGCAGCTCGAAACTCACCTAAAAGCCCATTTCCAATTTAACCCAAAGGAGCCCTTATTTGTAATTCCGTGAAACCTTCTCTACAAAGCTTGGACCTTATCCCTTTCTTCTTTTCACCTTTCCCTCTCATCTCCTCCTACCTTTCTTCTTCCTCCATAACCTTCACACTATTGTGCAAGTTTATAAGGCCTAAGCCAAGCTTTTCCAAGACTCCCCAAGCTTCCAAAATAATCACCGTCATCTTCCTCCAACTTCTCCTTCACTGGCCAAGCTAAGGCATATCCAGACCTGGGCCCACTTTAGAAACACTAGCCCAGGCTCGGCCCAGACCTGGCCTAGGCCCGACACGGGCTCTAAAAGTTAGACCCTGTCCCGCCCATTTAATCAATTGGGTCGGGCGGAACCATGCTTTTCATCACTTTTTTTGGCATTATAACACTAAATAAATTAAATTACATGCATTTCTAACACAACTCGGGCCGGGTCGGACTATGGGCTTTCCATCAATCAATCCAAGCCCGACCCAATTATTAATCGGGCCCTAATTACATATCCAAGCCCGGCACAAAGCATGCTAGGCCCGGATCGAACTCTGGCTGGTCCAGCCCATGACCACCCCTACTTTCACCTTCTAGGCAAGTCAACCTCCCCAAAACCCATGTAGTGCATCCTTGTTCAAGCTAGGATCATGCATTCATGTCTTAGATATGCTTTTCTTCTTCTTTGGCATGTATAAGATTGATTGTAACTTAGATTGGTGTGGGGGCAGTGTAAACTGCAAGGACTTGGAAACCATGAGCATGGAAAAAGAGGTTTTTTGTGTAAAGCTAGTTAAGGCAAGTAATTAAGTCTTGGAAACTTGATATTTATGCTTTGTTTGTTTGATTCCAAGTACTATTCATGCTAGCCACCCATTTATGAGCTCATTTATGATAGTACGATTTGTAGATAGGGTTTGTTATGTTTTACTGTTGTTTGTGTAATGACACTTAAAATGGTAAAATGATGTGTTAATGTAAGCCTGGGTCCCATAAAAAAAATGTAAGCCTGGGATTGCACTTAGGTTATGCTAGGAGCCTAGGATCCCCATTGGATATGGAAGAGAAGAGTCTCCCAAAAACTCACCTGAAAGCGCCTTTAGGTTTGGTTTTCAAAGGGTCAGGTAGCTGGTCGTGGATTGCATTATGGCTAGCTCTCGGCTAACTTAAGGACTCCACAACTAGCCGCGAAACCTCTGTTTGGAGGTTATTGTAGAACCTAAGAGTACGTGTGATAGGGGTTGTACATCAGTGAGCTCACGGTTAGCTTCAGCTAACTGTGAAGACCCCACGATTAATCGTATGATGGCTCACGGTCGATCGTGGAACACATTTTCATAATTTGAAAATTGGGGACCCTTACCCTTAAATCCATGACCCTTGGTCTAGTTAATTAATAAATAAGAGTTGGACCAAAGGTAACAGTATGTGCGAGCTTGACATCTCCATTATGGGTTATTCGATGGTGAGCACGGGCCTTGTATTGCACTGAGGGAGTAGTAAAGAAAACCTTAGATGCCTTTAACCTTAAGAAGCACTAAATCTGTTATTTAGGCTATCTTGGGACCGCCTAGCTGCAGTGTTAGACGGTATGGACCTCACACGTACAAGGCAACCCCTAACCTTAGGTTAACTAGTGTATAATTCCTTTGACTCATGAATCAAGGACCTGCTGATAGATTAGTGTTTCTGTATATTTCATGACATGTGCATTTATCCACTATGCTCATTAGTCTTTTATTGTTTTGCTTAGTGTGTAATAGACCTGATTGGGGTTCGGATGGATTTATGCACTATAGGGATGGTGTGTCAGAGTGTGATCCGTTAGGAAGTGTTCTGAGCTAGTGGATGGTATCATAAACTACTTAGTTTGTAGTTATGAATATATTTATGTGAAACACGCATGTAGTTCCTTTTCCCTTTTCACTTTGTATGTCCACTGGTGGTGATACCCAGTAAGGGTCTAGCCGAGACATTGTGTTTGTGGGTGTGTATGGTATTTGATCCTTCGAGTTAGGCACCACTAGGTTGATTTAGCCTCCCATAGTTTATGGTACATCCCCATGGTTAAGGCGTATTTGCATGCATATATATATCACCGTTTGCAGACGAGGAGGTGGACGTAAGCCATCGGGCCGCGCATAGTATACAAGTTAATGCGCAGTCGTGTTATTTACATTTATTTATATTCTGACAGGGTTCGCCCAAGTTGCATATGTTTCTGATCGGACTCTTACCGATACCTTAGCCAGTGTGGAGTGCTATGTTATTAGAGTCTGTAGGTTGGATTTAGTTTTTGTGATTCTCACGGTATTATAATTATTCATGCTTGTTGGCACGTAAAAAAATCATAATGGCACCCCAACAGGTCAAAATCAGTCAAAGGCAAGTATGAAGGTCTGCATTATAAGCAAGGGGACCATAATGCCACATTCAACCAAAGGAAGCTCAAAAGAAGTTCCGAAAACCATTAGAAGCTCAAAGGGTAGCTCGCCACTGAAGATCAACTCCATTTTCAAGAACTTCATAATGCTTAGATATGGATCTCAATAGTAGCAGTTGAATTAGCTCTAAAAGTCAGATCAAGGTGAATCCCACTCCAAGGTCAATGGATACACATTCAAGGTTTCAGAGCAATCGAGGGTCATTTGGCCAGGAATCCAGCCCAAGGGACCCAAAACCCTAATTCTCATATATGGTATGGGATTCTACATCCCATTAACTTCTAAAGGTTAAGAATTGATTCAAAAGGTCAAACACAAGTTCAAAAGACATGATTCAAGGTTTCAAGTCAAGTCAAGACCATTTGGGCTCAAGTTCAAGCAAGGGGTAACTAAAGTCAACCTAAGTCAGAATTGTGTAGACATGGAGGGCTAAAGTCCACTTTGACTAGCTTTCAAGACAAAATTCACCTCAGAGTCCAAAAATAAGTTGCAAGGATGTCTTCCTAAAGTTTGAAGGCAGTTGGAGGTCATTTGGACCTACTTCTCATATATTGACCCCCCATGTCTGAATGGCTTTCGAACATGGCCCAGTCATTTGATGAAAAGTGAATGCAGACATGGAGCCCAAAGCTCATTTCCAGAGTTCAAATGGTGATGAAACCTTCTTCAGAGTTTAAAAATCACCCCAAGAAGGATTCCCCAAAATTTCAGAGCAGTTGGATATCATTTGGGCCCACTTACCATAGATTGGGACTCCATGTCTAGAAGAAACACTGTCTCTCGGACATCGACCCACATTGGCGCCCATTTTTGAATTGTAACTCTTTGGAACTGTTGTAAATGCTTACCCACTCTATAAATAAGAGCCCTGGTAGAACATTTAGCCTCTCCAATCCCCTCCCACACTCTCCTAGAGACTTCCATTCCTTCTAGACCTTCTCTAAGTGCCTAACACTCTCACAAACTTAGAGTTTTCCAACAAGAATTCCTCCATTCTTCATATATCTCTTCAAGAAGATGAGGTTCTGTCTCTAGGTGCTGCAACATCCATCCTTAGCCTCTCAAGTCCAGTTCTCAAATTCTAGAAATGTTCTTCCAGAGGGAGAGACTGAATGCCAATGGTCTCACTAACCCTTTCAATTCAAACCCATGACTGCTCAGTCCTTCTTCTTTGCCTTTCTCACTCAAAGGAGTAAGGGTGTGTCTAAGTCTTGGTTGTGCAAGCCCTATTCTTGGCTTCATTCTAGATCTTCATACTGATACGGTCCAAAATGACATAACCTTGAACACCCATTGGTACATAAATTGATAATTCCCTTGGATTGCACAAATGCAGTCCTTGATGAATGAGTGATGATTGTTTAAGATCACTATCAGTCGAAACTAGTTTCTACCCATCTACATACTTAGTAAGGCCATCTCAAAACCCATGATAGACGCATTGTAGAGGCTTGGGGAGAAAACAGAAGAAGAAGAGAGGAAATCCCACAAACAGAGGGCCATGGCTGATTAGACAGATTGTATTCGGACATGGTCCCATAGAATCTCATCTTGCAGTCCTTTTGTCATATATCATGTGTAATTTTTGTATTTTTGTTCTTGTTTAGTTTGAAACCATCTGAGGCCGAATAGAGGGGTTGTGAAATAAAATTGTAAATAACTTGCATCCGCGAGGCTTGAAATGCGAACCCATGTAATACAGATTGAGAAATGAATGTAAAGTTTCTCTTATTTTTTGTGATAGAACTTTGTGAATTACGCGAAATTGTTTTCATAATTTTATGCCATCGGTGCTTACTCTTATGATCTCTTATCACCACTCTTCTTTATTGATGCATATTATACTGTTACTTACATTTATTTATTGGCATATTATGGTAATATGACGATGCTACATTGTTGCTTAGGTCCCGGTGCCCTCATCGAGCCAGGAGGTGAGGCTGTCCAGGAAGTTCCACTGAATGAGGGACATTATGAGTGGGGCACCGATGACGCAGTATGTGGTTGTTGAGGCTAGCGCTAGAGAGCCACATATATTACCTTTTGGGCATTTTACATTTTGAATTTATACATGTTTATTTTGTGGCCATAATTTTATTATTGACCTTAATTTGAACTTTAAAACATTTGTAACTATATATGAAGCTTATGTATTATCGTTACTTGTATTAGCTCTGCTATTATATGTTGTGTTTGATTTACCATTTGCGCATATTGTATGAATTGATGCTTTCTCAAATTTGTTTATGGTGACTGATCATCATTCATAACCTCACCGAGGACTTCGATCCAAAAATTAGGGTCATAAATGTAACTAAAAGAAATAGTTTTTTAATTGACCCCAATTCTCGCACCTTTGAGATCGGGTTAGGATCCGACCTAATCTCGTGGGTATGATAAAAAGTTTCTCACGCTCCATAAAGGCCAAACAGGTCATTCTATTCTTATTCATGGAAGAGAATAATCAATCCAAGTTATAAGTGTTCTCATCTCTTTCACCCACAATATTGAGGATACCTGATCATGTGAGATTGTTAAAAAAAGAAGAAGGGTGTGGTCAATGTATTGTATAGGGTGGATCTCACATCGATATCAATGTGTATTTGTGTGTGTAGTTGAAAATAATTAGTATTAATGTGTAAATATGTAAAATTGAGTATTTTTAAATCACAGGGGGGACAGGTCGGACTTGAAAATCCTCAAGAATGATAATCTCCGAGGTCCCAAGTTCTCGAGATTTACAATTGCTAAACATTAAAAATTGGTGAGGAATATCAGAGGATTTGGTTGCCAAACATGATCTAAAAGTGACCATTCACTTCACTTTAGTGAATTTTCCAAATAGGCCTAAGAGATATTAATCCATAAAGACTTCTCTATTAAAAATCCATTAAAAATATTAAAAAGAATACCTGTGATCTTGAGGGTTTGTTTATTTATTAGAATTTTTTGCATGAACTTGTCATGTTTTTTTTTTTTGAATATGATTGGACATTTGTCTCGTAACATTTACAAATGTCATGTTTCATTACAAGCACTTCAAGATTCCAACAATATGAAAGGTTTCAAGAATTCAAGCCCCTAAAAAAATGGAAGAATTTTTTGTTTAAAGTTAAGTTAGTCCTTTCATTACCACAAAAGAAATTTCTGAAATTTGTGGATGTTCAAATAAAATGGAGCATTTAGGAATCTCACCATGTTTGAAAGTTTCAAAATTCGAAAAAAATAAAAAATTCTATAATTTCAAGTAAAGAAACAAGACTTGAAGTAAAAAATATTCTAGAGGAAACTACGAAAAAAAGGACCTTAGATGGCCACTAACCGAAAAAGAGGCCCCTAGTCAGTATTACACGGAAGTGGTCCCTTGTGACCACTTCCGTTTTTTTTTTTTTTTATATTAAAGATTTAAACGTGCGACGACGTCGTCGCTTAATATCTCATCTAAACGTGTGACGACGTCGTCGCTTAATCGCCTGAAGCACTATTTTTCCCATTTTCCCCTTTTTCCTCCCATCGTTTTCCCCATTCCTCCCAATGTGTGGTTGCCCTTGCGCTTGATGGGATCATTTTCTAAGGAGTAGATGAGGGCTACAAACATAACGCCCGGAAATATTATGTACTCAAAGATTATTGCAAGCTTCGAGACCAGAGGCTCACCTCTCAGAAACACCTTGAGAAGATGAAGAAAATCCCTTGAGTTTCTGGTTTCTGTGGTTGTAGTGCAGATTTGTTCCAGGCCTTGTTGTAGAAACAGGAAGAACAAAGAGACGAAGAGGGTTGGCCTCTGTCGAGGACGCGCAGGCTTTGTTATAGAAGACGACTGGAAAAGGGTTGACCTCGTGCTGCATTTACAGATCAAAGAGAACTGGGCAGGAGATTTAGGCCACTGCATGCCTGTGCAACAATGGGATTTAGGTATACAAGGCGATTTTTATGATATGTGAGAGATGAATTGTGATAGGAAAGAAGAAGGGGAAAATGACGAAAATGGGGTTAATGACGAAAATGAGGTTTCAAGTGATTAAGCGACGACGTCGCACGTTTAAATATTTAATAAAAAAATGAAAGTGGTCATAGGGGACCACTTCAGTATAATATTAACTAGTGGCCTCTTTTTCTATTAGTGGCCGAGTCTGTTTTTTTCGGTGGTTTCCTCTGTTCTAGAGGAAATGCACACTTATCCGGTTATATTCGATCAATGGCCGGTCTTCATCCCCGTTCCCACGGACCTAAGCGGGCTTCTTTGGTCATTACAGTAATTATGCACCAAACATTGGCCATTTTTATGCTCCAAAGAAGAAGAGAAGAAAGGGCCAACAAAAGAAAAAAAAACAGACAAACAGAATACCTGACCGTCACTCCATTCGATTTCATTTCGATTTTCCCTTTGCTGACGTCTCTCTCCGCTCTCTCTAGGGCTCTACTCGGAATTCTTCCCCCTTGTTTTTATTTATTTATTTATTTTAAAACCTTTCCATCTCCAACGACGACGAAGAGATCTCCATGGCCGGAATCCGATGGCCGCCGGAAGATTCCGAGCTCTTGCAGGCTCGAGCTCCGTCCACGGCCGATCTGATCTCAGACGATGATCGATCCATTGCCGCCGACTCGTGGTCCATCAAGAGCGATTATGGAAGCACGTTGGATGACGAGCAGCGCCATGTCGACGCCTCCGATGCGCTATCAGCCGGCAATTTCCGAGCTGCATCAGATTACAGGTCTTTTGATGATTGATCTCTCCGTATTCTAATCCTATTATTTCTTTGTTTGTGATTTAGTGGGGATCCTGTTTGAAATGGGGAATACAATGCCTTAGATTCGTCCATTTGGATTCTTCCGGATCCTGTTTTTTTAAGAAGCTTCTTTCAGGGTTTTAGAGGAGGAGGAGATTGTTTTTGAATCTGGGGTTTCTGATTTTGCTGTTGTTTGAGGCAAAAACACTTACTTTCGAGTGCGAGAATGGATATCATTTCTTAGAATGATCTGATGAAAATAATGGAATGCGGTCAAGATTGGAATTTGCAATTCTGATTGAGTGCAAGGTGATAAGGATATATTCATGTTGACCTACAATTTTATTTTTATCTTTTTTTTTTAAATTATGATTTCTGCATTGTATTTTTGGGCATTCTTGATTGTACATAGTGAAATCATTTCATGTTCTTTGATTTTTTTTTTTTTTTTTGCTATGCAAGTCATTTGAAATTGAATAAATGTTATGCAGTTGTTATTATTATTATTATTATTATTATTATTATTATTATTATTATTATTATTATTCTTTTTATAAAATTGATATGAAATTTTTAGTATTCATTTTGAACTGGGTATATTGGTATCCAATCTTTTAGTGATTCTAAGAATTGCTGGAAACTGTCTTTCTGGAGCCAGTTCTGATAAGGAGGAGCCGGATGCGGAGGTGGAGCCATCAATGTTAGGTTTGCAGAGCTATTGGGACGCTACATATGCGGATGAGTTGACAAATTTTCATGAGCATGGTCACACGGGTGAAATTTGGTAAGTACTAGATAATTTCCATCAGAGATATGATTGAAATCCCACTAAAAGATCACAAGTTACACAGGAAAACGATTTGTCATTTGCCATGTGCTGACTGCTATGTGATCATCAAGACCATTCAAACTCTGATAGAACATAAGTCAAAGCACTTTTTTTTTTTTTTTTTTGCTTTACAATTATTAATTTTCTTTTAACTGTTTATTACTTTTTCAGAAAGAAGCTGTTTATTCTTTATGGTGTATATTCTTGAATATGTAGTGTTTCATCACATCATTATATGTTTTCCATTTTTTTTTTTTTTAAATATGCAGTGCTCCATTGCATCTTATCTGGTTGGCTTTGCTGAGTGTGATGGGAATTTTGTATGAACTTTCATGTTTTTTTCTTCTAAGTATTAATTTATGACCTCGTGTAATTTTTGTAGATATTTCATGGATTAAAATATGGTCAAAATTTGTTTTAAAACTCCTCAAACAAATCTATGGTGTTACCAACTTGCCATAAAATAAATGAAATCTACCTTGGAAGGCCAATGCTTGAGCCTATTACTTGTTGAATTTTTCTTATTTTTTTAATCCATTTGGATTGTTATTGTTGTAGAGTAATGCGAGAGTTCATTCCTTTATCTACAAATCTTGCTACTAGGAACTCAGTTGTAGCCTTTTTATGTCGTTAGATCAATGTTCTTGTGTACATGATGCCGCCCAGGATCTGCAGATTGAAGATGGAATAGATATGGAATGAATGTGGACAAACTCCATGAGGCGTTTACCGAATCCTGGACAGATTCAAGCGAGGAAAAACTCCACATACGGGAATTGGCGGATTTCCTCTCGGAACTCAACACATGAGTGCTCTTCCATTGAAGAGAGACTCACAACCATAACGAATCCTATAAGACTTCTTTATTGAATAATCATAAGTTGTCTCTCCTAATGGAGGGATTGCATAATTAGGTAGGGTTGGACATCCCTTTGTAGCAAGGTCAAGCTTCTTAAAAGTCCTTGAATGGAGGCTGGCTAGATGGGGAATCTTTAGGGCTCAATGTTGAATAACGTTACAAGGCAAACTCAACAAGAATAACAAAACAACCCACTCAAAGAAAACCAGCCCAAGAGTGAAGAGGGAAGCCCAGCAACTAGAACGACACACACCAAGCTATTAGTGGTCAATGTTGAGTACGTGAAGATGCAAGTTAGTTACCAATCCACTTAATACACCATCAGATTGAGTTGGACGATCAATGTGAGTTGTCATATTCTCTCTATACACAGAGGTTAGAGATATAAAAGATTCAAATTTCATTTTGGAAGATGCATATCTAAATTTTAAGGATTGATATGAGGAATCAAAGTTATCTCATAGTATAATGTTGAGATTGTGAGGGATAGAATCTAGTATGGTATGTTGTGGGTTTTTACATAGCTCGCATGATCCTTCTGCTGTTAAGTTTCACTGTGGTCACCCACTCACTCATGGTTGTGTGGTGTTGCCACCTTGGTATCACTCACATGCCCAGGGATTGATCCCTGGGTCTTCAAGTTCAAAGTATTACTCCTGACTGGCACTCCTACTCAGGGAAAAAAAAGGGTACATTGTGGGTCGTCATGATGTACATAACCCCTTAGCTTTGACCCACCTCTCAAGCTCATGATCTGAGAATTGATGCATCGAGATATTGTTGAGCGGGTGATGAAATCTGGCTGCCGTGAGCGACTTAGTGAAGAATTTTGCCAGTTGATCAAGTGAGGAGACCAAAAAACGGTGCAATGGTGCCTTGCGGTAGGTGATGATGCACAAACTGACAATCAATCTCAATTTGTGTGGTGCACACATGGAAAACTTCATTATGTGCAATGTGCACAACACTTTTAGTATCATTTTAGAGAGTAGGATTATCAATGAAGAATCCATATTATCAAGCAACCATCTGAACCAAACTAATTTTTAGGTAGTAATAGTATGCCCAAGAACATGGTATTCTTCTTTAGTAGAGGAATAAGAGGGTGCAATTTTTGTTTTGCTTTCTTAAGATATGAGAGAAGGGCTAAAATATGTGGTAACCAATGGAGAATCTGTGACCAGTGACATCACTGGCCTTGTTGGGGTCTAAATATGCTTGAAGATAGAGGATTGTTAGAAGTAAGAGTGCCCTTGTGATAGTGTTGCAAAGAAATCAAAGAATGTGTATAAAAAAAGGCCAGTCAAGGATTTAAAAACCGAACTCAAGACGTGATTCGGCTAGGGCCAAGTCCAAGTCGACTCGCCCAAGTGGGACTCAGCCGAGTTGGGTTGAGTCCATAGTTATCAATTCATGTTGTTTCAGCTGAAATGACCGAAATTTTTAGCCAAAATAAAATGCATGGTGTCACTTTTTGGTTTGACTTTTTGTCAATTTTGGTTGAAAACATGGATTTCGGCCTAAATTTACCATAATGGACGAACATTCCGAAATGACTGAAATGTTGTGGGAAATATGTCCAAATTTTGGTCTTAAAGATTGTTAACTTTTATTGTTATGAAAATTGTGTTTGAACATTATTGTGGTAAGGAATGTGCTTAAATTTTAGATGTGTATGTTATAACATTGTTTTTAATCATAATGAATTAAATGCATAAATTATATTTATATTTATATTTTATTTTTCTAACACATGTATATTTTGATTTTATTTATTTTTCCGAAATGCAACTTTGAAACGTTTCACCGAAATTCCAAATTGGCTGAAACATTTCATTTTGGAGGACAAACTGAAATGGGTTCTGAAACAAAATTAATAACCATGGTTGAGTCCCAAGAAAGGCACAAAAAAACTCTAAAAACATATAGAAAAAAAAAACAGAATAAAAGTAGAAAAAATCCTAGGAGGCCCTCAATCTATTTAAAATTTTAAAATCCTATGTAATGATACATTTTTAATGAAGGGAGGTGCTCCTATGAGAGCATCTCTCACCTTACTATGAGAGATATGGTGGGGACCCTCACATCCATATCCAATGCCAACAACTTAAATGTGAGGGCCCCCACCCTAGCTCTCATAATAAGGTGAGAGATGCTCTCATAGGAGCACCTCCCTTTAATGAATCAAGTCATTTATCTTTCCTATTTTTGAATTACTTAGGCGTTTTAACAAATTACTTCTTAAGTCTAGGAAATTGTATTAACACTCAAGACGACGAACAAGCTTATTAACAACATATTCATAGGAAATCATGGTTTACTGTAAGTCTATACTACTACTGTATATCCTACAAGACATGAATTATGATACATGGTAAAGTAACTATTAAGAGACAAAAATCATTCAATTGCAAATTAATGACAAAGTCCATATCAAGTATCTACTATCAAGTACCAACCATACCTTAACTTATTTTAATACCATGTTGAATGCCACCACAGTCAGATTATCCATATTCCTATCATAAGTGTATCTGTTTAATTTGACATTAGGCTTATCTCCTATTTGAATGAAATTTGTCTGGAGTCCATATATTGGAGGGACATTCATATTGATTGGTGTAAATTTATAGTATGTGAGCCTACAAAATTCTCATGAGTTCAAGCCTTTGAGTATCTAAACTTTTTCTTTTTAACTCATACATCTAATACGCCCACTTAAGAAATTTTAAACCATTAAAAATTATTCATCTGGTATGGGGAAATACGGTTAGTACAAACAGCCCCCACCCCTATAGTTCACACGCCCCTTGGGTTTGTACCCTTGTGAATGGACTAAGCTGTTGGATTGACTGCACACCCTTGTGAATGGACTGTACTTGTGGGCCCCGGATGATAGGGTTAGTATGATCAGGTGAGGTTAGTTTTTTGTACATAGGAGAGGCCTGTCCAGATCTTCAAATCCATCCCCCATTTCCCTTTCCAAGTGGCCCAGCAGGTGGGCTTCATAGCACGACAGGCATGGAATGCTCCATGTGAGCATAGGATAAGGTGTGCACTGTGCAACTGCGTGTGGGGGGCTCGGATGGGGAGGACGGGACGGGGCTTTGGGGGGGGGGGGGGGGGTGGTGTTGGGGTTTGTGGGGTGGGGGTGGGTTTCAAGTTCTGGTAGGGCCTATTGACCTACGTAGTTTAGAGCCCATTTGATCATCCTATCATCTTCATCTGGGTTTCACAATCCACTTGGATGGGTTTTAAACCCATGGGATTAGTGTAATTTAGGGGTTCACGTATTTTGGTCCATTTGGATGGACCAACAGTGGGCTGCAAAACCAGGTGCACACCTAATAACTGCTAATATATATAATTCTACAAAATGTCCCCCTTCAAAATAGGGCATTTATACCTATATCTAATGTCCGATGAGAGAAAAGCTGGCACAAAGATTTATTCTCCTTCTTTAAAGTGACATTTCTCATCATTCCTACATTTTCTCTTCTTTCAAAGTTTGCTTTTTACATTTGAAACTTATGGGTCTCCTTTGATGGTGCCCACTTATGAAAAAAGGATTCAAATCATTCAACTCTGATCAAATTTCACTATAATGGAGTTGGGCCCACCAAACCAATCTAATTAAATGGACTTCTCAATGGGGCCACTTGTAAAAAGAAAATAAAAAATCCAAACTAGTAAAAGGAGAAGCAATCAACCCCTTTTTTGAGAAACCCACCTTGGTAGTCTATCTGTTTTGTGATGGAATGAATTCCTATTAATAAGGAGAAACAATAGATAGACAACCAATGACTTGTTTGTTTCAAAGAAAAGGAATTAAATGTTGGGGCATTTTTGCTTTACAAAATGCCCAGGCCTTTTGTAGCACTCCTCATATACATACATATGTATGTATGTATATATGGCCTCCTCCGTTGAGCTCAAGTTTTCAAACGCTCGTGGGGCCCAATTGGGACCACACCTGGGGATTTCTTTTTCGTATTTTTTTTTTTTTTTTTTTGGGGGGGGGGGGGGGCGCAATTGCGACCACACCAATTGCGCCCCCACCTGGGGATTTCTTTTTCGTTTTTTTTTTTTTTTTTTTTTTGGGGGGGGGGGCGGGGTGGGGGGTGTGTGTGGTGGTGGGCAGCGCTTTGAGGTTGGTGGTTGTTTGGATGGGAGGATGATCGAAAAACATCTCCCCTCTCCTTACTAGTGTGTATGGTGATGGGGGCTTGGATGATGATCCTAGCCACTTGATCAATGGCCCACAAATTTTCACCATCCAAAACGAGTGCACAGTCGATCCAATGGTCCAGTCCATTCGGATAGGTGCCAAACCCCGGGACCGTTGTGTGTAAAGCCTATTTATGTATAAACTGTAAGGATCTATGTAAAGCCTAACCAATATGTTTCGAGTGATTTGCTATATTGCCTAATGTATCTATAATGGGAAAAGTGACAGTGTACCTTTTTATTTACTTCAATGGGAATTTCTAGTAAATAATATTCTGAAGTCATGAATTGCAAAATCATTTAGAGAACTGGTTGGTCCCAATTCAACTTAATTCTATTTAGCTGTGTATCTTTGAAAAGGGAAGAAATAGAAAGTTATGTGGTTGGGAT
Organism: Umbellularia californica; assembly: GCA_028538565.1. Lineage (NCBI taxonomy): Eukaryota > Viridiplantae > Streptophyta > Magnoliopsida > Laurales > Lauraceae > Umbellularia > Umbellularia californica. The sequence continues at coordinate 43,193,744 of JAPQWN010000011.1, read as the reverse complement.
ATTTCATGCTCTATTTATTAAGCTATTCACTAAACTTGATTCTTCTGCTACATGATCTGAGATATTTTAATCTTTCCAATTTGTGTCTGTCATTCCTGGCGAAATATTTTATTTTCCAAATCACAAAATGAGCAGCCTGTAAGATGTTCATTTTTCTTCTAGGTTTGGGGCAGAAGTTATGGAGGTGGTTGCAAGCTGGACCAAAAACTTATGCGTCAATATTTCTCAAGGCCGAGCACAGAACTTAACCGATGATGGTAGTTGCAAATCTGAGACTGGTGAAGAGGTTGTCAAGTACTTGTCTGGTTGGAGTGTACTTGACATTGGGACTGGGAATGGCCTGCTTCTACAAGAACTTGCTAAGCAGGGGTACTGATAATTTTTTTACTGAATTAGAGTGCAAACTATTCCTGTTTGTCATTGAGAAAAAAAGCTTACACACGAGGAAAAACCTGCTTTGTTGACTAGTAGCACCTTCAGCATGGAGTGGATAAATTTCTTTGTCAAGTGAAATATCTTCTAAAAAAGTACCCATTTTGTAGAAATGCCCATTTTCTACAAAAAATGTCCTGTCCTACAAGAAAACATACCCATTTCTACACCCAAATTCCTTTCATGCAGTGATTCTTATTTTTCTATAATCAGGAATGTCCAGTTTCTAAGGCTTTCTGATGCAGGCCGATCAAAGGCCAAGGCCCGCAAGACCGGATGACCCACTTAATGGGGTCCACATGATCTCTAATTTGGGATCCCTATCCTTAGTTTAGATAATTTCTAAATTAGTAGGTTGCTTAATTGATTTCCTTTCTATTTCATATATGATTAGCTGTTTCCTATTTAGGATTAATCCTCCTCTATATATAGAGGAATTCCCTATTGTAATGATCATGCTATAATTTTTAATAAGAGTTCAGTTCTTCTTTCACGTGGTTTTTCGTAGGATATTAGGGTTTTTGAGTCCCAGGACTCGATCTCACCGTTGGAGGTGTAGATCTTCACATCACTTTCCGAATCCTGATTCATATAACCAGAAATTTCCCTTCTCTTCCTTTACAGGAAAAAAGATTACATTTTCCATAAAACCCCTGTTTTTTTTATTGTAGTTTAATTTCTACAATAAATATGCTAATTTTAATGTCAATGTTTTTTTATATCTTGGTTGAAATCTTCAAACACCTGCATAAAAATATCAAAAAATATCAAATAAGCAAGTTTCTGATGATTTCATTCAGATTCTCCAACTTGACTGGAACTGATTACAGTGAAGCAGCAATTGATCTTGCACGGAATCTTGCTATTCGTGATGGATTCACTAATATCAACTTTTTGGTATGGCTCCTAAATTCGTAGTTGTGTTGCTCTGCCTTTATTTTTCTATATTTTGCTTATCATTATGGTTGTAAAATGTTACAATACTTATATCAATGAATAGTTTACATAAGTGATGTAACAAAAGAGGTTTCTAGCATATGGAAAGAAATGCTATTGAGCTGGTGCATAACTACTGGAATCATGTGCAATAATATTATGATCTAATACTTTGTCGGGTGAAAGTGCTTTTCAGTTTCTTTGTTCTTATTAACCAGTTGGTATCAGAGCGAAGATCCACATCTCTTTGATCCTCTTCGGTCACCAATAGGAGCCTATCCACCCATCTCCATTCCATTGTCATCATCTCAATCCAGCCGATCCATCCATACCACCCATCCCATCACCGTTCCCCAAATCCAAAATTCCCTGCGCCCAAATTCCATCCAGCCAGCCTAGTCTCTTTCCCACCTAGCAGAAACCAAACCTCATCACCTCCATCACATGAACCCATCTGCCCATCCCCCACCTTCCCTGCTATCAACGCCCCACCTATACCCAATCATAATCCCCAGCCGAACCTGCCCTCTGTTCGTTAATCCCCCAATACCCGAGCAGGAAATAAAAGAAGAAAAGAGACAACAGAATAGAGAATAAGAAGAAGAAACAGAAGACAGAAATAGTGCTTTCGAGATTTGGAGCTGATCTAGAGGCGGGACATCATAGAGTGCGAACAGGTCTGGGTTCGCTTCGCTGCTCTCTCGTTCTGAGAAGTTGCAGAAAAGAAGAAAGCAGTCAGAGGAGGTGAGGAGAGGGGTTACTTTTGCAAAAGTAATTTTTGTCAGGAAGACTTGATTCTTGCCTTTTCTCAAGAGAAAACTAAGAGAGAGAATATCACTTTCTGTGCAACATCTCTTTTCCAGCCACGTTTTTGCTCTACACCTTTTGGAAGTCACTTCATACTTTTGGTGTCTTGCATTACCAAAGATTTCAGTGGTCTTTAAAAATCTGGCCAGCATTAAATTCAGTTCATGCCAACTTGGCCCCTTTTGAAGACAAGCCAGGATAGCAGCAATACTAACATCGACGACCGGCAACAGCTTGCTGACATCAGCAAGGTCCAAAGACAGATTTGACCACAATCAAGGGCCAGATTTATTTTTGCAATCGCAAAGCCATCTGAGGTCGGGTATCAAATCCATTTTCACCTACTTGCTAGTGGAAAGCAGATTTACATATCAGGTCAGTCAGTACTTAGTTTGCATGAAAAAAAAAAAAAAACTACCTCATAAGAATCAAGTAGAAGTGGAGTCCTTATCTTCTTCCATGGAGAAATTTATTGGAGCCATTTCCCAATTATCCACATCCATCAATCAAATCAAAATTGCAGCGAGTCAAATCCAAGCAACTATTGCAAGGATGGAAATCAGACTTAACAATTTCGAAAATGATCATCATGGGAGTAATTATCGATGTACTGGACAAGAGATTGACAAAGGTTCTTACTTACTAAAATCTCAACTCTGATAAAATTTGGCTCAAAATGATCTCAATGATAGTCGCTCACGTATCATCAAGAGGTGTCCATCAATAAAAACTGGCATCAAGGCAAATATTTCGACACTTCAAGAGAAGTCTGAATTGAAATATGAAGTCTATCAAATTGAAGATGAAAATACAGAAGATCAATTTGCTGAAAATTTGGATGCAAAATCCGATTTGGAGGAAATGTCTGATAAAGATACACCTATTGAACTGGGAAACAAAACACTTGTTGCAGTGCTTTCACAAGAGTTTGCTTTCACAAGAGTATCTATCCATGGACGTCCTCATATTGACTTCATCTTTGGAGATAAATGGTGGATATATAGAGGTTGTGATTTGATGGTGAATATTCATCGATTGAAGCATCCAACGGTTTGATCACGCATCTGCTCAAATTACAGCCATCAAAAGAAGTTCTACATGAAGTTGAGCCTAGACGCTGCAATTCAGCCAATGGATCAGAAGTTCGTCCGATTGATCTTAGAACCAGCAGACATTTACCGAACTTGAGGTCGAGTTCTTTCCAAGTTGGGGAGAATGACGTACATGGACCTCAGGCCACATGTGTAGGGCCCAAGTAGCTTTAGGATATTTTATTAGCTAATTATATGTCATTAGTTTCTAATTTTATTTAAGGTATTGTAATTAGGATAGGATTCGTATCTAGTTTCCTAGTTTTTGATTAGTTTCTTAGTTTGTTAGGTTTCTTTGCCCCTAAGATTTGTTTTCCCATTTATATGGCATTATAGAAGATGATTTTTAGAGTTTTGATTAATTGAATTGGGTTTTCCTATTGAGGTGCATCCTCGTTTATTGTCTCCGCGGAGACTTTTGGGGCACGTTTGTGTACACAACATTTCCGCGGAAAGAAGAAATTGCCACATCAGCAAATTCCATAGAAATAAAAACCTCGGAAAAGGATTTCCATAGAATTTAAATTTTCATGTTTGGTGCAAAAAGAGTTTCCTCATTGAATTGGTGGTAATGTTGTTTGGTGCAGCTATGGATTCCTTATAGAAAATCAAAATTTCTTATTTGGTGATATAATTTTTTGAAGAAAAATAATATAACATGTATATTATTTATTCAACATTAAATAATATTTTATATAAAGAAATAAAAAATGAAAGAGTTGTATGGTTTTTGGGTTGAAATGGACAAGAGTGAGGAAAAGATGGAGAAGTTTTCCGAGGAAATCCATTTCCCATACCCCCCCATAGGAAACCCGTTTCCACAATTATCAAGGAAAATGCTGACGAGGCAGGAAAGCATTTCCGCGGAATTATTCCGCACCAAACACCGGAAAAAAGGGTTTTCCGCGGAAAACCATCCATTTTTCCGCGGAAAAGTGTGACACAAACATGCCCTTGAAGTGTCTCCGGCCAAGCGCTTCGGGGTCCTATTGTGCTTCGGCACTTCCATATAAGCCCTAACCCTAGGGACTATACCAATACATTGGAGTTTCGATCCTGGAGGACATCAACAGAACTCGAGGTCGAGTGCTCTCCAAGAAGGGGAGAGCTGATGCAGGATAGACCTGCCTTTGGGCCTAGCCCACCTATCCTTATCCTACTTTGAGTTATTTTATTATTAGCTATGTTTTTGTTTTTGTTTTTTTTTTTTTTTTTTTTTTTTTTTAATTATTTCATTTAGTTGGGTGTTTTAATCTTGGTCGTCAAGTGTGTTTATTTGGCCAGGATTAGTTCGAGGTTTCTCTTTTCTTATACAATGATGAATGAAAATTTTCCTGAGTGCTTTTGGGTTTCTCGGAGTTATCTCTCTTCCTCGCCCATGATGGGGAGTTTGGTGTGAGGCTAATTATCCACAGGCGAAAGCCTGACCTACCCCCCCCCCTCCACCCTCCATCTCTACCCACCCCGCACCTGGTACCCCCCTCCGCATCATAGAGGCTTAGAGTATATTTCTTTTCATGGGTGTAGTTCTACTCTTTGGCGGCTAGTTCCTTTCACGATTATGTGGTCTATTTGGATTGAAAGAAACAATAGGATTTTAAAAGGGAATCAACCCCCATCTAGGAGCTTTTTTCTAGGGTGTTCTTGAAAATTGCTAAATGGGTGTCACCAAGGGAAGAGTTAGGTTGTTTGTGATTTGATGATATTTTGAACAATTGGGAAGCTGCTCTTGGTTGCGGACCTCATGTAGTTAAGAGGTTGATGACTTGGAATAGAGGGAGGGAGGGGGAGCAATTTGGAGGTTCTCCGTGTTGGAAAGTCCCTTATCACCTAAGTCCTAAGTTGGACAGGTCTTCGTATATCCGTATGGGCTTTCCACCTATCAGCTTAAGCTTTTGGGTTGGTACATGGCTTATTACATGGTATCAGAGCGGGTTTTGATCCCATCAGTCTTGTGTCTCGTCCATGAAATCTATTGGGCCTGCACGTGAGGGGGAGTGTTGGGAAGTCCCACATCACCCAAGTCCTTAGTTGGACAGGTCTTCATATACCTGTTTGGGCCTTCCACCTATCAGCTTAAGCTTTTGGGTTGGTACATGGCTTATTACACTCCATATGTTTGTTCGTATTCACCAATCAAAGCTTATTGTGGAGAGCGACTCGTCTAGTGCTGTTTCTTTGGTCTTGGTTACTAATGGGGGTTCTTTAGAAGTACCATTTTTTTCTTAATGAGATATAAGTCTTTGTCCTTTTCATTACTAGTGAAGTTCTCTCATATTTTGCATTTGGCCAATGCTATGGCCAATGCGTTAGCTAACGAAGGGATGGATCACCTTTCTCCTTTCGTTGTTTGTGGCTGGTATAGCTCTCTTATTTTGGCTTGGTCTTCTGCGGTTTTGTCAGGTACACTTTGTAATCCTCCTTCGGCACAAACTAAAATTGATTGCAAATTTATCTATTATCGAAACTTGTTTCTAATGAATAAAAACAAATTACTCTTTATTTAATTAGAGCTTAAATCTGGTTGCTTGAAACTTTTGTGAAACATTCAGAAATAATTCTGTCACTTGAATATCATTAATATATTTTCTTTATTTGGATCTTCAAAAGATGCATGCAAAATGCATGTTATAATTTGAGCTCACTTGATGTAATCAAAGAGGTTGACCTTATTTAACTGCTTCTTAAATAAATTCCATACTCCATACAATAGATGATGATAATCTCATTGTTATATATATATATATATATATATATATATATATATATATATGGGCCAGCTCTCCTATGCTCAAGCTTAGGATAAGGTAAGCTCAAGCATGTGGTGGGGCCCACGTGGGGACCCACATGGGTATGTGGATGGGGGGATTTCAAGGAGTCCCTGGGATCTTCCTCTCTGCAAAAAATCAGCCACAACCATGATTTCTATCATCTCCATATGGGCCCAAAAGTTTAATGGTCAACAATCCATTCGGATCGATGCATGTGTGGACCGAATTGTCCTTGGACCTAGACCCTAATTTTAACATGGCCCAAACTGTGGACCTAGATGCTTCCAGTTTTCAATTTGGACAAAGGGTGCATACCAGAAAATCTCAAGTTGGGTCCGTGTAACAGGGTAGTCGGTGTCGACCCATTGGCATCTCTACCATAAGACAAGGCAGTGGACAGGGGTTGAAGTGGATGTTGCAAACATAATTGGTTCAGGTTGGAAAATGTGGATTTAAACTTGTCATGCTCCCTTTGATCAAGACTTGCTTTGTAAGATGAGCTGAATGTTGGGCAACAAAGAAGCAACCAAACAAGATATCTTAAGGTAGGAGACGTGTTTGTGATGAGTGGAGTGACATTAATTGATAGAACTTCTGTAAAGAAGTGAAAAGAAAATATACAAGTGGCTAAAATAGTGGAGAAAATCTGATATGCTGCAAGGCGCAATAGAAATTGAATGGCACCTCTGGTCAGGGGTCAGGCAAGGCCCCAGGATAAGGTGCACCTTTGGTGCACTCAGGCACTGGTGGGTGCTACTTAGGGTTTGGTAGCTTATAGTAACCTTTTTAATTAGTTTTTAAGCCCCTCTTATATCTTGCTATGTTAACTGAAGGTTTCCTATGAAAATAAACTCATAAAAATAAAGGGAAAAGAGAAGGGAAGAAAACGGAGAAAGAAGCAAGTTCTTTTTCTTAAAAGAATTTAGTTCTTCTCTGTTGTGCTCGACTTTTACAAACAGTTGTGACAGTCAACCAGTTCAGTTTTATTCTCTGTTGCAACAGTTCAAGATTTTGGTATCTTTTCCCTCCATTTTCTTCTCCTTTTCATTCTCTTGCATTGTCAATGTTCTAGTCAACCAAAACTTTTACTATGCCTTCGTTTCCCTCTGTTTTCTTCTCCTTTTCATTCTCTTCCATGCTGTGTCACTGTTACCAGTCAACCAAATTTTTTATTCTGTCTTCGTTTCTCTTTTCTTCCTCTTCCTCTTTTCTGGGTGAGTTGGCTGTCCTACTCAACCTGTTGTGGACTTAATAGTTGACCCTCTGTAACCCTCCATAACTAAAACAAAGGGTCAACTGGAACAGTTGACTCTTGCAGTTTTTTTTAATTATTATTTTCTTCTTCCTTCTTTCTTCACTTATGAATTGTGACCAGTAGTTTGTTCGATATATTGTTATTATTAATATGGTAGTAGTTAAATTTTTGGTTCCATCCTCATTTTTGTTATGCTTTATGTTTCTATTTTAAATAAGCTTATGCATGGACAATGTAGACACAAAATGGGCCAAATGGATTTTTCTTACTTAATAATGGAGTGACATAATTATAAAAGAAAAAACAAATAAAAATGCATCTACATATGTATGTATATATGTATATATATATATATATATTTTCATTTAAGGTGTGCCCCATCAATAATTAGGTTCGTGCCATGGCTCCAATAAGGCTTGGCACCTAGCCTGTGCCATGACATTTGAAAAGTCCAGGGATACCTTTTTATATGGTTTGGAAAATTCTGGATGATAGAAAAAACCCTTGTATCTACTTGGAAGCAAGTACAAAAAATTAAGAATTTGTGGGAATTGACATGTTAGATTATGAACATACTGCATAGAGGAGACTATACAGCCCACAAAGCTGGACACTAAATCGTGATGATCAGACAGTCCTAACTTTCCAATCATTGTGGCCTTTGCTTGTAAATGGTAGATCATCACACAAAATTATCTTTTTGTTTCTCAAGGAGATGCCTATTTACTTTCAGTTGATTCAAAGGCTATGATATTTTTTATTTCCTATGAATTTAGGTTCTTTCTCATGCATGTTGTGGTCATTGTAGTTTTAGGCCCAATATTGTAAGTCGCCCAGGATATGATTGCGTGCACACTATGCTAGATTTGAACAAGCAACCGACTCTACCTTTGTCTAAAAGCAATATGAACTGTCAAGAAGGCCTCTTTTCTTACAGTACTTACCAATTAATGATGTAATTGTGGTTGATTCTGTTGCTCTATTCTTTAGTTTTGTTTAATATTTAATATTTTTTCAAAAATTTAAATTAGGGTTCTATGGTGTAGATTTGTTTTTGCCCTGCTTTTGTTTTTTTCAGCATTGAATATGCTGGTTCTATTGAATTTGACGCCCTCAGTTGATGCTTTAACAGACATTAATGGTGATATCTTTTTCTACAATGTTATATTGGACGGTTGTAGGTCGATGATGTACTTGAGACAAAATTGGAACGACAATTCCAACTTGTTACGGACAAAGGGACATTAGATGCAATTGGACTGCATCCTGATGGCTCTATGAAAAGGTGACACTAATATGCCATAGTCCCCTTTATTTTCTCTCTCTTTTGCTGAGTGAAATCATATCCATGTTCTGTAGAGAATATCTGATCCAAAGGACACTTGCATATCAAAACAAATCACATTTGTCAAACTCTTTTTTATTATGTCAGCAATATTTCTTTAGACTGCTATGGATATTTTGGTATGAGATTGGTGGCAGTGGAAGTGTGCCCTACTAGATTTGACTTCATAGGAACTGGGGAACTAATGCAGCTCACTTTCTATCATGATCATATCTTGACTGCAATAGTGAATTTCCTGTGCAACAATGTTATCATGCACTGGATCATGTCATTCCCTTAGTATCACTTGGAATAGGTAATTATGCAATGCAGGGTCCAAGAAAATCCAGATCATTTTTCTGGTTAGGTTCTGTGGATAGGTAATGAAACAGAGTCCGTCTACTGTTCCCCAGTCATCCAGTCAGTTATCTTTTTGGTTCTGAACTATAAATGTTGGCTTACCTCTCTGGAAGAGAACCAAAAGGAAAAATATTGGCTGTGTTCTTTTCTAAATTTACATTTTGCAAGCCAATTATCAGATGGTTATTTTTCAAGTGGAGTGATTTCTCTTTTCTGCCACTTCCTTTCATAGTGATCCCACTGGATGGGTTGACCCAAACAGTTTAAAAAATTGTAGATTTGTTTGGTCAGTGCATTGTATATTTCCCAATTATGGAATTATAAATTATGGCCGCATTGTTTTTTAACATTTCTACTATGTTCTGAGTTGTTAGACTGGCTTTCTGGTTCTCCTTTTAGAAGTGAAGAGATGATCAACTGTATTTAGCTATAACCGTGGTCTCCATGAAATCATGTTCAGAAACATCCAACCTTTATGTCCAGTTTTTTATTTTTGATATCTGGATTGAGTTGGGAACTTGCATTGGTATTTAATCTCGTACTGTAGTAATATTTGGGCGAGCAACCAATCAAGGGGATAGGATTAAATCCAATTTTTTTCTTTTTTGAGGCGTGGCCTAGACAGTGGAGACATCATATGGATTTACTTTATTTAGTGGTGTAGCCGGGAAACAGTATTTTCTTGCAAGAAGAGTTTTTGATGAATTCTGGTCCAACAGTTGCAAATTACAGTTGTGTTCCTATTTCCTCTTTTTACAGGATCATGTATTGGGAGTCACTGTCTAAGCTGATTACTCCTGGTGGTATCCTGGTTAGTATTTTAAGATCCCTTGTTCTCTTCCAAATAACCTCTTAGTAAATCATGATTGTTATTAACTTGATGCAAAATGACAATTGTCTCTTTTGCCTTAAGTGACAATTTTAAAATTTTTTTTTTAAGGTGATCACGTCATGTAACAGTACGAAAGATGAGTTGGTTCTGGAGGTGGACAATTTCAACCAGAGGAATCTCTGCCCAGAGTTGGAGACAATGGATCAAGAACGCAGAGATCCACTGCTATTCCGATACCTGAATCATGTGCAGACTTACCCGACTTTCATGTTTGCAGGGGTGGAAGGGTCCCGTGTGGCTACTGTTGCATTCCAATGGAGGAGCTGAAGGCGTGAGTCTATTTATCAGTGGATGTGGTTGATCTCAAGGGTGTAGTTTGTGTTTTCTAATTTTATGCTCTAAACTTTTTCCATTCCTATAACAATTATGGAATTATTCACCTTTACAAATATTTGTTTTTTCTTCTTTTTTCTTCTTTCCTTCTGTTCCTGTTGGTTTGCATGGAATTGAATTGGTAAAATGAGTTGCAAAAAGGGGTTATTAAAGAGGTGAGGTGTGGAGGATATCAGGTAAGATGTAAATAGGGCAAAGACACCCCAAGGATTTGATTTACTAAAGCGATGGCTAGATATTCACCTTTTACCTCTAGTGAATTCATTTTCCATTGAAGTGGAGATTATCTTTTGGCCATTTATGGATCTTCACTTTTGTTATCTCTATTTTAGCCACTTCAAGGAAAAAGATTTCTTACAATTCTTTGAATTTCAATTCCATGCAAACAAATGGGTTCCCTTTTTTTTTTTTTATATTTAAATTAGAGGATTTCATGTCAGTTGAGGCAGCTTTACTGGTATCCACGTCTTGCAAGGTTTATGAAAGGGATGGGCGCTTCCCACTCTGAGGATGGCAAGGTAAAATTTCAAAATAGTTTCCATATTTTGGGGTAATCTCAAGAAAAACAGCTACCTATAATATGTAACCAAAATCTTGATCAATGGGGTGGGGGAGTCCCAGACAATGATGGGATTGAAAACCCCACTGTCAAGAAAAGTGGGACCCCCCGGTAGGTGCTTTTTTAAATTTTTTTTTTTTTTTTTTAATATAAGAAGGGACCCCTTATGTTTAAAGGTGCAGATCAAAAATTCCAAACAGCAGCTATATGCTGGATTCCTGTAGGGGAAAAAAAAAAAAAAATTCCCCTGTGACTTTCTATGAGTTTATGAATTGGAATTAGGAATTATCATCTTAGCAAGACAACCTCAAATTTGCCAAAATTGCTGGTTCATTCTCCATCAAATGGGCTCTATTAGTTTTGTCGTCCAACGGTAAGGATGCATTCTAATCTTTGATTAATCGTGTGCACCTCAATTTTCTATGAAAATTGAAAATCCTTTCGATGTACCTTATATAGAGCGGGCCTCCAACGTAAATGCATGAAGGAAAGAAGTGTGGCAACGAGTGGACGAAAGTGAACAAGAAATGCTTTCGTTAATCTATTTCACCCAATTTGAATATTAGTCTGAAATCCCTACTATTTGATTAAGTCTACCTTTTCATTATTTTTAGGAAGATGAGAGAAAATCAGGTTTCAAGATAGGTTAAAAATATATTGAAGTGGGGCAAAGGTTGATGGAAAAGGCCCAATCATCAACTGGGTTGGGTGTAGTTGGAGTTGCATTGGAGTTTTCTTATTTTCTGATGTCATGACAAAATTAACGAAATGGACAACCTAATAGGTGGGAAAAGTAAGGGTGTGTTTGGATGTTCCCATGTTTTGATCCTACATGAACGAATTTCAAAATCTTAACCTGATGGAATAAGAAAGTTGGAATGAAAAAATTTTATTTATTCTTTAATAAATAAATTGCTAGCACAATTATTTCTTACTTATCTCTCATCTTTTAAAGAATTTCATTTATAGACTTTAAATTCTCTCACTTATTGTAATGGTAGTCCCCATGTTCACAATTTCAAACAAGGTGACCCCACTTTATAATTCCTAAAGGGGGGTCACATGATCGCAATCATGAAAGGTGGGCCCATATTATAATTCTATAATTGTGGGATACTATAAATCCTATGTTTGTGGGTCCTATCTTCTAATTTATGAAGCCAGGCATTACATTGTAATTTCTAAATGTGGGTCCCGTGTCCACAACCATAGAAGAGGTGGCTCTACTTTATAATTTTTAAAAGTCGGTCATATGGTCACAATCACAAAAGGCGGTGCCACATTGTAAATCCTATAAATGTGGGCTCATTTTGTGAATCCTATGAATGTGGCCCCATGTTTGGATTTCTAAAAGTGCGTATTACATTGTAATTTTTTAAAGGTGGGTACCATGTTCACAATTAACAAAAAAATAAAATAAAATGGTCCCACATTATAATTCCTATAAAGATGGCCCCACACTGTAAATTCTAATTTCTAAAGGTGGGCACCACATTATAATTTCTAAATGTGGGTCACATAGTTACGATCACAAAAGGTTGATTCACATTGTAAATCCTATGAATGTGGGCCCCATATTCTAATTTCTAAACGTTGCCCCATATTCTAATTTCTAAACGTCATATAATGTTGTAATATCTAAAGGTTGGTCCCATATTTACATTCACAAAAAAGGTGACCCTGCATTATAATTCTTATAAAGGTGGGCCCACATTGTTAATCCTATGAATATGGGTTCCATGTTCTAATTTTTAAAGGTGGGTATTACATTGTAATTTCTAAAGGTGGGTCCCACTTATGATAATAATAGAGTCCTGCAAACAGTAAAAGGTGAGTTCCACATTGTAAATCTTATATCCGCTCCTTAGAGCAAAACTTTTATAATGTTATTAAACAAGTTTCATACAATATATTCTTAGTAGAGTAATTTAATATAATAATGCCCAACAAGTTTTGCACTGTATAGTTTCAGCATAATCCGATCTCAGCAACCTGATCTGAGCACAATATATTGAACAATACAAGAACGATGTCAAACGGGCCTTAATAAGCCCAGTCTTGTTGAGAAGTGTGAGATGTCCAATTGGAAAAGAGGCATCAGTACTCACCACAGCAACAAAGATTGACCCCTGGCATCGCCAAAGTACTGGCCCGTATGTACTCGGGTGGAGAATGCAGTGGCGGTGTACTTGGGCGGCATGGAAGCTAGTATACTCAAGTGTGGTTAGAGCTGTCAGTGCATGGAAGATTCCATGGCCGCCTTTGGGCTGATAGATTAGGCTAGTTTAGGACTAGCATAGTTTACAATTCACTCCCATGTATAAAAAAAGGGTAATATAGGATAGGACAATAGATTTTAAATTTTCAAATGTTACATGGAAAGCTTTCTCTTGCGCATGCAATCGTACAGGAGCACACATTTAGTGCATCACCAAAGGTGGGACTCTCCGTCTACTTTTCCGAGTCTCGTGCGAAGAACAACAGTGATGCGCAATCTACAGTGCATAGAAGAAAATCATCCATTGTTACATATGTAAAACACATTATTAGGCTCGTCAAAATTACCATTTTATCATTAGTACATTCAACAATATTAGATGTGTTTGGGCTTTGGATGTTTTTCACAAATTTCTTAAAATCCATAAATATTTAAGATATGAAACTATATGGCTTGATGCTTATCATTATAAGTGAATGTTGAAATGTTCATATTGTGAATTGGGGGTCCAGAAAGGGCAGAAAATTAAATCTATAGGTTGGGATTTTTCTTTGTTTTTCACATATTACTCAAAATCTATAAAAATGTAAGTTAATAAAATTAAAGGTTTAGGCATTCATTAGTTCAATAGAAAACTTGAACAGTCTAGGTTACAAATATGGAGCCTATAGGAATGAAAAGGAAAAAAGTGGTTGACAAGATTTAAACAAAAGATCAATTTCATAACCAAATCCAATCACTGTGTGAAGACTTGTACTAGCACCTTTTTGCAAGTGGAAGATGCAAACGTAAGGAGCAGTGTAAGGACCTGACCCTTAATCCCTTTGATCAACATTAATTAATTTGGTGGTTAGGGTTACTAAGTGGGATTAGAGGCCAATCGTGGTGTCTTGTGTGTCAAAATAGTCTTTGAACAGTTTTGGGAAGTTTGGAGAGCTTCCGAGTCTAGTTTGATCCATTTTTTTTGAGCCCGTCTGTAATTTTGAGTAAGACTGGGGGTTATTTATAAATTCTGCTAAATTGTTATTTGAGCTCATTAGATCGAGATTATCATTCTGGACGACTTTTTTATTCAACTCGAATCAATTTGAGCCCTGAGACCCATCAATTGAGTAATTCATTCATAATTAGGAAGCTTTGACCGAACAATTGAGTTTTCCTTGGAGCCCCGAAATGGATGGTTCTTGAGCAAAAAAAATTATATATTGACCTGCCCAACAACTTTTATGTTCAGCCTAGACTCATCTGGCCCCCTAGAGCCAGTTTGACCCTGGACACACTTTTCGAGGTGTTTACCCATAATTCGGTAAGTCACAACTTCTGCCAGCAATCTCCAAAATTTTGAATCTTAGGGTTATTGGAAAGATCTTCTCATGATCTGTAATTGTTCTTCTTTGACCAAGTCCAACCGAGGTCTCAAAGACAACTCACAAACTAACCCTCTTACAAAATATCCCACCTACCACCACCAACCCCATTTATTCTCCTCTCCTCCTACACTCCACCGTTCCATCTAGCAGAGAGAACTCCTTCCTCTCCTTTCTCATTTCTTCTCCCCTTTCATGGTGGAAATAATCTACTAGTGGGGCCCGTGTGCAAAATCTGACCCTACCAAGTGATTCTACGTCATCTCCTTCACAACATACATTGTTTTCGCAAGGATCTATGATCGGAACCCCTTGTACCATCTTCTCCTCTTTCTTTGAGCTTCTTAAAGTTTGGGTTTTGATTTTTAGGAGCGTTCGGAGTAGATTTGTGGGAGTCTTTGAGGAGGTATTCCAGCTGAGATTTGGGGCATTTGTGAGTGCTTAGACCATTTTGGAGTTGATCTTAGGCCAAGGCATGTGTCTAAATTTATTAGCATAATATGCTTGGTATCCTTGATTCTAGTCGATCATGTTTGTAAGGTCGAATTTTGTAGGATCGGATCCAGTGCGAACTGCTTGCTGTGCTCCTTCTTCCTTTTGTTGTGGGCTCCTGCTGCCTGATTCGGATCCTGTTCAAGAAATCAGAAGTGAGGTGAGATTCGATCGGTATGTCTGATCGAACACACTCCGATGCTTAAGTCAGTCCAAAAATGAATTGGGATTATCCCTTCTCTCTTTTACTGCTCAATGGGTGTTTTTCTCATACCTCATTTTCCTCATTCCCCTCCATTTTATCTTCTTCCTCTCCCCCCCTCAGCCACCACTCGGGGTCCGGGAGGTCTTCATGTCTTTCATCGTGTCTTCCTACATGGGGGAGAACGCTTCCTCCCACTTCGCACGCCTTCCCCCTCTTTCTGCAGGTCATTAACCTCTTCCCCCTTTTCCTGCATCGTGCCCTCATGAGCCAACTGGGTTTATTTAGCCAGTTTAACCCAAGTTGGCCTGGCCCAAAACCCGCAAGCAGGCTTCACAGGTCGGACCAGGTCCGCGAGCTGGGTCAGGCCACATCAAGTGTCGAGCCCGCTGTCCTCACAAGGTTTATGTTATCATGTTTAACTTGAGAAATGGAGAATGCTAATCATGCCCAATTTTGTTAAATGATTATATTAATTGGTGTTTTATATCAATAGGTTTTCAATTTATCTTGTTAATCCTACTCAAAGTTTTGATTAGGGATAAAGGCATAATTAATGGTGGGATTAAGTCTGATTTTTTATGCTTGAAGGATAATGGATTTCGTCCCCTTAATCCCATTTAATTTCCCTTGTGGATTGCACCTGAAGCCCCCACTGTGGGATTCCTTTCCCCCTTGAATCGATCATCTAGCGCGAGTGGGCTAGTTGGCTTGGCCTATGCTCAGTAGCCACAGCCTAGTGTTGTAGTCGCAGCACACAGCGCTCGCGGCCATCGCCAGTGTACAACAGTCCTAGCATGCCCGGCACCTTGGCCATCGCCCGCCCACGCTCCAGCGGCCATTGCACACGACGCGCACCATCGCCCAGCCATGTGCTCACGCGGCCATTTCACCTAGCCTGCCTAAGCGGTCAAGGCCTATACGCCCAACGACCATAGCCCGAGCATGTGCCAAGCGGCCAAGTCTGCCTGGCTGGCCGCGTCCCAACCACAGTAGCAGGTGGGCCTGGCAATGGGACCCGCAATAGCCTTTGGACCCTCCTTTTGGGCCTAGATTGAGCCCGTTTCACCCCTATTTGACCCAAATTGCTTTATAATTTAAAAGAGTGAAATTATGGAGTTGTAAATCTGAATTTGTGTACCAAAGTGGATCTTTTGGGCATGAATCATAAATCATAGGGGGTAGGGGTGTAAAAAAAAACCGGAAAACCGTCTAACCGAACCGAACCGAACCGAACCGCGGTTAATAACCGTATTTCACGGTTCGGTTACGGTTACGGTTAATGAAATCCAAAAACCGCATGGTTCGGTTCGGTTACGGTTTTCCATAATAATTCACGGTTATTAACCGAACCGAACCGTATCATACGGTTCGGTTAACCGTATGCGGTTAACCGTACCGTTTACAAATAAAAGAAAAAAATAAGAAACCGTATACGTACGGTTAACCGTATAATAAAGATTTCTAATCAATGTGATTTTTATCCAATTGCTCCTTATGTGTCATTTTACCTTCAATCATTCACATTTATCCCCTTATTTTCCACGGTTATTAACCGTAACCGAACCGTTTAATACGGTTAACCGCGGTTACGGTTTCCACGGTTTTTGTATATACGGTTACGGTTACGGTTTTAAAAGGTTATTAACCGCGGTTACGGTTCGGTTAACGGTTTTCCCAAATTAACCGGTTAACCGAACCGTTACACCCCTAATAGGGGGTTAGGCATTGAAATAAACTGATGTGGATCTCCTTATATAAAAGGGAACCAAGACTTAGAATTTTAAGGAACCCATACCTGACCTTTACTAAATTATACTAAACCCGAATAAATTAAGAGGCATGTGAAGCATAGTGATTATTATTCTATCTGGGCTTAGGGTTTGGATATCCCCACTTTTAAAATACACCAAGTGTAGAACCAATCATGATATCAAACCTTGGGGTGCATAGTCTTGAATATCATCGTCCTTGAATGTCCAAGGCCAATAACGAAAAAAGATACACTTGTAATGGACCCTTGACTGTTCAGTAGGTTTGATATAATGTCTTAATTAGTTATTCATATTCATATGCATGGAGCATATTTCTCTTTTTCTTGATGTTTTTAAGCGTCCCGTCAAACCCGGACTTCTCCGGCCATAGTACTATGACCTATGGGACTTCTTGGGAATTAGTGTGCGGTATTTGCCCTACCTTGACCTTGGATGTACCTGGATCTTTACGTGGTTTCTTCAGTTGGTGTACTAGCATTTAGTTCCCCAACCCCTCTTAGTTATCTGGATCACCTTGTCATTTTCCTATCCATTCTAGGTCTCCATTTCTTACCGAAATGCTGCCCATTGTTCTATAGGATTTTTCTGACTTTTATGGACTTTTTTCTATCCCAAAACTATACTATTTTCAGTTTTGAGTTGTTTACACTCGACAGAACTATCTATTTTCTTCCGTATTTGTATTTATATACAGAGAGTATCAGAATTACTCTTGTACCCCAGATTGTACACTAATATGAACACTAAATTATCTGTTTCCCCCGTAATTGTAATTGTACACACCGTGAGAACCGGAATTACTCCAATACCCTGATCATAATCTGACTTGGACACTGGACTATCCTACACCCAGAGACGGACCCAGGATTTTCGTTTAGGTGGGCGAAACTTTTGCTAGAATTTTTTCACATCAACGATAACAAAAGAAAATATGTATTCCATGTAAATAGATGCAAAATATTTAACAAGATCAACTTAATATATTTCTTGTTTGAAATGATGACTATTCATTTCTCCAAAATTTACAGTATAAGAGAAGCATACTGAAAACAAAAAAAGTCTCCCAAAAAAATGAGGGCAAACCAATCATCCCCAAAAAGAAAGGGCTCACAACCTCCAAAAAATTCGGATGTCAACCCGAAGAAAGAAGTACATATTAACGATTGGACATCAACTAACATATACTTCTCTCATCAAAAGTCATCTCAACCCCAAAATAAAGTTTTTTACAATTGCCCTCTACGGCTCTTCATGTTTTGAAAGCGTTGCATGATCGTCTCATCATCAATGCTTGGGCAAAAGCTCTTTGAGAGTCTGTTTAAACTAATAATATGCATAAAAATCAGTATGCAGCCTAGAGTGGTTTTGTGCACATGGTTCTTGTTGTGCCTTACTGTTTGACACATTCTCATAGTGCCTTACTGTGCCTTATTTACCCCTTTGGCAAGGTGATTTGAGCTGAACAGAGTAAGAAATTCTGAAAGACTTAAATTGAGCCGATCGGACTTGAGTCAGCTAAGACTTGGATAATCTCTAATGAAGCCTTGTTTTGTTTTAGATAGTAAAACAATTCACGCGCCCTACAATCGTTAACCCCTCAAGATTGCTTCCTACAAACATAAAACAGAACACAAACAGAGATGGCCTTTCCATGGATCTCTACCTACCTATCATGTATGCTGGTTAGGGAGCCCAAGTCAGGTACAAGGACACGCTCATCTTTCTTCTCTGCGCCTGCAAAATATGACAAGCCTCCAGCTGGTCCTGGACCAGCTCCAAGCCTCTACAGAATAACAAGGATCAAATAACCAAAAGGAAAAATTAAAAAGAGTGATTTCAATCAAATAATGTATCACATAGCACCAAACACCTATCTTTATCTATGTATGCAAATGGATGGAGGACTGAGGAGGGTTGCATCGGATGTGGTTTGCCATACGGCCCATACTTCATCACTGTCATCATGCCGACCCTTCCGGATTGAAGGGAAAAGGTTGTGTTGATGATGGTGATGCATATGATTAGTCCAAGAAATTTAATTCCTTATTGAGGGCACTGAAATCATCACTTCCAAAGAAAAAGGAAAACTAAAACATAAATCCTAATATGCAAAGGAAGAAGAGAGGAAGGAAAAGAAGAGAGAAAACTGCATAAACCCTAGCAAGAGGGAGAGGGAGAGGGAGAGGGAGAGAAATACCTGAACTGTCGAGCCTCAAAGGAAGATCGTAGGTCGGAAGAGCCGAAGAGCGGAAGAGGAAGAGGGAAGAGCAGAAGAGCAACTCTGCAGAAGAGGATTGAGTTTTTTTTTTTTTTTTTTTCCTTTCGTTCTTCCCTTTTGACCTGGGGTGTGGATTTTGTGGATATGGGGCGTGGGCCAAGGCCCAATACCATTTGTAAAGGAATTTGAAATACCGCCCCAGGTCGATACAGCGTCGGTCCGCCTCTGCCTACACCTGAAATCCCGAGGTTATATTGATTCCCGAATCCGCATCAGAGCTATTTATTATTATTACTGTATATACAGGGAGCTCCTCTCCTCAGCGAGATCATCCACTCACCACGTGCGTAGCCCAGCTATGAGGAGAGCGCCCAAATGTTTCATGCGTGGAGCTTAGCGATGAGGAAAGCGCCCAAGTGTTTCATGCGTGGAGCCCGCCCAATCTATTTTCATTTCCTCGCTCTCCATCTGAGGCCAAAATCGAATCCCAAGATCAAATTTCGCTCTCTCTCCAGTGGCTGTCTCAGTGCGCGGCCAAAAAGTAACCTCCCCGCCCCTACGTCTCTCCCGCGAGACTGTAAAAGGCGATCATCAGTCCTCCAGGCTTCGTCTCTCTCCTGCCAGGTTAGGAATCTTCCCTCCCTCTCTCTACTTTTCAGTTTTCTCCCTCTGTAACCAGCAGAGATGGAAGCCTGGGTTTTTTGTTTTTAATTTATTTTATGTGATTGGTCTGAGTCTGAGTTTGAAATGGGTTAAGAGGAGGGTTTGGATGGCTTCTGAGTTTTAAAACACCGAACACCATTTCTCTCCTCAATCACAAAGTCCCATCCACCATTTTCTCTCCTCCATTCCAAAAGCCCCCATCCCAAACCCATTTTCTCTCTTACAGTCCTCACCTCCATCAGCCACTCGCCCTGTTCGTTTAAGACTTTGAAACCCTATAGTGGGTTCTTTAAAGTAAAATAATAAGGAGGAGGGGAAGAAAGTAAGAATTGGAGGCCTGGGTGTGAGTGGCTGATAGAGGCCAAAGAATGGGGCGTTTCATGTGGTGAGGTTTTTCTCTGTTTTTCTATATTGTTGATGTTTGAACTTTCAATTTTAACCCAAGAACAAAGGCTGCATTTCATCTTCTTGAGTTTGAACTTTCATTTCTTCACATTTCTTCTTCATGTTGCTTGATTCGATTGCATTGGATTTGGTTTTTGAATGTTCAGTACCTAATGAAGCCTAGTATTGCCAAGACCTGTAGTTGGTCCTTTTATCCATGCTAAGTAATGTCCACTGTGCATCGGTCTTCTTTTATTTGCCTTTTGCATAATCGGCTCATAATACTATAAATCACTTTCATTGGGAAGGTGAATTCCAGTGCTTTTGATGTTTTCCTAATGAGTGCTTCATTTCTAGTGCCCCATGAGTCTTCAAATGCCCTAACTTACTTAGTGATGCTATAAACCTTGTTCTAACTTATTCTGCATTGTTCAAGTTAATATGGTGTTTCTCATCTTTTTTTTTTTTCTCAGTGGCTGGCTTCTGTGGATTCATTATCCGAATCATTCGCTGTGTGTTGGAGGATTATGTTTTTTGGAAATTGGGGGTTTTGGATTGGGTTGATGGGATGTGTATTTGATTATGGGAGTATGATTTTGCAGAGTATGTGATCTGAAGCAAAATACTAGAAGTCATCGTCCTCTTTTCCCATGTCATCTTCAAGTATGTGATCCGAGATTAACTATTTTTGAAATAAATGTTATGTATTTGTAATTAAACTTGACTTCATTTACTTGGTCTGATATCTTAGGTCAAGAATATATAGGCAGGTTTTCTTCGTTTCCGGTACGAAACTTAGAATGGGCTCCAAAATGCCTATGTGGATACGAGTATATGATTTTGAAGACGTGTCGTACGCATCCGGCCCTGGCCGTAAATTTTGAAAATGTCCAGATGTACAAGTATGCATCTATCCAACCCTGGCCGTAAGTTTTGAAAATGTCCAGATCTACAAGTAAGCATCTATCTTTCCAAATTCATTTATTAATTTTTATTTTTTCAAAGTTCAAAACATTTCAACTTCCTTTTCATTAATCTTTCTATTCCGATATTCATATATCATTATGAATTTAATTGCAGGGAGAAAAAGGTTATGGTCTTCTCATTTGGATGGATGAAGTTACTCCAGAATGTTCACTGATATCACATTTAAGTCGAGGACAAATGAAAGAAATGAAAGACTCAATCAAGGAGTTGTGCCTAGAAATAAGACGTTTAAGTTAAAGCATAAAGACTCAAACTATGGGAAGTAGATGCAAAAAAGGCCGTGTATATTTTATTGCGATTCTTCTCCTCTCTGCCGCGTACATGTGGCATGGTCAAAATGGATGTGCTCATTTGTTTTAGTTGTAGACATTGTTATGTAGTCGGAGGTATAGGAGATATTTGTTTTGTTTTGCTTGTTGGGTAGATATGCTTTGCTTGGATAGTTTAGAATTTTGAAGCATTAAAGACTAGATGGTGTAAACTTACTGTAATTTCCCCATTGAATCAAAGCTCCTTATTGTCATTGATTTGATTTACTTGATTTATCCGAGAGACCATGTCCTTATATACCTTCCCCTTCTTTAACGTGAATAGTTGATATAGGTTGTGTGAATCTTCAGCAAGGAAAGTATATATTTTCAGGAACATTTGAGTAACGATTGGTGTTTTGTTGGATGTAAAAAAAATCTTTTTTTCAAAAATCTCTCCTTGTTGATGGAGAGCAACAATTTCTGAACTGGCTCATTGGGGAAAAATTCGAACTGAGGCAGAGTACTGAGTACGTGACCCCATCTTAAGTGCACCAGCTTTTCTTCTCACATGGTGGTTGAAGAATTATTAAGTTCCATAAGTCAAGTTCCATGACTCCTGGAACCAAATGCTAGGGTTGATTATAGAGTTATTGTTCCTTTCTTTCACCCCCTTAAAACATAATGCTGTTTGACCAATATATTACAAACCATGCAATTTTGAGAAAAGACCAACAACATGAAGCACAACCAATGTCAAGTCCTTCAGGTTGCGAGGTAGCTACTTCCATAAGTGTGAAAGTTTTGAAGATGAGATGTATGGTTGACAATTATGCTATAGATATTTGAGCGCACATGTGCTCGTGAGCTTCTAAATTGATTTGTTTGCAAGATCTGATGACACTCAAATATTAGTACTGGCCCAACTTCCTTCCATTCATATACTACTAATACCTACTTTGATTAGGTAGCCCAAGTGATGCATGAAGAAACTGGCTGTGGGATTGATTCATCTTACAACTGAATCACATGTGCATTAAGAGGAATACATTGATCATCCTCTTCCTCTTGGAAGCCTTCCACTTATTGCTCTTCCAAGTGCTGAGAACGGTAACTGGGCTATCTAATTGAAACTATTGACAGCATGATCGATGTCCTCTTAGATTAAAGCTAAGCACACAAATAACGTCTTCCACCTATTACTCAGCTGGGCCATTGTTTATTTACTTTAATAGACATCCATCCTGATGTTTGAACTGTGGAACTGTAACACATTTATAAATTGCTTGTTGGATTTCCAAAAGTTGACTAGAGAATGGATCCACAAGTCACTAATTACACTAATTTATGCATAGTGTGTGTAGAAGAAAAATAAAAACAAATCAAATCACAGACTTATAACAAATAATATCTAATCTAATGCTAATCACCTTGCAATTCTCAATTGGGTTCTTTAAAAAACCAACTAAAATCCATTACATTCATAGTAGTATAACAGAAGGAAAAATCCACTGCGTTCATAGTCATAGAATCCATTAATACAGTACAACTGATGCAATTCACAGCTCAATTGTAACAATTTAGTCTTGTTGCATTCCATGGAATCTGTAGGTTTATGAACATACACAAAGATAAATCAGTCTAAAACAAAAACAACACCTTTTCCAATACTAGCGAATGCCACAACTACCTAATGCATTGAAAAAACATCCAAACTTTGATAAGCAAAAAACATGAGGAAAAAAACCTAAACTAAATCCAGGCCCTGCACATAAGAAAAAAACATTATAAAAATGATACATGAAAATATGCAAGGCAAAGATTAAATCGAAAGTAAAAAAGCAAATACTATTATAGTTCACTGAACGCCTGAATCAGAGTCTTCCGAACTCTCGCTACTATCAAGATGAAGATTCGGATCATTGTATTCATTCTCACTCCGTAATCTAAAATAATGTGTTATAAATTCATTTGTAAAAATGAAACATAGAGGATAAACGCAATTAAGTCGTTTTAGTGGACATGGGGGAAGTTTATGGGCTTTAAATGCACTAATGCTCTATGATGAGACGAGCTACACATTTTAATTTATGTTTTTTATAACTCCTTTTTCTTGAGTTTTGATTAGCCGTTGGAGAATAATGGGCCTTTATTTGCATTTAAATTTCTTGATGGGAGGAGTTACATGATTTTAATACCATAATTGTCTTGATTTGTAACTCCTCCTTCTTGGATTCTGATTTGGCTGTCCATGATAATGGGTAATTAACCGCATTCATTTTTCATAAAAATGGGTTATCAATTGCATTAACCGGCAGCCGAAGTGCTTGAAAGGTCGCGGGTCACACCACATCTTTTAGAATTCTACCCGCGACATAGGGAGCCCTTGATCGCCGGTGGGATTCTCACACCGATTGACGTCGGATGATAATGCAATTTCAGACATTGATTGCTGCTATCCATCTTGTCGATTTCTTGATCGGTCGGGTAGAATGCATGCTTTTTTGGTCTGCCAATTGACGATTTCGTGGTGTCCGATGACGAACACATGATTTCAATGGTGAATCCGTGATGTTGTCAAAGATAGACGAGTTTCGTGCTTTGAAAATCAAATCTTAAAAAAATACAGAGGCCAAATGGCTCGAAACGTGTAAAAGATCCAAAATCAGGGTTTTCGGCGAAATCCGGCGACCATGGGGCAAGTTTGCCTCTTTTGGTCGCGTTTTTCGGCCGTTTTTTGCTTTTTATTCTTTAGCTTATTTTTCTTGGCATTTTTTTACAATTTTTGGCTTGATTTCCCTATAGAGAACTCGATGAGAAGCTGTTCAAAACAGAAAAGACGAAGACTCTGTCGCGCAGGCACTACTAGGAAAAAGGGCTTTTATATCGGTTACAAAAACTGCCCTATATCGGTTTTCATATAACCGATATATCTTCGGTCATGGTTTTTTATATCGGTTAATAATTTTTTATATCGGTCAATTTTTTTTTTTATATTGGTTACATAGTAACCGATATAATAATCGATATATATAATATCAGTTAACAAATATGTGATATTAATTGCTATATTTTATATCAGTTATTATGAAACCGATATTATATACACTATTAAAAAACAATGACTTATATCGGTTTTAAAAATTTATTAATATCGGTTATTAGTAAAACCGATATAATATGGTCTACCAAAATACCCTCCATCAGTTCCACTTTTCTAATATCGGTTGCTAAATACATTTCTTTTAATCAAAGACTCGATCATTTCAACACACGATCGAAATTTTTTCCCCGCGGGTGCCCTTTTTTTTCCTTCCCTCCCTTTTCTTTCTTTCTCCATCAATCGTGCCATCTCTGTTTGGGGTTTCTCTTTCGTGCACTATTTTGGGATCACTCTTATCATTTTTCTTTTGATTCGATGCTCAGTAAAGTTTACAGTCTTTGGCTTTTCTCATCTGTACGTAGGTCTCTATACACTCTTTGGCTTTTCCCCTAGCAGTCAGCAAGTTCCTTCAGTTTCTGGTTGCAAGGCGGTTTTCGGAATGTAGGGCTGGCGTGAATTTTGCATCTGGGTTCTGCTCCTTCTTGCTTGGTTTGGTTTGCAGGGCTTTCTGAGCAGTTGAAATCTTCGGTTCTTCTCCCCCCCTGGTTGCCCAGTTTTTCTTCCTGCAGAAAGGTTCCTTTCTCTTTTGGTTGCAGGGTGTTTTTTTGGTCTGAAGGGGTGAATTATCAGCTGGATTGTAGCTGCAGCAGGTTTGGGCAGCTTCCTTCCGTGGTCTGTTTTGAAGGGCTCTATGAGTAGTTCAAGTCATGGGTTTTTGGAATTTCGATTAGAAGGTTCTTCTTCTGCTGCTTGCTCCATCTCAGTCTTTCATTCTCTGCTTGCTGGATAGCTCGCGGGTTACAGGGATGGCTCTGTTTCTGTAGCAGGTTTTTCTTCCAATTACTTTGGGCTGGCTCCTTTTGCTTTGCTTTCTGAGTTGAAGATGTCTTTTGCCTGATCCCTGTCTGAGTGCTTTCATATTCTTCATCACAATGAAAATCTCCAAAACCTTCAAAACCCCAAAACCCAATGTACATCACAATCTAGGGGTGTTCGTTTGTTTGGTGTTTTGCTTGGGTTTGTAGGGCCTGAGAGGTAGACGTCATGGATGGGGTGTGTTGGTGTTTTGTTTATTTCGGTTTTCTAGTTTTGGTTGGTGCTGGTGTTTGTTTAGTTGGTTTTTGTTTGTTTTGGTTAGGGAAGATGGGTTTCGTTTGGGCGTTTGGTTATTTGGGTTTTATGGTCTGGGGTTTTGGTTGGTACTGTAGGTGTTTGTCTATTTGGGTTTTGGAAGATGATTTTTTTTTTTGGTCACAGGGGAACAATTGAGCTAGTTGTTATCCTCAAATGCACAATTTACAGTAAGTGGGACATGAATAGTGACTTCAACGCACAATTATATCTCTGCATTTTCTAAGTCAATTTACATATATGAATAGACCTGTGTTTTCTGAAAAAACAAATAGTCAAACCCATTTTATGAACAAAATCATTGTATGGGATTTATATTGGCTGGTTGCATTGTTGGAGTGTTTGGATTGAAATAGAATCGTGACAAACCCAACTTATTGAATAGTTCATTGGGACCGTGCAGTTGTCATCAAATTTTGTGTGCAGCTACATTACTCTTCTCAGGCATTTGTTTGTCATTAGATCTTTTTTATTTCATCTAATGTAATTACTGTTGAGTATGATCAAAAGGGTAGGCCTACACCACAAGAAGTACGCAGGAAAATAGCTGGTTACGAAGGGGCTTTGGCAAGAGTGATGGTCCCACTTAACGCATTTAGTGATTGGCGTAAATTGAAAGATCTTAGGGAAGGGCAGCTGGAAAGAGATTTATGGGCTACAATGAAGGTAAATAAATATGTGATTTCCTGTTACTTTTGGAAGACCTTAGAATAATATGTGCCTTACTCAGCTATTTGTCGTTTTTACTATTTAACACAACATATTTTTTCTATATGATATCTCCATGTTTATTTGATACTGTCCCCGTCATCTGCCTTAATATTTAGTTTTATGAAGCATTCTAAACAGAACTTGTGGTCTTTGTTACTTACATGTTTGGGCTGCTCATAATTTGGGATTTATCTATGTGATAAGTTTCCCCTTTCATTTTAGCATGCATGCCCTATTTTTGAGACGCACACACACACAATGTTACGTATAGGTCGATAAGTTAATTGCATGAGACTCCGTGAAAACATCTGTATAGTCTGTAATATTTGTTTTAAGCAAATTACTGGTCGTACTATGATTCGGGAATCCTCATTTATTCCCCTGATTCTTATGTGCATCTTGTGTTGTATTAATTGGCATGAAAATATTACGGGAAGTTGCTTACCATTTAATTCATTTGGTATAGACCAGATTTGTGTTGGATGAAAATACGAGGGCTCAAGTTATATTTGATATTGGCCTCAAGTGGAGGACGTTCAAGACAACTCTGACTACTAAGTACATACTTCCATTCAAAGATAATCCCGAACTACTTGTGGAGCCACCTACAAAGTATAAGTTTATCAACAAATTAGTTTGGACTGAATTTGTGCAATCAAGGTTGACCCTAGAGTTTCAGGTATATATCTACTTCTATAGATTACTTATGGAGTCACACCATTGCACTCACTCACACAGCACTGAGCACACCACACACAGCAAACCACTGCACTACAGCACACCCCTGCACACTGCAGCACACCGCTGCACTGCAGTTTGCCCACACAGCACTCAGCGCACCACACACACATACACAACCAAACAACGACACTCACTGTCTTATATGCTGATGTATGTACGTTAATGTCTTTTCTTCTTTGTAATTTTAAGGAGTTAAACATTCTACAATCTAAAAGGCAGTCCAATAATGTGTATACACACCGACTAAGCAGATCAGGCTATGCGGGTCTTGAAGAAGATATTGTAAGTACATTTAGTATAGAACTATTTTAAATAGTTTACTAATTTAAATAGTTTCTTACGGTTGAACTAAACTAACTTAGATGTTTAATTGTGTTTTCATATTTCATGTATAGAAAAAAAAATCCATAGAGACAGGCATTTTCGTTGATCATGAAGATAGGAGCGTCAAATGGAAATTGGCTCGTCAAAACAAAAACGGGGAATATTCAAATGATTCCACAAGGGAAGTAGTAGGAAAAATTGTAAGTTTCCAATCTCAGAAAAATTGTAGATTGTTTTAGACTTTTTGTAATAGTCCATCAAAGGTAGATGTGAGGCATCAAACGTCTTCACTATAACTTGTAGGTTGAGTATTCTCCATAAGTGCCTTGCATGACCATGCATCAAGGTATTTGAATATTAGCCGTATACATATGGCTCGGGATTCATTGGTGTCATGGTTATTGTAGGATGATCTGAAAAAGAAAGTAAATGAGGGGGTTGTAATGACTGAGGGGAGCAATGATGTTCTTACTATGGCTTTGGGTACCCCGGAGCATTGTGGACGAGTTAGAGGGGAAGGGAAGCATGTCACTCCAATGGCCTATTTCAAAATACCAAAACGCGGAACAAAGAAGTATAATGAGGAGTTGTTGGCCCAGTTACATGAATCTCAGGAAAGGGTGAGAATTTTAGAACAAATTGTGAAGGATAAAGAGACACATCAGAACTCTCCCCATTCAGAAAACATTGCATCCAATAGTAGCGGCGTTTTAAGAGGTCAACAGGTAGTTTACCAAACCATAGTTTTTTGTTGTTTTGGTAGATTATGTTGAATACATGATTTCTTAACTAAGGGACCTAACTATATGCATTGCTTAATAACCATATGAATTTGTATTTAACTCTTATAACATGCAGCTTGAAGATGGTGGTACTTCAAAAGTGAACAAGACATCATCAAATATTTTTAGTTCTCCGCAAGTATGTTTTATGGGTCGGCTATTAAATTATGAAATTACAACCAACATTAGTTTCATCGTATTATATACATTAGTCGATGTAAGATTTAGTACTTATATATATTATTTGAAGATGCAGAATTGTAGATTGGCTTTGGGATCAAAGGACAAGATTGTTGCGAAAGGAAAGGTTTATGGGAAGATTGGACCATTGGAAAAAATTCATAATATTTCTTTAGGGGAGCACAATGTACGAGTGTCGATTGGTTGTGTATTGTGTCCTGATTCCCCTCTTCCTATACCTGTACGTGGTATTTTGACCACTATTTTAGATGCACACAACTCATTTGTGGCTTGGCCTGAAAAATGGGTGATATTAGGTGATAAGGTAAAGTGTATTTTCCAACTCTTATTAGTTATGCTTAAGTTAAACTACCGTAATTAACTTTTTCATTTTAATTTGGATTTCCATGTAGAGTGTGGTTGATGATTCTTCTGCAGCTAATGGTGATGCAACTAATGGTGAAGGGGCAAGTCAGCTTCAAAAGTTTGCCAAGATTATAGACAAGATGATGAAATCAAGTCAAATAAGTATTCCACTTGAGAAAGGGGTATTTGAAGAAGATATAGAATTCAATTATTTTTTAAAATCTGATTTGTTAGATCTTTGTAACATGAAGAAGCTAGAGGTTAACTCAATGATTGCATACCAAAGGTAAACTATTTGCCTCTCCCGATGAACTATCAGTCTTTAATATATTTGATGTTGTGACTCTTTTATTTACCTTATTTCTTTAGGTTTCTCTACGATCGATTTGAAAATTCTCGAGCAAGATATGGATTTTCCCATCCTGCACATTTCAATGATTTTGGAGACAAAGAAGAGATGAAACGCAACATGATAAAGAGAATGAAAATTGCAAAGAAGGACCAGCTGATTTTTGTTCCATACTCCACCATGTAAGGGTGTACTATATTTTCACGTGTCTTCAATTTATCTCAGTAGTCATTTTATATCCACTTGTGTGTAATTAAATCTTATTTGTCATTTAATCTGTCCGCTTTTATGGATTTAGGAGTCATTGGCTTCTATTAATCATTGATATGACATCAATGGAAGTGTTCTGGTTGGACTCCTCGGTGCGAAAGGTTGTTGACTTGAATGTAAAGTTCATAGTGAATGAGTGAGTAGTTCATTAATTCTTCTTGTTCATTTGTTTTCAAGGCTTCTCTTTTAAAATACTAAGTCTTAATGGATATCGTTGTGTGAAGTGCGATGAAAGTGGCAGCTATGGAAATGGGAAAAAGAATTAAAGGAAATTCGACTTGGGAATTGGTGAAGGTGAGCAATGAATAATTGTGTTTATGATATCACACATACTTCCTAATCCTTTTTGTATGTTTTTTATGGCGTCTATGTAGTGCCCTAAGCAAACGGGGAAAAAGGAATGCGGGGTTTATGTAATGAAATTTATGAAGCACCCTATGGAAGATCCTCTCGTGTCGACAAAATCTAAGTTGAAAGAACTTGGGGAGGCAGCGACATATGGCGACGAGGAGCTTAATGATTTACGTTTGGAGTTAGTTGAATACATTTTAGATTTTATCAACAATGGAGAATAGGTACATTCTATCCTTTTGCCTCTAAATTGTTATGAATGCATGTTTTGTCTTTCTTCATGGAATGGGGGAAGTGTCAATACTATGATTGACTGATTTGTGTGATGGGTTTGTTGTTCTTTTTTGAAATTTATACATTTTACGTGTTTTGTGATTATTTGTTGTTTTGGCTATGTGTTTAATATGATTATCAATTGATCTGTTGGTGTAGTAGCTTTTTAATTTACATGTAAACTCATGAAATACTTACATGTGTCCCATGTACAGCTGACTCAAGGAGATAAAACAGTACCACTACTCAACTGACCACAATGTGTACATGAACGTGTACAAGACTTTTTCAACCATCTAAATTATTCAACAACCCACTAAACAAAATGAGACCAAGTCATATGACCGTTGGATGAAGAAATTCTATTTGAATTAATTTTTTTAACAATGGGCACAGGTTCAATTATGAGTTTGGCCGTGTTGTACGTACAGGGATGACATGTATGGTGTTTGTTTGGGTTGAATGATGATGACGCTGCTGGCCTATGGGCTAAATGAGTGGGTTGGCTTTGGGTGAGTTTTACAGGTGGTGTTGGATATTGGTGAAGTGCGTTGGATGTGTTGTGATGTGCATGATGGGTGGAGATGTGTTTGTTTAAGTGGTTAGAGATATGAGGAAGAAGATGAAGATGGCGATGGGTGTGAAGATGTCTGGGATTAGGGTAGGCTTGGATCATCATCCTAACCACTTGATCAACTGACCACAAGCTTTTACCATCCAAAATGAGTGCATAGTCGATCAAATGGTCTTGTCCATTTGGATAATTGCCCTTGTTTTAATGTCCAGTTAGATGGATCATAGGGTGGGCCCCACTAGCTGTTTGTGCACGATGAGCTCACGATAAGGTGCACTCATATGCTTGGCGGATGAATATATATAATTACTACATATTTCCTTCTTTAAAGCAATTAAATATTTTAGAGTAAGATTTGTACTTAAATTTTTATTGGTGCCCTGTTTTCTTAGTGTTTTTATTTTAAATTTATTTGAATACTATGCTGAATCCACAAATCCTATGTTTTGTGATATGCCACATCAAAAATTTCAGTCACTTCATGGAGTGATTGTAGGACTTGTATCTTTGAGCATCATGGCGTGTTTATAGAGAAATTATGAAAAGAAACTAGTTGCACTATAGATTGCATTAGTATGATGAACTATACAATGTAAAACATTGCATTGGATCCCACAGGCAGCCCAATCAATCTGGAGTACACCTTCAAATGAATGCACTCTTCACTATCCCATAAAGAAAATACGCTGATCAGAAAATACTACCTCATAAGAATATATAACTGATGATGGCTATAGAATGCAAAACATATATATGTTCCTCATAAGAAGATATAACTGATGATGGCTATGGAATGCAAAACATACGTTCCTCATAAGAAGTTATGACCCAGTTATGTTATAATGCATACTGAAACATCATATATGTCTCTCAAACTCGTGACTATTATGCTAATGGACAGATGGGCAGGTAGTTTTTGCGAATGAAGACACCGAAATAACATGCATGAGACTACACAGACTTAAGAAAGTCTGTTCTCACTTACTACCATGTCATGTTTCATAGATCCTCCTCTTTTATTCTCTATGATGCCTCCTCCTTTGTCCTTCAGTTCTTTTTTCTTGTGGGTATCAAGGGCCTCTTGATATTGGGTGGTGGTGTGGGGCTGATGAGCTGGTCGTTTGGTTGAGGGAGAAAAGAAAAGAAAAGAAAAACTAAAGCAAAGAAAGAGAAGTACTAACTGGATCGTTCCAGCCAGCAGTTGATGTCCTCAGGCTTTTATATAGGAGCTGGCTTGGCTGAGAAAATAGTGGAAAATTCATCTGTTTTGAGGAAGTACAGGATAGAAAATTCATCTTTTCTATGAACCACTTTATTTCGTTTAAGCTATGTTTGATTGCATATGGTGGCTGTTTTTACCAAGAAATCTCATTTTACTGTATAGTTCTTCATGCATGAGATAGGAAGCATATATATATGTTAGCTAGGCTTCTCTTGCAAAGTATTGATCGATGAAGTGATTTATGCCTTGTAGGTCCATTTTTCATTGGAGAACTAATCGGGGAAGCAACGGTACACGGAGGCATCATATGCTACATAGTACATATACATACTTTTGGTTTTTTTGTTTATATATAGTTCAACTTTTTGTACATCCCATGGAAGACAATGTAGATACTATATATATATATATATATATATATACAAAATTTAGTATGGCCTGACCTTCAAAACCTTAACTTTTCTTGTATGGCTCTGTTTTCCTTCATTCAATTTCCTTCTTCTAGATGATGCAAGATTAAAGACATAGTCCTCAAGAATTGAGTTTGAATGGGCTTTTTCTTTAGTAATTGAGCTTTGGGAGTTATCCCTTTTTACTGAATTTTGAATTTTGTACGCGTTGATAAATTTAGTTTCAATTTGAATCATGGAATGGACATGGATTTTTTGGTCTATACTTCCATTGTTGTGACCTTCAGATTTGGAAAGGTGGTACAAGTTGAAAATGCATGTACAGGTTTTGGAATGTGTGTATTGATTATATGAACAGAGGTTGAAAGTTGTGGAGTGGAATTAGATGTTACAATTTATTCATATGACTTTTATTGAAAGTTGTAATGAACTGATAGAATGTTTTGGATATGAGTGATTTGATGAGAAATCCCTTTTCTAGAATTTTTGTTAGGAGCTGTCTGGATCTTGTAAATTGAGCATGTGTAACTCGGTTTATATGCAAAAGAAGTATCATACATTTTGGACAATCTGAGTAACTCGTTACCCCATCAGTATTGTTCTTTGCCATAACCAATCACCTGTAAACAAAGTTACAGGTGATTAGGTTCATAGGTAGCTGGGTTTTGGTTTATATATTCTAGTATTGATGTGTTAATGATTTTAGAAAATTTTTCCCTCTGTTAGCAATGGGATGTATGTTCGTGTTAATGGCCAATTGAAAGAATTCCAAGGCAAAAAGCAAGCTGTTGCGTTCTCTGTTAGGTATGTGTTCAATTTTTCAACTGTTTCCTGTTCTTCCACTTGTGTTTAAAATTTTAATTATTCTATTACCATGTTAATTATAAATGGTTTGAATTCTGCTCACCATTGAAAATTCCTGTGTTGTTTCTGTTAGGAGTGATGTTTTGTTGCATTTGTTTCTATTTTCATTTCTTACTAGTGATTCCCTATAGTTCTTTCCTGCTCATTTTTTTTTATAGGTAGAATCTGCAGAGTTTATACTGTAGACAAAATTTGATAGTTTTCTCCATATCTTTAACTCGGTTATTTGCTAGTATATCTTGGAGACAGATTGTTAGTGGTTTGTTTCCATCGAAGTAGATGATTGCATAAATAATATGCACACGTATCATCACTAAGTTGGCGTCGTGCTATATTCGTCTATATTGATTCCCTTGTTGAGTTTTAACATGCAGTCATCATGACACATGTTCTTGGGGCGTGAATCTAAGGGAGTTGGGGTGTCATAAACTGTGTAAATGCTTAAAAACAAGAACATCTCTGTAGCCTTTTTGACGTGTCCAAAGTGTAAATGTTATAATCATGCACTATCCATGTGTAAATGTTTCCAATTCACAAACAGAAATATCCAATTCTTTCACAGTAAAGGGGAAAATTAAGAAAATGTTGCATTTATTCATGTCAGCGTTGCACTGTAACTGGCTGTTATATGTGTATTAATTGCATGCCTCAAAGATTGTGGTGTTGCAGTATGGAGTTGTGATCACATGTATAGGCTCTATACTACTGGACTCCAATTTCCACCACAGTTTTTGCATGTAAATATGAGTATCTTAACATTGCTTTTGTTTTTGCAGGCCAGTGACTGACTATAATGAAATTGCTAACCATTTCCTTGAATGCATTTATATACATTGTCACAATATAAGCTCACAGGTATTTCCTTCAGATAGGATGCTATCTCTCTGTGTGGATATATCTTTTTCTAAATGCACATTCCTTTGTGATTCTTACATTTGAATGAGTACAATTTACAGAATTCCGGCCCTGATGAGCCTCAAACAAGTCCAGGTCTAGGTTTGATGACCCCTTCCCAGAATGGGTTAATGAAACTTCAACCTTCTATTCCGACTCAAGTAAGGGCCAGTTTTAAAGCTTCTCTCTTAAAGTTGTAGTGTGTATACTCATACAAGCAGTTGATTAATGCATTCATTTTTTTATTTTTTTTTGGTGTCTAGTTTTCTGGACATATGGTTGATGCTAGAAGTGACTTTGACCAAATGGTCCTGGCAGTCTTTCATGAACTTGAGAATTTGTAAGTTGTACTTAAAATCGGTGTTATTCATATAAAATCATACAACAATATGCAATCTCTATGACATTGAAGGGTCCAATACGTCTCTTTTAGTTTCTAACATTTTCCAGTATTTTAAATGTTTTGGATATATTTGATTTGGGTTTCTCTGATACTGAACTTTTTTTTTTAGCTAGGACTACTGTATCCTCTTCACAGCTTTTATTTACAATTTGGTGATGTGTATTAAAAAAGACCATCTACTTTATACTTTATTGTGATACGGTTAATACATATTGATATATATATATATATAATGATGTCATAGAGCTTATACTTGTGCATATATGGGTGGCATATCCTCAGAACTCTCAATTTATACATATATGCAAATTAAAGTTTTATTAATGGTTCATGTACAGTGTACTGCAAGGGTACTGCAAGTTTATTTTATGGTACTGCAAGTTTATTTTATGGTGCTGCAGGTTTTATATGGTACTGCAGCAATGCATATTCTTTTGATAATAAAAAATATATACATATATAATATTATATCGGTTACAGAACAAACGATATAATACAATTTTCCAAAGAACCGATATAACAAAGCCCTTTATAACTGATATTATAAATAATTTTTATATCGGTTTTAATCTTTTTTATATCGGTTTTACAATAATGTATGCTATAATTTCAGTTTTAAAACACACCAGTTCTCCGAAAACCGATATTATAAATATTTTTTATATCGGTTTCACTTTTTTTTATATCGGTTTTACAGTAATATGTGTCATAATTTCAGGTTCAAAAGACATCAGTTGTCCAAAAACCGATATGAAATAATACACATATTATATCGGTTATGGTTATCTATTATGTCGGGGGTACTTATATCGGTTTGAAGTTTACTGAAAAACCGATATAATAGGTCTTTTATATCGGTTTTTAGCCGATATAAAAACCCTTTTTTCTAGTAGTGAGGGGTGCCGATTTGTCGCCAGAAGCCAAAATCTGGTCAAACAATGTCGGAATGACTTGAAATTTGAGGTGAAGCTTCATGGATTAGGAAATAAGACGAAACATAGTCTTTTGTTTGAGTTTTGAACCTGTGTTGGGTCCTTTTGCCAGTAGAGTTGATTTTGTTGTGAGGTAGTCGTCGCGCTTTGATGTATGATCAAATGATGTCCGATTGACCTGAAATTTGATAGAGAGTCTCTTGGAATCATTTAAAAATGATTCTTTAGCTATAATTTGGAAAGCATGATCTCTAGGGGCTCTGTCACTAGAAGACATGATTTAGCTTTCAGGAGGTCAAAGTCTAGTCAAATGATGTCGAAATGACCCGAGACTTGACATGTAGCCCCTTGGAAGTATTTTGAGACCATCCATGTTCTTTGTTTGATGAGTGATGGCCTCGTTGGTCTTCGCCTCTGGAAGGCTTGGTTTTGTTGTTTAATGGTTGATGTTGGGTTAAAGATTATCGGTTTGACTTAAAATTTGACATAGAGACTCTTGGAAGTATTTGAAGATCATCCATAGGCTCTGATTGGAGACTTAATGTCTCTGATGTTGTTGTCTCCGGAAGGGCTGACTTTGTCCCATGGAGAATGCGGCCTTTTGCATTTTGGGTTAAACGGTGTCAGATTGACTTGGACTTTGAGATGGAGCCTTCTAGTGGCATTTGGAGGCCAATTGTGTGCTTTATTTTGTAGAACAAGGTCTCCACCTTCATCGCCACCGGGAGCTCCAGTATTATTCTTATGACTGTTTTGAAGGATCTTGAAGTTTTCGGATGGTTCTGACAAGATTTGATGCTTGAAGTAGCATTGGCCGTTGTGTCAGATGCAACTTCATGTAGCTTCCTTGTTGTTGAAAGTGTATGAAGAGGCAAAGTAACATTTTTGATATCAACAAATGCCCCCTTGAGGTAGTACGACGAGTTGCATAACTTTTGTAGTCAATGTGCCTCGAAGAGAACTTTTGAGCTTTGAAGGAGATTTTTTGACTAAAAGTCTTGAGAATTTTTTTTTTTTTGATGGATGGAGTAGATTTTTGAGTCTCTAAAGGAATTTTATGGCAGTGAGAGGGATCATGTATCATTTCAAGGCAAAGTTTTGAAAATGACATAAGAGTTTTGGATTTGGGTTTTTCTTTTGGTTTTTCCTTTTGACCTTGTGAACCTAAAGGCTTTAGGTGACGCATTAGGTGGTCAAGAGGAGGTTTTGCTTTTGGGATTTTTTTTTACTTGAAATTATTTTTCTTTCTTTCTTTCACTCATTTTTTTGTTCTTTTTTTTTCTCTTCTATTTTTTTATGGTCACTTGACCATTTTTCTCTGTTTTTTTTTCCTTCTGGCATTTTTTCCTCACAATGCAAATGCTGTTTTTGTGCAAGACAATATACACATAGAGTTTTTTTTTTTTTTTTTCTGAATGAATGATATCAAGAAAAAGAGGCTAAGGCTCAACGTTCAATCAACATGTATTTTGATTTGAACTATATTTGTTTTTGACCAAATTTGGGCTAGGATTGATCATATTTTGGAAAAGGCTTCCTAATTCATAATGTATGAAGATTTATGTAAATGCATGATTTTTTTATGGAAAGGAATTGGATGGATTGGAATGACATGCCTAAAAGGTTGCAGCCTTCGGAGTTCGAAGCTCACATCAAGAGACAACAAGAGTCACCTTCTAATGTTGAAATTATGCTGGTTTCCTTTTTTATGCCGGTAGCATTGTGACTATCCCTTAGTGGATTTGAGACCAATGGGGCTTGGAATTTCGAGGGTGACAGCAGTAGGAGGTGAAGTTTTGTTGATGCTTGAGGCTTCGACTGACGAGGTGATGACAGATTCAATTGCTGCATCTGGAGAAGAACCAAGGGACTCGGGAATGATTCCAAAATTTTGGCCTAGTATGATTTCTTTCCTTTTCTTTTTCCTTTTTATCCGTGCTGTTTTTTGCTAACATATTGTTTGTTTTCATGTCAGTTAACTTGCCATAGGATTTCGACGACTTCGTGCCAGACATGGATGCAACTTTTGATGATGCTTCGGATGAGGTCGTGGAGGCAGAAAGTGTTCCGCCTATCACCGAAGAAGGTATTTTGTAGTAATGATCTTGATTTTTTTCTTTAAAAGATTATACTCATACCATTTTTATCTTCCATTGGCAGGTTGTGAAGTGACAGGAGAAGCTCCTTTGCCTTCTTCAGAACCAGAGCAAGAGGCGCCAGAGATTGGTAAAGAAATAGGGGTCTTTTTCAGCCAGTCCTGAAACGATTGTGGTGGGACCTCATGCTGAGATTCCTTCTTTAGTGTCTCTGGTAGGAAATAGTATATTGATTACTATTCCAGCGGGGCATGACATGAGTAGTCAGCCAATGAAGCGGGGTAAGCCTTCATCTAGGCCATTTCGTCAGTTTGCGAAGAAGGTACTGAAGAGTTTTTTGGGCTTTTGGGTTGAGGGCATCTCTTCTAGCCACTTGGATGCAGGGTTCGGCATGCCAAAATGGTGAGTTTAGCCAAACCCACACCAAACTGATGGACCCGAAAAAAGGGGGGAATCTTCCGTCCTCTCCCTCCGTACCCCGGGGGCTGACCTGGGTCTCGGCGGAGGAGGGAAGATCTCGGGTATCAACATTTTTATACGGGTATGCCAGATTTGCTTTTTACTTGGATTTTGGAATGGTGATAATCCGGAGATTCACCTTCACAAGTGGAAAGGAAATCAATCCTTTTTTCTAACTTTTCAAATTGCATTAATATTCAGAAAAGAGACAAGTTTGTTTTTTTTAGAATGTCGTAGGAGGAGTTTTTGTTTGTTTGCAGTAAAAGGCGATTTTGCCGTGAAAGGCGATTTTACAAAACTCATCAAATGTGAAAGACAAGAATTGTGATTTCTTTTGTCTCTTTAAGAAATAAAAACTACAATAGAAAAGTAAGAAGAGGGATCTAACTTCTCAGGAGATTGCGGGGACACGTTGAGATCGACGGTCGCAAGTCATGTATGGGCTTCACCATCGTCCTTCAAATGGGAACATGTGATGCTTTGATTCTTTGGGTTGGCTCCTAACCTCAGTTTTTTAAAGGACAAGGACCAAGAGAAGGTCCTATATCCAATGAAAAACCGAGTAAACGGGCTGAAAAGTCGCGTTTAGGCCATGTTGGAGAAGGAGGAGGCCTTGGGGGGGTGGCCCCCAAGGGACGTTGATCACCTTGTGGTGCTTCCGGGAGCAGAGTAGCAGGACTTCGTCTCTCTCTTAGATTTTCTGGTTTTTCAAAGCTTGCACTTGGGATCTCTTTTCATCCTTGCTTTCTTCTTGGAATGGACCTCCTTTTATAGGCTTTTGGTAGCCATGAGGTGTTTATTGGCATTGATGGCCATGATGAAAGAATTGATGAGGAGTTACAAGTTGATTTTGTAACTCCTTTTTCATGGCTTGTGATTGGCCGATGAAGGTATTGGGCTTTTAATTGCCTTTATGCTTCATGATGATGGGAGTTTCATGGGTTTAATGCCATGATTACTTGGATTTGTAACTCCCAAATGCTTGAATCTGATTGGGCCGTCCAAAATAATGAGTTAATGACCGCATTAAGTTGTCACAAACGGGTCAATTAACGTCATTAAGTGGTCGCCAGGGCATGTGAAGAGTCGCGGGCCGCGCTGCGCCTTTTGAGATTCTTCTTGCGATCATCTCAGGTGGATCCACGCATTGTTTGATGTCGGATTACGATGTAATTTCAGACATTGATTGATGTTGGCGGGCCGGTGACATCTGTCTTGTCGATTTCACGATCCGTCGGACAGAAAGTGCACTTTCTTGGTCAGCCGGTTGGTGATCTTGAGGCGATCGGTGATGATTTCATGCTTTTGACGGCGGATTCGAAATGTCGATGAA
The DNA here is from genome assembly GCA_028538565.1 of Umbellularia californica. Taxonomy (NCBI): domain Eukaryota; kingdom Viridiplantae; phylum Streptophyta; class Magnoliopsida; order Laurales; family Lauraceae; genus Umbellularia; species Umbellularia californica. Next base: position 43,154,662 of record JAPQWN010000011.1, on the reverse strand, counting down.
GATCAGTCGTTTTCAAGCATCAAATATTGCATTTTCAGAAAATCACAGAGGTCGGAACACCTGAAACGCGAAAACCATCGAAAAACGGACACTTTGGTGCAAAATCCGGCGACCCGGATTTGCAGGGTCGCCGGGCGACCATGCACCCAAGGTCGCCGACGACCCTAGGCCAGGGTCGCTGGCGACCTTAGGGTTTTTTGCCCTTTGGTCGCCGAGCTCCGTTTTTGGCCGATTTTCTGTCTTTTTCGTTCCTTTTTTCTTCTGTATTTTTCTTGACAATTTTCCTCAATTATTGACTTCATTTTCTTGGAGAAAACTTGACGAGAACCCCCACGAAATCGGAGCACAAAGTTTCCCATTTTTCGGGAAAGCCGAAGACTTTGTAGCCGATTTTCCGTCAAGCGTCGAAACTGGGACAAACGATGTCGGAATGACCTGAAAATTGAGGTGAAGCTTCTTGAGCAGTGGATAGGACCAACCATGGACTTTTATTTGAGTTTTGAATCCGTTTGGGGTCCCATCGATGTTTCACTTGATTTTGCTGCGGGAAAAATGCCGAGCTTTGATATGTGGTCAAACGATGTCCGATTGACCTGAAATTTGACGGGGAGCCTATTGGAGTCATTTTGAGACGTTCCATGGGCTTCGTTTTGGATGTCATGGTCCCGGGTTGCTCTGCCGCCGGTAGGCTTGATTTTCTCTCGGAGCATCGAAACCTAGTCAAACGTTGTCAGAATGACCTGAAATTCGACATGCAGCCTTTTGGAAGCATGTTGAAGCCACTCATGTATTTGGTTTGATGAGTGATGGCTTCGGTGGTTCCCGCTGCCGGGAGGCTTGATTTTGCTGCTCGAGCATTGATGGAGGGTCAAACGTTGTCGGTTTGACTTGAAATTTGGCATGGAGCCCTTTGGAGACATTCTGGAGTCACCCGTAGGCTCTGATCAAAGTTTCGGTGTCTTTGATGATGTCCCCGCCGGGAGCGCTTGTTTAGCTGTCGGAGCAGTGAAGTTAGGCCAAATATTGTCGGAATGGCCCGAAACCTCAGGTGTACCCCTCTTTTAGCTGTCTTGAAGGATCTCTCAGTTTCTGTCTGGTTTTGAAAAGATCTGATGCTTGAAGTAGCCTTGCCTGTTTTGTAGCAGGATGCAGCTTCACGGGGCTTCTTGATGTTGAGGAGACATAGTGACTTTTTTGGTGTCAACACAAACCAGCATTCCCGCCCAAAAACCCTTACTTTTTTACCTTTTTTTTTTAGGGTTGACGTCGACCCTCATTTTCTGTGTTGAGGGTCGACTCAACCCTCAATATAACAAGTGAGGGTCGATGTCAACCCTGAGCAGGCATGTCTCCTCATCTTCTTCCTTCTTCCTCTCTTCCTCAAACCCAATCCAATGATGGAGAAACTCACATGAACACCTGAAATACATTAATCCCCCTGATTTCAAAACGCGCAAATGAACAACAGAATCACCTGATCATCAAGAGAAACATGGACTTAAAATCAGACACGAATGTGGAACAGTAGAAGTTCACATTCACTTCCTAAGCAACAGAATCTACTAACCCACAACAATAATACCCTCATAAGCAAGGTCCTTGATGTGTCTGTCTTTCCAATAGTCCACATTCACTTCCTAGCCATTCCAGGTCTCAGCAGTTAGAACCCAGGTTTGTTCACCATTGCTAACTCCGTGTTTGGATCAAGCCGCCCAGTTTTGACAAGATTTTGGCCAAGGCCATTTAAGCGGACAAGAAAGTAAATGATCATCTCCAGGCCCAGTTTTGGGTGGACCCATAAAAAGCAGTCCAATCTTCATTGTTTGTTGCTAGCTTAAACCTAAATAAATGGCTATATGTTTGTTTTCATCTCATGCTAGGTTATCTAACTTAAATCTTTATATGTCAACTTACACCTCATACTATATTATAATAAATGAATTTTGTTTGTCAAAAAGACTCTCAAGATCTCCAATGTGCTAGTTTCTTAAGTTGGCTCTTTTCATTTCCTTAAATAAATTAAAATTATGGTGAAATGTTAAAGAAGGGAAAAGTCATATAGAATTAATGGCGGCTACGATCATTTGACCCGTCCAATTTCAGGGAGGGTATAACCATTCTACAGTTGGGGCATATACAATCAACGGCCTAAGGACTTGGGACATGTATATGAAGATGACCATTCAAAAGAAACATGTATATGAAGATGAGAACAATTGATTGAGTTTACTTTGGTTTTTTTTGACAGTAATAGTTAGTTGTTAAATTCTATTAGGAAGAAAGGAGCTATACAGCTTACAAAATCGAAGAAGCCAAAAAGAGCAGGCGTAGGTATTGGAAACTAATACCGTGCACCAAATGCAATTAAAGAAGGAAAGCCTCAAAATCATGGATTCTATAAACCCCCCATTTTTCTAGCGCATCTGCCATTGCATTTGTATACCAGTTGATATGAGAAAATGTCACCTTAGAAGATAAAAAGATTTGTCTATTCTCATTGAAGTAGAAATGAAATTCCAAGACGCATCTCCTTAGTGTTCACCCATGGAACCTGAAGATGAATGGCAATGGAATTGATGGAACGCGCTCCGAGGCGCCGTTGGGGCGGCTACCGGGGTTGGCGGAACGTGGGAGTCCGTCGGGTCCGGCCCTTTCGCGCCTTGGCGGGCCTGAAGCGTGCATCAACATTTCTTTGTGTGGGTGTGCCAGATTTTCTATTTTACTTGGAATTGCAAGTGGTAATCCGGAGATCAACCTTCGCAAGTAAAAAGGAAATCAACTTCTTTCAAGTTTTCCATTGCACAAATATTTAAGAAAAGAGACATTTTCTTAATTTGCCGTGAAAGGCGATTTTGTTTGGCATTTATGGCCGATTTTGGCGTTTATAGCCGATTTACAATTCTTATCAATAATGAAAGACAAGAGTTGTGATTTTTGTCTCTTTAGAAAAATACAAACTACAATGAAAAGCAAGAAAAGGAAGATCTAACTTTTCAGGAGATTGTGGGGGACTCGTTCAGATTGACGGTCGCAAGCCATGTATGGGCTTCGCCATCATCCATGCAGATGAGAACAGAAGATGCTCTTGATTCGCTTGGCTTGGCTATAACCTCAGGTTTTTAGAGGACAAAGACCAAGAGAAGGTCCTATGTCCAATAAAAAGCTAAGTAGACGGGCTAAAAAGCCACGTCTAAGCCATTGGAGGCAGCAGGAGAAGGCAAGGACCTTGGGGGGGGGGGGGGGGTGCCCCCCAAGGGACTTTTGTCACCTTGTAGTGGTGGCCGGTGCAGAACTTCAGCAGAGTTTTTTCTCTCTTTTTTCTTTCTCTCAGATCTCTTTCTGATCTTTTTTTTTCTGATCTTTTCTCTGATCCTGATTTTCTCCTCTTTTTTCCGATCCCGATTTCAATGGAATGCTCTCCTATTTATAGGCTTTTGGTAGCCATTTAGGAGGGTTTATGAGCCTTAATGGCTTTAATGGGAGGGGTTACAAGATTTATTTCTTGATTTTGTAACTCCTTTTTCCTTGAATCTGATTGGCCGATGGAGATTAAGGGCTTTTAATCACCTTAATTACCATAATGGGAGGAGTTTCATGGTTTAAATGCCATGAATCAATTGACTTGTAACTCCCAAATGCTTGCTTCTGATTGGGCCGTCCAAAGAAATGAATTAATGACCATAATAAAGTTAGTCAATTAACCACATTAATTGGTCGCCGAGCAGTCGAAGAGTCGCGGGCCGTGCCGTGTCTTCTGGAATTCTTCTGGCGATGATCATCGATGGATCTACATGCTGATCGACATCGGATGAACATGTAACTTCAGACATTGATAGCTAAGAGCGGGCCGGTGACATCTGTCTTGTCGATTTCACGATCGGTCGGACAGAAAGTGCACTTTCTTGGTCGACCGGTTGGCGATCTTGGAGCGATCAATGATGATTTTATGCTTTTGGAGGTTGACCCGTGATTTCGACGGATGTCGGAGGATATGAGTCAATTTCAAGCACTAAAAATCACATTTTCAGGAAACCACAGGGGCCAAAGTGCGCGAAACGCGAAAAAAGACGGAAAAACGGGTCACCGGCGGAAAATCTGGTGACCCGGACCTCCATGGTCGCCGGCGACCATGGGCCATGGTCGCAGGGGCCTGCGACCATGGGCCATGGTCGCAGGGGTCTGCGACCCTGGGGGATTTTTCCCCTTCGGAGCCCGTTTTACGGTCGTTTTGAGGTCTTTTTCGTCGCCGTTTTCTTCTGTATTTTTCTTGACATTTCTTCTCATTTATTGGCTTGATTTCCCTGTAGAAAACTTGATGAGAATCCTTGCATTTTTAGAGTGCAAAGTTTCCAATTTTCCGGGAAAGCTGAAGACTTTGTCGCGTAGAGCTGCTGATTTTCCGCCAGAAGCTGAAACTTGGTCAAACGATGTCGGAATGACCTGAAATTTGAGGTGAAGCCTCCTGAGCAATAAATAAGACCAACCATAGGCTTTTGTTTGAGTTTTGAAGCCGTTTGGGGTCACGTCGATGCTTCACTTGATTTTGATATGTGGCCAAACGATGTCCGATTGACCTGAAATTTGACGGGGAGCCTATTGGAGTCATTTTGAGACGTTCCATGGGCTCTGTCTTGGATGTCATGGTCCCGGGTTGCTCCGCCGCCGGTAGGCTTGATTTTCTCTCGGAGCATCGAAACCTGGTCAAACGTTGTCGGAATGACCTGAAATTCGACGTGCAGCCTTTTGGAAGCATGTAGAAGCCACTCATGCACTTGGTTTGATGAGCGAAGGCTTCGGTGGTTCCCGCCGCCGGGAGGCTTGATTTTGCTGCTCGAGCATTGATGGAGGGTCAAACGTTGTCGGTTTGACTTGAAATTTGGCATGGAGCCCTTTTGGGACATGCTGGAGTCATCTGTAGGCTCTGATCGAAGTTTTGACGTCTCCGATGATGTCGCCGCCGGGAGCTCCCGTTTAGCTGTCGGAGAAGTGAAGTTAGGCCAAATGTTGTCGAAATGGCCCGAAACTTCATGTGTACTCTTCTCTTGGCTATCTTGAAGGATCTTGCAGTTTTTGTTTGATTCTGACAAGATTTGAATTTTTGGAGAAGTTGCATTGCCTATTTATGGCAGGTTGCGACTTCATGCAGCTTTCTTGATTTGAAGAGGCAAAGTGACATTTTTGGTGTCAACAAATGCCCCCTCGAGGTACAGCGACGAGTTGCTTGACTTTTGTAGTCGATGTGCCTCGAAGATATTTTTGAAGGAGAGCTTGTGTCTTGACCAAGAGTCTTTGAGCAATCCTTCCTTTGGTAGAGTAGCCTTTGAGCTTCCAGGGGAATTTTATGGTAGTGAAAGGAATCACACACCATCTCGAGGCAAAGTTTTGAAGATGACATCAGGGATGTGGATTTGGGCTTTTGTTTTTGACCTTGTGACCTAACAAGCTGTATGTGGCAGGTTAGGGGGTCGGGTTTTGGTTTTGACCTTGTGACCCAACAAGCTGTATGTGGCAAGTTGGGGGATCAGGATTTGGTTTTTGGTTTTGGTCTTGTGACCTAACAAGCTGTATGTGGCAAGTTAGGGGACCAGAATTTGGTTTTTGGTCACTCTTTGGGACTGTGTGGGTCCATTGGAGTGGTTTGGATTTTTGTGGAATGTCAATTTCAAGATTTTGGCTCAATTTGGTATATGAGGCTGGATGGTTTGATTTTTGGAAGCTCATGGGGCTTGGAATTTTTTTTTTTTGTATGGTTCAATCAACTAAAAAGAGGCATGGAACCATTATTGTATGCTCTTGGTAAGAGGGATTTTTTCCTGACTAAAAGCCCATTTTTTTTTTTTTTAGTGCCTAGGTGATCAAACCTGGCTCATATGGGCTAGCCCATGGGACCTTAAGCTTTTTAGGATGGCTTAGATCTCATGTGGGGCCATTTTTGTAAAGAATATCTAAAGATATCTCATTTGGATAGAGAATATCTAAAAATATCTTTATGGGAGAGAATCTCTCATCTTCCCTTAATTTGGGAGAGAATATCTCAAGGTATCTTTCTTTTTGGGAAAGAATCTCCAATCTCCTATTTTGTTGGAGAGAATCTCTCATTGATTGATTTTGGGAGAAAATCTCTCAAAGACATCTTTCTTTTTGGGAAAGAATCTTTCTAATTCCTTCTCTTTTGGTAAGGTTACTAATTAGTAACACTTACCTTTCTTTTTTGTTTCATTCTTTGATTTGCTCTCTTCTATAAAAGCAAGGAGGGTAGGATCTCTTGCTCTTATTGCTTTCTTTTGCAACAATCTCAAGAGAGCTCCAAGGCCAAGAGTTTTTCTTCTTCAAGGATCTTCAAGCTTTTTCCTTCTTCTTCTCCATCAATGGCTTCAAGTAAGTTTTCTCTCTTTTTCTTTCAAGAAAACTTTATGTAGAGAATAGGATGGTAAAAAAAGTTTCTCTTCTTTTTTTTTTCTTTCTTCTTTTTTTTTCTTTCTTTCTTTTCTTTCTATTCTTCTTCTTTTTTTTTTCTCTTCTCCACGTGATTTCTTCTTTTGTTTTTTTTTTCTTTTTTTTTTCACACGTTTTTTTCTTTTTTTTTTTTGCTCATCATGATAATGCGTTTTTATGCAAATCTAGATGTTCATGCATGTAGTTTTTGTAAATTGAATTGAGTAGCATGATGTGATAGCATACCTGAAAATCTTTGCAATTTTGGGAATTTGGAGCTCGCAGCGATGTTGAGCCCTTCTTGATTTTGCGGAGATTTTGAGGTTTCGAAAGTTTGGAGTTTCGGAGCCCGCAGCAATGTTGAGCCCATCTTCAAACTTTCTATTTCCGTCGGGGTATTTCCTTTTTCTTTGGAATTGCCCCGGAGTCATGCCAAAATTTCGCCAGATTTTTGGTGGGACAAAGTGACCCTTTTTTTTTTTTTTTAGCGAAATCCTGTCATTTTGATGACGATCTTTTTCTTTTCCAACCTTTGCAGGTGGTTCCTCCAGAGCGAACAAGGGTAAAGAGCCTGCTACAAGCGTACCTCGTTGATCTGCTAGATCTTCCAATGTGGCCGTTCAGCAGGCCTGGGAGAAGGTCCAGTTTGTTGAGAAGAACTTGGAAGAGTGCGATTCCCTCAATCGCGATGAGATGAGACAGCGATTGATCGCTCTCAAGAATGAGGAATTCTATAAGATCATGGTAAGCAACCGTCCTTGGGTTATGGACGATCTGAGGGTTTTACCCAAGCCTACCTTCTTCTTTGGAGATGCAGTCCCTGACGACTTGACATACCAAAGGAGATGTTTTCAGTTCTCTTACACAGCAGATGGTGAAGAGAAGACTGTTTCTACCCGGTCGTCTTTTGATCGTACCATCTCGATCATGAGCCTTGCTTCCACGTGCTCTAAGAGGGAAGATCCTCCGAGCTGGGTGAAGAGGGCCAGTGTGATCAAGACCGGGGCTTTTGTTGGTGGACCCTCCGGATATGCGGAGAAGCCACCTGTCCGTATGGACATGTTGATGCCAGCCAGCGGCTACCAGGGCTCTGATTATCCGTCGGTCGATTTGAGACCGGTGGGCCTTGGCGTTTTCAGCGGTGACGGCAGTACTTGGGTGAAGCCTTTTCGACTTCGTGGCCGTTTCAATGTTGACTCCGATTGGAAGTCATGGACTGACCACACCTTGCTGATTGGGGGCGCCGTTTTGAAGGAAGCCGGGATTTTTGACGCGGTCCGCGCTTTTAGGGAGACCGTGACTTTTTCCGATGATGCCTTCATGGCTATGTTGGAGTCTTTCCTCCCTCAGACCAATACCTTCGTTGTCACGAACGGTGAGATTGGTTTTTCTCTGAAGGAGTTGAGTGCTATTACTGGATTGCCCATCCTTGGCAAACTCTACGAGGAGTTCATGCCGATTGACAGCGTCCTTGAGGAGCAGTCAGAGGAGTTCAGGCTCCTATACTTTCAGCTCGTCGCCTTCTATGATTTTTTGAAGGAGGGCTCGAAAGTCAGATCTAGCAGTTGGAAGAGTTATGGCTCTTCATTCTTCAACTTCTTTGACAGCAAAGAGTCTCCTGATAGCATGACCCGGGAAGACAGGAAGAAGACTTCGGCCATGCAGGAAGAGTTGAAGGGTTTCTTCGCCAGCACAGATGCCCTTTATTCTGACATTGCACTGCGGAGAGATCTTGCTGTTTACCTCACTTTTTGGCTAGGTGAGGCTATTTTTGCTGGTGGAGATGGGACGCACATCAGCCGCATTGTATTTTTCCGGCTTGTCAGATGGCGTTTGGAGAGCGGCTTGCTTTGGTGCCCGCTCTTTACTCCTACCTGTGTACCGAACTGCAGGCTGCTGCTTTCTTGGTTCGGCTTGGGCTCCCTATGAATAGGGTATTTTCAGCCCATATCTTTTATTCGTGGTTTGTATACCACTGTCCTGGCTTCCACCAGCTGGGTACTGCACAGGATGATGATCCTCTGATGATTCGATTGGCTAAGGGAAAAGCCGTATCTGAATCACTTTTGTTTGCCCGCATGAGGATCCGACGGTTCAGGGACGTCGAGATGGGGCAGTCTTCAGTTAAGCTTTCTCCGGAGTTGCGGAAGAAGGCTTTTGATTTTGGTGCCTCCCGAGACTCTACCAGAGCAGGGTCGGGAAGGCATTACTCTTTGACCAATGCAGAGAAGGAGTGGCTTTTCAGCATACGGGTCGGCACGATGGTGTACCGCAGACATCTTTTCGTCGACATCCAGCCGTATGTACCTTCTCGCTTTGCGCTTCAGTTGGGCTTCTCTCAAGGCGTTGTTGGAGCGCCTTCGAGTATGGTGAAGCGTTTTGGGGGTTTGCAGGATGGCAGAAATGCATGGGCTTTCTATAGTGCTGAAGACACTACTGCCACGATTTCTTATCCTGAGCTGTCGACTTTCCGAACAGCCGGCTTCACGAAGTGGTTCGCGGAGAGCTTTTTGGCATATCGGGGGCTTTCCAAGAAGGAGCTTGATGTAAAGCTGTCTTCTGGAAAAGGCATTGGGAAGTCGGATGGCGTCCGGCGAGAGGAAGTTTGGGCCTTCCTTTCTGGAGAGAAGCACAAGATAGGCTTTCTCGGTGACCAGGGCGTCATTGGTTCTGAAGCTGTTCGGGAAGTACCTGATGAGGCTTTGGAGCAGCTAGAACAGGAGGAAGCTGAGCTCGACGCTTGGATGCAAGCGGCACAGAAACGAGCTTCCGTGGAGTCTACTGGCGAAAGCAGACCATCCAGTGAGGAGTCAAGTGAGAAACCTGACTCTGATAGTGAGGCGGGTTCTTCTAGGAAGCGAACCCGTAGAGGTAAGAAGAGGAGGAGTCATCATCGCAGCGAGGGGCCACATGAGGACTCTCCTGACATGGAAATCCCTCTTACCATCAACGAGGAGGTGCCAGAGGCTGTCAACGAGCCTCCAGAGAAGAGGAGTCGTGGGGAAGAGACCATTGGTGAAGGTATGATTCTTCCTTTTTCTTTTTCTACTTCTTTCATGGGGCTTTCCATGTTCTGATTTGTTTTCTCACCCTGCTGCTGCTCTTTTTTTTTTTAGCAGAGGATGAAGACTTGCCGATGCCTGAGGTTCCGACCGATGAGGCGGTGATGGAGCCGGTTATGGCATCTGAAGAAGAACCGAGGGACTCTGGAATGACTCCGGAATCTCCAATTGGTATAACTTCTTTCGCTTTCTCTTTTTTTTTTTTGCCTGCGACTTGATTTGCTAACAGTTTTTTTCTTGCCAGCTGACTTGCCACAGGATTTCGATGACTTTGAACCATCAATGGACGCAAATGTCGATGATGCTTCTGATGAGTTCATGGAGGAAGAGAGTGTTCCGCCAGTCGTCGAAGAAGGTACTTTGTAGTGATGACCCTGATGATTTTTTTTTTTTGAACAGGATCATATTCATACCTTTTTGTGTTTCATTTGCAGGTTTTGAAGTGACAGAAGAGAGTCCATCGCCTCCTTCAGAACCAGAGCAAGGGATGCCAGAGGTCGATCCGGAGGTAGAGACCAGTTCAGACATGATTGAGGAGATGCCTCGTGTTGAGATTCCCTCTCCAGTGGCTCCAAGTGAAAATAGTTCTTTTGTTACTCTTCCAATGGGACATGACATGAGCAGCCGATCAGCGGAGAAGGGTGAATCTTCATCCAGTCGTCCCTTCAATTTGCGAAGAAGGTGCTGGCTCGGGTTTTGAGTTCTTGGGTCAAGACTCTCCTTTCTGGACACTTGGAGGCAGGATTTGGCATGATCCCACATGTACAGGAGATTCTGACCGACACCGAAGAGGTTGGTCTGGATGTCACAGGTGCCAGGGCGATCGTTGATAGGATCATTGCACTGGGTGACAAGTGGTTTGAGACCATGGGTTTCCCTGATGACCAATTCTTCAAGGAGATGTTCTTGGACTCTGCTGATAAGGCTAAGTCTGACCTGAATGAGGCTACACAAAGCAAGAAGCAGCTAGTTCGGGAGAAGAACAAGGAAGAGCTAGCCATCATCGGATTGAGGCATGACCTTAACGTCCTTGATAGGGAAGTTGAGGAGGCCAGGAAACGTCTTGAGCATTTGAAGGCACAAGTCGATGCTAAGTGGGCTGCTATAACAGAGGCTCGTGACAGGGAGAGTACTCTGATTCGCAGGGTTGCAGATGCCGGTCAAGTTCTCGAGAGGAGGACTCTAGAAAACGAACGATGGAAAACTGCTGGGGAAGAGCTTCCCGGTGTAAAAGAAGGGTTACGGCATTCGCCAGCATCTCATGGCAAGTTCCTGAAGAAGCGTGCCTTGGAAACTCTGACGGCTGAGGCCAAAAGTTTGCTTGAGGAGCTGAAGCTTTGGCTGGAGACCATTTTTGGCTGAGCTCCTGATTTTTTATAGCAGAAACCATTCTTCTTTTTTTTTGGTACCACATGTATTTTTTGGTACTCTTTTTTGTAGTGCTTGTGAACACTTTCTTTTTTTTTGGTACCACATGTATTTTTTTTGGTACTTTTCTTTTTTTTTTTTTGTTTTTTTTAGTGCTTGTGAACACTTTCTTTTTTTTTCTTTTTGGTACCACATGTATTTTTGGTACTTCTTTTTTTTTGTTTTCCCTACGCTCACTCAAATCTTTTTGTGATGAAAGCAATTGCTAAATGGGATTTGATTAAAAGCTTTGTCATTTTGTGAAAATCTTTTGTCAAATAATTGTTTTGGCATGGGAGCCTGATTTTGGTTGTGGCGTGAAAGCCGCTTTTGAGATGGCATGGAAGCCGAAATTTTATGGCGTAAAAGCCAAAATTTGGGTTGGCATGGAAGCCGGTGTTTTTGTGGCATTTACAGCCAGTTTGGTGGCATTGATAGCCAATTTGTGGCATTTATAGCCGGTTTTGTGGCATTGATAGCCAATTTGTGGCATTTATAGCCGGTTTTGACATGAGAGTCAGGTCTTTTTTTTTTGTGTGGCATTTGTAGCCGAGTTTTTTGAAAACCGAGTTTTGTTTTATTGGCATGAAAGCCGATTTTGGCGTTTATAGCCGGAAATTTTTGTTTTGGCATTTATAGCCGGATTTTGGCATTTATAGCCGAGTTTTGGTTTTCAAAATGCAGGTATCGACTAAATGTCGCCTCCCCGCTGAATGGTCTTGCAAGTATCGATGGAATGTCGCTTCCTTGCTCATTCGGTTTTGCGAGTATTGATGGAATGTCACTTCCTCGCGGGTTAGGTTTTGCAAGTATCGATGGAATGTCGCTTCCTCGCGAATTGGGGTGCAAATATCGACTAAGCGTCGCTTCCCTGCTTTTCCCAAGACTTTTGGTTTTGCGGGTACTGACTTGATGTCGTTTCTCCGCGATTTTTGAAATTTGAGGTTTTCTCGAACCATTTGTAATTTTGGGTTGTGGATAGCAACTGGTATGTTGCATCTCCATGATTTTTGAAATTGGGTTGTGGATATCAACTGGTTTGTTGCTTCTCCACGGTTTTTGGATTTTGCAAGTATCGACGAAATGTCGCTTCCCTGCGATTTTGGGTGCAAGTATCGATGGAATGTCGCATCCTTGCTTTTTTTCAAAATTTTTGTTTTGCGGGTACTGACTTTGATGTCGTTTCCCCACGATTTTTGAAAAACCATATTTTTTTTTTTGTTTAAAGACACGAGGGTCGTAAATTTTGACCTAGAACCATTTGGCGGTAAAAGGTAAGGTGGACTAGGGTAGAAATCCCTGAATCCGGATTTTTGTTTCAAACCATGAATTTTGGTTCAAGGATCGAAAGTTTTGGTCAAGTCAGGGAGAGGCTCCGAAACTTGGATTTTTTTTTTGTTTTTGAACAATGAAACAATGAAAGTAAGCATTGTTTTTGAATCTCTAGAAATTTTGACATTTGATATGAAAATTCTAAAGAGAGTGGGTTTGACGAGCGAGTACCTGAGAACAGGTTTTGGCCATACAGGCATTGCTCTTACCCAGTTGGGTAAGTCTTCAAGGGTAGTACCGCTTCAAGAACTTGCCGTTGATAGGCAGCATACATCTGTCGCCTTCCATGTTTAGGAGGGCATATGTGCCGTTGGAGAAGACTTTGTCGATGACGTAGGGTCCCTCCCATTTTGGTTCAAACTTGCCTTTGGACTTGTGAGCGAAGACCATTGGTCTTTTTACTGCAAGAATCAAGTCACCCTTTTTGTAGGCGCGTTGCCTGACCTTTTTGTCAAAAGATCCTGCCATGCGTGCTTGGTAAAGTTCAATGCTTTGTCGAGCTTCGAGCCGTCTCTCGTCGAGATTATCCAGCTCATGGAGTCACAATTTGACATTGCTTTCTTGAGTCATGTCATTTTGTAGAGATACCCTCAGAGAAGGAATTTGTACCTCTAGGGGCACGACAGCTTCGCATCCATAGACCAGCGAGAATGGTGTGCTATGGGTTGGTCCTCGAATGGTGGTTCGATAGGCCCACAAAGCTTCAGACAGTTTGTCGCTCCAGTCTCTTTTGTGACTAGAGACCATTTTCTTGAGGATTTTGCAGAGTGTCTTGTTGAAGGCTTCTGCTAATCCGTTTGCTGCCGGATTGTATGGAGTCGAAGGACAGCTTTGGATTTTGTATTTGTCGCAAAACCTGTAGAATCGATGATCTCGGAATTGTGGTCCGTTATCATGGACGAATCTCTTGGGTATGCCGAAACGACAAATGATGTTGGTGCGCAGGAACTGAAGAACTGATGAGGTCTTCATTTCGTTGAACGCAAATGCTTCTGACCACTTGGAGAAATAATCCGTTGCGGCGAAGATGAAGCGATGACCTTTGCTTGAAGGGGGAGAGATAGGACCTATGATGTCCATGCCCCATGCTTCGAAAGGCCATGAGATTGCTGTAGGATGTAGCCATTCCGGAGGCATGTGAATGTAATCTCCGTGAACTTGGCATAGCTGGCAACGTTTGGCAAATTGCATTGCATCAGCAACCATGGTAGGCCAACAGTAACCTAACCTTTTTATCTGATCATAGAGCTTAGGACCTGCCTGATGGGCTCCACAAAGACCAGCATGAACTTCTTTAAGTGTTTCTTCGGCCTCTTGTTGTGACAAGCAGCGTAGAAGTACTCCGTTGAAGGATTTCCTGTAGAGGATTTTTGAAGGAATATCCAAATGAAAGTTTGGGGCTCGCCTTTGTATGCTTACCCGTTCTTTTGGATCTTCAGGTAGGATTCCGAACATAGTGTAATCAATGAACGGATCCCTCCAGTCGACGATTGAAGGTTGAAGGATAGAGATCCGACTTCCAACCACTCGGTGGCATTCGGCAACTGCTTGGTGTGTGTTAAGAGGAGGGAGGATCCTTCTCTCATTCACTGTAATTTGCATGTTTTCCCCTTCTTGGATCGCCATTGATGCGGCAAGTCCGGCCAGGGCATCTGCACGGATATTTTCACCTCTACGAATGTGGGTGATGTTGCAGATGTCAAACTTTTGCAGAAGCGATTGTGCCTTGTTGTAATAAGGCAGCAGATCAGGCTTCCTGACTTCATATTTCTGAGTCATCTGGTTGACGATCAGTTGAGAGTCTCCAAAGACTTCCAGTATAGTGATACCGGATTCGATGGCGAGTTCCAATCCTAGGATCAGAGCTTGGTATTCAGCTGCATTGTTTGTGCATGGTTCCAGTAGCGAGAAAGCGTGTGGAATCATGTATTTGTCAGGGCTAACAAAGAGGATGCCAACTCCCGAGATCAGCTTTCTGTTTTCATTTGTCCTGGTTGCACCGTCAAAGTACATGTCCCAGGAGGCATTTGGTGAGGAAGTCTCCACGTTGTAGACAGGTTCGTCTGGGAGATCATCTCTGAGTGGAGAATCTTTAGGCAATGGATGCTCTGCGAGGAAATCTGCTAGAGCTTGGCCTTTGATTGCTTTTTGTGGCACATACCTAATATCAAATTGTGACAAGAGGATGGACCATTTTGCCAGTCGGGCATTGAGAGAACCGGCCTTCGTAACAAGGACCTTCAAGAGATTGATCCTTGAGACGAGGTAGACTGTGTTGGAAAGCAAGTAGTGACGTAGCTTTTGTACGGCAAACATCACTGCAAGGTATTCTTTTTCGACTGGAGAGTAGCGATGCTCTGCACCTACTAGCATGCGGCTGAGGTAGTATAGAGCAGCTTCTTTTCCCTCACCATTCTCTTGTGCAAGCAGAGCGCCTACAGAATGATCAAGAGCACTTGTGTACAAGATGAATGGTTTTCCAGTGGCAGGGGCAGCTAACACTGGGGGTTTGGTTAGGTATGACTTGATATCCTGAAATGCGGCTTCACAGTCGGCATCCCAGACAAAGTCCACACCCTTTTTCATCAATCGAGAGAATGGACGGCATTTCCCCGAAAGATTGGAGATGAACCGTCTGATGTAGGCCAATCTCCCTTGGAGCCTTTTTAGTTCTCTCAAGGTTCTTGGAGAGGGCATTTCTAGAATAGCCTTGACTTTTATGGGGTCAAGTTCTATTCCAGCTTTCCGAACAAGGAATCCGAGAAACTTACCCGACGAGACGCCGAAGAAGCATTTTAGAGGATTCATCCGCAGTTTGTGTTTGCGGAGTCGGAGGAAGACTTCCCGAAGATCTTTGAGATGGTCTTCTTTTCTTCTGCTTTTGACGGCGAGGTCATCAACATAACATTCGACCGTCTTGTGCTGCATATCTTGGAATATTTTCATCATAGCCCTCTGATATGTGGCACCAGCATTTTTCAGACCAAATGGCATGACAGTGTAGCAATACACGCCAAATGGAGTCCGAAATGAAGTGTGTTTTTCATCCTCGGGATGCATCTTTATCTGATTGTAACCAGAGAAGCCATCCATGAATGTCATTCGCTCGAATCCGCAGTTATTGTCAATCATCACCTCCGGTATGGGGAGCGGGAATTCATCTTTAGGGCAAGCGCCATTCAGGTCTCTATAGTCAATACAGACTTTGATCTGCCCAGTTTTCTTTGTCACGGGGACAATATTGGCCAACCACTCTGGATGTTGTTCCTCACGGATGAAGCCAATGCTTTTGAGTTTTTGAACTTCTTGTTCAATTTTATCCATCACATCTGGACGGAATCTTCTTTGGCCTTGTTTGACAGGCTTGACGTCTTCTTGAAGATTGAGTTTGTGGACTGCTACTTTGGGGTCTAAACCAGGCATTTCAGCATAGGACCATGCAAAGCAATCAACGAACTCACGAAGAAAAGCGATATACTCGGGTAACTCATCATCCTTTATATTCTTGCTTATGAATACAGGACGTGGGTTATCTGGTGTTCCCAAGTCTATCTTTTCAACAG
Source organism: Umbellularia californica (assembly GCA_028538565.1). Taxonomy (NCBI): domain Eukaryota; kingdom Viridiplantae; phylum Streptophyta; class Magnoliopsida; order Laurales; family Lauraceae; genus Umbellularia; species Umbellularia californica. The sequence continues at coordinate 43,138,863 of JAPQWN010000011.1, read as the reverse complement.
GATCTTCTGTCGGAAGGTTCGAAGGTGGTTCCTCCACAATATTTTCGGAGGCTTCCAACTCAACGAAACCTTCTGGAGTTTCAACTGCATTACCAGACCAAGGCTCTGTTCCTTTCCATGGATTTTCTTGATTGGTGATCTCCTCAAGGCTTGCTATGAGATAGTCCCAATCGCCTGTTGAGTCTGGTATTTCTTTTGGAGACGAGGGTTCTTCTGGGTCAGGATGCCACAAGTCTGTATTATCGGACGATTCCTCTTTATCATCAGAGAAATCATACCAATTGGATGAGCTTCCTGGATCTTTGTCAGGTAACTCTTTAAAGAGATATCCAGGGAGATCGATGTCTTCATGGACTTGAGATGTTGAGGCTTGGTCGGTAAAACGACTTTTAAGCTTTTGTGTCAACTGTCTCAGAGGAGTGTCGGGATCATACCCTAACCCATATGAAGACTTTTCTACATGGCCGTAGAGTCTCCAATCTTCCAGCTGGCTTTTGGTCAAGGCGGGCTCCAATGGCGTGAGAATACCGCGTCTTTCTCCCAAACCGACTGGGTTTTGAGCGTCATAGCCCATTTTCTTCATAATTGCTTGTGCCACAGGACTATATAGAGATAGCTGAGGCATACCTTCATTTTGGAAAGGTTCCAGCATGGAATTTGATGAAGAAGCGTCCGATCTATGGAAGAAGATCGGCCTTTGCTTTGGTGATGTTGCCGGAACAACAAAGGTAGCAGACGTAGGATCTTCTACATCTGCAGGTGTCTCCATCGGAGTGAGAGCAGGCTGAACTTGCTGAGTGTCAGCTTGGCTTGACGATGCATCGTCTTTTGGCTCTGAGTCCGAGTCTGTGTCTTGCATGATAGACACGAGAGAGACAACAAATTTGCCCCCAGGCTTTTGTTTCGCCTTCTTCACTTTAGTCGTGATGACCAAAGGTCTTGAATTCTTGAGGGAGATGACGAAGGGAGATTGACTACTCTCTTCTAATTTGCCGGCGGGTTTGTTTTCTTCCTGTGATTTTTGAGGAGCCTTGCCTTTATCTTTCTGGAGATTTTCAGCAGGGGGTGCTATTTCCTCTTCTTCTTCTTTTTCGCCTTCATACATTTGGGAGTCTGCGAAGTGGACTTCTTTACCTTTGAAGGGTTTCCTGTCCGCAAAGACTCGATGTACCATGCCGTCGTCGCCGACAAACTTGATGCATTGATGTAGAGTTGAAGGAACAACACCATTCTCGTGTATCCAAGGACGTCCGAGAAGGATGTTGTAGCATGAGGGGGTTTTTATTGCATACACAGTGACCTCAGAGATAAGATCACCGATTTGCAATTTGAACCTGATTTTGCCGATAGGCCTTTGAGTGCTCCCATCGTATCCAAAGATAGATACAGATGTGTGGCTTAGCTTGCTGGGTGGGATGCCCAACTCTTCAAGAGCCGAAGTGGAGATAAGGTTGAGTGCAGAACCTGGGTCGATCTGAACTCTATGTATCGGCATTTCTTTGATGTACCCTGTGAAGTACAGGGGTCGGTTGTGCCTTGCTTCGCCAAGTAGGAGGTCTTCCTTAGTGAAGGCGATGGTTGCACTGGCTGCCTTTTGAACCGAGAGGCATTGGATGCATGATCCATCGGTTTTCTCTTTTTCTCCTTTTAAGGAGGTTTCTGAGTTTTTGACCCGGTAGTCCATTTCAATTTGGAGGACTTGTGGGACATGTTTGTCGACATCCTCATTCAGTTTTTGTAATTCTGAGATGAGATTATCACGAGTGCGTGGAGACATTCGTAATAAATCCAGGATGTGAAGATGTGCAGGTATGTGTGATGGAACGCGCTCCGGGGCGCCCGCTGGGGGCGGCTACCGGGGTCGGCGGAACGTGGGAGTCCGTCGGGTCCGACCCTTTCGGGCCCTGGCGGGCCCTGAAGCGTGCATCAACATTTCTTTTGTGTGGGTGTGCCAGATTTTCTATTTTACTTGGAATTGCAAGTGGTCATCCGGAGATCAACCTTCGCAAGTAAAAAGGAAATCAACTTCTTTCAAGTTTTCCATTGCACAAATATTTAAGAAAAGAGACATTTTCTTGGTTTGCCGTGAAAGGCGATTTTGTTTGGCATTTATAGTCGATTTTGGCGTTTATAGCCGATTTACAATTCCCATCAATAATGAAAGACAAGAGTTGTGATTTTTGTCTCTTTTAGAAAAATACAAACTACAATGAAAAGCAAGAAAAGGAAGATCTAACTTTTCAGGAGATTGTGGGGGACTCGTTCAGATTGACGGTCGCAAGCCATGTATGGGCTTCGCCATCATCCATGCAGATGAGAACAGAAGATGCTCTTGATTCGCTTGGCTTGGCTATAACCTCAGGTTTTTAGAGGACAAAGACCAAGAGAAGGTCCTATGTCCAATAAAAAGCTAAGTAGACGGGCTGAAAAGCCACGTCTAAGCCATTGGAGGCAGCAGGAGAAGGCAAGGACCTTGGGGGGGGTGCCCCCCAAGGGACTTTTGTCACCTTGTAGTGGTGGCCGGTGCAGAACTTCAGCAGAGTTTTTCTCTCTTTTTCTTTCTCTCAGATCTCTTTCTGATCTTTTTTTCTGATCTTCTCTGATTTTCTCCTCTTTTTTCTGATCTTTTTTCCGATCCCCATTTCAATGGAATGCTCTCCTATTTATAGGCCTTTGGTAGCCATTTAGGAGGGTTTATGAGTCTTAATGGCTTTAATGGGAGGAGTTACAAGATTTATTTCTTGATTTTGTAACTCCTTTTTCCTTGAATCTGATTGGCCGATGGAGATTAAGGGCTTTTAATCACCTTAATTACCATAATGGGAGGAGTTTCATGGTTTAAATGCCATGAATCAATTGACTTGTAACTCCCAAATGCTTGCTTCTGATTGGGCCGTCCAAAGAAATGAATTAATGACTGCAATAAAGCTAGTCAATTAACCACATTAATTGGTCGCCGAGGAGTCGAAGAGTCGCGGGCCGTGCCGTGTCTTCTGGAATTCTTCTGGCGATGATCATCGATGGATCTACATGCTGATCGACATCGGATGAACATGTAACTTCAGACATTGATAGCTAAGAGCGGGCTGGTGACATCTGTCTTGTCGATTTCACGATCGGTCGGACAGAAAGTGCACTTTCTTGGTCGACCGGTTGGCGATCTTGGAGCGATCACTGATGATTTTATGCTTTTGGAGGTTGACCCGTGATTTTGACGGATGTCGTCGGATATGAGTCAATTTCAAGCACTAAAAATCACATTTTCAGGAAACCACAGGGGCCAAAGTGCGCGAAACGCGAAAAAAGACGGAAAAACGGGTCACCGGCGGAAAATCCGGTGACCCGGACCTCCATGGTCGCCGGCGACCATGGACCGGCGACCATGGGCCATGGTCGCAGGGGCCTGCGACCATGGGCCATGGTCGCAGGGGTCTGCGACCCTGGGGGATTTTTCCCCTTCGGAGCCCGTTTTGCGGTCGTTTTGAGGTCTTTTTCGTCGCCGTTTTCTTCTGTATTTTTCTTGACATTTCTTCTCATTTATTGGCTTGATTTCCCTGTAGAAAACTTGATGAGAATCCTTGCATTTTTAGAGTGCAAAGTTTCCAATTTTCCGGGAAAGCCGAAGACTTTGTCGCGTAGAGCTGCTGATTTTCCGCCAGAAGCTGAAACTTGGTCAAACGATGTCGGAATGACCTGAAATTTGAGGTGAAGCCTCCTGAGCAATAAATAAGACCAACCATAGGCTTTTGTTTGAGTTTTGAAGCCGTTTGGGGTCCCGTCGATGCTTCACTTGATTTTGCTGCGGGGAAAATGCCGAGCTTTGATATGTGGCCAAACGATGTCCGATTGACCTGAAATTTGATGGGGAGCCTATTGGAGTCATTTTGAGACGTTCCATGGGCTCCGTTTTGGATGTCATGGTCCCGGGTTGCTCCGCCACCGGTAGGCTTGATTTTCTCTCGGAGCATCGAAACCTGGTCAAACGTTGTCGGAATGACCTGAAATTCGACGTGCAGCCTTTTGGAAGCATGTTGAAGCCACTCATGCACTTGGTTTGATGAGCGAAGGCTTCGGTGGTTCCTGCCGCCGGGAGGCTTGATTTTGCTGCTCGAGCATTGATGGAGGGTCAAACGTTGTCGGTTTGACTTGAAATTTGGCATAGAGCCCTTTTGAGACATGCTGGAGTCATCTGTAGGCTTTGATCGAAGTTTTGACGTCTCCGATGATGTCGCCGCCGGGAGCTCCCGTTTAGCTGTCGGAGAAGTGAAGTTAGGCCAAATGTTGTCGAAATGGCCCGAAACTTCATGTGTACTCTTCTCTTGGCTATCTTGAAGGATCTTGCAGTTTTTGTTTGATTCTGACAAGATTTGAATTTTTGGAGAAATTGCATTGCCTATTTATGGCAGGTTGCGACTTCATGCAGCTTTCTTGATGTTGAAGAGGCAAAGTGACATTTTTGGTGTCAACAAATGCCCCCTCGAGGTACAGCGACGAGTTGCTTGACTTTTGTAGTCGATGTGCCTCGAAGAGATTTTTGAAGGAGAGCTTGTGTCTTGACCAAGAGTCTTTGAGCAATCTTTCCTTTGGTAGAGTAGCCTTTGAGCTTCCAGGGGAATTTTATGGTAGTGAAAGGAATCACACACCATCTCGAGGCAAAGTTTTGAAGATGACATCAGGGATGTGGATTTGGGTTTCTGTTTTTGATCTTGTGACCTAACCAGCTATATATGGCAGGTTAGGGGATCGGGTTTTGGTTTTGACCTTGTGACCCAACAAGCTGTATATGGCAAGTTGGGGGATCATGATTTGGTTTTTGGTTTTGGTCTTGTAACCTAACAAGCTGTATGTGGCAAGTTAGGGGACCAGGATTTGGTTTTTGGTCACTCTTTGGGACTGTGTGGGTCCATTGGAGTGGTTTGGATTTTTGTGGAATGTCAATTTCAAGATTTTGGCTCAATTTGGTTTATGAGGCTGGATGGTTTGATTTTTGGAAGCTCATGGGGCTTGGAATTTTTTTTTGTAGGGTTCAATCAACTCAAAAGAGGCATGGAACCATTTTTGTATGCTCTTGGTAAGAGGGATTTTTTTCCTGACTAAAAGCCCATTTTTTTTTTTTTTTTTTTTTTTTTTAGTGCCTAGGTGGTCAAACCTGGCTCATATGGGCTAGCCCATGGGACCTTAAGCTTTTTAGGATGGCTTAGATCTCATGTGGGGTCATTTTTGTAAAGAATATCTAAAGATATCTCATTTGGATAGAGAATATCTAAAAATAGCTTTATGGGAGAGAATCTCTCATATTCCCTTAATTTGGGAGAGAATATCTCAAGGTATCTTTCTTTTTGGGAAGAAATCTCCAATATCCTTTTTTGTTGGAGAGAATCTCTCATTTGATTGATTTTGGGAGGAAATCTCTCAAAGACATCTTTCTTTTTGGGAAAGAATCTTTCTAATTCCTTCTCTTTTGGTAAGGTTACTAATTAGTAACACTTACCTTTCTTCTTTGTTTCCTTCTTTGATTTGCTCTCTCCTATAAAAGCAAAGGAAGGTAGGATCTCTTGCCCTTATTGCTTTCTTTTGCAACAATCTCAAGAGAGCTCCAAGGCCAAGAGTTTTTCTTCTTCAAGGATCTTCAAGCTTTTTCCTTCTTCTTCTCCATCAATGGCTTCAAGTAAGTTTTCTCTCTTTTTCTTTCAAGAAAACTTTATGTAGAGAATAGGATGGTAAAAAAAAGTTTCTCTTCTTTTTTTTTTTCTTTCTTCTTTTTTTTCTTTCTTTCTTTTCTTTCTATTCTTCTTCTTTTTTTTTTCTCTTTTCCACGTGATTTCTTCTTTTGTTTTTTTTTCTTTTTTTTTCACACGTTTTTTTTCTTCTTTTTTTTTTTTTTTTTGTGGGCCGTACGGATAGATCCGTACGGATCTGGTCCGTACGGCCACGTGGCCTGTGGGCCACGGCCTGATGGGCCAGCCCCTGATTTTTTTTTTTTTTTTTTTGCTGTTTTCTTTCTTCTCTTTTTTTTTCTAGAAAGTTTCTTTCTCTTTTTTTGTTCTTTTCTTTCTCCCCCTTTTTTTTGAGAAAGTTTCTTCTTTTTTTTTTTTTTGCTCATCATGATAATGCGTTTTTATGCAAATCTAGATGTTCATGCATGTACTTTTTGTAAATTGAATTGAGTAGCATGATGTGATAGCATACCTGAAAATCTTTACAAATTTGGGAATTTGGAGCTCGCAGCGATGTTGAGCCCTTCTTAATTTTGCGGAGATTTTGAGGTTTCGAAAGTTTGGAGCTTCGGAGCCCGCAGCAATGTTGAGCCCATCTTCAAACTTTCTATTTCCGTCGGGGTATTTCCTTTTTCTTTGGAATTGCCCCAGAGTTATGCCAAAATTTCGCCAGATTTTTGGTGGGACAAAGTGATCCCTTTTTTTTTTTTAGCGAAATCCTGTCATTTTGATGACGATCTTTTTCTTTTCCAACCTTTGCAGGTGGTTCCTCCAGAGCGAACAAGGGTAAAGAGCCTGCTACAAGCGTACCTCGTCGATCTGCTAGATCTTCCAATGTGGCCGTTCAGCAGGCCTGGGAGAAGGTCCAGTTTGTTGAGAAGAACTTGGAAGAGTGCGATTCCCTCAATCGCGATGAGATGAGACAGCGATTGATCGCTCTCAAGAATGAGGAATTCTATAAGATCATGGTAAGCAACCGTCCTTGGGTTATGGACGATCTGAGGGTTTTGCCCAAGCCTACCTTCTTCTTTGGAGATGCAGTCCCTGACGACTTGACATACCAAAGGAGATGTTTTCAGTTCTCTTACACAGCTGATGGTGAAGAGAGAACTATTTCTACCCGGTCGTCTTTTGACCGGACCATCTCGATCCTGAGCCTTTCTCCCACGTGCCCTAAGAGGGAAGATCCTCCGAGCTGGGTGAATAGGACCAGTGTGATCAAGACCGGGGTTTTTGTTGGTGGACCTTCCGGTTTTGCAGAGAAGCCACCTGTCCGTATGGACATGTTGATGCCAGCCAGCGGCTACCAGGGCTCTGATTATCCGTCGGTCGATTTGAGACCGGTGGGCCATGGCGTTTTCAGCGGTGACGGCAGTACTTGGGTGAAGCCTTTTCGACTTCATGGCCGTTTCAATGTTGACTCCGATTGGAAGTCATGGACTGACCACACCTTGCTGATTGGGGGCGCCGTTTTGAAGGAAGCCGGGATTTTTGACGCGGTCCGCGCTTTTAGGGAGACCGTGACTTTTTCCGATGATGCCTTCATGGCTATGTTGGAGTCTTTCCTCCCTCAGACCAATACCTTCGTTGTCACGAACGGTGAGATTGGTTTTTCTCTGAAGGAGTTGAGTGCTATTACTGGACTGCCCATCCTTGGCAAACTCTACGAGGAGTTCATGCCGATTGACAGCGTCCTTGAGGAGCAGTCAGAGGAGTTCAGGCTCCTATACTTTCAGCTCGTCGCCTTCTATGATTTTTTGAAGGAGGGCTCGAAAGTGAGATCCAGCAGTTGGAAGAGTTGTGGCTTTTCATTCTTCAACTCCTTTGACGGTCGAGAACCTTCTGATAGCATGACCCGGGAAGACAGGAAGAAGACTTCGGCCATGCAGGAAGAGTTGAAGGGTTTCTTCGCGAGCACAGATGCCATTTGTTCTGACATTACACTGCGGAGAGATCTTGCTGTTTACCTCACTTTTTGGCTAGGTGAGGCTATTTTTGCTGGTGGAGATGGGACGCACATCAGGCCGCATTGTATATTTCCGGCTTGTCAGATGGCGTTTGGAGAGCGGCTTGCTTTGGTGCCCGCTCTTTACTCCTACCTGTGTACCGAACTGCAGGCTGCTGCTTTTTTGGTTCGGCTTGGGCTCCCTATGAATAGGGTATTTTCAGCCCATATCTTTTATTCGTGGTTTGTATACCACTGTCCTGGCTTCCACCAGCTGGGTGCTACACAGGATGATGATCCTCTGATGATTCGATTGGCTAAGGGAAAAGCCGTATCCGAATCACTTTTGTTTGCCCGCATGAGGATCCGACGATTCAGGGACGTCGAGATGGGGCAGTCTTCAGTTAAGCTTTCTCCGGAGTTGCGGAAGAAGGCTTTTGATTTTGGTGCCTCCCGAGACTCTACCAGAGCAGGGTCGGGAAGGCATTACTCTTTGACCAATGCAGAGAAGGAGTGGCTTTTCAGCATACGAGTCGGCACGATGGTGTACCGTAGACATCTTTTCGTCGACATCCAGCCGTATGTACCTTCTCGCTTTGCGCTTCAGTTGGGCTTCTCTCAAGGCGTTGTTGGAGCGCCTTCGAGTATGGTGAAGCGTTTTGGGGGTTTGCAGGATGGCAGAAATGCATGGGCTTTCTATAGTACTGAAGACACTACTGCCGCGATTTCTTATCCTGAGCTGTCGACTTTCCGAACTGCCGGCTTCACGAAGTGGTTCGCGGAGAGCTTTTTGGCATATCGGGGGCTTTCCAAGAAGGAGCTTGATGTAAAGCTGTCTTCTGGAAAAGGCATTGGGAAGTCGGATGGCGTCCGCCGAGAGGAAGTTTGGGCCTTCCTTTCTGGAGAGAAGCACAAGATAGGCTTTCTCGGTGACCAGGGCGTCATTGGTTCTGAAGCTGTTCGGGAAGTACCTGATGAGGCTTTGGAGCAACTAGAACAGGAGGAAGCCGAGCTCGACGCTTGGATGCAAGCGGCACAGAGGCGAGCTTCCGCGGAGTCTACTGGCGAGAGCAGACCATCCAGTGAGGAGTCAAGTGAGAAACCTGACTCTGATAGTGGGGCGGGTTCTCCTAGGAAGCGAACCCGTAGAGGTAAGAAGAGGAGGAGTCATCATCGCAGCGAGGGGCCACATGAGGACTCTCCTGACATGGAAATCCCTCTTACCATCAACGAGGAGGTGCCAGAGGCTGTCGACGAGCCTCCAGAGAAGAGGAGTCGTGGGGAAGAGACCATTGGTGAAGGTATGATTCTTCCTTTTTCTTTTTCTGCTTCTTTCATGGGGCTTTCCATGTTCTGATTTGTTTTCTCACCCTGCTGCTGCCCTTTTTTTTTTTTAGCAGAGGATGAAGACTTGGCGATGCCTGAGGTTCCGACCGATGAGGCGGTGATGGAGCCTGTTATGGCATCTGAAGAAGAACCTAGGGACTCTGGAATGACTCCGGAATCTCCGACTGGTATGACTTCCTTCGCTTTCTCTTTTTTTGTGCCTGCGACTTGATTTGCTAACATTTTTCTTGTCAGCTGACTCGCCACAAGACTCTGATGACTTTGAACCATCAATGGACGCAAATGTTGATGATGCTTCCGATGAGTTCATGGAGGAAGAGAGTGTTCCGCCAGTCGTCGAAGAAGGTACTTTGTAGTGATGACCCTGATGGTTTTTTTTTTTTTTTTGAACAGGATCATATTCATACCTTTTTGTGTTTCATTTGCAGGTTTTGAAGTGACAGAAGAGAGTCCATTGCTTTCTTCAGAACCAGAGCAAGGGATGCCAGAGGTCGATCCGGAGGTAGAGACCAGTTCTGACATGATTGAGGAGATGCCTCATGTTGAGATTCCCTCTCCAGTGGCTCCAAGTGGAAAGAGTTCTTTTGTGACTCTTCCAACGGGACATGACATGAGCAGCCGATCAACGGAGAAGGGTGAATCTTCATCCAGTTCGTCTCTTCAATTTGCGAAGAAGGTGCTGGCTCGGGTTTTGAGTTCTTGGATCAAGACTCTCCTTTCTGGACACTTGGAAGCAGGATTTGGCATGATCCCACATGTGCAGGAGATTCTCACTGATACCGAAGAGGTTGGTCTGGATGTCACAGGTGCCAGGGCGACCGTTGATAGGATCATTGCACTGGGTGACAAGTGGTTTGGGACCATGGGTTTCCCTGACGACCAAGGAGATGTTCTTGGACCCTGCTGATAAGGCTAAGTCTGACCTGAATGAGGCTACACAAAGCAAGAAGCAGCTAGTTCGGGAGAAGAACAAGGAAGAGCTAGCCATCATCGGATTGAGGCATGACCTTAACGTCCTTGATAGGGAAGTTGAGGAGGCCAGGAAACGTCTTGAGCATTTGAAGGCACAAGTCGATGCTAAGTGGGCTGCTATAACAGAGGCTCGTGACAGGGAGAGTACTCTGATTCGCAGGGTTGCAGATGCCGGTCAAGTTCTCGAGAGGAGGACTCTAGAAAACGAACGATGGCAAACTGCTGGGGAAGAGCTTCCCGGTGTAAAAGAAGGGTTACGGCATTCGCCAGCATCTCATGGCAAGTTCCTGAAAAAGCGTGCCTTGGAAACTCTGACGGCTGATGCCAAAAGTTTGCTTGAGGAGCTGAAGCTTTGGCTGGAGACCATTTTTGGCTGAGCTCCTGATTTTTTGTAGCAGAAACTATTCTTCTTTTTTTTGGTACCACATGTATTTTTTGGTACTTTTTTTTTTTTTTTTTTTTTTTTTTTTTTTTTTTTAGTGCTTGTGAACACTTTCTTTTTTTTTTGCTTTGGTACCACATGTATTTTTTGGTACCTTTTTTTTGTTTTTTTTTTTTTTTTTTTTTTAGTGCTTGTGAACACTTTCTTTTTTTTTTTTGCTTTGGTACCACATGTATTTTTTGGTACCTTTTTTTTTTTGTTTTCCCTACGCTCACTCAAATCTTTTTGTGATGAAAGCAATTGCTAAATGGGATTTGATCAAAAGTTTTGTCATTTTGTGAAAATCTTTTGTCAAATGATTGTTTTGGTAGGGGAACCGAATTTGGCATGAAAGCCGGATTTTTGTGGCATTTACAGCCAGTTTTGACATGAGAGTCAGGTTTTTTTTTTTGTGTGGCATTTATAGCCGATTTTTGAGATGGCATAAGAGCCAAAAATTTTGTTCGTGGCATGGGAGCCAATTTTGAGATGGCATGGAAGCCGAAATTTTATGGCGTAAAAGCCAAAATTTGGGTTGGCATGGAAGCCGGTGTTTGTTTTGTGGCGTCGATAGCCAGTTTGGTGGCATTGATAGCCAATTTGTGGCATTTATAGCCGGTTTTGTGGCATTGATAGCCAATTTGAAAGCCAAGTTTTGGTTTGTCGGCGTGAAAGCCAATTTTTGTGGCATTGATAGCCGGTTTGTGGCATTTATAGCCGGTTTTGACATGAGAGTCAGGTTTTTTTTTGTGTGGCATTTATAGCCGATTTGGTGGCATTGATAGCCGGTTTTTGGCAAAAGAGCCAGGTTTTGGCATTTATAGCCAGATTTTTTTTGCTTTCAAAATGCAGGTATCGACTAAATGTCGCCTCCCCGCTGAATGGTCTTGCAAGTATCGATGGAATGTCGCTTCCTTGCTCATTCGGTTTTGCGAGTATTGATGGAATGTCACTTCCTCGCGGGTTAGGTTTTGCAAGTATCGATGGAATGTCGCTTCCTCGCGAATTGGGGTGCAAATATCGACTAAGCGTCGCTTCCCTGCTTTTCCCAAAACTTTTGGTTTTGCGGGTACTGACTTGATGTCGTTTCCCCGTGATTTTTGAAATTTGAGGTTTTCTCGAACCTTTGAAATTTGGGTTGTGGATATCAACTGAAATGTTGCGTCTCCACGATTTTAGAGGTTTTGGAAGTATCGAATGGGGTTCGCATCCTTCCGATTTTTTGAGTTTTGCGAGTATCGACTAAGTGTCACTTCCCCGCGGTTTTTGAAAAAAACATTTTTTTGTTTAAAGACACGAGGGTCGTAAATTTTGACCTAAAACCATTTGGCGGTAAAAGGTAAGGTAGACTAGGGTGGAAATCCCTGAATCCGAATTTTTTGTTTCAAACCATGAATTTTGGTTCAAGGATCGAAAGTTTTGGTCAAGTCAGGGAGAGGCTCCTAAACTTGGATTTTTTTTTGTTTTTGAACAATGAAACGATAAAAATAAGCATTGTTTTTGAATCTCTAGAAATTTTGACATTTGATATGAAAATTCTAAAGAGAGTGGGTTTGACGAGCGAGTACCTGAGAACAGGTTTTGGCCATACAGGCATTGCTCTTACCCAGTTGGGTAAGTCTTCAAGGGTAGTACCGCTTCAAGAACTTGCCGTTGATAGGCAGCATACATCTGTCGCCTTCCATGTTTAGGAGGGCATATGCGCCGTTGGAGAAGACCTTGTCGATGACATAGGGTCCCTCCCATTTTGGTTCAAATTTGCCTTTTGATTTGTGTGTGAAGACCATTGGTCTTTTTAGCGCAAGAACCAAGTCACCCTTTTTGTAGGCGCGTTGCCGGACCCTTTTGTCAAAAGATCCTGCCATGCGTGCTTGGTAAAGTTCAATGCTTTGTCGAGCTTCGAGCCGTCTCTCGTCGAGATTGTCCAGCTCATGGAGTCGCAATTTGACATTGCTTTCTTGAGTTATGTCATTTTGTAGAGATACCCTCAGAGAAGGAATTTGTACCTCTAGGGGCACGACAGCTTCGCATCCATAGACCAAGGAGAATGGTGTGCTATGGGTTGGTCCTCGAACGGTGGTTCGATAGGCCCACAAAGCTTCAGACAGTTTATCGCTCCAGTCTCTTTTGTGACTAGAGACCATTTTCTTGAGGATTTTGCAGAGTGTCTTGTTGAAGGCTTCTGCTAATCCGTTTGCTGCCGGATTGTATGGAGTCGAAGGACAGCTTTGGATTTTGTATTTGTCGCAAAACCTGTAGAATCGATGATCCCGGAATTGTGGTCCGTTATCATGGACGAATCTCTTGGGTATGCCGAAACGACAAATGATGTTGGTACGTAAGAATTGAAGAACTGATGAGGTCTTCATTTCGTTGAACGCAAATGCTTCTGACCACTTGGAGAAATAATCCGTTGCGGCGAAGATGAATCGATGACCTTTGCTTGAAGGGGGAGAGATAGGACCTATGATGTCCATGCCCCATGCTTCAAAAGGCCATGAGATTGCTGTAGGATGCAGCCATTCCGGAGGCATGTGAATGTAATCTCCGTGAACTTGGCATAGCTGGCAGCGTTTGGCAAATTGCATTGCATCAGCAACCATGGTAGGCCAATAGTAACCTAACCTTTTTATCTGATCATAGAGCTTAGGACCTGCCTGATGGGCTCCACAAAGACCAGCATGAACTTCTTTAAGTGTTTCTTCGGCCTCTTGTTGTGACAAGCAGCGTAGAAGTACTCCGTTGAAGGATTTCCTGTAGAGGATTTTTGAAGGAATATCCAAATGAAAGTTTGGGGCTCGCCTTTGTATGCTTACCCGTTCTTTTGGATCTTCAGGTAGGATTCCGAACATAGTGTAATCAATGAACGGATCCCTCCAGTCGACGATTGAAGGTTGAAGGATAGAGATCCGACTTCCAACCACTCGGTGGCATTCGGCAACTGCTTGGTGTGTGTTAAGAGGAGGGAGGATCCTTCTCTCGCACACTGTAATTTGCATGTTTTCCCCTTCCTGGATCGCCATTGATGCGGCAAGTCCGGCCAGGGCATCTGCACGGATATTTTCACCTCTACGAATGTGGGTGATGTTGCAGATGTCAAACTTTTGCAGAAGCGATTGTGCCTTGTTGTAATAAGGCAGCAGATCGGGCTTCCTGACTTCATATTTCTGATTCATCTGGTTGACGATCAGTTGAGAGTCTCCAAAGACTTCCAGCATAGTGATACCGGATTCGATGGCGAGTTCCAATCCTAGGATCAGAGCTTGGTATTCAGCTGCATTGTTTGTGCATGGTTCCAGTAGCGAGAAAGCGTGTGGAATCATGCATTTGTCGGGGCTAACAAAGAGGATGCCAACTCCCGAGATCAGCTTTCTGTTTTCATTTGTCCTGGTTGCACCGTCAAAGTACATGTCCCAGGAGGCATTTGGTGAGGAAGTCTCCACGTTGTAGACAGGTTCGTCTGGGAGATCATCTCTGAGTGGTGAATCTTTAGGCAATGGATGCTCTGCGAGGAAATCTGCTAGAGCTTGGCCTTTGATTGCTTTTTGTGGCACATACCTAATATCAAATTGTGACAAGAGGATGGACCATTTTGCCAGTCGGGCATTGAGAGAACCGGCCTTCGTGACAAGGACCTTCAAGAGGTTGATCCTCGAGACCAGGTAGACTGTGTTGGAAAGCAAGTAGTGACGTAGCTTTTGTACGGCAAACATCACTGCAAGGCATTCTTTTTCGACTGGAGAGTAGCGATGCTCTGCACCTACTAGCATGCGGCTGAGGTAGTATAGAGCAGCTTCTTTTCCCTCACCATTCTCTTGTGCAAGCAGAGCGCCTACAGAATGATCAAGAGCTCTTGTGTACAAGATGAATGGTTTTCCAGTGGCAGGGGCAGCTAACACTGGAGGTTTGGTCAAGTATGACTTGATATCTTGAAATGCGGCTTCGCAGTCGGCATCCCAGACAAAGTCTACACCTTTTTTCAGCAATCGAGAGAATGGACGGCATTTCCCCGAAAGATTGGAGATGAACCGTCTGATGTAGGCCAATCTCCCTTGAAGCCCTTTTAGTTCTCTCAAGGTTCTTGGAGAGGGCATTTCTAGAATAGCCTTGACTTTGATGGGGTCAAGTTCTATTCCAGCTTTCCGAACAAGGAATCCGAGAAACTTACCCGACGAGACGCCGAAGAAGCATTTTAGAGGATTCATCCGCAGTTTGTGTTTGCGGAGTCGGAGGAAGACTTCCCGAAGATCTTTGAGATGGTCTTCTTTTCTTCTGCTTTTGACGGCGAGGTCATCAACGTAACATTCGACCGTCTTGTGCTGCATATCTTGGAATATTTTCATCATAGCCCTCTGATATGTGGCACCAGCATTTTTCAGACCAAATGGCATGACAGTGTAGCAATACACGCCAAATGGAGTCCGAAATGAAGTGTGTTTTTCATCCTCGGGATGCATCTTTATCTGATTGTAACCAGAGAAGCCATCCATGAATGTCATTCGCTCGAATCCGCAGGTATTGTCAATCATCACCTCCGGTATGGGGAGCGGGAATTCATCTTTAGGGCAAGCGCCATTCAAGTCTCTATAGTCAATACAGACTCTGATCTGCCCAGTTTTCTTTGTCACGGGGACAATGTTGGCCAACCATTCTGGATGTTGTTCCTCACGGATGAAGCCGACGCTTTTGAGCTTTTGAACTTCTTGTTCAATTTTATCCATCACATCTGGACGGAATCTTCTTTGGCCTTGTTTGACAGGCTTGATGTCTTCTTGAAGATTGAGTTTGTGGACTGCTACTTTAGGGTCTAAACCAGGCATTTCAGCATAGGACCATGCAAAGCAATCAACGAACTCACGAAGAAAAGCGATATACTCGGGTAACTCATCATCCTTTATATTCTTGCTTATGAATACAGGACGTGGGTTATCAGGTGTTCCCAAGTTTATCTTTTCAACAGGATCTTCTGTCGGAAGGTTCGAAGGTGGTTCCTCCACAATATTTTCGGAGGCTTCCAACTCAACGAAACCTTCTGGAGTTTCAACTGCATTACCAGACCAAGGCTCTGTTCCTTTCCATGGATTTTCTTGATTGGTGATCTCCTCAAGGCTTGCTATTAGATAGTCCCAATCGCCTGTTGAGTCTGGTATTTCTTTTGGAGACGAGGGTTCTTCTGGGTCAGGATGCCACAAGTCTGTATTATCGGACGATTCCTCTTTATCATCAGAGAAATCATACCAATTGGATGAGCTTCCTGGATCTTTGTCAGGTAACTCTTTAAAGAGATATCCAGGGAGATCGATGTCTTCATGGACTTGAGATGTTGAGGCTTGGTCGGTAAAACGACTTTTAAGCTTTTGTGTCAACTGTCTCAGAGGAGTATCAGGATCATACCCTAACCCATATGAAGACTTTTCTACATGACCGTAGAGTCTCCAATCTTCCAGCTGGCTTTTGGTCAAGGCGGGCTCCAATGGCGTGAGAATACCGCGTCTTTCTCCCAAACCGACTGGGTTTTGAGCGTCAAAGCCCATTTTCTTCATAATTGCTTGTGCCACAGGACTATATAGAGATAGCTGAGGCATACCTTCATTTTGAAAAGGTTCCAGCATGGAGTTTGATGAAGAAGCGTCCGATCTATGGAAGAAGATCGGCCTTTGCTTTGGTGATGTTGCCGGAACAACAAAGGTAGCTGACGTAGGATCTTCTACATCAGCAGGTGTCTCCATCGGAGTGAGAGCAGGCTGAACTTGCTGAGTGTCAGCTTGGTTTGACGATGCATCGTCTTCTGGCTCTGAGTCCGAGTCTGTGTCTTGCATGATAGACACGAGAGAGACAACAAATTTGCCCCCAGGCTTTTGTTTCGCCTTCTTCACTTTAGTCGTGATGACCAAAGGTCTTGAATTCTTGAGGGAGATGACGAAGGGAGATTGACTACTCTCTTCTAATTTGCCGGCGGGTTTGTTTTCTTCCGGTGATTTTTGAGGAGCCTTGCCTTTATCTTTCTGGAGATTTTCAGCAGGGGGTGCTATTTCCTCTTCTTCTTTTTCTCCTTCATACATTTGGGAGTCTGCGAAGTGGACTTCTTTACCTTTGAAGGGTTTCCTGTCCGCAAAGACTCGATGTACCATGCCGTCGTCGCCGACAAACTTGATGCATTGATGTAGAGTTGAAGGAACAACACCATTCTCGTGTATCCAAGGACGTCCGAGAAGGATGTTGTAGCATGAGGGGGTTTTTATTGCATACACAGTGACCTCAGAGATAAGATCACCGATTTGCAATTTGAACCTGATTTTGCCGATAGGCCTTTGAGTGCTCCCATCGTATCCAAAGATAGATACAGATGTGTGGCTTAGCTTGCTGGGTGGGATGCCCAACTCTTCAAGAGCCGAAGTGGAGATAAGGTTGAGTGCAGAACCTGGGTCGATCTGAACTCTATGTATCGGCATTTCTTTGATGTACCCTGTGAAGTACAGGGGTCGGTTGTGCCTTGCTTCGCCAAGTAGGAGGTCTTCCTTAGTGAAGGCGATGGTTGCACTGGCTGCCTTTTGAACCGAGAGGCATTGGATGCATGATCCCTCAGTTTTCTTTTTTTCTTCTTTTAAGGAAGTTTCAGAGTTTTTGACCCGGTAGTCCATTTCAATTTGGAGGACTTGTGGGGCATGTTTGTCGACATCCTCATTCAGTTTTTGCAATTCTGAGATGAGATTATCACGAGTGCGTGGAGACATTCGTAATAAATCCAGGATGTGAAGACGTGCAGGTATGTGTTTGAAGTGCTCAACCAAGTCATACTTGAAAGCCTCCTTAGGGCCTGCATGTTCATCATTGTTGCCACTGGGGGCGCTTACAACATCTTTTCCCGAAGGATTTACATAAGTAAAGGAAGATTGGTTGTAACTCTTGTGGTAGTCCCGGCCCGAACGGGTGCCTCTACCAACTTCGAGAGCTTCTTGAGAAGGATCTTCATTTGGAAGATTGTCTTCAGGATCAAGAGGCTGTCGTTTTTCATCTACTGGGGATGTATCTGCAACAGAGTTGCCATCCTCAGTGATTGTGTTGCACGGAGCATTTTCCGGGAGCAAGTCCTGAACAACATCCAGCAGCTTTTCTTCTTCGTTGACCCATCCATCATCCCAAGTTGGGTTTTCTTCATGATGATGAGTCGGGAAGAATGTGTATCCTGAAGTCACAGTCTCAGGAGAAGAAACCTGAGAGGGTGTCATCTCTGTGAAAGTCACGTGAGACAAGGTAGCTCCAGAGGATACATTGCTAGGCGTCGTCGGAGTGTAGGTAATCTCATCAGACGACGCTTCAGAAGAGCTATAGTCCTGATATATTACATTACAGGAAGCTCTGATAGGAGATGTTGCCTGCTCGGAGTCAGACTCATCCTCGGATGTAAGAGGATCGTCAATCCAGCAATGTTCTCCATTTTCAGGAGTTGAGGGAGGAGGTACCTGATGGGCTTCAGGGACTTCCGGCTCTGGATTGTGAGGAATCTCGTTGACGCGGTCTTGCTCTTGTTCTAGAGCGAGACGCTGCAAGATCCTTGCATATTCTTCAAGATCAGGCATGGGAGCCAGATCCTCTTCTTCGTCTTCTCCGTGTGGCTCAACATAGTTGATTTCCACTGGAGCAATGACAGGTGCTGGGTTAACAGCATCTTCTTGTGCAGCCTCTTGGTCTTCTTCATCATCAGACCAGGATCCTTGTGGTTGCAAGGGGTTATACCAGATTACTGGCATAAGGTGAGTTTCAGGAACCCATTCTTCATCGGAGAGATATTCTCCTGTTTCAAGAGATTCCTCCCACTCATCGGTGTAGTTGGGCTCGAATCCATCGTCGGTGTCGCTGGACTTGTATCCATCAATGGAGAATCCAACTACCGAGTTGCAAGAGTATGATGCCCCCTGCATGGCTTCTTTTTTGAATTGAGGTGGCATGAAATCACTAAGAGTGAAGTTTCTTACCGCCTTTGAAGTCTCTGGAGGGGATGTTTTTGTTGCCCCGAGTGAAGTGGTAGAGGAGGCCTCTGCCTTTTCATGAACTTCTTGTTTTGGCTGGGTCTTCTCTTGCCGTTTGAGCCTGAGGAGATGTTTCCTAGCCTGCCTTCGCTGTTGAGCGGTCGGCTTTGTTTTGACGATCTCCCAATTTTCATCTTCCAGGAGATCGGGATGTACCCATATGGGTTGTCCGTCTGGTGTCGGGCAAGGAACCAACACTTCGGACGTTTGAATTCTATTTATCACCTTGAAGGAAGTAGTGATCTTCTTCTTCGGTGATTTTGGTGTTTGTCCACATGACACCATGTTGACGGAGGCAGTCCCATAGTTTTTGTCAAAGGTGATGACTCCGTTTTTCCACATCTCGTTTATCTTCTCTCTCACAACAAAGCATTGATTGAGAGGATGCGAGACCATCTGGTGGTATGGACAGTACCGAGGATCGTTGGTTTTGCCAACGTCTCCCGGTCTTTTGGGCTTTGGCAAAATGAGTTTGCCATTTGCTAGGAGAGCCTCAAAGATTTCTTCAACGTCTTCATCGAACGGATATTTCTTTTCTACGCGTTCTTTGAAGGCATCAGAGAGTTCAGGCCTTTTACCTGCAGTTTTGTTTTCAGCTTTCTTTGGTTACTGAGGAGCTGACTTAGTCTGCACATTGAGAACCTCCTTCTTCTTTGGTTTAGAGGTTGCAACAGCAGTCGGCTCTTTCTTTGATGATTTCTGACTGTTGAGGTCTTTGATCACCGTTTCAGCTTCCATGGAAGCTTCCAGGAGTTCTCCCAGGTTTTTTGATTTGTTGCCGATGATCATGGAGCGGATTTTAGCTCTCATGTTGTTTCGGCAGATGTCGACTAGCGACGCTTGCGGCAGTACATCTGAGCATTTGTACGCCATTGCTTTCCACTTGTGAATGAAGTCATAAGTTGACTCATTCTCTCCCTGTTTTAGGCTGCAGAGCTGAGCCATAGTAACAGGATGATCCTCACCTTGGAAGTGGGTCAGGAAGCGTGTCTCCAGCATAGCCCAGTTCTGAATGGAGTTCTCCGGCAGAGTGGAGTACCAATCGAAGGCCGTACCTTTTAGGGTACTTGCAAAGAGGCGAATCTTGAGTGCATCTTGATCCGCGATAGCTCCCGTCAAGATCTTGAAGTGGATGACGTGCTGTCTGGCTGATCCTTTCCCCGTATATGTTTGGAGAGTAGGATGCTTGAATTTTGTGGGGAACGGGACCGAGTCCATCCATAAAGGATATGGTGGCTTGATCCCATGCTCTTTGAGTATATCCTCTTCTTTAGCTTTGGCGAGGATACTGTCTACGTCCTTTTTGGTGAGGGCGCGTGACTCATTTTCTTCTCCATTTCCCTCGTTATTGCTATGATTTGGAGGAGGCTCATTGTTCACCTGATTTTGGACGACAAGGAGAAGGTTTTCCATCAGAGTTTCAATCCTCTGCTGGCCTTGTTCCAACTGCTGGATGCGTGTGAGCGCATCATCTCGAGGTGGATTCTGAGGTGGCGGCTCAGAACTTGTAGCCAAGACGTTCATCCCTCGGGATTCGAACGAAGAAATCGTCCTGGTGACCGAGCTGGGGCTCATTCTTTTTGATGAAGAGCTTGATGAAGGATTACTCTCCCGTCCTTGGCTGGAAGGGGCAGGAGATTCTTCGGGATGTCTTTGTGTCCTGGTGATGCTACGGGTCACCGGACGTCGGACATGGATTTTTGATGCTGACCTTTGGCGTCTTCTGGTTTTTCCAACCATATGGACGGCAGCAACTTGGTCGGGTCTTTCTTTTTCGACCCATTTATGGGAGACTTGAAGTGTAGGAGGCTGGGTCCGTTGCTTCTCTAGTCTCTTTTGTCGATATGACGCACGGCGGCATGCTCGACGAGCGATTTGAGCTTCAGTCAGCTCTGGCTGGGCTCTGACGATGAAGGATGTGCTCCCTCGGGCGCAGCAGCCGAGCTTGTCTTCTTTGTGGTTGGGCAAGGACAGGATGCGGACCCGGTCCTTTGCCTGTTGCAGCGAAGCTTTAAACCTTTCGAATTCGGCCCCTGTAGAGATGAAGGGTCGAACTGAAGGAGTGTAGGCCTTAGCAGGTGCTTGGAGAGGCCTGGTGATGCATGATCTGATTTTGGGCCTGTAGGAACAAGCCGGCTCATGCTGGGTTGACTTGGGAGTCAGGTTGGAGATGGGTCTCTCCTCTTTCATGTAGGCAAGAGGGTAGAACTGGTTCTCCTTGAGTGGGGCCAGGTATGCTGGCTTGGTGGATGTTTGAGACCTTCTTTGTTTTGTGGAAGGTCTTGGAGACCAAGTCTTAGGGTAGACCTGGTTGGTTGTTGGTCGAGGCTTCGCGGGGGTGCCGCGGGCTTCGGGCTTTTGGGCGCTCGCCTTTGGTGTCACGGGAGTGACACGTTGAGAGGCGATTTTCTGCCTTTTGGCAGGCGCAGTTTGTTCTTCGGGAAGTGGGAATGGTCCCAGTGTCCCGAAGACGATGGTCCGGGGAGTCGAGGTCGACCCGGAGTTCAGAGAGTTGCCGAGGGAGTTGACGCTTCGGCAGCTGGCAGGGCGCTTATGGGTGCGCGTGCTTTGCTTCTGTTGAAGCATGAGTTGGTGCTTGTTCTCGTCGAAGATAATGGTTAAGGCTGCCATTGTTAGTTTCAAAATTTCTGAAACAAGACCACATCCATTAGTAATCACAAGAATATGATGATCATAAATGGGAATTTCTATGGTTGTCTTTTCAAATCGCTCAAGGGATATGACCCAAGCGACATGAAGAAGGCAAAAAGCCATAGATGGTACAATTGTTCTGACAGCGAACATGGTAGGCTCGAAATGAGCGTTCCAATGACTGCTAGAAGCAATTGTATACCTAAATTCGACTTATCGAGAAGCGGAGCTTGCTCGAGATAAGAAGAATATAAGGTAGGAGTTACAAATGTGCCGGTCACAGATACAGTAGACCCTGAAAGGGCGTACCAGTATTGCTATGCACAAATGTTGGAGATCGCATCCACGAGATGGGATTCTCTTTTTTTTTTTGAAATGTCAAGATTGGATTCATCAAAGAGAGCAGATGGTATTCCGATCCGAATACGGGCTCAACGATTTCCGCGAGCACCAGTACCCAGAAGGGAAGGAACCACAATTTCTCGGATCTGAATCTAAAATGACGAGAGTTTTTTTTTTGAAGATTTTTTTTTTATTTTAAGATTTTCATTTTTTTTTTTTTTTTTTTAAAAAAATCTTTTTTTTTTTTTTAAGATTTTTTTTGAAGATCTTTTTTTTTTATTTTTGATTTTTTTTTTATTTTTTTTAAGATTTTTTTTTTTTGAAAATCTTTTTTTTTATTTTTGATTTTTTTTTATTTTTAAGATTTAAAGACGAGAGAGTACACATAGGCCTCCTAACCCGGTCTTATGAAACCTCAATTGATAGAATTGCCCCCAGGTAAGGGTAGGATTACTTAATGAACCCGTTTGGAGGACCCTTGCCTAGAACAGTCAAGCTGTCTCCACACTCTGGACAAGGCTTTTCTTGAATCAATCGTGATCAAAGAACGCAATTGGTTTAACCTTAGTGGTCTATGTCCCTTTTTTTTTATAAAAAATCCCAAATAGACTCATCGAAGAGAAACGATGGCCCAAAACCTTAGTCGAACGGGCTCAACATTTCTGCAAGCACCAAAGAACGATAGGATAGGAACAAAGTTTCTCAATTTTGAATCCAAACTAAGAAAACTAATTTTTTTTTATTTTTATATTTTTTTTAATATTTTTTTTTTGAAATCTCTAACGAACTCATCGAAGAGAAACGATGGCCCAAAACCTTAGTCGAACGGGCTCAACATTTCTGCAAGCACCAAAGAACGATAGGATAGGATCAAAGTTTCTCAATTTTGAATTCAAAACTAAGAAAACTGATTTTTTTTTTTATTTTTATTTTTATTTTTTTTTTGAAATCTCTAATGAACTCATCGAAGAGAAACGATGGTCCAAAACCTTAGTCGAACGGGCTCAACATTTCTGCAAGCGCCAAAGAACGATAGGATAGGATCAAAGTTTCTCAATTTTGAATTCAAACTAAGAAAACTGATTTTTTGATTTTTTTTTCTTTGAAATCTCTAATGAACTCATCGAAGAGAAACGATGGCCCAAAACCTTAGTCGAACGGGCTCAACATTTCTGCAAGCGCCAAAGAACGATAGGATAGGATCAAAGTTTCTCAATTTTGAATTCAAACTAAGAAAACTGATTTTTTTTTTTGAAAAGAGAAAGAATGGAAACAAACTCAAAGAAATAGAAATTTCCAAAAAATCCCATCTCATTTTTTTTTAGGATGCAAAATCCAACATAGGCTACCAGCTAGAAAGTAGCCAAGGAATCCGGAAAAGAAGTATAAGCATAGAGCAAAAAGTATGATATGCAAATATTTCATTTCCAAGCACCGTGTTCTCAAATGAACGAGTCCCACCGGGTGTGCCAGCTTGATGGAACGCGCTCCGGGGCGCCCGCTGGGGGCGGCTACCGGGGTCGGCGGAACGTGGGAGTCCGTCGGGTCCGACCCTTTCGCGCCCTGGCGGGCCCTGAAGCGTGCATCAACATTTCTTTTGTGTGGGTGTGCCAGATTTTCTATTTTACTTGGAATTGCAAGTGGTCATCCGGAGATCAACCTTCGCAAGTAAAAAGGAAATCAACTTCTTTCAAGTTTTCCATTGCACAAATATTTAAGAAAAGAGACATTTTTTTGGTTTGCCGTGAAAGGCGATTTTGTTTGGCATTTATAGCCGATTTTGGCGTTTATAGCCGATTTACAATTCCCATCAATAATGAAAGACAAGAGTTGTGATTTTTGTCTCTTTTAGAAAAATACAAACTACAATGAAAAGCAAGAAAAGGAAGATCTAACTTTTCAGGAGATTGTGGGGGGCTCGTTCAGATTGACGGTCGCAAGCCATGTATGGGCTTCGCCATCATCCATGCAGATGAGAACAGAAGATGCTCTTGATTCGCTTGGCTTGGCTATAACCTCAGGTTTTTAGAGGACAAAGACCAAGAGAAGGTCCTATGTCCAATAAAAAGCTAAGTAGACGGGCTGAAAAGCCACGTCTAAGCCATTGGAGGCAGCAGGAGAAGGCAAGGACCTTGGGGGGGGTGCCCCCCAAGGGACTTTTGTCACCTTGTAGTGGTGGCCGGTGCAGAACTTCAGCAGAGTTTTTCTCTCTTTTTCTTTCTCTCAGATCTCTTTCTGATCTTTTTTTCTGATCTTCTCTGATTTTCTCCTCTTTTTTCTGATCTTTTTTCCGATCCCCATTTCAATGGAATGCTCTCCTATTTATAGGCCTTTGGTAGCCATTTAGGAGGGTTTATGAGTCTTAATGGCTTTAATGGGAGGAGTTACAAGATTTATTTCTTGATTTTGTAACTCCTTTTTCCTTGAATCTGATTGGCCGATGGAGATTAAGGGCTTTTAATCACCTTAATTACCATAATGGGAGGAGTTTCATGGTTTAAATGCCATGAATCAATTGACTTGTAACTCCCAAATGCTTGCTTCTGATTGGGCCGTCCAAAGAAATGAATTAATGACTGCAATAAAGCTAGTCAATTAACCACATTAATTGGTCGCCGAGGAGTCGAAGAGTCGCGGGCCGTGCCGTGTCTTCTGGAATTCTTCTGGCGATGATCATCGATGGATCTACATGCTGATCGACATCGGATGAACATGTAACTTCAGACATTGATAGCTAAGAGCGGGCTGGTGACATCTGTCTTGTCGATTTCACGATCGGTCGGACAGAAAGTGCACTTTCTTGGTCGACCGGTTGGCGATCTTGGAGCGATCACTGATGATTTTATGCTTTTGGAGGTTGACCCGTGATTTTGACGGATGTCGTCGAATATGAGTCAATTTCAAGCACTAAAAATCACATTTTCAGGAAACCACAGGGGCCAAAGTGCGCGAAACGCGAAAAAAGACGGAAAAACGGGTCACCGGCGGAAAATCCGGTGACCCGGACCTCCATGGTCGCCGGCGACCATGGGCCATGGTCGCCGGCGACCATGGACCGGCGACCATGGGCCATGGTCGCAGGGGCCTGCGACCATGGGCCATGGTCGCAGGGGTCTGCGACCCTGGGGGATTTTTCCCCTTCGGAGCCCGTTTTGCGGTCGTTTTGAGGTCTTTTTCGTCGCCGTTTTCTTCTGTATTTTTCTTGACATTTCTTCTCATTTATTGGCTTGATTTCCCTGTAGAAAACTTGATGAGAATCCTTGCATTTTTAGAGTGCAAAGTTTCCAATTTTCCGGGAAAGCCGAAGACTTTGTCGCGTAGAGCTGCTGATTTTCCGCCAGAAGCTGAAACTTGGTCAAACGATGTCGGAATGACCTGAAATTTGAGGTGAAGCCTCCTGAGCAATAAATAAGACCAACCATAGGCTTTTGTTTGAGTTTTGAAGCCGTTTGGGGTCCCGTCGATGCTTCACTTGATTTTGCTGCGGGGAAAATGCCGAGCTTTGATATGTGGCCAAACGATGTCCGATTGACCTGAAATTTGATGGGGAGCCTATTGGAGTCATTTTGAGACGTTCCATGGGCTCCGTTTTGGATGTCATGGTCCCGGGTTGCTCCGCCACCGGTAGGCTTGATTTTCTCTCGGAGCATCGAAACCTGGTCAAACGTTGTCGGAATGACCTGAAATTCGACGTGCAGCCTTTTGGAAGCATGTTGAAGCCACTCATGCACTTGGTTTGATGAGCGAAGGCTTCGGTGGTTCCTGCCGCCGGGATGCTTGATTTTGCTGCTCGAGCATTGATGGAGGGTCAAACGTTGTCGGTTTGACTTGAAATTTGGCATAGAGCCCTTTTGAGACATGCTGGAGTCATCTGTAGGCTTTGATCGAAGTTTTGACGTCTCCGATGATGTCGCCGCCGGGAGCTCCCGTTTAGCTGTCGGAGAAGTGAAGTTAGGCCAAATGTTGTCGAAATGGCCCGAAACTTCATGTGTACTCTTCTCTTGGCTATCTTGAAGGATCTTGCAGTTTTTGTTTGATTCTGACAAGATTTGAATTTTTGGAGAAATTGCATTGCCTATTTATGGCAGGTTGCGACTTCATGCAGCTTTCTTGATGTTGAAGAGGCAAAGTGACATTTTTGGTGTCAACAATGTGTTTGAAGTGCTCAACCAAGTCATACTTGAAAGCCTCCTTAGGGCCTGCATGTTCATCATTGTTGCCACTGGGGGCGTTTACAACATCTTTTCCCGAAGGATTTACATAAGTAAAGGAAGATTGGTTGTAATTCTTGTGGTAGTCCCGGCCCGAACGGGTGCCTCTACCAACTTCGAGAGCTTCTTGAGAAGGATCTTCGTTTGGAAGATTGTCGTCAGGATGAAGAGGCTGTCGTTTTTCATCTACTGGGGATGTATCTGCAGCAGAGTTGCCATCCTCAGTGATTGTGTTGCACGGACCATTTTCTGGGAGCAAGTCCTGAACAGCATCCAGCAGCTTTTCTTCTTCGTTGACCCATCCATCACCCCAAGTTGGGTTTTCTTCATGGTGATGAGTCGGGAAGAATGTGTATCCTGAAGTCACAGTCTCAGGAGAAGAAACCTGAGAGGGTGTCATCTCTGTGAAAGTTACGTGAGACGAGGTAGCTCCAGAAGATACATTGCTAGGCGTCGTCGGAGTATAGGTAATCTCATCAGACGACGCTTCAGAAGAGCTATAGTCTTGATATATTACATTACAGGAAGCTCTGATAGGAGATGTTGCCTGCTCGGAGTCAGACTCATCCTCGGATGTAAGAGGATCGTCAATCCAGCAATGTTCTCCATTTTCAGGAGTTGAGGGAGGAGGTACCTGATGGGCTTCAGGGACTTCCGGCTCTGGATTGTGAGGAATCTCGTTGACGCGGTCTTGCTCTTGTTCTAGAGCGAGACGCTGCAAGATCCTTGCATATTCTTCAAGATCAGGCATGGGAGCCAGATCCTCTTCTTCGTCTTCTCCGTGTGGCTCAACATAGTTGATTTCCACTGGAGCAATGACAGGTGCTGGGTTAACAGCATCTTCTTGTGCAGCCTCTTGGTCTTCTTCATCATCAGACCAGGATCCTTGTGGTTGCAAGGGGTTATACCAGATTACTGGCATAAGGTGAGTTTCAGGAACCCATTCTTCATCGGAGAGATATTCTCCTGTTTCAAGAGATTCCTCCCACTCATCGGTGTAGTTGGGCTCGAACCCATCGTCGGTGTCGCTGGACTCGTATCCATCAATGGAGAATCCAACTACCGAATTGCAAGAGTATGATGCCCCCTGCATGGCTTCTTTTTTGAATTGAGGTGGCATGAAATCACTGAGAGTGAAGTTTCTTACCGCCTTTGAAGTCTCTGGAAGGGACGTTTTTGTTGCCCCGAGTGAAGTGGTAGAGGAGGCCTCTGCCTTTTCATGGACTTCTTGTTTTGGCTGGGTCTTCTCTTGCCGTTTGAGCCTGAGGAGATGTTTCCTAGCCTGCCTTCGCTGTTGAGCTGTCGGCTTTGTTTTTACGATCTCCCAGTTTTCATCTTCCAAGAGATCGGGATGTACCCATATGGGTTGTCCGTCTGGTGTCGGGCAAGGAACCAACACTTCGGACGTTTGAATTCTATTTATCACCTTGAAGGAAGTAGTGATCTTCTTCTTCGGTGATTTTGGTGTTTGTCCACGTGACACCATGTTGACGGAGGCGGGGCCATAATTTTTGTCAAAGGTGATGACTCCGTTTTTCCACATCTCGTTTATCTTCTCTCTCACAACAAAGCATTGATTGAGAGGATGCGAGACCATCTGGTGGTATGGACAGTACCGAGGATCATTGGTTTTGCCAACGTCTCCAGGTCTTTTGGGCTCTGGCAAAATGAGTTTGCCATTTGCTAGGAGAGCCTCAAAGATTTCTTCGACGTCTTCATCGAACGGATATTTCTTTTCTACTCGCTCTTTGAAGGCATCAGAGAGTTAAGGTCTCTTACCTGCAGCTCTATTTTCAGCTTTCTTTGGTTGCTGAGGAGCTGACTTGGTTTGCACATTAAGGGCCTCTTTCTTCTTTTGTTTAGAGGTTGCAACAGCAGTCGGCTCTTTCTTTGATGATTTCTGACTGTTGAGGTCTTTGATCACCGTTTCAGCTTCCATGGAAGCTTCCAGGAGTTCCCCCAAGTTCTTTGATTTATTGCCGATGATCATGGAGCGGATTTTAGCTCTCATGTTGTTTCGGCAGATGTCGACTAGCGACGCTTGTGGCAGTACATCTGAGCATTTGTACGCCATTGCTTTCCACTTGTGAATGAAGTCATAAGTTGACTCATTCTCTCCCTGTTTTAGGCTGCAGAGCTGAGCCATAGTAACAGGATGATCCTCACCTTGGAAGTGGGTCAGGAAGCGTGTCTCCAGCATAGCCCAGTTCTGAATGGAGTTCTCCGGCAGAGTGGAGTACCAATCGAAGGCCGTACCTTTTAGGGTACTTGCAAAGAGGCGGATCTTGAGTGCATCTTGATCCGCGATAGCTCCCGTCAAGATCTTGAAGTGGATGACGTGCTGTCTGGCTGATCCTTTACCCGTATATGTTTGGAGAGTAGGATGCTTGAATTTTGTGGGGAACGGGACCGAGTCCATCCATAAAGGATATGGTGGCTTGATCCCATGCTCTTTGAGTATATCCTCTTCTTTAGCTTTGGCGAGGATACTGTCTACGTCCTTTTTGGTAAGGGCGCGTGACTCATTTTCTTCTCCATTTTCCTCGTTATTGCCATGATTCGGAGGAGGCTCATTGTTCACCTGATTTTGGACGACAAGGAGAAGGTTTTCCATCAGAGTTTCAATCCTCTGCTGGCCTTGTTCCAACTGCTGGATGCGTGTGAGCGCATCATCTCGAGGTGGATTCTGAGGTGGCGGCTCAGAACTTGTGGCCAAGACGTTCATCCCTCGGGATTCGAACGAAGAAATCGTCCTGGTGACCGAGCTGGGGCTCATTCTTTTTTATGAAGAGCTTGATGAAGGATTACTCTCCCGTCCTTGGCTGGAAGGGGCAGGAGATTCTTCGGGATGTCTTTGTGTCCTGGTGACGCTACGGGTCACTGGACGTCGGACATGGATTTTTGATGCTGACCTTTGGCGTCTTCTGGTTTTTCCAACCATATGGACGGCAACAACTTAGTCGGGTCTTTCTTTTTCGACCCATTTGCGGGAGACTTGAAGTGTAGGAGGCTGGGTCCTTTGCTTCTCTAGTCTCTTTTGTCGATATGACGCACGGCGGCGTGCTCGACGAGCGATTTGAGCTTTGGTCAGCTCTGGCTGGGCTCTGACGATGAAGGATGTGCTCCCTCGGGCGCAGCAGCCGAGCTTGTCTTCTTTGTGGTTGGGCAAGGACAGGATGCGGACCCGGTCCTTTGCCTGTTGCAGCGAAGCTTTGAACCTTTCGAGTTCGGCCCCTGTAGAGATGAAGGGTCGAACTGAAGGAGTGTAGGCCTTAGCAGGTGCTTGGAGAGGCCTGGTGATGAATGATCTGATTTTGGGCCTGTAGGAACAAGCCGGCTCATGCTGGGTTGACTTGGGAGTCAGGTTGGAGATGGGTCTCTCCTCTTTCATGTAGGCAAGAGGGTAGAACTGGTTTTCTTTGAGTGGGGCCAGGTATGCTGGCTTGGTGGAAATTTGAGACCTTCTTTATTTTGGGGAAGGTCTTGGAGACCAAGTCTTGGGATAGACCTGGTTGTTTGTGGGTCGAGGCTTCGCGGGGGTGCCGCGGGCTTCGGGCTTTTGGGCGCTCGCCTTTGGTGTCACGGGAGTGACACGTTGAGAGGCGATCTTCTGCCTTTTGGCAGGCGCAGTTTGTTCTTCGGGAAGTGGGAATGGTCCCAGTGTCCCGAAGACGATGGTCCGGGGAGTCGAGGTCGACCCTGAGTTCAGAGAGTTGCCGAGGGAGTTGACGCTTCGGCAGCTGGCGGGGCGCTTGTAAGTGCGCTCGGTTTGCTTCTGTTGAAGCATGAGTTGGTGCTTGTTCTCATCGAAGATAATGGTTAAGGCTGCCATTGTTAGTTTCGAAAAAGTTCTGAAACAAGACCACATCCATTAGTAATCACAAGAATATAATGATCATAAATGGGAATTTCTATGGTTGTCTTTTCAAATCGCTTAAGGGATATGACCCAAGCGACATGAAGAAGGCAAAAAGCCATAGATGGTACAATTGTTCTGACAGCAAGTATGGTGAGCCCAGAATGAGCGTTCCAGTGACTGCTAGAAGCAATTGTAAACCTAAATTCGACTTATCGAGAAGCAGGGCTTGCTCGAGATAAGAAGAATATAAGGTAGGAGTTACAAATGTGCCGGTCACAGATACAGTAGACCCTGAAAGGGCGTACCAGTATTGCTATGCACAAATGTTGGAGATCGCATCCATGAGATGGGATTCTTTGTTTTGAAATGTCAGAAATGGATTCGTCAAAGAGAGCAGGTGGCATTCCGATTCAAATACGGGCTCAACGATTTCCGCGAGCGCCAGTACTCAGAAGGGAAGAGACCACAATTTCTCGAATCTGAATCCAAAAAGTGACGAGTTTTTGTAGATTTTTTTTTTGAAATGATTTTATTTTATTTTATTTTTATTTTATTTTTTTTATTTTTTATTTTTTTAAAATATTTTTTATTTATTTATTTTTTTATTTTATTTTTTTTTGAAAATTTCTGTTTTTTTTTTTTTTTAAGATTTTTTTTTTTGAAAATCTTTTTTTTTTTATTTTTATTTTTATTTTTAATTTTTTAAGATTTAAAGACGAGAGAGTACACATAGGCCTCCTAACCCGGTCTTATGAAACCTCAATTGATAGAATTGCCCCTCAAGCTGTCTCCACACTCTGGACAAGGCTTTTCTTGAATCAATCGTGATCAAAGAACGCAATTGGTTTAACCTTAGTGGTCTATGTCCCTTTTTTTTATAAAAATCCCAAATAGACTCATCGAAGAGAAACGATGGCCCAAAACCTTAGTCGAACGGGCTCAACATTTCTGCAAGCACCAAAGAACGATAGGATAGGATCAAAGTTTCTCAATTTTGAATCCAAACTAAGAAAACTAATTTTTTTATTTTTATTTTTTTTTAATATTTTTTTTTGAAATCTCTAATGAACTCATCGAAGAGAAACGATGGTCCAAAACCTTAGTCGAACGGGCTCAACATTTCTGCAAGCACCAAAGAACGATAGGATAGGATCAAAGTTTCTCAATTTTGAATCCAAACTAAGAAAACTAATTTTTTTTTTATTTTTTATTTTTTTAATATTTTTTTTTTTTGAAATCTCTAATGAACTCATCGAAGAGAAACGATGGTCCAAAACCTTAGTCGAACGGGCTCAACATTTCTGCAAGCACCAAAGAACGATAGGATAGGATCAAGGTTTCTCAATTTTGAATTCAAACTAAGAAAACTGATTTTTTTTTATTTTTTTTTATTTTTTTTTTGAAATCTCTAATGAACTCATCGAAGAGAAACGATGGCCCAAAACCTTAGTCGAACGGGCTCAACATTTCTGCAAGCACCAAAGAACGATAGGATAGGATCAAGGTTTCTCAATTTTGAATCCAAACTAAGAAAACTGATTTTTTTTTTTTTTTTTGAAATCTCTAATGAACTCATCGAAGAGAAACGATGGCCCAAAACCTTAGTCGAACGGGCTCAACATTTCTGCAAGCACCAAAGAACGATAGGATAGGATCAAAGTTTCTCAATTTTGAATTCAAACTAAGAAAACTGATTATTTTTTTTTTGATTTTTTTTTTGCAAAGAGAAAGAGTGGAAACAAACTTAAAGAAGTAGAAATTTCCAAAAAATCCCATCTCATGTTTTTTGGGTGCAAAATCCAACATAGGCCACCAGCTAGAAAGTAGCCAAGGAATCTGGAGAAGAAGTATAAGCATAGAGCAAAAATATGGTATGCAAATATTTCATTTCCAAGCACCATGTTCTCAAATGAACGTGTCCCACCGGGTGTGCCAGCTTGATGGAACACGCTCCGAGGCGCCGTTGGGGCGGCTACCGGGGTCGGCGGAACGTGGGAGTCCGTCGGGTCCGGCCCTTTCGCGCCCTGGCGGGCCTGAAGCGTGCATCAACATTTCTTTGTGTGGGTGTGCCAGATTTTCTATTTTACTTGGAATTGCAAGTGGTAATCCGGAGATCAACCTTCGCAAGTAAAAAGGAAATCAACTTCTTTCAAGTTTTCCATTGCACAAATATTTAAGAAAAGAGACATTTTCTTAATTTGCCGTGAAAGGCGATTTTGTTTGGCATTTATAGCCGATTTTGGCGTTTATAGCCGATTTACAATTCTTATCAATAATGAAAGACAAGAGTTGTGATTTTTGTCTCTTTAGAAAAATACAAACTACAATGAAAAGCAAGAAAAGGAAGATCTAACTTTTCAGGAGATTGTGGGGGACTCGTTCAGATTGACGGTCGCAAGCCATGTATGGGCTTCGCCATCATCCATGTAGATGAGAACAGAAGATGCTCTTGATTCGCTTGGCTTGGCTATAACCTCAGGTTTTTAGAGGACAAAGACCAAGAGAAGGTCCTATGTCCAATAAAAAGCTAAGTAGACGGGCTGAAAAGCCACGTCTAAGCCATTGGAGGCAGCAGGAGAAGGCAAGGACCTTGGGGGGGGGGGGGTGCCCCCCAAGGGACTTTTGTCACCTTGTAGTGGTGGCCGGTGCAGAACTTCAGCAGAGTTTTTTCTCTCTTTTTTCTTTCTCTCAGATCTCTTTCTGATCTTTTTTTTTCTGATCTTTTCTCTGATCCTGATTTTCTCCTCTTTTTTCCGATCCCGATTTCAATGGAATGCTCTCCTATTTATAGGCTTTTGGTAGCCATTTAGGAGGGTTTATGAGCCTTAATGGCTTTAATGGGAGGGGTTACAAGATTTATTTCTTGATTTTGTAACTCCTTTTTCCTTGAATCTGATTGGCCGATGGAGATTAAGGGCTTTTAATCACCTTAATTACCATAATGGGAGGAGTTTCATGGTTTAAATGCCATGAATCAATTGACTTGTAACTCCCAAATGCTTGCTTCTGATTGGGCCGTCCAAAGAAATGAATTAATGACCATAATAAAGTTAGTCAATTAACCACATTAATTGGTCGCCGAGCAGTCGAAGAGTCGCGGGCCGTGCCGTGTCTTCTGGAATTCTTCTGGCGATGATCATCGATGGATCTACATGCTGATCGACATCGGATGAACATGTAACTTCAGACATTGATAGCTAAGAGCGGGCCGGTGACATCTGTCTTGTCGATTTCACGATCGGTCGGACAGAAAGTGCACTTTCTTGGTCGACCGGTTGGCGATCTTGGAGCGATCAATGATGATTTTATGCTTTTGGAGGTTGACCCGTGATTTCGACGGATGTCGGAGGATATGAGTCAATTTCAAGCACTAAAAATCACATTTTCAGGAAACCACAGGGGCCAAAGTGCGCGAAACGCGAAAAAAGACGGAAAAAACGGGTCACCGGCGGAAAATCCGGTGACCCGGACCTCCATGGTCGCCAGCGACCATGGGCCATGGTCGCAGGGGCCTGCGACCATGGGCCATGGTCGCAGGGGTCTGCGACCCTGGGGGATTTTTCCCCTTCGGAGCCCGTTTTGCGGTCGTTTTGAGGTCTTTTTCGTCGCCGTTTTCTTCTGTATTTTTCTTGACATTTCTTCTCATTTATTGGCTTGATTTCCCTGTAGAAAACTTGATGAGAATCCTTGCATTTTTAGAGTGCAAAGTTTCCAATTTTCCGGGAAAGCCGAAGACTTTGTCGCGTGGAGCTGCTGATTTTCCGCCAGAAGCTGAAACTTGGTCAAACGATGTCGGAATGACCTGAAATTTGAGGTGAAGCCTCCTGAGTAATAAATAAGACCAACCATAGGCTTTTGTTTGAGTTTTGAAGCCGTTTGGGGTCCCGTCGATGCTTCACTTGATTTTGCTGCGGGGAAAATGCCGAGCTTTGATATGTGGCCAAACGATGTCCGATTGACCTGAAATTTGACGGGGAGCCTGTTGGAGTCATTTTGAGACGTTCCATGGGCTCTGTCTTGGATGTCATGGTCCCGGGTTGCTCCGCCGCCGGTAGGCTTGATTTTCTCTCGGAGCATCGAAACCTGGTCAAACGTTGTCGGAATGACCTGAAATTCGACGTGCAGCCTTTTGGAAGCATGTAGAAGCCACTCATGCACTTGGTTTGATGAGCGAAGGCTTCGGTGGTTCCCGCCGCCGGGAGGCTTGATTTTGCTGCTCGAGCATTGATGGAGGGTCAAACGTTGTCGGTTTGACTTGAAATTTGGCATGGAGCCCTTTTGGGACATGCTGGAGTCATCTGTAGGCTCTGATCGAAGTTTTGACGTCTCCGATGATGTCGCCGCCGGGAGCTCCCGTTTAGCTGTCGGAGAAGTGAAGTTAGGCCAAATGTTGTCGAAATGGCCCGAAACTTCATGTGTACTCTTCTCTTGGCTATCTTGAAGGATCTTGCAGTTTTTGTTTGATTCTGACAAGATTTGAATTTTTGGAGAAGTTGCATTGCCTATTTATGGCAGGTTGCGACTTCATGCAGCTTTCTTGATTTGAAGAGGCAAAGTGACATTTTTGGTGTCAACAGGAATAAGGGATGATTTCTCATGTTTATACTCCTTAACAGAGATGGATACCTTTTATCACAAAAATCTCAACGATCGAATGCAGGCTTCTCGGGGAAACATTCTTTCAGATTTGCTGCAACGTTCATTAACAAATGCAAGAGATATGGAGAAATACTCGGTCAACATAATCAACGAGTTCTTAAGATTCTTTTGTGGCCATCAAGTGTGGGCCACAGGCCCACATGCCAACAGAAACGACACTAAAAGAGTTGCTTTCTAGCAACAAATCCTAGGTATAGGTTTGAGTAGAGATTTTGTGCGCCAAGAGCTGCGTCAACCTAGCAACTAGTTTGAGTAGAGATTTTGATAGCAGTTCTAAGATGTGTCGTCCATGTTTCTCTTGATAATCAGTTGATTCTATTGTTCTTCTGTGCGTTTTGAAATCTGGGGGATTAATGTATTTGAGGTGTTCATGTGAATTTCTCCGTCATTGGATTGGGTTTGGGGAGGAGAGGAAGAAGGAAGAAGATGAGGAAAAATGCCTACTTAGGGTCAATGTCGACCCTCACTTGTTATAGTGAGGGTCAACGAAAAGAACGGAAAAGAAAACAAGGATTTTTTGGCGGGTAGGTTGGTTTGGTGTGGGTTTGGCTAAAGTGACCTTTTTGGTGCAATGGCCACCTAAAGTATTTTTCTTTGTAAAATCCTCCAATAATAATTGTCGGATGTGAATTTTGATCCCCCCGGGGAGGGAATTCGCCATTCAACTGTATGAGATATTAAAAAGTTTATATCGGAAATGGGGATTCCGACTACCCTCAAAATTGACGGATCACAATCGCCGGTTACGGATACGGCCATAAGTCCTTCGACAAAAGCTGAAAGAAAGCAGGAGAAAATGGGATGGGTTCTTCCTCTCATCTAATGTGCTGCCGGCAACACACGACGGTTGTCTTGTCATTTAATTTGGGTCTTTCAATTTGGGTCAAATTACGGGTCTCAAAGTAGGGTCATAGTGAACTAAGCAGGCTTGCTCTCTTCTATAAAAGCAAGAGGGTTGGTGCTTTTGCTCCATTGCTTTCTTTTTGCAAGAAATCTTCAAGTGTGTTCTCCAAGATAAGAAGTGTTTTCTCTTCTTCAAGGATCTCCAAGCTTTTCTTCTTCTTCTCCATCAATGGCTTCAAGTAAGTTTTCTTCCTCGTCAAGAATCTCCATTGTAGAAGTAGCTTCTTCATTTTTCTTCTTCTTTTTCTTTTCTTTTCTTTCTTCTTCTTTTTTTTTCTTTTTTTTTCTTTTCATGCACGTTTTCCTTCTCTTTTTTTTTTTTCGTGCTTCTCTTTTTTTGCTTTCCTTTTTTTTCTCTTTCCATGGTTTTCTTTTTTCTTTTTTTAACCGTGTACTCTCTTTTTTTTTTTTTTTTTTTCTGTTTTTTTTTCACGCTGATTTCTGTTTTTTTTTTTTCAGCGTTTTTCTCTTCTTTTCTCTTTTTTTTTGTTGTTTTTTTTTTCCTGGCTGTACGGACAGGTCCGTACGGACCTGACCGTACTGCCACGTGGCAGTGGGCCACGGCCTGTGGGCCAAAATTTTTTTTTTTTTTGCTGAGATTTTTTTTCTCTCTTTTTTCTTTTTCCTTGTTTGCTCACTATGATAATGAGGCTATGCAATTTCAATATGTATGCATTTTTTTTTGTTTGATGCATCAAGATAGAAGGCTAGAGTCTCTAGGTCAAGCCAACATGATTTTTGACTTGGACAAAGTTTGATTGGTTTTGACCAAATTGGGTTGGAGTTGGTCAAACTTTGGTCAAGGTTTTCCTAGCATCTAATGCATGATGATATTTTTTGATGCATGAGTTTTGGTAAATAGATTTGGAAGTATGATGATGCATACCTGAAAATCTTTTGCAAGTATCGGGATTTTGAGCTCACAGCGATGTTGAGCTCTTTCTCGGTCTTGCTGGATATTGAGGAAGTTTTGCAATTTTTTGGATTCTGAAGCTCGCAGCAATGTTGAGCTCTTTTCCAGATTTTGCGGAAGTTTGATGAGATTGGCTTGTTCTCGTAGCGATGTTGAGTTCAAGCCTTTTTTGAGAATTCTCCACTGACTATGAGCTCGCAGCGATGTTGAGCTCATCTTCAGGCTTCCTGTCTTTTTTGGAGTATTTTCCTTTTCTTTGGAATTGCCCCGGAACCATGTCAAAATTTTGCTAGAATTTTTGTAGCAGAATTCTATCATTTTGATGTTGATTGATCTTTTCTCTTCCACCTTTTGCAGGTAGTTCTTCTAGAACGCACAAAGGTAAAGGTCCTGTTACTGACGCACCTCGTCGGCCTGCTAGATCTTCTAATGTTGCCATTCAGCAGGCTTGGGAGAAGGTCCAGTTTGTGGAGAAAAACTTGGAAGAATGTGATTCCCTCAATCGTGATGAGATGAGACAACGATTGATCGCTCTCAAAGATGAGGAGTTCTATAAGATCATGGTAAGCGGTCGTCCTTGGGTTACGGACGATCAGAGTGTTGTGCTCAAGCCTACCTTCTTCTTCGGTGATGCAGTCCCTGACGACTTGACATACCAAAGGAGATGTTTTCAATTCTCTTACACAGCAGATGGTGAGGAGAGAACTATTTCTACCCGGTCGTCTTTTGACCGGACCATCTCGATCCTGAGCCTTTCTCCCCTGTGCCCTAAGAGGGAAGATCCTCCGAGCTGGGTGAAGAGGACCAGTGTGATCAAGACCGGGGTTTTTGTTGGTGGACCTTCCGGTTTTGCAGAGAAGCCACCTGTCCGTATGGACATGTTGATGCCAGCCAGTGGCTACCAAGGTTCTGATCATCCATCGGTTGATTTGAGAACGGTGGGTCTTGGCGTTTTTCGGGGTGACGGCAGCAATTGGGTGAAGCCTTTTCGACTTCGTGGCCGTTTCAGTGCTGACTCGAGCTGGGAGTCATGGACTGATCACACTCTGAGGATTGGTGAGGCCGTTCTTCGGGTGGCCGAGATTTTTGACGCGGTTCGTGCTTTTCGGCAAACCGTCGTTTTCTCCGATGAGGCTTTCATGGCCATGCTGGAGTCATTCCTTCCACAAACCAACACCTTCATTGTGATGAATGGTGAAATTGGTTTTTCTTTGAAGGAGCTGAGCGCCATCACCGGATTGCCCATCCTCGGCAAACTCTATGAGGAGTTTATGCCTATTGATAGCGTCCTTGAGGAGCAGTCTGAGGAGTTTAGGCTTGTGTACATTCAGCTCGTCGTCTTCTACGATTTTTGAAGGATAAGGAGGGCTCGAAAGTTAGATGCAGCAGTTGGAGAAGTTGCAGCTCCAACTTTTTTGACAGCGGGGATTTTTTTGATGGCATGGCCTAGGATGTTAGGGCTAAAGCATCAAGTTTGAAGAAGATCGCTGCTATGCGAGAAGATTTGAAGAAGTTCTTCGCAAGCACGAATGCCATTTGTCCTGACATTGCGTTGCGGAGAGATCTCGCTGTTTACCTCACTTACTGGCTGGGTGAGGCTACTTTTGCTGGAGGAGATGGGATGCACATCAGGCCGCACTGTATTTTTCCGGCTTGTCAGATGGCGTTTGGAGAGCGGCTGGCTTTGGTACCTGCTCTTTATTCCTATTTGTGTACCGAACTGCAGGCTGCTGCTTTCCTAGTTCGGCTTGGGCTTCCCATGAACAGGGTGTTTTCTGCCCATATTTTCTATTCGTGGTATGTATACCACTGTCCTAGCTTCCATCGTTTGGGAGTTGCACAGGACGAAGATCCCTTTATGATTCATTTGGCTAGAGGGACAGCCGTTCACGAATCACTTTTATCTGTCCGTTTAAGGATCCGACGATTTAGGGACGTCGAGATTGGGCAGTCTTTAGTGAAGCTTTCTCTGGGCTTGCGGAAAAAGGCTTTTGACTTTGGTGTCTCCCGTGATTCGACTAGGGTAGGGTCGGGAAGACACTATGCTTTGACGGACGCGGAGAAGAGGTGGCTCTTCAACATACGGGTTGGTACGATGGTGTACCGTAGACATCTTTTGTCGACATCCAACCGTATGTCCCTTCGCGTTTTGCATTGCAGCTTGGCTTCTCTCAAGTCGTTGTTGGAGCGCCTTCGAGTATGGTGAAGCATTTTGGAGGTTTGCAAGATGGGAGAAATGCATGGGCTTTTTATAGCGCCGAGGACACTACCGCCATGATTTCCTATCCTGAGATGCCCACCTTCCGGATTGCTGGCTTTACGAAGTGGTTCGTGGAGAGCTTTTCAGTGTACCGGGGGCTTTCTAAGAAAGAGCTCGATATTAAGCAATCTCCTGGGAAGAGTCTTGGCAAATCGGATGGTGTCCGTCGGGAGGAAGTTTTGGCCTTCCTTTCTGGAGAGAAGCACAAGATAGGCTTTCTCAACGGGCAGGACATCATCAGATCAGGAGCTGCACAGGGGATTCCTGGTGAGGTCCCGAGACAGCTGGAGGAGGAGGAGGCCGAGATCGATGCTATGATACAGGCAGAGCATACGAAGGCTTACATGGAGTCTATTGAGAAAAATAGACCATCCAGTGAGGACTCTTGTGAGAGGCCTGATGTTGATAGTGGGGCAGGATCGTCGAGCAGATTGACCCGCCGAGGCAAGAGGAGGAGAGGACAACGCCGTAACATGAGACGGCACGATAGTCCTTCTGATCTTGAAGTTCCTCTCACCATTGCTGAGGAGGTGTCTAAGGATGCTGACGAGCCTCCGGAGAAGAGAAGCAGAGAAGAGGAGATAGCTGTTATGATCCCCTTTCTTTCCTTTTGTTTCTTCCTTCCTTTTTTTTTGTGAAAGATTTTGTTTTGATCCGCTGCTTCTTTGTTTAGCAGAGGATGATGACCTGGTGATGCCTGAGGTTCCGGCCGATGAGGCAATGACGGATCCAGTCGTGGCATCTGAGGAAGAGCCCATGGACTCTGGAGTGGTTCCAGAACCTTCACCTGGTATGATTTGCTTTGGGTTTTTTTTTTCTTTTTTTTTTCTTTTTTTGCCGTCATTTGTTAACATGTAGCTAACTTGCCAGAGGATTCCGACGATTTCGAGCCATCTATGGACGCAACTTTTGACGATGCTTCGGATGAGCTCAAAGAGGCAGAGAGTACTCCGCCGGTCGTCGAAGCAGGTATATTTGCAATAATAATCTTGATATATTTTTGACAAGATTATATTCATACCTTTTTGTCTTTTTCTTCTTTTTTTTTCTTTGACAGATTGTGAAGCAGCAGGAGAGATTCCTCCGTCTTCCTCAGAGCCAGAACAGGGGACACCTGCTACTGATCCAGAAGTAGGGGCTTCTTCCACTTTCAATGAGTTAGCTTCTTCCTTTGGAAAGAGTTTATTGATTACTCTTCCAATGGAAAATGACGTGGGTAGTCGGGCACCAGAGCATGGTGAATCCTCATCTGCACCGCACCTTTAGTATGCAAGGAAGGTGTTGAAGACTGTCTTGAGCTCATGGGTTGAGACTCTTTCTTCAGGTCATTTGGAAGCTGGTTTTGGCATGATCAAGCATGTGCAGGACATCCTCGCTGATAGCAAAGAAGTCGGTTTGGACATCGCAAGCGCCAAGGATTTTGTTGAGGAGATCATCACCTTGGGGAACAAATGGACTGAGACCAAGAGTTTCCCAGATGGTGACTTTTTTGATGAGATGTTCATAAAACCTTCCAGCAAAGTCAAAGCTGAGCTAACTGAGGTCACGAAAACTCGGAGGCAGATCGTTCGGGAGAAAAACATTACCGAGTTATCCATCATGGGGCTGAAGCAAGACTTGGACCGCCTTGATAAGGAGGTTGTCGAGGCTAGGCAACGTCTTGATCTTTTAGAGGAAGAGGCTGCTGCCAAATGGACCGCCATTGTGGAGGCTCGTGACAAGGAGGGGACTCTCATTCGCCAGGTTGAGGAAGCTGAAGGTAATGTCCGGAGGAAGACTCAGGAGCATGAGCAGTGGCAGGTCCTCTGGGAAGAACTTCCTCGTGTTGCAGATGGGTCACGGCATTCGGCCGCGTTTTATGGGGACATTTTGAAGAAGCGTGGCCTAAAAACTTTGGAAGTTAAGGCCATGGGTCTGCTTGAGGAGTTGAACCTTTGGTTGAAGACCATGTCGGATTGAGCTCTTGAGTTGTAACAGACTCTTTTTTTTTTCCTTTTTTTGGTACTTCCATGTATAAACAATTTTGGTACTATATTTTGTATCCCCTTCCTTTCACTTAAATCATTTTTTGATGAAAACAGTTTTGAGCAAAAGTTTGATGGGAATGTTTGTTTAAGAATTTGATCAAAAGGTTGTTATTTTGTGAAAATCTTTTGTCAAAGGGTTGTTTTGGGCATGAAAGCCAATTTTGTGGCGTAAAGCCTGATTTTTTGATGGTTTGAAAACCGAAATTTTGGATGGCATGAAAGCCTAATTTTGTGGCGTAAAGCCTGATTTTTTGATGGTTTGAAAACCGAAATTTTGGATGGCATGAAAGCCTAATTTTGTGGCGTAAGAGCCAAATTTGTTTGTGGCATAGGAGCCAAAATTTTGAGATGGCATTGGAGCCAAAGTTTTTTGGATGGCGTCGAAGCCGAATTTTGGAATGGCATAGAAGCCGAATCTTGAGATGGCATGAGAGCCAAAAATTTTGTTTGTGGCATGAGAGCCGATTTTGAGATGGCATGAAAGCCGATTTTGGCGTTTATAGCCGAAATTTTTTTGTTTTGTCATTTATAGCCGAATTTTGGCATTTATAGCCGGATTTTGGCGTTTATAGCCAAGTTTTGGCGTTTATAGCCGAGTTTTTTTGAAAACCAAGTTTTATTTTATTGGCATGAAAGCCGATTTTGGCGTTTATAGCCGAAAATTTTTTGTTTTAGCATTTATAGCCGAATTTTGGCATTTATTGCCGGATTTTGGCGTTTATAGCCGAGTTTTGGTTTTCAAAATGCAGGTATCGACTAAATGTCGCCTCCCCGCTGAATGGTCTTGCAAGTATCGATGGAATGTTGCTTCCTTGCTCATTCGGTTTTACGAGTATTGATGGAATGTCACTTCCTCCCGGGTTAGGTTTTGCGAGTATCGATGGAATGTCGCTTCCTCGCGAATTGGGGTGCAAATATCGACTAAGCGTCGCTTCCCTGCTTTTCCCAAAACTTTTGGTTTTGCGGGTACTGACTTGATGTCGTTTCTTCGCGATTTTTGAAATTTGAGGTTTTCTCGAACCATTTGAAATTTGGGTTATGGATAGCAACTGGTATGTTGCATCTCCACGATTTTTTGAAATTTGGGTTGTGGATATCAACTGGTTTGTTGCTTTTCCACGATTTTTGAAATTTGGGTTGTGGATATCAACTGGTTTGTTGCTTCTCCACGATTTTTGAAATTTGAGTTGTGGATATCAACTGGTTTGTTGCTTCTCCACGATTTTTGAAATTTGCAAGTATCGAATGGGGTTCGCTTCCTTGCGATTTTTGGGTTTTGGAAGTATCGAATGGGGTTTGCATCCTTCCGGTTTTTTTGGGTTTTGCGAGTATCGACTGAATGTCGCTTCCCCGCGGTTTCTAAAAACCAAAATTTTTGTTTAAAGACACAAAGGTCATAAATTTTGACTTAAAACCATTTTGGTTGTAAAAGCCGAGGCGGTCTAGGGTGAAAATTCCTAAGTCCCGATTTTTGTTTCAAACCATGAATTTTGGGTTCAAGGATCGAAAATTTTGGTCAAGTCTGGGAAGAGGCTCCTAAACTTGGATTGATTTTTCTTTTGAACAATGAAATGACGAAAGTAAGCATTGTTTTGAGAGATTGTTTTTTTTGGAAACTTCAACATAAAGATGAAAATTTCAAATGGGGTTGGTTTGACGAGCAAGTACCTTGGAAATACGCTTTAGCCGTGTAGATATTGCTCTGACCCGTTTGAGGAAGTCTTCAAGGGTAGTACCACTTCAAGAACTTGTCGTTGATGGGTAGCATACATCTGTCTCCTTCCATGTTTAGAAGAGCGTATGCACCGTTGGAGAAGACTTTGTCGATGACGAAGGGTCCCTCCCATTTTGGTTCGAATTTGCCTTTGGATTTGTGGGCAAAGACTATGGGTCTATTTACTGCAAGAACCAAGTCACCCTTTTTGTAGGCGCGTTGCCTGACCTTTTTGTCAAAAGATCCTGCCATGCGTGCTTGGTATAACTCAATGCTTTGTAGAGCTTCGAGTCGTCTTTCATCGAGATTATCCAGCTCTTGGAGTCTCAATTTGACATTGCTTTCTTGCGTCATGTCATTTTGCAAAGATACCCTTAAGGAAGGAATTTGTACTTCCAAAGGGACAACAGCTTTGCATCCATAGACCAAAGAGAATGGTGTCCTATGGGTTGGTCCTCGAACGGTGGTTCGATAAGCCCACAAAGCTTCTAGTAGTTTGTCGCCCCAGTCTCTTTTGTGACTAGAGCCATTCTGGAGGTATGTGGACATAATCTCCGTGAATCTGGCATTTTTGGCAGT
The DNA here is from genome assembly GCA_028538565.1 of Umbellularia californica. NCBI lineage: Eukaryota > Viridiplantae > Streptophyta > Magnoliopsida > Laurales > Lauraceae > Umbellularia > Umbellularia californica. The sequence goes on along the minus strand of JAPQWN010000011.1, from coordinate 43,096,312 downwards.
GCTTGGCAAATTGCATTGCATCAGCTACCATGGTAGGCCAATAGTAACCTAGTCTTTTTATCTGGTTGTAGAACTTAGGGCCACCTGATGGGCTCCACAAAGACCAGCGTGAACTTCTTGGAGAGTTTTCTCAGCCTCTTGTTGTGACAAGCAGCATAGGAGTACTCCGTTGAAGGATTTTCTGTAAAGTGCTTTTGAAGGTATATCCAAATGAAAGTTTGGGGCTCGTCTTTGGATGCTTACCCGCTCTTTTGGATCTTCAGGTAGGATTCCAAACATGATATAATCAATGAACGGATCTCTCCAATCGCCAATCGGAGGTTTGAGGATGGACATCCGACTTCCAACCACTTGGTGGCATTCAGCAACTGCTTAGTGTGTATTGAGAGGAGGGAGAATCCTTCTTTGACACACTGTGACTTGCATGTTTTCCCCTTCTTGGATTGCCATGGATGCGGCGAGTCCGGCCAGGGCATCTGCACGGATGTTTTCACCTCTGAGGATGTGGGTGATATGGCAGATGTTGAATTTTCGTCGAAGCGACTGCGCCTTATTGTAGTAAGGTAGCAAATCAGGCTTCCTGACTTCATATTTCTGATTCATCTGGTTGACGATCAGTTGAGAGTCTCCAAAAGCTTCCAGCATGGTGATGCCGGATTCGAGGGAGAGTTCCAATCCTATAATCAGGGCTTGGTATTCAGCTACATTGTTTGAACATGGTTCCTGTAGCGAGAAGGCGAGTGGAATCATGTATTTGTCGGGGCTGACAAAGAGGATGCCGATTCCCGATATTTGCTTTCTTTTTTCATTTGTTCTGGTTGCACCGTCAAAGTACATGTCCTAGGAAGCATTTGATAAGGAAGTTTCCACATTGTAGACAAATTCGTCTGGGAGATCATCCCTGAGTGGAGAATCTTTAGGCAATGGATGCTCTGCGAGGAAGTCTGCTAGGGCTTGGCCTTTGATTGCTTTTTGTGGTACATACCTAATATCAAACTGTGATAGAAGGATGGACCATTTTGCCAGTCGGGCATTGAGAGAACCTGCTTTTGTGACAAGGACCTTTAGGAGGTTGATCCTCGAAATCAGGTAGACTGTGTTCGACAGCAGATAGTGACACAGCTTTTGTACAACGAACATTACTGCAAGGCATTCTTTTTCGACTGGGGAGTAGCGATACTCTGCACCTACCATCATGCGGCTAAGGTAATATAGAGCAGCTTCTTTTCCGTCGTCGTTTTCTTGTGCGAGCAGAGCACCCAAAGAGTGGTTGAGAGCTCTTGTGTACAAGATAAATGGTTTTCCAGTTGTGGGGGCAGCCAGCACTGGAGGTTTGGTGAGGTATGCTTTGATGTCTTGAAATGCATTTTGACATTCAGCATCCTAGACAAAGTCGACGCCTTTCTTCATCAGGCGAGAGAATGGACGGCATTTCCCTGATAGGTTGGAGGTGAACCGTCGAATGTAGGCCAGCTTTCCTTGAAGCCCTTTTAATTCTCTTAGGGTTCTGGGAGATGGCATTTCCAGGATAGCCTTGACTTTAGTGGGGTCAAGTTCTATTCCAGCTTTTCGTACTATGAATCCGAGAAACTTACCCGATGAGACACCGAAGAAGCACTTTAGTGGATTCATCCGCAATTTGTGTTTGCGAAGTCGGAGGAATACTTCTCGAAGATCATCGAGATGGTCTTCTTTTCTTCTGCTTTTGATGGTGAGGTCGTCAACATAGCATTCGACCGTCTTGTGCTGCATATCTTGGAATATTTTCATCATAACCCTCTGATATGTTGCACCTGCATTTTTCAGACCAAATGGCATGACAGTGTAGCAATGCACGCCGAATGGTGTGCGAAATGACGTATGCCTTTCATCTTCAGGATGCATCTTTATCAGATTGTAGCCAGAGAATCCATCCATGAATGTCATTCGCTCGCATCCATAGGTGTTGTCAATCATCACCTCTGGTATGGGGAGCGGGAATTCATCTTTAGGACATGCACTATTCAGGTCTCTGTAGTCAATACAGACCCTTATTTGCCCATTTTTCTTTGTCACGGGGACAATGTTGGCCAACCATTCAGGATGCTGTTCCTCGCGGATGAAGCCAACGTTTTTGAGTTTCTGAACTTCTTGTTCAATTTTGTCCATCACGTCGGGACGGAATCTCCTTTGGCCCTGTTTAATAGGCTTGATTTCTTTTTGCAAGTGGAGCTTGTGGACTGCTACTTTGGGATCCAAGCCAGGCATTTTGGCATAAGACCATGCAAAGCAATCAACGAACTCACGAAGAAAAGAGATATACTCGGGTAACTCATCATCCTTTATATTCTTGCTTATGAATAAGGACGTGGGTTATCAGGTGTTCCCAAGTTTATCTTTTGAACATGATCTTCTGTTGGAAGGTTTGAAGGTGGTTCCTCCACAATATTTTCGGAGGCTTCCAACTCAACAAGACCTTTTGGAGTGCCAGAGGCATTTTCAGACTGAGGCTCTGTTTGCGTCCATGAATCTTCTTGATCAGTATCCTTCTCAAGGCTTGCAATGAGATGGTCCCAATCATTTGCTGGAATTGGGTTGAAGTAGGGTACTTCTTTTGGAGACGATGATTCTTCTGGGACAGAGAACCGCTCGTCTATGTCATCGGGCAATTCCTCTTTATTATCAAAGAAATTATACCAATTGGAGGAGCTTTTTGGGTCCTTGATGAGTGACTCCTCAAAGAGATATCCAGGGATATCAATGTCTTCATGAGATGTTGAGGCTTGGTCGGTAAAGCGACTTTGTAGCCATGGTGTCAACTGTCTCATAGGAGTGGTAGGATCATACCCCAACCCATATGAAGACTTGCCTTTTTGAAGGTGGATTTTCCAATCTTCTGGTTGACTTCTAATCAGGGTGGGTTCCAATGGTGTGAGAATACCACGGCCACCTCCCAAACCAGTCGGATTTTGAGCGTCGTAGCCCATTTTCTTCATGATAGCTTGTGCCATTGGACTGTACAGGGATAGCTGAGGCATACCTTCGTTTTGGAAAGGTTCAAGCAAAGAGTTCCGTGGAGATGCTCCTGATCTGTGGAAGTAAATCACTTTTTCTTCTGGCGAAGTTGCCGGAATAACAAAGGAAGCAAACGTAGGGTCTTCTATGTCTGTAAGTGTCTCCAGTGGAGTGAGAGTGAGCTGATCTTGCTGAGTACCAGCTTGGCTTGATGCTGTGTCATCTTCTGGATCTGATTCTGAGTCTGTGTCATGCATAATAGACACAAAGGAGACAGTGAACTTGCCCCTAGTCTTTTGTTTTGTCTTCTTTGCTTTGGTAGTGATTGCCAAAGGCTTTGGAGATTTGAAGGAGACAACGAAGGAGCTTGGCTGCTTACTTCGAGTTTGGTGGAGGGTTTGTTTACCTCCGGTGATTGCTAAGGAGCCTTGCCTTTATCTTTCTGGAGACTGTCGACAAAGCGAATTGTTTTTTCCTCCTGTTCTTCTTTTCCATCTTTATACATTTGAGCATCTGCAAAATGGACATCTCTGCCTTTGAAGGGCTTTTTGTCTGCAAATACTCGACGTATCAGGCCATCGTCGCCAACAAACTTGATGCATTGATGTAGAGTTGAAGGGACGACACCATTCTCATGTATCCAGGGGCGTCCAAGGAGTATATTGTAGCATGAAGGGGTCCTTATTGCATACACAGTGACTTCAGAAATAAGATCACTGATTTGCAATTTGAACCTGATTTTGCCGATAGGCCTTTGAGCGCTACCGCCATATCCGAAGATGGATATGGACGTGTGACTCAGCTTGCTGGGTGGGATGCCCAGCTCTTCGAGTGCCGAAGTAGAGATGAGGTTGAGTGCAGAACCTGGATCAATCTGAACTCTGTGTACTGGCATTTCTTTGACGTACCCCGTAAAGTAAAAGGGATGGTTGTGCTTTGTTTCGCCTAGGAGGAGGTCATCCTTGTCGAAGGCAATTGTTGCACTTGCTGCTTTTTGTACCGAGAGGCATTCATTGCTTGATCCCTCATTTTTCTTCTTTTCTCCCTTTGAGGGAGTATTTGATTTTTTGACCCTATAATCCATTTCAATTTGTAGGACTTGTGGGGCATGTTTGTCGACATCCGCATTCAGACTTTGTAATTCTGAAATGAGACTATCACGAGTTTGTGGAGACATTCGCAATAAGTTAAGGATGTGCAGACGTGCAGGTATGTGTTTCAAGTGCTCAATCAAGTCGTACTTGAAAGCCTCCTTCGGGCCTGCATTTTCATTATTATTGCCACTTGAGGCGCTTACAACTTGCTTTCCCGAAGGATTTACATAAGAAGAAGAGGGTTGATTGTAATTTTTATGGTAATCCCGGCCAGAACGGGTACCTCTACCAACTTCAAGAGCCTCTAGAGAAGGGTCTTCTTTTGGAAGATCGTTCTCAGGATCAAGAGGTTGATCCTTTGCTGAGGACGTCTCTGTAATAGCATTGACGTCTTCAGTGATTGTGTTGCACGGAGCAATTTCCGGGAACAAGTCCTGAACAGCAGCAGGCAACTTTTCTTTATTAGCCCAGACATCGCCTGTGAGATCGGGTATCTGGGACTAGTTGACTGAGTTTTCATTGAAGAAGATTTCATTGGCAGAAGTTTCTTCAAGATGATCAATCAGGAGAGGCTTGAGTTCCGATGTCACAGCTTCAGGAGACGAGGGCTGAGAGGATGTTATCTCAGTGGAAGTCACCTGAGAGGATGTAGCTTCGGAAGGTACGCTACCGGTTGGGGAGTACGTGTCTTCGGAAGCTTCAGAGGCACTGTCGTCCTGAGCTATTGCATTGCAGGTTATCCTGACAGGAGATGCCCCCAGTGTAGACTGTTGGGAATCGGACTCATCCTCGGATGTGAGAGGATCATCGATCCAACTGTTCTATCCATTTTCAGGAGTTAAGGGAGAAAGTTACCGCTGATTTTCAGGGAATTCCAGTTCTGGATCATGACGAAGATTGATGCGATCCTGCTCCTACTCTATGGCAAGATGTTGCAAGATTCTTGCATATTCTCCAAGATCAGGCATGGGAGCCAAATCTTCTTCGTCATTTGCTCCTTGTGGTTCACCAATGTTGGGTTCCACCGGAGAATTGTTTGGTGCTGGATTGACAGCGTTTTCTTGAACAGGGCCCTGGTCTTCTTCATCATCAGTCCAAGATCCTTGTGGCTGTAATGGGTTGTACCAGATTACTGGCATAAGATGAGACTCGGGAATCCATTTCTCGTCGGAGAGGTATTCTCCTGTTTCAAAGGATTCTTCCCACTCATCGATATCACTGGCAGTATTACTGGACTCGTATCCATTCATGGAGAATCCAACTACCGAGTTGCAAGAGTATGATGCCCCCTGCACATTTTCATTTTTGTATTGAGGTGGCATGAAATCATCAAGAGTGATTTTTCTCACCGCCTTGGAGGTTTTGGGAAGAGATTCTTCCGTCGTCCATAGTGAAGCAGTGGAAGAAGTTTCTGCTTTTTCAAGGACTCCTTGTTTTGGTTGAGATTTCTGCTGCTGTTTGAGCTTGCGGAGCTGTCTCTAGGCTTGCCCTCGCTGCTGAGCGGTCGGCTTTGTTTTGACGATCTCCCAGTTTTCATCATCTAGGAGATCGGGATGCACCCATATAGGTTGTCCATCTGGTGTTGGATAGGGAACCAATTCTTGGGACGCTTGAGCCATTTTTATCACCTTGAATGAAGTAGTGATCTTCTCCTTCGGTGACTTTGAAGTTTGCCGACATGACACCATGTTAACAGAAGCGAGGCCATAGTTTTTATCAAAGGTTATGACTCCGTTTTTCCACATCTCATTGATCTTTTCTCTCACAACGAAGCATTGATTGAGAGGATGTGAGATCATCTGATGGTATGGACAGTATCGGGGATCATTGGTTTTGCCAACATCTCCCGGTCTTTTGGGCTCTGGCAAAATGAGTTTGTCATTTGCTAGGAGAGCCTCAAAGATTTCTTCAATATCTTCATTGAACGAATATTTCTTTTCTACACATTCTTTGAAGGCATCAGAGAGGTCAGGCCTTTTACCTGCAGTTTTGTTTTCAGGTTTCTTTGGCTGCTGAGGAGCTAACTTAGTCTGCACATTGAGAATCTCCTTTTTCTTTGGTTTTGAGGTTGTAACAGCAGTCGGCTCTTTCTTTGATGATTTCTGACTGTTGAGGTCTTTGATCACCATTTCAGTTTCCATGGAAGCTTCGAGGAGTTCTCCCAGGTTCTTTGATTTATTGCCGATGATCATGGAGCGGATTTTTGCTCTCATATTGTTACGGCAGATGTCGACTAGCGACGATTGTGGCAGTACATCTGAGCATTTGTACGCCATTGCCTTCCATTTGTGAATGAAGTCGTATGTTGACTCATTCTCTCCCTGTTTTAGGCTGCAGAGTTGAGCCATAGTAACAGGGTGATCCTCACCTTGGAAGTGGGTCAGGAAGCATGTCTCTAGCATAGCCCAGTTCTGGATAGAGTTCTCCGGCAGAGTGGAGTACCAATCAAAGGCTGTACCTTTTAGGGTACTTGCAAAGAGGCGAATCTTGAGGGCATCTTGATCCGCAATAGCTCCCGTCAGGATCTTGAAATGGATGACATGCTGTCTGACTGAACCTTTCCCAGTATATGTCTGGAGAGTAGGTTGCTTGAATTTTGTAGGGAATGGAACCGAGTCCATCCATAAAGGGTAGGGTGGCTTGATCCCATGTTCCTTCAATGTATCCTCTTCTTTTGCTTTTGCGAGGATATTGTCCACGTCCTTTTTGGTAAGGGCGCAAGACTCATTGTTTTCTGTATTGCCCTCATCATCTTCATGATTCGGAGGGGTTTCATTGTTAGGTGGTGGACACTGTAGAGTGAGAATCAGATTTTCCATCAGAGCCTCAATTCTCTGTTGTCCTTGCTCCAACTGTTGGATGCGTGCGGTTACGTCATCATGTTGTGGAGGCGGCTCAGAACTTGTAGCCAAGACATTCATCCCTCGGGATTCGAACGAAGAAATCGTCCTGGTGACTGAGCTAGGGCTCATTCTTCTAGATGAAGAATCTGAGGAGTGGTTACTCCGGTGTTCTTGGCTTGGAGGAGTGGAAGACTCTTCCAGATGTGTTCTTGTCCGAGAGACGCTGCGAGTCACTGGACGTCTAACATTGATTTTGGTTGCTGACTTCCGGCGTTTTTTGGTTTTGCCAACCATATGAACAGCAACGAATTGGTCGGGTCTTTCTTTTTCGACCCATTTGTTTGAGACCTGGAGAGTAGAACTTTGGGTTCTTTGTTTCTCGACTCTCTTTTGTCGATATGCAGTGCGGCGACGTATACGACGAGCAATTTGAGCTTCAGTCAGCTCTGGCTGGGCTCTGGCGATGAAGGATGTAGTCCCTCGTGCGCAGCAACCGAGTTTGTCTTCTTTGAAGCTTAGCAATGACAGAATCTGGACGCGGTCCTTTGCCTGTCGCAATGAAGACTTGAATTTTGCGAGCTCGGTCCCTGTTGAGATGAAGGGTCGTCTCGCAGGAGTGCAGGCTTCAGCATGTTTTGCGTAGGCGTAACGATGCAGGATTTGATTTTGGGCTTGTAGGAGCAAGCCGGCTCATGATGATTTTGTTTGTTTTTTGGATGGAGGGTAGGTTTCTCCTCTTTCATATAAGAGAGAGGGTAGAACCGATTCTCCTTGAGAGGGGCCAGGTATGCTGGCTTTGCAGATGTTTGGGACCTCCGTTGCTTTGGCGAAGATCTCGGGGACCAAGTTTTGGTGTAAACCTAGTTTCTTGTGGGTTGAGGCTTCGTGGGAACGCCACGAGCTTCAGGCTTCTTGGTGTTCGCCCTTGGTGCCATTTTAGTGACACGTTGCGGGGCGGTTTTCTGCTTCTTGGCAGGTACAGTGTCTTCTGCGGGAAATGGGAATGGTCCCAGCGATCCGAAGACGATGGTCCGGGGAGTTGAAGTTGACCCGGTGTTTGGAGAGTTGTCGAGGGAGATGACGCTTCGGCAACTGGCAGGGCGGTTATGCTTGTTTTGTTTGTCTTGCAGCATAAGCTGGTACTTGTTCTCATCGAAAGTGATGGTCAATGAAGCTGCCATTATTAGTTTTGGAAAACTTCTGAAACAAGACCAAATCCATTAGTAATCACAAGAATATGGTGATCGTAAATGGAGAACAACTATGATTTTGTCTTTTCAAATCACTTGAGGGGAGATGGCCCAACCCAAGGACGATGAGGAAGGCAAAAAGCCATAGAGGATACAATTGTTCTAAAATGCAAGTATGGTAGGCTCAGAGTGAACGTTCTAGTGACTGCTAGAAGCAATTGTAGACCTTAATTCAAATTACCGAGAAGCAAGGCTTACTCGAGGTAAAATGATATAAGGTTGGAGATACAAATGTGTCGGTCGCGAATACAGTAGACCCGAAAGGGCGTACTAGCACCGCTAGGCACAAATGTTGCAAATCGCATCCTTGGAAAGGACACGAGATGGGATTTTTTTTGAAAGGTTAAAATTTGGATTCATAAAGGAGAGCAAATGGTGTTCCAATCCGAACAAAGGCTCAACATTTCTGCGAGCGCTAAATTCAGAAGGGAAGGAACCAGAATTTCTCGGATGTGAATCCAGTAATGATGGAAGTTTTTTTGTTTTTTGAAAGGTCAAGATTGAATTCATCGAAGAGAGCAAATGGTGTTCCGTTTCGAACAAAGGCTCAACATTTCTGCGAGCGCTAAATCCGAAAGGGAGGGAACCAAAATTTCTCAACTTGAACTCAAAAGTGACGGAAGTTTTTTTTTTGAAAGGTCAAGATTGAATTCATCGAAGAGAGCAAATGGTGTTCCATTCCGAACAAGGCTCAACATTTCTGCGAGCGCTAAATCTGAAAGGGAAAGAACCAAGATTTCTCAACTCTGAATTCAAAGTGACAGAAGTTTTTTTCCTTTTTTTTTTTAAAGATTTTTTTTAGAGGACTTTTTTTTTAAAGGTGCACATAGATTTCCAATTCGATCTCATGAAACCTTAGTAGATAGATCAGCCCCCAGGTAAGGGTAGGATTACTTAATGAACCCGTTTGGAGGACCCTTGCCTCGAACAGTCTAGCTGTCTCCACACTCTGGACAAGGCTTTTCTTACATCCACTTTGGTCAAAGAACGCAACTGGTGGAACCTTAGTGTTTTTTTTGAAATCTTTTTTTTTTTTGGAAGGTTTTTAATGAACTCGTCAAAGAGAGCGAATGGTGTTCCGATCCGAACAAAGGCTCAACATTTCTGCGAGCGCTAAATCCGAAAGGGAAGGAACCAAGGTTTCTCAAATTTGAATGCAAAAGAGAGAAAACTAAATTTTTTTGAATTTATAATTTTTTTTTTTGAAATCCCAATTGGACTCATCAAAGAGAAAAGATGGCCCAATCCCCGATATGAACGATAGCTGTGAACATTTCTGTGAGCTATCAAGTTCAAAGAGGAGAGGATCAAAATTTCTCAATGTTGAATCTTAAGAAAGAGAGATCATTTTTTTTAAAGAGCTTGACATGAAGGTGTTTTTTTTTTTTTTGAAATCCCAATTGGACTCATCAAAGAGAAAAGATGGCCCAATCCCCGATATGAACGATAGCTGCGAACATTTCTGTGAGCTATCAAGCTCGAAGAGGGAAGGATCAAAATTTCTCAAAGTTGAGTTTTTGAAAAAAAGAGATCAGATTTGTTTTTTTTTTTTTTTTTTTGAAGTGAGAAAGAACAATTGAAATCCCATCTCATGTTTTTTTTTAAGATGCAAGAAGCAACATGGGCCATCAACTAGAAAGGAGCCAAGTGATCAAAGCATCACGTTCTCAAGTCAACGTGTCCCACCGGGTATGCCAACTTGATGGACCCGAAAAAAAGGGGGAATCTTCCGTCCTCTCCCTCCGCACCCCGGGGGTTAACCTGGGTCTCGGCGGAGGAGGGAAGATCTCGGGCATCAACATTTTTGTACGGGTATGCGAGATTTACTTTCTACTTGGAATTTGGAATGGTGATAATCTGGAGATTCACCTTCACAAGTGGAAAGGAAATCAATCCTTTTTTCTAACTTTTCAAATTGCATTAATATTCAGAAAAGAGACAAGTTTGTTTTTTTTTTAGAATGCCGTAGGAGGCGTTTTTGTTTGTTTGCCGTAAAAGGCGATTTTGCCGTGAAAGGCGATTTTACAAAACTCATCAAATGTGAAAGACAAGAATTGTGATTTATTTTGTCTCTTTAAGAAATACAAACTACAATAGAAAAGTAAGAAGATGGATCTAACTTCTCAGGAGATTGCGGGGACACGTTGAGATCGACGGTCGCAAGTCATGTATAGGCTTCGCCTTCGTCCTTCAAATGGGAACATGTGATGCTTTGATTCTTTGGCTTGGCTCCTAACCTCAGTTTTTTAAAGGACAAGGACCAAGAGAAGGTCCTATATCCAATGAAAAATCGAGTAAACGGGCTGAAAAGCCGCGTTTAGGCCATGTTGGAGAAGGAGGAGGCCTTGGGGGGGTGGCCCCCGAAGGGACGTTGATCACCTTGTGGTTCTTTCGGGAGCAAAGTAGCAGGACTTCGTCTCTCTCTTGGATTTTCTGGTTTTTCAAAGCTTGCACTTGGGATCTCTTTTCATCCTTGCTTTCTTCTTGGAATGGACCTCTTTTTATAGGCTTTTGGTAGCCATGAGGTGTTTATTGGCATTGATGGCCATGATGAAAGAATTGATGAGGAGTTACAAGTTGATTTTATAACTCCTTTTCCATGGCTTGTGATTGGCCGATGAAGGTAGTGGGCTTTTAATTGCCTTTATGCTTCATGATGATGGGAGTTTCATCGGTTTAATGCCATGATTACTTGGATTTGTAACTCCCAAATGCTTGAATCTGATTGGGCCGTCCAAAATAATGAGTTAATGACCGCATTAAGTTGTCATAAACGGGTCAATTAACGTCATTAAGTGGTCGCCAGGGCATGTGAAGAGTCGCGGGCCACGCTGCGCCTTTTGAGATTCTTCTTGCGATCATCCCAGGTGGATCCACGCATTGTTTGATGTCGGATTGCGATGCAATTTCTGACATTGATTGATGTTGGCGGGCCGGTGACATCTGTCTTGTCGATTTCACGATTGGTCGGACAGAAAGTGCACTTTCTTGGTCAGCCGGTTGGCGATCTTGAGGCGATCAGTGATGATTTCAAGATTTTGACGGCGGATCCGATATGTCGACGAAGATCAGTCGTTTTCAAGCATCAAACATTGCATTTTTCGAAAATCATAGAGGCCGGAACACCCGAAACACGAAAACCATCGAAAAACGGACACTTTGGTGCAAAATCCGGCGACCCGGATTTGCAGGGTCGCCGGCGACCTTAGGGTTTTTTGCCCTTTGGTCGCCGAGCTCCGTTTTCGGCTGATTGTCTGTCTTTTTCGTTCCCTTTTTCTTCTGTATTTTTCTTGACAATTTTCCTCAATTATTAACTTCATTTTCTTGGAGAAAACTTGACGAGAACCCACATGAAATCGGAGCACAAAGTTTCCCATTTTTCGGGAAAGCCGAAGACTTTGTAGCCGATTTTCCGTCAAGCGTCGAAACTGGGTCAAACGATGTCGGAATGACCTGAAAATTGAGGTGAAGCTTCTTGAGCAGTGGATATGACCAACCATGTACTTTTGTTTGAGTTTTGAATCCGTTTGGGGTCCCATCGATGCTTCACTTGATTTTGCTGCGGGAAAAATGCCGAGCTTTGATTTGTAGTCAAACGATGTCCGATTGACCTGAAATTTGACGGGGAGCCTATTGGAGACATTTTGAGACGTTCCATGGGCTCTGTTTTGGATGTCATGGTCCCGGGTTGCTCCGCCGCCGGTAGGCTTGATTTTCTCTCGGAGCATCGAAACCTGGTCAAATGTTGTCGGAATGACCTGAAATTCGACATGCAGCCTTTTGGAAGCATGTTGAAGCCACTCATGTATTTGCTTTGATGAGTGATGGCTTCGGTGGTTCCCGCTGCCGGGAGGCTTGATTTTGCTGCTCGAGCATTGATGGAGGGTCAAACGTTGTCGGTTTGACTTGAAATTGGCATGGAGCCCTTTGGAGGAGACATTCTGGAGTCATCCGTAGGCTCTGATCAAAGTTTCGGTGTCTTTGATGATGTCGCCGCCGGGAACGCTTGTTTAGCTGTCGGAGCAGTGAAGTTAGGCCAAACGTTGTCGGAATGGCCCGAAACCTCAGGTGTACCCCTCTTTTAGCTGTCTTGAAGGATCTCTCAGTTTCTGTCTGATTCTGAAAAGATCTGGTGCTTGAAGTAGCCTTGCCTGTTTTGTAGCAGGATGCAGCTTCACGAGGCTTCTTGATGTTGAGGAGACATAGTGACTTTTTTGGTGTCAACACAAACCAGCATTCCCGCCCAAAAACCCTTACTTTTTTACCTTTTTTTTCTAGGGTTGACGTCGACCCTCATTGTCTGTGTTGAGGGTCGACTCAACCCTCACTATAACAAGTGAGGGTCGATGTCAACCCTGAGCAGGCATGTCTCCTCATCTTCTTCCTTCTTCCTCTCTTCCTCAAACCCAATCCAATGATGGAGAAACTCACATGAACACCTGAAATACATTAATCCCCCTGATTTCAAAACGCGCAAATGAACAACAGAATCACCTGATCATCAAGAGAAACATGGACTTAAAATCAGACACGAATGTGGAAATTAGAAGTTCACATTCACTTCCTAAGCAACAGAATCAACTAACCCACAACAATAATACCCTCATAAGCAAGGTCCTTGATGTGTCTGTCTTTCCAATAGTCCACATTCACTTCCTAGCCAATATTGGCCACACCCCTGCTGTAGCCATTCCAGGTCTCAGCAGTTAGAACCTAGGTTTGTTCACCATTGCTAACTCCGTGTTTGGATCAAGCCGCCCAGTTCTGACAAGATTTTGGCCGAGGCCATTTAAGCGGACAAGAAAGTAAATGATCATCTCCAGGCCCAGTTTTGGGTGGACCCATAAAAAGCAGTCCAATCTTCATTGTTTGTTGCTAGCTTAAACCTAAATAAATGGCTATATGTTTGTTTTCATCTCATGCTAGGTTATCTAACTTAAATTTTTATATGTCTGCTTACACCTCATACTATATTATAATAAATGAATTTTGTTTGTCAAAAAGACTCTCAAGATCTCCAATGTGCTAGTTTCTTAAGTTGGCTCTTTTCATTTCCTTAAGTAAATTAAAATTATGGTGAAATGTTAAAGAAGGGAAAAGTCATATAGAATTAATGGCGGCTACGATCATTTGACCCGTACAATTTCAGGGAGGGTATAACCATTCTACAGTGGGGGCATATACAATCAACGGCCTAAGGACTTGGGACATGTATATGAAGATGACCATTCAAAAGAAACATGTATATGAAGATGAGAACAATTGATTGAGTTTACTTTTGTTTTTTTTAACAGTAATAGTTAGTTGTTAAATTCTATTAGGAAGAAAGGAGCTATACAGCTTACAAAATCGAAGAAGCCAAAAAGAGCAGGCGTAGGTATTGGAAACTAATACCGTGCACCAAATGCAATTAAAGAAGGAAAGCCTCAAAATCATGAATTCTATAAACCCCCCATTTTTCTAGCGCATCTGCCATTGCATTTGTATACCAGTTGATATGAGAAAATGTCACCTTAGAAGATAACAAAATTTGTCTATTCTCATTGAAGTAGAAATGAAATTCCAAGACGCATCTCCTTAGTGTTCACCCATGGAACCTGAAGATGAATGGCAATGGAATAAGGGATGATTTCTCATGTTTATACTCCTTAACAGAGATGGATACCTTTTATCACAAAAATCTCAACGATCGAATGCAGGCTTCTCGGGGAAACATTCTTTCAAATTTGCTACAACGTTCATTAACAAATGCAAGAGATATGGAGAAATACTCGGTCAACATAATCAACGAGTTCTTAAGATTCTTTTGTGGCCATCAAGTGTGGGCCACAGGCCCACATGCCAACAAAAACGACACTAAAAGAGTTGCTTTCTAGCAACAAATCCTAGGTATAGGTTTGAGTAGAGATTTTGTGCGCCAAGAGCTGCGTCAACCTAGCAACTAGTTTGAGTAGAGATTTTGATAGCAGTTCTAAGATGTGTCGTCCATGTTTCTCTTGATAATCAGTTGATTCTATTGTTCTTCTGTGCGTTTTGAAATCAGGGGGATTAATGTATTTGAGGTGTTCATGTGAATTTCTCCGTCATTGGATTGGGTTTGGGGAAGAGAGGAAGAAGGAAGAAGATGAGGAAAAATGCCTACTTAGGGTCAATGTCGACCCTCACTTGTTATAGTGAGGGTCGACGAAAAGAACGGAAAAGAAAACAAGGATTTTTTGGCGGGTAGGTTGGTTTGGTGTGGGTTTGGCTAAAGTGACCTTTTTGGTGCAATGGCCACCTAAAGTATTTTTCTTTGTAAAATCCTCCAATAATAATTGTCGGATGTGACTTTTGATCCCCACGGGGAGGGAATTCGCCATTCAACTGTATGAGATATTAAAAAGTTTATATCGGAAATGAGGATTTTGACTACCCTCAAAATTGACGGATCACGATCGCCGGTTACGGATACGGCCATAACACCGTCCTTCGACAAAAGCTAAAAGAAAGCAGGAGAAAATGGGATGGGTTCTTCCTCTCATCTAATGTACTACCGGCAACACACGACGGTTGTCTTATCATTTAATTTGGGTCTTTCAATTTGGGTCAAATTACGGGTCTCAAAGTAGGATCATAGTGAACTAAGCAGGGGAAACCAACATTTATGGGCAGACGGGCTAATTGAAATTAAGTCCAAGTATTCTAAAAAATAAATGAAATAAAATGGAAACAAATTAGGAAAATAAAGGGGGAAGGTGCCAAATACTTAGAAGAGGATCAATCTCGTTCCCAGGTACTCCCTTCAATGTCCTTCGACGACCTAGGGTTTAAAGGCTGATTCTTCGAATCGAAAGAACGATGCAGATGAAACTTCGAGTTATGATTTTTGTGGGTTTACATGCGATACGCTAGTGATAAGAGTGCAAGGCCGATAATGGGCCGGAAGTAAGTAAAAATGGTCGATGATGGGCCGAGATTGATTGAGGGTGGCCGATGATGGACCGGAGGTAAATAAACTGATATTGGGATGTCTGAAATCACTCGTTTCGTCTCGTCATTCTCGGTAATTCAGGTTCTTGGAATCAGCCTGTATTCCCTTTTGTTGTCCCTTTAATCATTGAGTTCAAATGAATATTTGGCATTGAAGCTGGAGGAAAAGAGAAGAAAATATTTTTGGGTTTGGTTTGTTGGTTTTATGATTGTTTCGGATTTTAATAATTGGGGCTAGAAGGGCTTAACTAGGGGATTTTCCTACTTGGATTTAATCTAACTAATCCATTTCGCTAATGGATATCTACCCTATCCCAGGGTCCTAACTGCCCTCATCCGCTCACCCAATCCCTTAGTGGGGCCCGGAGAGAGAGTGGGACCTACTTATAAAAAAGAAAGAAATCAAAAGTAGTCTAACTTGGCTAGGGGTAGACCTAGACCTGGGTCTGGGGTCTGATCTGGTTAGCCTAAACCTCTATTTATTCTAACTTTATTATTTTTAGATTTTTAAATCTTTTACTTTGTTTTTGGTCTTTTTGTTTTATTATTTTTTTGGTTTTGGTTTTATTTATAATGCCGAAAATCCCCTAAACTAATTTTTCTAATCCTCATGAAAGGGGAGAAGGAGAAGGATCAAATTGCTAATTTTTATTTATTAATTAACCTAACTAAATTCCCCAATCCTAATGAGAGGGGAGGAGGAGAAGAAATTAATTATTAAACCTAACCTTATTGTTTTAATTAATCTAGTACTAAGAATACTATTTTTTTTTGTTCTTTTCTGTTTTTGTTCTTTTTTTTTGGTTTCTTTTATGAATTATGCAATTCTAATTTTTATGAAGAAAACAAAATGATCAGATAAGTGAAATGCAGTCCTAATTTTTCTAAAGAGAACAAAATAAAGAAATAAGATGCAACATGATTATAATGCATGGGCATATTAAATGCACGTAACATATGGATTAAGACTAATTTAAAATAAAGAATGACATAAAATACTAATCTAATTGTATGGCATGACAAATGTATTGGAATACTGTTGGGCCCTTAGGATAGGTTTCAAAAACTTTTGATCAACTTAATGCAGTGATCATCTATCCCAAAGGGCATAAACCATATCCAAGATGCAAATCCTCAATCTCACATATGATCAATAAAATATATCTATCTAGAAGATAGAACCAGCAACATGAAAGCTTCAAATAAATCTACAACATGCAAGGAAGTAGATTATACATTCGGAGCTCGGTTGTGCTCTAATGGAGAAGTTGCTACTTTCTTTGATGTCGAACTCTTTTGCAAATCAAATCAAGATCTCTAAGACCCAATTGTCTTCCACACTATGTCCCTTATCAGATTTCTTTTCTCAAGGAGATGGGTGGGATCTCCTAAAGAAAACTACTAGAGAACAACTAGAAAAGGAACTAGAAGAGATGTGCAACAACTTGCACAAGAGAGGAGAAGAGAGAGAGGGCTAGCCTTGCACAACTCTTGCACAATAATGCTAGGGGACGTCCAAAGGGGGGTTGCTACCCTTTTATAGCCTCTTGCAACTCCTCTATTACCAATTCCCATAGAAGTCTCACTTCCATTAATTAGTAACCTTCTCTTTCTAATTAAAATAGAAGTCATACTTCCATTAATAATTAGTAGCTTACTATTTCCACTATTAGAAGTCTCACTTCAAATAGAAATAATAATTCTCTAATTCCTTTCCATCTAGAGTTCTATTAGAATTAGTATCTATCCAATACTTGGGCTAGTGTGGGGACCACTAGGGATTCCTTAGAAAGCTGGCTCCAACTGGGACATGCGACCCTACATCTTATGTGCAATCCGAGCCCACAGTTAATTACAAATAACTCCACTATATAAATGCAATTGAACTCCAGTTTTAGGAATAAATTACATAGAAGACCATAAACTTCCCTATGACCACAAGTAGTCCCCTCCATCTATATCCATGGATCAATTGGACCTGTCCACCAAATTATATCCATATCTTATTATCCTTGAGCCCTAATTAATTATAATGATCAATTGGTACCTATCTAATTAACTCTTAATCGGAATGGGTGCGCACTTACCAATGATAAATCCATTAATTGGCACAAGGGGATAATCAGGATAGATTCCATCTTGACCATTGAATGTTCTCACAGCTCTACTACCACTCACCCAAATCACTGAGGTGTTGACCTACAATTGGTCTCACTCATTGGTGACTCAAAGCAAATGAATAGATAGAAATTTGAGTTCATTAATGTCTCAGGATTGAGAGCCTATTGCTAGGGAATTATGAGAGCAGACCTTAAAGTAAAGACAGTATTCTTAAGGTTCTTCTCATGGTCCTTCAATACATCCAATGTACCAGCATTATTATTCAGAATCTTTCATTCTGATGATCGAGACAAATCACACTATCTCATAGTGATCAAAGTGCTGCAACCTTGATAGTATGAGATGTCCAATCTCATCACTGGTTGTGAAGATATTTAAGTATAAGATTTGCTACACATGTCTCCTGTATGTGGATCTCATCCATACACGTGTGTTACATCTAATATACTTGTGGACACCGGTTCATCTCATGATCCATTATGTCATTCGTATTAGTTATGTGCAAACAAGTAATAAATCACCATTTATCTCATGAAAGGAAAGCAAGAATATATTGATAAATAAAGAAATTAATCAATATATTCATCATCTAATGGATTGAGACCATAAAACTAACAATCTCCCACTTGGGCTCAATGTCATTTAGGGTTGCATCTCATGCTCGTCCTGTTTACATACTGCGCAAAGACTTTGGTAGTCAAAGGCTTAGTAAAAAGATCTCCCTAGATTGCCTTGCAGAGGCTATCTTGGTGATAGGAATATCACCTCTCTGCACAATCTTTCTGACCATATTACTTCCTCTGTATATGCTTTTGGCTCTTGGGTTCCTTGGACTTAGCGACTGCCCTGCTGTTATCACAGTAAACTGTGAGCGGCTGTCCTGCCAAAAGTACCACTCCAAGTTAAATAAGGAATCTTTTGAGCCAATTTGTTTCCTTAGTTGCTTCTCAAACGGCTACAGCATAAACACATACCCAGAAATTGTTTTCCTGGAATCCTTATCTGACTCGAAGTCAGTATCTATGTATCCGATTGGAATCAACTCATCACTGTTGCAAACCAACATGTGATCTCTAGTCCTTCTCAAGTATTCGAGAACACATCTTATATCAGTCCAATGATTAGGACCTGGGTTAGACTGATATCTGCTGACTAGGCTCACTGCATGACAGATATTCGGTCTAGTAGATAGCATAGCATACATGAGGCTACCCACAGCCGAAGCATATGGTACTGGTCTCATCTGTTCCTTTTCCTCAAGTGTCCTTGGACACTGATCCTTGGAAAGGTTCATTCCATGCCTAAAAGGTGTGATACCCTTCTTGGAATCTTTCTTAGCAAACCGTACCAGTACCTTATCAATATATGCAGCTTGGGATAAGCTTATCATCCTATTTTTCCGGTCTCGATAGAGTTTAATACCTAGGATGTAGCTTGCTTCTCCCAAGTCCTTCATATCAAAAGTCTTAACTAACCAAAACTTTTATTGTTGACGATATCCCCATATCACTCCCTAGGAGAAGGGTGTCGTTGAACATACTGTACCAAAAAAAACTACCCTGCCTTTCATGTACACACAAGACTCATCCGTATTTTGACAATAATCAAATGACTTGATTGCCTGGTCAAAACGGATGTCCTAGTTCTGGGATTCCTGCTTCAGTCCATAAATGAACTTTTGCAACTTGCAAACTCTTTGCTTTTGGTCACTAGCTATAAAACCGTCTGGTTGGATCATATTGATGTCTTCCTCAAGATGGCCGTTGATAAACACCGTCCTGACATCCATTTGCCAAATCTCGTAAACGAGATGAACCGCAATGGATAAGAGTATCTGGATGGAACTCTTCCATCTGGTCTACTCTTTCTCTTGTAGACCTACTTGCACCCAATAAGTAAATATTGGTAGGCAAGTCCACAATTGTCCAGACCTGATTGGAGTGCATAGACTCCCTCTCAGCTTTTATAACATCTAGCCAATGTCCCGAATCTATGTCATCGATTGCTTTATCATAGTTACAGGGATCTTGTTCCAGTTCTTCCGGGTTTGTCTCATAAGACTTTTCCAAAACCAAGGATCTGTTAGGGTGACTAACAATACTCCCACTACGACAAGGCACTGATGTAGCTACTGTATCAGGTATGGGTAAATTAGTGTTTCAACTTGTATTGTGACTATTGTCCATTTTGTGCATGTTTGGATGGACCCATATTGGGATTGGTTTGGCAATGGTCTGGAGCAAATTAGTTTAAAGTGGAATGCATTGACTGTTTATTTGAGTTACAAAATACTTAAAAGATTACTTAGCATTAGTTTTCTTGGCAGTATTGGGGTGTGCTCAATTCTACAAGTGATTTTATGACTCAATCTTAAGCACGATCACATTCATTCACATTGCACTTGGGATAACTAACCAGAAGGTGTGCATTTCAAGTTGGACCTGAAATGCATTGAAATTTGTTTCTGGTGATTTCTTTAGAAAGCAAATCAGAATAATGGGTATAGCATAAGATATAAGATATATGCTTTGCATTGCATTTATTATAATGACCATATACGCTCAATCTCTTGCTACAGCTGCTGGTATGTATATATATTTTTTCATTTGATTTTTCATTTGATTTATGTATATATAGAAAAGGGAAAGGAAAGAGAATGAAAGAAATAAAAGGAAATGAATGACCCATTGCAAAGCCACTAATCGTTAATTACTAATCACTAACCGCTAATCCTTAATCCCCATTCTATATACACGAAAGAAGGTGCTAAAGGACCTATCATGTTTTATGTTTCTTTAAACCAAAGCAGCAACCAAGTACTGGTAATCAAAGATGAGCCCCGGTATATATATAGATTAGAGAAGAGTATAATAGAGAATCCAATATGAAAGTCGCCAATTTGAGAATTCTCCTCCATCCAATTCTACTAGAGCTGAGTTAACAAATTTCATCTAGGAAGGTAATTCTCTCCTATGTAAGAACGGGTAACATTGTCATGGTTGGTGCGGTCAAATTAACGGGGGTCCCAAGTTATTGACAGAGCCATGCTTCTTTTAATGTCCTGATGCAGAAGTCCGTAGAAATTTTTTTTTGCTCATCTACATTTGAATCAAGTACATAGATAGATTAGTTAGTCATTGGACTTGTAAATTACTAATAGGCAAAGAAACCAATTGGGGGGCTGTTAAGCTTTCAGTCATTGGGCTTGTAAAACACCATTACTACATTAGGCAGAGAAGGCCATTGGTGAGCTCCCAAGCTTATTGTGTGCAAGAGGTCTTTTCATATTGAAGCAAGTGGGAACTTACAAGCAGGTCATTGGGCTTGTAAAACACTCATAAACATCTTAGATTAGATAGGATTTATCTAAATGTTTTATGACTTAATCTCTTGCTAATCTCCATTTTTCAAGCTTATCATGTATGTTGCTTGTCCTGTCTTGGTACATCTATCATGGGGATACTCTTTAACATGATTTTATTCTAACCTTTTAACAATGATGTCTGCGGATATAAAACTGGGTTCTAGTTCCTGAATGGCCAGGATCAAAATAGGGTCTTTGTCATTTCAATTCAACAAATTGGTTGAAACTTGAAAGAGAGTTAAACTGGATCATGGTTGTAAATACCTGTCAATATGCATTATATCTAGAGATGCATGTATCAAAGTTTCTTTAAGAAATTGATTTAAATTTTTTGTGAGAAACCCAATTTAAATTCATATGGATGGATCAAAGCTTATGTATCTCTAGCAAGTTTGATATGGCTGATTCTATTTTAGTAGGATAAGGCTAAGATGACATTATTAATTATAACGATTTATTATCAGTAAGCCCTGTACCCTAGTCAATTTCACCATAATTAACGAGTTGGGATGGGACCAATTTGAGTGTAGAGATGTGTGTGAAGGCCTACACTGATCTCAGGTGAACCCCATTATACAAAACTTAGATGCCTCTCCGGATTTTTTGGTGTTTTATCCTGACAAGTGATAACAGCTTGTATAAGAAAATGAAGTACTAGTCACTGATAACTTTGATAAAATAAAAAGTGTCGCAAGCACTTGGATGTTGTCCTTTTCCTTTTATATTACTATACATCAATATAATAGAGTATTTTACCTTGAACTGAAGGGGGCCAGTGAAAGAAATTAAAATAATAAGAAAACAAAGTCAAAAGACTCAAAAGGGATTTAAGTACTATTTGTACAAGCCCAACTGTATGTAATTTCTTATATAATAAGAGGATATTGAAAAGTGAGCAGACGTCCCTAAGATACAGAGGGCCTTTGTAACAAATTACGGGATAAAGTACACACCGCATAAAGTAACAAATTACAGGATAAAGTACTTTATCCTATAATTTGTTACCGAAGAATGGTTAGATGTTTATTACTTCTGCTGTTGCTGATCTTCATGAGTTGTTTTCGTAATTAATTTATCTTGTCTATTGTTAATATTGATTTGGATTAGTGCTATTGATGGTTTTATATTTGAAGATTTCATTGGTTGTGAACCTTCCACCGCAACTTTTATTCATTTGCATGCATTAGCGAAACTTAGACCCGTTCGAGAATTGTGTACGACATCTATTCGGTAATTCTTGACGCGATGGATTGGGTCTTTGACTAGATTCGTTGTTCTTTTGATGTACATTCGAACTTTGTCGTATGCGATTCTTGAATTATCCAGTTCGAACAGTTTGGGAATGCAATTATCCATCTTATACTCAATAGCTCATGCAAGTTTGATGTTAGATAAAGTTTCAGTTGATGTCCCATTGTTCTCTGGGTACATACATAGGTACGACTGATGTTGTATCTGTGTCATGTACTTGGATAACCATGCGGACATGCTGCCGAAATCTTGTCTGACTAGGGGACGAAGTATTCGAGTTGTTGAGTGCAAGTTGGATCGTGCATTCTCGAATGGGATAGGACCAACCACCCTGTATTAAGGAGTTTGCAGTTTATGGATAGGTGACTTGCATGATGCACGGTACCTCGGGCTAATTGTACTTGCTCATTCTAGATTTCCATAGAAATAGTTACCGAGATGGACAAGAGCTGGATTGATTTACCGAATAGGATGTCCAGGGAATACATGGAGGGGATTAACCAGTTCATGGAATTTATCAATGGGTTTGACAATGAGTTCATCAGTTGTCCATGTAGAAAATGTGCGAATCAGTATTATTACAGAAGATAGCTTGTCCGAGAGCATCTAATTCTGAACGGATTCTTGAAGTAGTACAAGAATTGGATAAGACATGGAGAAGAGTATATTTCCTGTCGCAAACGGGTTAGAGATGAAATTGAGGTGGATGATGTGTCAGAGACTGATCCGATGATCGCAATGCTAAATGATATTGCATGAGGGTTGGCACCCGAATACATAAGTTGTGAGACTGACATCGCGGGTGGGAGTAATCCTCGCTCCAGTGCCGATGAAGAAGCCATGAGATATTTTGAAATTCTAGACGATGCACGGACAGAATTGTATCCCGGATGCAAGCACTTCAGTAAATGGTCCTTTATTGTTGAGTTATTGCATTTGAAGGCATTGAATCAGTGGTCTGACACGTCCTTTGATATGCTCCTCCAGTTGTTGCAGTGAGTGCTCCCATCCGGTGCAAAACTTGTTGTGTCCTACTATCAGGCTTTCAAGTTAACTGAAAATTTAGGCTCACGTATGAGACTTTTGATCCATGTCCAAACAATTGTATGTTGTTTAGGAATGAGAATGCCTATCTTGATACGTACATTGTGTGTCAGTCATCGAGATGGAAGGAGGATGGGGTTGGTCACAATCGTCAGAATAGTTCTACAAGTGTTATCAATCGTGACAAACATGTGGCAGCAAAGCAAGTGAGATATTTCCCACTTAAGCCAAGGCTGCAGCGGCTTTTTATGTCATCAAATATTTCTAAACTGATGAGATGGCATGCCGAGAATAGCAGGGACGATTACGTTAATCCATCCAGCAGATTCCCCAGCGTGGAAAGACTTCGATCGGAGGAACCCAGACTTTGCCTTGGATTGTTGCAATGTGCGGCTTGGTTTGGCTGCAGATGGTTTTAGTCCATTCCGATCCATGACTGGGGCAAATCACAGTACATGGCCAGTTGTTTTGGTACCTTATAATCTCCTGCCATGGATGTGTATGAAGCAACCTTTTCTGATCCTATCCACACTTATTGATGGACCACGAGGACCAGGGGACAAGATTGATGTATATATGCAACCTTTGATTGATGAATTGAAGGAATTATGGGCTGATGGTCTGATGACATTTGATGCCTAAGGCAATGAAATGTTTAAACTCCGCGCCACATTATTGTGGACAATCAACGACTTCCCTGCGTACACTAACTTGTCGGGTTGGAGCACAAAGGGAGAGTTTGCATGTCCTTGCTGCAATCAGGAGAAGAAGTCAACTTGGTTAAAGCACGGCAGAAAATGGGTATATACGGGTCATAGACGTTTTCTACATCCATTGCATAGGTTCAGGAGGGACAAAGTGTCATTTGACGGCACTCGAGAATATGGTCCAGCACCTCGAACAATGACGAGAGTTGATTTGTTGTCACAGCTCGAGCAAGAGCAAGTACGTACTGTGTATTATTTTCAAGATTTACTGCCCCCCCCCCCCCCCCCCCCCTTCCTTCTATTACCGGTGCAAATAGTAGGCGAAGTCATAATTGGAAGAAAAAAAGTATTTTCTACGATCTACCATACTGGAAAGATAACTTACTCAGGCACAACTTAGATGTTATACACATTGAGAAGAACGTCTGTGATAATATATTGTGGACCATTCTTGGTGTTCAGGGGAAGTCGAAAGATAGTGTCAATGCACGCCGTGACTTGGGAGAAATGGGCTTGAGAAAACCGTTGCACTTGCAGATGAGAGAGTACAACAAGGCGTACATGCCTCCTGCGCAGTACACGATGAGTAAAGATGAGAAATATGTCTTCCTCTCTGTTCTAAAGGGTGTCAAGGTTCCTGACGGGTACTGTTCGAATATCGCTAAGCGTGTGAACATGAAAGAAAGAACATTACAGGGTCTGAAGAGTCATGACAATCTTATTCTCATTCAATAGTTCTGCCTATCTCCATACGGAACTGTTTGCCTAAGAATGTTGTAGCACCGTTGATTGAAGTTAGCAACTTCTTCAGACAACTGTGTTCTAGAGTTCACAGAATTGATGAGTTAAATGGTCTGCAAGAGAGGATTGTTGTGACATTTTGTCATCTAGAAAAAATCTTTCCACCTACATTTTTTGATGTCATGGTTCACTTGACCATACACTTAACCAGTTAAGCCCAGCTTGGCGGCCCCGTCCAATTCAGATGGATGTATCCGGTCGAGAGGTACATGAACACATTGAAGAGGTATGCTCGTAATAGAGCTCGTCCAGAGGCATCCATAGCTAAGGGGTATTTGATGGATGAGTGCACAAATTTCTGCGCAACATATCTCAATGATAATATTGAAACAAAGTTAACCAGGCCCTCGCGGATTAATGATGGTCCAGTTGGGGAGGGCACGCCATTTGATCTCAACAATATTGAGTGGATTCAAGCTCACCGGTGGGTGTTGTTTAACACCCCATCTGTTGTGGCTTTGACTTAGTAAGTTATCACTCATTCATAACTGTAACTTGTCAATTTCTTGCCTAAATTATCGTAGTTGTCGTTAACACTTGTTATGCATTGCAGGACACATATCGATGAGCTCAAACGGGACATGCCTCGTGCTACAGCCCATGAAATTCATCAGTCCCATTATCGGTCATTTCACGAATGGTTCAAGAATCACGTACGTATTGATCAGAATGCAGTTGTTCAACGTGATGAAGATCTTAATTGGGTTCGGGAAACCATTGAAAAAAATACAGTTGACTTACATGACCGGTGAACGGTTGGTTGGGAACTAATTCACCAATGTTAACTTTCAGTGTAATTTTTTTTAAAATGTTAATTTCAATTCTCTCGTTAAATTAATTTATCTTATAAACATTTGAACAGATATGTCAGGACAAAAGAGGAGAGATCGTCCACGGACGATCGAGGAGCTGCTGTGCCAGGCCCAGGCCAGTGAGCCATCTAGGGACCCTACTACTACACCGGGTGTCGCCCAGCCTAGTTCGATGGCCCCACCGAGTCGGCCATCGACCTCCCAGCCGAGTCCATCAGCTTCACAGACCGATACACGTTTATATAGTTAGACATTTTAATTCTAGAAAATTAATTTATTTCAATTCAATTAGATTATCTCTAATTTGAATAGATTCTATGAGCACAGGCCCATCTTCCAGCAGGGGGAGAGGCCCTGCTAGAGGGATTCGGACGTGGAATTTCGGTAATCCCATTGATGTGGAGTTTGATGAGACGTGGCATCCAGTGGGTCCGCATGCTAGGCAACTCATCAGTCAGTTGGGACATATGGTCCGGGATCCATATGCATTCCCTTTGACTACACTTGATTGGGAGGCATTCCCGGTGGATATACCAGACCGTGTCTGGTAGCAGGTTAAGGTAATAATTTAACATTTCTCAACAGGATGTGTCAATTTAAATCATAACCTAATGAAAAATTATTTGTCCTTTTCAGGACAATTTGAGGGCATGTCCTGAGCTTTTCCGGCTAGTGTGTATGTCGAAGTGCAGAAAAATGTGGAAAGATCATAAAAAAAATAAATAAAGATGCAGCACGGGAAGCCACATTAGGATGCCCCTGACATACTGAGGCGAGTTCTGAGGGGCGTTCTCCCGGATCAGTGGACTCAGCTCGTCCGGTACTGGACGAGTGAGGAGGCTCGGGTGAGAAACTTATAATTTTTTTATTTTAATTTTAACAATTTACTAATGACTAACGTAACTAACAAAAGTTAACTGATAAATGTTGAAAACAGAGAGAGGAAGATACGAATGCGTGGAACCGCGCAATGCAGGGTCTCGCACACAAGTTGGGGACTCGACACATCACCTAGGAAATTGGCCTCCGAGCGCCCAAACCAGGCAAACGGGCTCTGGTACTCGTGAAACTGGACGGGCACGGGCCCATAGTCATTCCTGACCTACCGAAAGTGACGGCTCGCGATTCCAACTCCCGGATTGCCTGTAGAGTCAAAACGTAGGTTTAAGTTAAATCGTTTTCTTATTACTTAGTAAATTGGCCTCCGAGCGCCCAAACTGGGAAAATGAACTCCGGTGCCCATGAAACTTTACGGGCATGAGCCATAGTCATTCCTCACCTGCCGGAACTGACGGCTCGGGATTTCGACTCCCGGATTGCCCGTAGGGTTGAAAAGTAGGTTTAAATTAAAACGTTATTATAAAACTTAGTAAATTGGCTTCCGAGCGCCCAAACCAAGCAAACGGACTCCGGTGCCCGTGAAACTGGACAGGCACGGGCACATAGTCATTCCTGAGCTACCGGAACTGACAGCTAGGAATTCCGACTCCCGGATTGCCCGTAGAGTCGAAACGTAAGTTTAAGTTAAATCGTTTTCTTATTACTTAGTAAATTGGCCTCTGAGCGCCCAAACCGGGCAAACGGGCTCCGGTGCCCGTGAAACTATACGGACACGAGCCCATAGTCATTCCTCACTTGCCAAAACTGACGGCTCGGGATTCCGACTTCCAGATTGCCCGTAGGGTCGAAACGTAGGTTTAAATTAAAACGTTATTATAAAACTTAGTAAATTGGCCTCCAAGCGCCCAAACCGGGGAAATGAGCTTCGGTGCTTGTGAAACTGGAGGGACAAGGGCCCATAGTCATTCCTGACCTGTCGGAACTGACGGCTCGGGATTCCGACTCCTGGGTTGCTCGTAGAGTGGAAACGTAGGTTTAAGTTAAAACTTTAAGTTAAAAGTTAGTAAATTGGCATCCGAGCGTCCAAACCGGGAAAACGGGCTCCAGTGCCCGTGAAACTGGACTGGCACGAGCCCATAGTCATTCATGACTTGCCGGAACTGACGGCTTAGGATTCTGACTCCCAAATTGCCCGTAGAGTGGAAATATAGGTTTAAGTTAAAACGTTAAGTTAAAACTTAGGAAATTGTCCTCCGAGCGCCCAAATCGGGTAAACGGGCTTTGGTGCCCGTTAAACTAGAGGGGCAAGGGCCCATAGTCATTCCTAACCTGCCGGAACTGACGGCTCGGGATTCCGGCTCTCGGATTGCCCGTAAAGTGGAAACGTATGTTTAAGTTAAAACGTTAAGTTAAAAGTTAGTAAATTGGCATCTGAGCACCCAAACTGGGCAAACGGGCTTCGGTGCCTGTGAAACTGGACAGGCACAGGCCTATAGTCATTCCTGACTTGCCGGAATTGACGGCTCGGGATTCTGACTCCTGGATTGCCAGTAGAGTTGAAACGTAGGTTTAACTTTCAAAATTTTAATTTTGTTTATATTTACTATATATTTTCAATTTTTACAATTAACTATTAATATTTATTTCCCCTTTTCTCTTCAAGTTTGAGAGCATTGGATCGATCATGGCACCCTTTTCAGACAATATGTTTATTTTTGTAATGAATATAATTTGTTGAAACTTTTGCAATGAACTTAATTTGTTGTAACTTTTGTAATGTTTTGAATATCATTAATATAAGACTTTGTTTTGTTATTATTATTTTTAATTGATTCTAGTAGTTGGATATAATATATTCACGTACAGGTATAAAAAGCAGGAACAAATTTAGCAAAAAAAATATATATATATATATTAAAAAATAAAAAACGACTGGTGGTCGCTAATGCAAAATAAAAGAAAATTTAAAAATGAAAAACTATTAGTGACCGCTATTGGCCGTCCCTAATGGTCATTAGCGGTCGCAAAAAGTCTTAAAAAAATTTTAAAAATTAAAAAAATTAAAAAAATATATATATATATATATTTGTGATGGCATTTTTAGCTTTAGCGACGGCCGTTGGCGGCCGTTAAAAGTCAAGAGCATTAGTGACTGCCACATGGCAGTCACTAATACTTTTAGCGACCGTCACATGGCGGTCGCTAATACTTTTAGCGACGAATTTTTTGCGTCACTGTATTGACGGTCGCTGAGCGGTCGCTAAAGGGTATTAGCAACCGCCAGTCCACTTTTAACGACGGCTTTTGGCGGCCGCTAGAATTCCTTTTTCTAGTAGTGAATCCCTAATATAGTTCGTGGACAGAGTCATTGCTGACCTTATTCCGTATAAATAAGGTCGGCACCGATGATGCACCAAATAGTTTAAAAAAAATAAAATTGGGCTCAATTGCTTTAATTAGTACCTCACTTGTTAAAGTATTTGATGGCGTAACACGTGCGCATAAAGTATTTTTTGCGGTTACATCCTCAACTTTATATATTTTAAAAAAAACTGTACTATTGCCAACCCTGGAGGCAGAAATTATAATTCGCTGTCATAGTGTCATTGGTTACTTGAGTAATGCAACCCCTATTATTTCATTGAGTAGGCGGGACAGGTGACATATCCCAAAAAATAAAAGAAATATTTTAATATTCGTAGTGGTGTAAAAGAAGAGCCTTTTTAATTCTTTTACCATCATTCAAACCGGGTAAAGTAAGCATCAATTTCCCTTACCACAGCCATTAAAATACCTTTTTCCAATTTCCCAAATGTTATCTACTTGGAGACAATCACTGTTTTCTCCGGGGTAAAGTAAGCATCAATTTCCCTTACCACAACCATTAAAATACCTTTTTCCAATTTCCCAAATGTTATCTACTAGGGGACAGTCACTGTTTTCTCCGGATGTGACAATTTACTTTTTCTAACTCTACAAGTAACTTTTGACATATCAAAACAGGTGGGCCCATTTATAAAATATAACCCTTTGAAATAAGCTGAAGTCTGATTGAAGAAATGTCACAAATCTAATTAGTGGACCTATAGACAAAAAAAGAAAATAAATAAATAAAATAGAGAAAGAAAAGAAAAGGAAAATCCACCAAAGGCCCTATGGACAAATTAGCACATGCTTATAAAATGTAAATAATTTACAATGAAACAAATAAATAAGGGGCTTTTGGTGTAGGTCCTTCGTCATTTGTTTTTACAGTCTAAAGCTCACGATATTTTATCGTACCGACGGAAGTCCTCTCATAAAAATGAGGCAGTGAAAAAGACAAAAAAGCCCCTGTACAAGTCAGCAAAAACAGACCTCAGACAAATTTAACTGAGTTTTGCATGTTGGTTTATTTGTGAACAGAACAGCTACAACATTGGACCCACTTTTCAGTAGTCCAGCCTGTCCACGCTACTGATCAGAGAGATCATGATCACAGTGTATGCACTTGCAGTTGCAAACACCATTCTCTGGAAACATTGGGCCATTTCATTTTCTTTTCTTTTTAACATGAACATGCATTCCTGATGTGATTCATCTTTTGCTCTCCACTTGGGACCTCCATGAGACCTTAACCCATAGCTGAGTTAGGTTCATGAAGTTAATGGTCATGATCTTCTGACAGTGGGCCCCAGTGTTCTTTTCAATCCTGAATTACAATTTCTTATCTTGGGTCGTCAGACAAATTGTGGTGACTTTCCAAATATTGGCAGAGTAGTGGTAGTGGTACCATCAGATTTTGCCCCTCCAATTTGGACAACCAATCCCTTTTTTTCCATCTCTACCATCTATTTGACGGCCTTGCTTTAATTGTCATGATCATCAGGGAGGCACCATAATGTGGAAATCCCTTCCAGTCCAGACTTGTTAGTGGTTGGGCAGGCCTTGCATTCAGGGCCTACTAAAGTAGTTGGTTCTCTTACCAACTCAGATAAATTTGCCAAAACTCAGAAAGATTTATCTGAGTTTTGCCAGAAGTTCAAGTAAGTTTACCGAAAACTCAGATAAATTTATTTGAGTTTTGCCAGAAGTTCAGGTAAGTTTGCCGAAAACTCAGATAATTTATCTGAGTTTTGGCAAATTTATCTGAGTTTTTGTCCAGTTTATCAGAGTTTCTGGAAAATTTATCTGAGTTCGGTGACACCAAAAGTCAGAATACGGAAAATCAAATTCTAATAAAAATCGAAATCCAAAACAAGAACACTTGATGACTGTTGACACCAAAAATGTCACTTTGCCTCTTCAACATCAAGAAAACTGCATGAAGTCGCAACCTGCCATAAATAGGCAATGCAATTTCTCCAAAAATTCAAATCTTGTCAGAATCAAACAAAAACTGCAAGATCCTTCAAGATAGCCAAGAGAAGAGTACACATGAAGTTTCGGGCCATTTCGACAACATTTGGCCTAACTTCACTGCTCCGACAGCTAAACGGGAGCTCCCGGCGGCGACATCATCGGAGACGTCAAAACTTCGATCAAAGCCTACAGATGACTCCAGCATGTCTCAAAAGGGCTCTATGCCAAATTTCAAGTCAAACCGACAACGTTTGACCCTCCATCAATGCTCGAGCAGCAAAATCAAGCCTCCCGGCGGCGGGAACCACCGAAGCCTTCGCTCATCAAACCAAGTGCATGAGTGGCTTCAACATGCTTCCAAAAGGCTGCACGTCGAATTTCAGGTCATTCCGACAACGTTTGACCAGGTTTCGATGCTCCGAGAGAAAATCAAGCCTACCGGCGGCGGAGCAACCCGGGACCATGACATCCAAAACGGACCCATGGAACGTCTCAAAATGACTCCAATAGGCTCGCCGTCAAATTTCAGGTCAATCGGACATCGTTTGGCCACATATCAAAGCTCGGCATTTTCCCCGCAGCAAAATCAAGTGAAGCATCGACGGGACCCCAAACGGCTTCAAAACTCAAACAAAAGCCTATGGTTGGTCTTATTTATTGCTCAGGAGGCTTCACCTCAAATTTCAGGTCATTCCGACATCGTTTGACCAAGTTTCAGCTTCTGGCGGAAAATCAGCAGCTCTACGCGACAAAGTCTTCGGCTTTCCCGGAAAATTGGAAACTTTGCACTCTAAAAATGCAAGGATTCTCATCAAGTTTTCTACAGGGAAATCAAGTCAATAAATGAGAAGAAATGTCAAGAAAAATACAGAAGAAAACGGCGACGAAAAAGACCTCAAAACGACCGCAAAACGGGCTCCGAAGGGGAAAAATCCCCCAGGGTCGCAGACCCCTGCGACCATGGCCCATGGTCGCAGGCCCCTGCGACCATGGCCCATGGTCGCCGGTCCATGGTCGCCGGCGACCATGGAGGTCCGGGTCACCGGATTTTCCGCCGGTGACCCGTTTTTTCCGTCTTTTTTCGCGTTTCGCGCACTTTGGCCCCTGTGGTTTCCTGAAAATGTGATTTTTAGTGCTTGAAATTGACTCATATCCTCCGACATCCGTCAAAATCACGGGTCAACCTCCAAAAGCATAAAATCATCATTGATCGCTCCAAGATCGCCAACCGGTCGACCAAGAAAGTGCACTTTCTGTCCGACCGATCGTGAAATCGATAAGACAGATGTCACCGGCCCACTCTTAGCTATCAATGTCTGAAGTTACATGTTCATCCGATGTCGATCAGCATGTAGATCCATCGATGATCATCGCCAGAAGAATTCCAGAAGACACGGCACGGCCCGCGACTCTTCGACTGCTCGGCGACCAATTAATGTGGTTAATTGACTAACTTTATTATGGTCATTAATTCATTTCTTTGGACGGCCCAATCAGAAGCAAGCATTTGGGAGTTACAAGTCAATTGATTCATGGCATTTAAACCATGAAACTCCTCCCATTATGGTAATTAAGGTGATTAAAAGCCCTTAATCTCCATCGGCCAATCAGATTCAAGGAAAAAGGAGTTACAAAATCAAGAAATAAATCTTGTAACTCCTCCCATTAAAGCCATTAAGGCTCATAAACCCTCCTAAATGGCTACCAAAAGCCTATAAATAGGAGAGCATTCCATTGAAATCGGGATCGGAAAAAAAGAGGAGAAAATCAGAAGATCAGAAAAAAAAGGGATCAGAAAGAGATCTGAGAGAAAGAAAAAGAGAGAAATCACTCTGCTGAAGTTCTGCACCGGCCACCACTACAAGGTGACAAAAGTCCCTTGGGGGGCACCCCCCCCCAAGGTCCTTGCCTTCTCCTGCTGCCTCCAATGGCTTAGACGTGGCTTTTCAGCCCGTCTACTTAGCTTTTTATTGGACATAGGACCTTCTCTTGGTCTTTGTCCTCTAAAAACCTGAGGTTATAGCCAAGCCAAGCGAATCAAGAGCATCTTCTGTTCTCATCTGCATGGATGATGGCGAAGCCCATACATGGCTTGCGACCGTCAATCTGAACGAGTCCCCCACAATCTCCTGAAAAGTTAGATCTTCCTTTTCTTGCTTTTCATTGTAGTTTGTATTTTTCTAAAAGAGACAAAAATCACAAATCTTGTCTTTCATTATTGATAAGAATTGTAAATCGGCTATAAACGCCAAAATCGGCTATAAATGCCAAACAAAATCGCCTTTCACGGCAAACCAAGAAAATGTCTCTTTTCTTAAATATTTGTGCAATGGAAAACTTGAAAGAAGTTGATTTCCTTTTTACTTGCGAAGGTTGATCTCCGGATTACCACTTGCAATTCCAAGTAAAATAGAAAATCTGGCACACCCACACAAAGAAATGTTGATGCACGCTTCAGGGCCCGCCAGGGCGCGAAAGGGCCGGACCCGACGGACTCCCACGTTCCGCCGACCCCGGTAGCCGCCCCACGGCGCCTCGGAGCGCGTTCCATCAAGCTGGCACACCCGGTGGGACTCGTTCATTTGAGAACACGGTGCTTGGAAATGAAATATTTGCATATCATACTTTTTGCTCTATGCTTATACTTCTTTTCCGGATTCCTTGGCTACTTCCTAGCTGGTAGCTTATGTTGGATTTTGCATCCTAAAAAAAAAAAAACATGAGATGGGATTTTTTGGAAATTTCTATTTCTTTGAGTTTGTTTCCATTCTTTCTCTTTTCAAAAAAAAAAAAATTAGTTTTCTTAGTTTGAATTCAAAATTGAGAAACTTTGATCCTATCCTATCGTTCTTTGGCGCTTGCAGAAATGTTGAGCCCGTTCGACTAAGGTTTTGGGCCATCGTTTCTCTTCGATGAGTTCATTAGAGATTTCAAAAAAAAATAAAAAAAAATCAGTTTTCTTAGTTTGGATTCAAAATTGAGAAACCTTGATCCTATCCTATCGTTCTTTGGTGCTTGCAGAAATGTTGAGCCCGTTCGACTAAGGTTTTGGACCATCGTTTCTCTTCGATGAGTTCATTAGAGATTTCAAAAAAAAAATATTAAAAAAAAATAAAATGAAAAAAAAATTTAGTTTTCTTAGTTTGGATTCAAAATTGAGAAACTTTGTTCCTATCCTATCGTTCTTTGGTGCTTGCAGAAATGTTGAGCCCGTTCGACTAAGGTTTTGGGCCATCGTTTCTCTTCGATGAGTCTATTTGGGATTTTTATAAAAAAAGGGACATAGACCACTAAGGTTAAACCAATTGCGTTCTTTGATCACGATTGATTCAAGAAAAGCCTTGTCCAGAGTGTGGAGACAGCTTGACTGTTCTAGGCAAGGGTCCTCCAAACGGGTTCATTAAGTAATCCTACCCTTACCTGGGGGCAATTCTATCAATTGAGGTTTCATAAGACCGGGTTAGGAGGCCTATGTGTACTCTCTCGTCTTTAAATCTTAAAAAATTAAAAAAAAAATAAAAATAAAAAAAAAAGATTTTCAAAAAAAAAAATCTTAAAAAAAAAAAACAAAAAATTTTCAAAAAAAAATAAAATAAAAAAATAAATAAAAAAAAATATTTTAAAAAAAATAAAAAATAAAATAAAAATAAAATAAAATAAAAATCATTTCAAAAAAAAATCTCCAAAAACTCGTCACTTTTTGGATTCAGATTCGAGAAATTGTGGTCTCTTCCCTTCTGAGTACTGGCGCTCGCGGAAATCGTTGAGCCCGTATTTGAATCGGAATGCCACCTGCTCTCTTTGACGAATCCATTTCTGACATTTCAAAACAAAGAATCCCATCTCATGGATGCGATCTCCAATATTTGTGCATAGCAATACTGGTACGCCCTTTCAGGGTCTACTGTATCTGTGACCGGCACATTTGTAACTCCTACCTTATATTCTTCTTATCTCGAGCAAGCCCTGCTTCTCGATAAGTCGAATTTAGGTTTACAATTGCTTCTAGCAGTCACTGGAACGTTCATTCTGGGCTCACCATACTTGCTGTCAGAACAATTGTACCATCTACGGCTTTTTGCCTTCTTCATGTCGCTTGGGTCATATCCCTTGAGCGATTTGAAAAGACAACCATAGAAATTCCCATTTATGATCATTATATTCTTGTGATTACTAATGGATGTGGTCTTGTTTCAGAACTTTTTCGAAACTAACAATGGCAGCCTTAACCATTATCTTCGATGAGAACAAGCACCAACTCATGCTTCAACAGAAGCAAACCGAGCGCACTTACAAGCGCCCTGCCAGCTGCCGAAGCGTCAACTCCCTCGGCAACTCTCTGAACTCAGGGTCGACCTCGACTCCCCGGACCATCGTCTTCGGGACACTGGGACCATTCCCACTTCCCGAAGAACAAACTGTGCCTGCCAAAAAGCAGAAGATCGCCTCTCAACGTGTCACTCTCGTGACACCAAAGGCGAAAGCCCAAAAGCCCGAAGCCCGCGGCACCCCCGCGAAGCCTCGACCAACAACCAACCAGGTCTACCCTAAGACTTGGTCTCCAAGACCTTCCCCAAAACAAAGAAGGTCTCAAATTTCCACCAAGCCAGCATACCTGGCCCCACTCAAAGAAAACCAGTTCTACCCTCTTGCCTACATGAAAGAGGAGAGACCCATCTCCAACCTGACTCCCAAGTCAACCCAGCATGAGCCGGCTTGTTCCTACAGGCCCAAAATCAGATCATGCATCACCAGGCCTCTCCAAGCACCTGCTAAGGCCTACACTCCTTCAGTTCGACCCTTCATCTCTACAGGGGCCGAACTCGAAAGGTTCAAAGCTTCGCTCCAACAGGCAAAGGACCGGGTCCGGATCCTGTCCTTGCCTAGCTACAAAGAAGACAGGCTCGGCTGCTGCGCCCGAGGGAGCACATCCTTCATCGTCAGAGCCCAGCCAGAGCTGACCAAAGCTCAAATCGCTCGTCGAGCACGCCGCCGTGCGTCATATCGACAAAAGAGACTAGAGAAGCAAAGGACCCAGCCTCCTACACTTCAAGTCTCCCGCAAATGGGTCGAAAAAGAAAGACCCGACCAAGTTGCTGCCGTCCATATGGTTGGAAAAACCAGAAGACGCCAAAGGTCAGCATAAAAAATCCATGTCCGACGTCCGGTGACCCGTAGCGTCACCAGGACACAAAGACATCCCGAAGAATCTCCTGCCCCTTCCAGCCAAGGACGGGAGAGTAATCCTTCATCAAGCTCTTCATAAAAAAGAATGAGCCCCAGCTCGGTCACCAGGACGATTTCTTCGTTCGAATCCCGAGGGATGAACGTCTTGGCTACAAGTTCTGAGCCGCCACCTCAGAATCCACCTCAAGATGATGCGCTCACACGCATCCAGCAGTTGGAACAAGGCCAGCAGAGGATTGAAACTCTGATGGAAAACCTTCTCCTCGTTGTCCAAAATCAGGTGAACAATGAGCCTCCTCCGAATCATGGCAATAACGAGGAAAATGGAGAAGAAAATGAGTCACGCGCCCTTACCAAAAAGGACGTAGACAGTATCCTCGCCAAAGCTAAAGAAGAGGATATACTCAAAGAGCATGGGATCAAGCCACCATATCCTTTATGGATGGACTCGGTCCCGTTCCCCACAAAATTCAAGCATCCTACTCTCCAAACATATACGGGGAAAGGATCAGCCAGACAGCACGTCATCCACTTCAAGATCTTGACGGGAGCTATCGCGGATCAAGATGCACTCAAGATCCGCCTCTTTGCAAGTACCCTAAAAGGTACGGCCTTCGATTGGTACTCCACTCTGCCGGAGAACTCCATTCAGAACTGGGCTATGCTGGAGACACGCTTCCTGACCCACTTCCAAGGTGAGGATCATCCTGTTACTATGGCTCAGCTCTGCAGCCTAAAACAGGGAGAGAATGAGTCAACTTATGACTTCATTCACAAGTGGAAAGCAATGGCGTACAAATGCTCAGATGTACTGCCACAAGCATCGCTAGTCGACATCTGCCGAAACAACATGAGAGCTAAAATCCGCTCCATGATCATCGGCAATAAATCAAAGAACCTGGGGGAACTCCTGGAAGCTTCCATGGAAGCTGAAACGGTGATCAAAGACCTCAACAGTCAGAAATCATCAAAGAAAGAGCCGACTGCTGTTGCAACCTCTAAACCAAAGAAGAAGGAGGTTCTCAATGTGCAGACTAAGTCAGCTCCTCAGCAACCAAAGAAAGCTGAAAATAGAGCTGCAGGTAAGAGACCTGAACTCTCTGATGCCTTCAAAGAGCGAGTAGAAAAGAAATATCCGTTCGATGAAGACGTCGAAGAAATCTTTGAGGCTCTCCTAGCAAATGGCAAACTCATTTTGCCAGAGCCCAAAAGACCTGGAGACGTTGGCAAAACCAATGATCCTCGGTACTGTCCATACCACCAGATGGTCTCGCATCCTCTCAATCAATGCTTTGTTGTGAGAGAGAAGATAAACGAGATGTGGTAAAACGGAGTCATCACCTTTGACAAAAATTATGGGACTGCCTCCGTCAACATGGTGTCATGTGGACAAATACCAAAATCACCGAAGAAGAAGATCACTACTTCCTTCAAGGTGATAAAAAGAATTCAAACGTCCGAAGTGTTGGTTCCTTGCCCGACACCAGACGGACAACCCATATGGGTACATCCCGATCTCTTGGAAGATGAAAACTGGGAGATCGTAAAAACAAAGCCGACAGCTCAACAGCGAAGGCAGGCTAGGAAACATCTCCTCAGGCTCAAACGGCAAGAGAAGACCCAGCCAAAACAAGAAGTCCGTGAAAAGGCAGAGGCCTCCTCTACCACTTCACTCGGGGCAACAAAAACGTCCCTTCCAGAGACTTCAAAGGCGGTAAGAAACTTCACTCTTAGTGATTTCATGCCACCTCAATTCAAAAAAGAAGCCATGCAGGGGGCATCATACTCTTGCAACTCGGTAGTTGGATTCTCCATTGATGGATACGAGTCCAGCGACACCGACGATGGATTCGAGCCCAACTACACCGATGAGGGGGAGGAATCTCTTGAAACAGGAGAATATCTCTCCGATGAAGAATGGGTTCCTGAAACTCACCTTATGCCAGTAATCTGGTATAACCCCTTGCAACCACAAGGATCCTGGTCTGATGATGAAGAAGACCAAGAGGCTGCACAAGAAGATGCTGTTAACCCAACATCTGTCATTGCTCCAGTGGAAATCAACTATGTTGAGCCACACGGAGAAGACGAAGAAGAGGATCTGGCTCCCATGCCTGATCTTGAAGAATATGCAAGGATCTTGCAGCGTCTCGCTCTAGAACAAGAGCAAGACCGCGTCAACGAGATTCCTCACAATCCAGAGCCGGAAGTCCCTGAAGCCCATCAGGTACCTCCTCCCTCAACTCCTGAAAATGGAGAACATTGCTGGATTGACGATCCTCTTACATCCGAGGATGAGTCTGACTCCGAGCAGGCAACATCTTCTATCAGAGCTTCCTGTAATGTAATATATCAGGATTATAGCTCTTCTGAAGCGTCGTCTGATGAGATTACCTACACTCCGACGACGCCTAGCAATGTATCCTCTGGAGCTACCTCGTCTCACGTGACTTTCACAGAGATGACACCCTCTCAGGTTTCTTCTCCTGAGACTGTGACTTCAGGATACACATTCTTCCCGACTCATCATCATGAAGAAAACCCAACTTGGGGTGATGGATGGGTCAACGAAGAAGAAAAACTGCTGGATGCCGTTCAGGACTTGCTCCCGGAAAATGCTCCGTGCAACACAATCACTGAGGATGGCAATTCTGCTGCAGATACATCCCCAGTAGATGAAAAACGACAGCCTCTTGATCCTGAGGACAATCTTCCAAGCGAAGACCCTTCTCAAGAAGCTCTCGAAGTTGGTAGAGGCACCCGTTCGGGCCGGGACTACCACAAAAATTACAACCAATCTTCCTTTACTTATGTAAATCCTTCGGGAAAAGATGTTGTAAGCGCCCCCAGTGGCAACAATGATGAACATGCAGGCCCTAAGGAGGCTTTCAAGTATGACTTGGTTGAGCACTTCAAACACATACCTGCACGTCTTCACATCCTGGATTTATTACGAATGTCTCCACGCACTCGTGATAATCTCATCTCAGAATTACAAAAACTGAATGAGGATGTCGACAAACATGCCCCACAAGTCCTCCAAATTGAAATGGACTACCGGGTCAAAAACTCTGAAACTTCCTTAAAAGAAGAAAAAAAGAAAACTGAGGGATCATGCATCCAATGCCTCTCGGTTCAAAAGGCAGCCAGTGCAACCATCGCCTTCACTAAGGAAGACCTCCTACTTGGCGAAGCAAGGCACAACCGACCCCTGTACTTCACAGGGTACATCAAAGAAATGCCGATACATAGAGTTCAGATCGACCCAGGTTCTGCACTCAACCTTATCTCCACTTCGGCTCTTGAAGAGTTGGGCATCCCACCCAGCAAGCTAAGCCACACATCTGTATCTATCTTTGGATACGATGGGAGCACTCAAAGGCCTATCGGCAAAATCAGGTTCAAATTGCAAATCGGTGATCTTATCTCTGAGGTCACTGTGTATGCAATAAAAACCCCCTCATGCTACAACATCCTTCTCGGACGTCCTTGGATACACGAGAATGGTGTTGTTCCTTCAACTCTACATCAATGCATCAAGTTTGTCGGCGACGACGGCATGGTACATCGAGTTTTTGCGGACAGGAAACCCTTCAAAGGTAAAGAAGTCCACTTCGCAGACTCCCAAATGTATGAAGGAGAAAAAGAAGAAGAGGAAATAGCACCCCCTGCTGAAAATCTCCAGAAAGATAAAGGCAAGGTTCCTCAAAAATCACCGGAAGAAAACAAACCCTCCGGCAAATTAGAAGAGAGTAGTCAATCTCCCTTCGTTATCTCCCTCAAGAATTCAAAACCTTTGGTCATCATGACTAAAGTGAAGAAGGCGAAACAAAAGCCTGGGGGCAAATTTGTTGTTTCTCTCGTGTCTATCATGCAAGACACAGACTCGGACTCAGAGCCAGAAGACGATGCATCGTCAAGCCAAGCTGACACTCAGCAAGTTCAGCCTGCTCTCACTCCGATGGAGACACCTGCTGATGTAGAAGATCCTACGTCAGCTACCTTTGTTGTTCCGGCAACATCACCAAAGCAAAGGCCGATCTTCTTCCATAGATCGGACGCTTCTTCATCAAACTCCATGCTGGAACCTTTTCAAAATGAAGGTATGCCTCAGCTATCTCTATATAGTCCTGTGGCACAAGCAATTATGAAGAAAATGGGCTTTGACGCTCAAAACCCAGTCGGTTTGGGAGAAAGACGCGGTATTCTCACGCCATTGGAGCCCGCCTTGACCAAAAGCCAGCTAGAAGATTGGAGACTCTACGGTCATGTAGAAAAGTCTTCATATGGGTCTCCTCTGAGACAGTTGACACAAAGGCTTAAAAGTCGTTTTACCGACCAAGCCTCAACATCTAAAGTCCACGAAGACATCGATCTCCCTGGAAATCTCTTTAAAGAGTTACCTGACAAAGATCCAGGAAGCTCATCCAATTGGTATGATTTCTCTGATGATAAAGAGGAATCGTCCGATAATACAGACTTGTGGCATCCTGACCCAGAAGAACCCTCGTCTCCAAAAGAAATACCAGACTCAACAGGCGATTGGGACTATCTCATAGCAAGCCTTGAGGAGATCACCAATCAAGAAAATCCATGGAAAGGAACAGAGCCTTGGTCTGGTAATGCAGTTGAAACTCCAGAAGGTTTCGTTGAGTTGGAAGCCTCCGAAAATATTGTGGAGGAACCACC
Organism: Umbellularia californica; assembly: GCA_028538565.1. NCBI lineage: Eukaryota > Viridiplantae > Streptophyta > Magnoliopsida > Laurales > Lauraceae > Umbellularia > Umbellularia californica. Next base: position 43,056,005 of record JAPQWN010000011.1, on the reverse strand, counting down.
TTCGAACCTTCCGACAGAAGATCCTGTTCAAAAGATAAACTTGGGAACACCTGATAACCCACGTCCTGTATTCATAAGCAAGAATATAAAGGATGATGAGTTACCCGAGTATATCGCTTTTCTTCGTGAGTTCGTTGATTGCTTTGCATGGTCCTATGCTGAAATGCCTGGTTTAGACCCCAAAGTAGCAGTCCACAAACTCAATCTTCAAGAAGACGTCAAGCCTGTCAAACAAGGCTAAAGAAGATTCCGTCCAGATGTGATGGATAAAATTGAACAAGAAGTTCAAAAACTCAAAAGCGTTGGCTTCATCCGTGAGGAACAACATCCAGAATGGTTGGCCAACATTGTCCCCGTGACAAAGAAAAATGGGCAGATCAGAGTCTGTATTGACTATAGAGACCTGAATGGCGCTTGCCCTAAAGATGAATTCCCGCTCCCCATACCGGAGGTGATGATTGACAATACCTGCGGATTCGAGCGAATGACATTCATGGATGGCTTCTCTGGTTACAATCAGATAAAGATGCATCCCGAGGATGAAAAACACACTTCATTTCGGACTCCATTTGGCGTATATTGCTACACTGTCATGCCATTTGGTCTGAAAAATGCTGGTGCCACATATCAGAGGGCTATGATGAAAATATTCCAAGATATGCAGCACAAGACGGTCGAATGTTACGTTGATGACCTCGCCGTCAAAAGCAGAAGAAAAGAAGACCATCTCAAAGATCTTCGGGAAGTCTTCCTCCGACTCCGCAAACACAAACTGCGGATGAACCCTCTAAAATGCTTCTTCGGCGTCTCGTCGGGTAAGTTTCTCGGATTCCTTGTTCGGAAAGCTGGAATAGAACTTGACCCCATAAAAGTCAAGGCTATTCTAGAAATGCCCTCTCCAAGAACCTTGAGAGAACTAAAAGGGCTCCAAGGGAGATTGGCTTACATCAGACGGTTCATCTCCAATCTTTCGGGGAAATGCCGTCCATTCTCTCGATTGATGAAAAAGGGTGTAGACTTTGTCTGGGATGCCGACTGTGAAGCCGCATTTCAAGATATCAAGTTATACCTGACCAAACCTCCAGTGTTAGCTGCCCCTGCCACTGGAAAACCATTCATCTTGTACACAAGAGCTCTTGATCATTCTGTAGGCGCTTTGCTTGCACAAGAGAATGGTGAGGGAAAAGAAGCTGCTCTATACTACCTCAGCCGCATGCTAGTAGGTGCAGAGCATCGCTACTCTCTAGTCGAAAAAGAATGCCTTGCAGTGATGTCCGCCGTACAAAAGCTACGTCACTACTTGCTTTCCAACACAGTCTACCTGATCTCAAGGATCAATCTCTTGAAGGTCCTTGTCACGAAGGCCGGTTCTCTCAATGCCCGACTGGCAAAATGGTCCATCCTCTTGTCACAATTTGATATTAGGTATGTGCCACAAAAAGCAATCAAAGGCCAAGCTCTAGCAGATTTCCTCGTAGAGCATCCATTGCCTAAAGATTCACCACTCAGAGATGATCTCCCAGACGAACCTGTCTATAACGTGGAGACTTCCTCACCAAATGCCTCCTGGGACATGTACTTTGACGGTGCAACCAGGACAAATGAAAACAGAAAGCTGATCTCGGGAGTTGGCATCCTCTTTGTTAGCCCCGACAAATGCATGATTCCACACGCTTTCTCGCTACTGGAACAATGCACAAACAATGCAGCTGAATACCAAGCTCTGATCCTAGGATTGGAACTCGCCATCGAATCCGGTATCACTATGCTGGAAGTCTTTGGAGACTCTCAACTGATCGTCAACCAGATGAATCAGAAATATGAAGTCAGGAAGCCCGATCTGCTGCCTTATTACAACAAGGCACAATCGCTTCTGCAAAAGTTTGACATCTGCATCATCACCCACATTCGTAGAGGTGAAAACATTCGTGCAGATGCCCTGGCCGGACTTGCCGCATCAATGGCGATCCAGGAAGGGGAAAACATGCAAATTACAGTGTGCGAGAGAAGGATCCTCCCTCCTCTTAACACACACCAAGCAGTTGCCGAATGCCACCGAGTGGTTGGAAGTCGGATCTCTATCCTTCAACCTTCAATCGTCGACTGGAGGGATCCGTTCATTGATTACACTATGTTCGGAATCCTACCTGAAGATCCAAAAGAACGGGTAAGCATACAAAGGCGAGCCCCAAACTTTCATTTGGATATTCCTTCAAAAATCCTCTACAGGAAATCCTTCAACGGAGTACTTCTACGCTGCTTGTCACAACAAGAGGCCGAAGAAACACTTAAAGAAGTTCATGCTGGTCTTTGTGGAGCCCATCAGGCAGGTCCTAAGCTCTATGATCAGATAAAAAGGTTAGGTTACTATTGGCCTACCATGGTTGCTGATGCAATGCAATTTGCCAAACGCTGCCAGCTATGCCAAGTTCACGGAGATTACATTCACATGCCTCCGGAATGGCTGCATCCTACAGCAATCTCATGGCCTTTTGAAGCATGGGGCATGGACATCATAGGTCCTATCTCTCCCCCTTCAAGCAAAGGTCATCGCTTCATCTTCGCCGCAACGGATTATTTCTCCAAGTGGTCAGAAGCATTTGCGTTCAACGAAATGAAGACCTCATCAGTTCTTCAATTCCTACGCACCAACATCATTTGTTGTTTCGGCATACCCAAGAGATTCGTCCATGATAACGGACCACAATTCCGAGATCATCGATTCTACAGGTTTTGCGACAAATACAAAATCCAAAGCTGTCCTTCGACTCCATACAATCCGGCAGCAAACGGATTAGCAGAAGCCTTCAACAAGACACTCTGCAAAATCCTCAAGAAAATGGTCTCTAGTCACAAAAGAGACTGGAGCGATAAACTGTCTGAAGCTTTGTGGGCCTATCGAACCACCGTTCGAGGACCAACCCATAGCACACCATTCTCCTTGGTCTATGGATGCGAAGCTGTCGTGCCCCTAGAGGTACAAATTCCTTCTCTGAGGGTATCTCTACAAAATGACATGACTCAAGAAAGCAATGTCAAATTGCGACTCCATGAGCTGGACAATCTCGACGAGAGACGGCTCGAAGCTCGACAAAGCATTGAACTTTACCAAGCACGCATGGCAGGATCTTTTGACAAAAGGGTCCGGCAACGCGCCTACAAAAAGGGTGACTTGGTTCTTGCGGTAAAAAGACCAATGGTCTTCACACACAAATCCAAAGGCAAATTTGAACCAAAATGGGAGGGACCCTACGTCATCGACAAAGTCTTCTCCAACGGCGCATATGCCCTCCTAAACATGGAAGGCGACAGATGTATGCTGCCTATCAACGGCAAGTTCTTGAAGCGGTACTACCCTTGAAGACTTACCCAACTGGGTAAGAGCAATGCCTGTATGGCCAAAACCTGTTCTCAGGTACTCGCTCGTCAAACCCACTCTCTTTAGAATTTTCATATCAAATGTCAAAATTTCTAGAGATTCAAAAACAATGCTTACTTTCATCGTTTCATTGTTCAAAAACAAAAAAAATCCAAGTTTAGGAGCCTCTCCCTGACTTGACCAAAGCTTTCGATCCTTGAACCAAAATTCATGGTTTGAAACAAAAATCCGGATTCAGGAATTTCCACCCTAGTCCACCTTACCTTTTACTGCCAAATGGTTCTAGGTCAAAATTTACGACCCTCGTGTCTTTAAACAAAAAAAAAATGGTTTTTCAAAAATCGTGGGGAAACGACATCAAAGTCAGTACCCGCAAAACAAAAATTTTGAAAAAAAAGCAAGGATGCGACATTCCATCGATACTTGCACCCAAAATCGCAGGGAAGCGACATTTCGTCGATACTTACAAAATCCAAAAACCGTGGAGAAGCAACAAACCAGTTGATATCCACAACCCAATTTCAAAAATCATGGAGATGCAACATACCAGTTGCTATCCACAACCCAAAATTACAAATGGTTCGAGAAAACCTCAAATTTCAAAAATCGCGGAGAAACGACATCAAGTCAGTACCCGCAAAACCAAAAGTCTTGGGAAAAGCAGGGAAGCGACGCTTAGTCGATATTTACACCCCAATTCGCGAGGAAGCGACATTCCATCGATACTTGCAAAACCTAACCCGCGAGGAAGTGACATTCCATCAATACTCGCAAAACCGAATGAGCAAGGAAGCGACATTCCATCGATACTTGCAAGACCATTCAGCGGGGAGGCGACATTTAGTCGATACCTGCATTTTGAAAACCAAAACTCGGCTATAAATGCCAAAATCCGGCTATAAATGCCAAAACAAAAAATTTCCGGCTATAAACGCCAAAATCAGCTTTCATGCCAATAAAACAAAACTTGGTTTTCAAAAAACTCGGCTACAAATGCCACACAAAAAAAACCTGACTCTCATGTCAAAACCGGCTATAAATGCCACAAATTGGCTATCAATGCCACCAAACCGGCTATAAATGCCACCAATTGGCTATCAATGCCACCCAACTGGCTGTAAATGCCACAAAAATCCGGCTTTCATGCCAAATTCGTTTCCCCTACCAAAACAACCATTTGACAAAAGATTTTCACAAAATGACAAAGCTTTTGATCAAATCCCATTTAGCAATTGCTTTCATCACAAAAAGATTTGAGTGAGCGTAGGGAACAAAAAAAAAAAAAGGTACCAAAAAAATACATGTGGTACCAAAGCAAAAAAAAAAAAAAATAGAAAGTGTTCACAAGCACTACAAAAAAAAAAAAAAAGTACCAAAAAAAAATACATGTGGTACCAAAAAAAAAAAGAAGAAAGTGTCCACAAGCACTACAAAAAAAAGAGTACCAAAAAATACATGTGGTACCAAAAAAAAAGAAGAATGGTTTCTGCTATAAAAAATCAGGAGCTCAGCAAAAAATGGTCTCCAGCCAAAGCTTCAGCTCCTCAAGCAAACTTTTGGCCTCAGCCGTCAGAGTTTCCAAGGCACGCTTCTTCAGGAACTTGTCATGAGATGCTGGCGAATGCCGTAACCCTTCTTTTACACCGGGAAGCTCTTCCCCAGCAGTTTGCCATCGTTCGTTTTCTAGAGTCCTCCTCTCGAGAACTTGACCGGCATCTGCAACCCTGCGGATCAGAGTACTCTCCCTGTCACGAGCCTCTGTTATAGCAGCCCACTTCGCATCGACTTGTGCCTTCAAATGCTCAAGACGTTTCCTGGCCTCCTCAACTTCCCTATCAAGGACGTTAAGGTCATGCCTCAATCCGATGATGGCTAGCTCTTCCTTGTTCTTCTCCCGAACTAGCTGCTTCTTGCTTTGTGTAGCCTCATTCAGGTCAGACTTAGCCTTATCAGCAGGGTCCAAGAACATCTCCTTGAAGAATTGGTCGTCAGGGAAACCCATGGTCTCAAACCACTTGTCACCCAGTGCAATGATCCTATCAACGATCGCCCTGGCACCTGTGACATCCAGACCAACCTCTTCGGTGTCGGTCAGAATCTCCTGTACATGTGGGATCATGCCAAATCCTGCCTCCAAGTGTCCAGAAAGGAGAGTCTTGACCCAAGAACTCAAAACCCGAGCCAGCACCTTCTTCGCAAATTGAAGAGACGAACTGGATGAAGATTCACCCTTCTCCGCTGATCGGCTGCTCATGTCATGTCCCATTGGAAGAGTAACAAAAGAACTCTTTTCACTTGGAGCCACTGGAGAGGGAATCTCAACACGAGGCATCTCCTCAATCATGTCTGAACTGGTCTCTACCTCCGGATCGACCTCTGGCATCCCTTGCTCTGGTTCTGAAGAAAGCGATGGACTCTCTTCTGTCACTTCAAAACCTGCAAATGAAACACAAAAAGGTATGATATGATCCTGTTAAAAAAAAAAACCATCAGGGTCATCACTACAAAGTACCTTCTTCGACGACTGGCGGAACACTCTCTTCCTCCATGAACTCATCGGAAGCATCATCGACATTTGCGTCCATTGATGGTTCAAAGTCATCGGAATCCTGTGGCAAGTCAGCTGACAAGAAAAAAAATGTTAGCAAATCAAGTCGCAGGCAAAAAAAAAAGAGAAAGCGAAGGAAGTTATACCAATTGGAGATTCCGGAGTCATTCTAGAGTCCCTCGGTTCTTCTTCAGATGCCATAACCGGCTCCATCACCGCCTCATCGGTCGGAACCTCAGGCATCAACATGTCCATACGGACAGGTGGCTTCTCTGCAAAACCGGAAGGTCCACCAACAAAAGCCCCGGTCTTGATCACACTGGTCCTCTTCACCCAGCTCGGAGGATCTTCCCTCTTAGGGCACGTGGGAGAAAGGCTCAGGATCGAGATGGTCCGGTCAAAAGACGACCGGGTAGAAATAGTTCTCTCTTCACCATCAGCTGTGTAAGAGAACTGAAAACATCTCCTTTGGTATGTCAAGTCGTCAGGGACTGCATCTCCAAAGAAGAAGGTAGGCTCGGGTAAAACCCTCAGATCGTCCATAACCCAAGGACGGTTGCTTACCATGATCTTATAGAATTCCTCATTCTTGAGAGCGATCAATCGCTGTCTCATCTCATCGCGATTGAGGGAATCGCACTCTTCCAAGTTCTTCTCAACAAACTGGACCTTCTCCCAGGCCTGCTGAACGGCCACATTGGAAGATCTAGCAGATCGACGAGGTACGCTTGTAGCAGGCTCTTTACCCTTGTTCGCTCTGGAGGAACCACCTGCAAAGGTTGGAAAAGAAAAAGATCGTCATCAAAATGACAGGATTTCGCTAAAAAAAAAGGGTCACTTTGTCCCACCAAAAATCTGGCGAAATTTTGGCATGACTCCGGGGCAATTCCAAAGAAAAAGGAAATACCCCGACGGAAATAGAAAGTTTGAAGATGGGCTCAACATTGCTGCGGGCTCCGAAACTCCAAACTTTCGAAACCTCAAAATCTCCGCAAAATCAAGAAGGGCTCAACATCGCTGCGAGCTCCAAATTCCCAAATTTGCAAAGATTTTCAAGTATGCTATCACATCATGCTACTCAATTCAATTGACAAAAAGTACATGCATGAACATCTAGATTTGCATAAAAACGCATTATCATGATGAGCAAAAAAAAAAAAAAAAAAAAAAAAAAAAAAAAAATAGGCCACGTGGCCGTACGGACAGATCCGTAAAAAAAGAAGAAAAAAAAAACGTGTGAAAAAAAAAAAGAAAAAAAAAAAAAAAAAACAAAAGAAGAAATCACGTGGAAAAGAAAAGAAAAAAAAAAGAGAAGAAGAATAGAAAGAAAAAAAAAAGAAAAAAAAAAGAAGAAGAAGAAAGAAAAAAAAAAAAAGAGAAGACACTTTTTTTTCCATCCTATTCTCTACATGGAGCTTTCTTGAAAGAAAAAGAGAGAAAACTTACTTGAAGCCATTGATGGAGAAGAAGAAGGAAAAAGCTTGAAGATCCTTGAAGAAGAAAAACTCTTGGCCTTGGAGCTCTCTTGAGATTGTTGCAAAAGAAAGCAATAAGGGCAAGAGATCCTACCTTCTTTTGCTTTTATAGGAGAGAGCAAATCAAAGAAGGAAACAAAGAAGAAAGGTAAGTGTTACTAATTAGTAACCTTACCAAAAGAGAAGGAATTAGAAAGATTCTTTCCCAAAAAGAAAGATGTCTTTGAGAGATTTCCTCCCAAAATCAATCAATGAAAGATTCTCTCCAACAAAAAAGGATATTGGAGATTTCTTCCCAAAAAGAAAGATACCTTGAGATATTCTCTCCCAAATTAAGGGAATATGAGAGATTCTCTCCCATAAAGATATTTTTAGATATTCTCTATCCAAATGAGATATCTTTAGATATTCTTTACAAAAATGGCCCCACATGAGATCTAAGCCATCCTAAAAAGCTTAAGGTCCCATGGGCTAGCCCATATGAGCCAGGTTTGACCACCTAGGCACTGAAAAAAAAAAAAAATGGGCTTTTAGTCAGGAAAAAAATCCCTCTTACCAAGAGCATACAAAAATAGTTCCATGCCTCTTTTGAGTTGATTGAACCATACAAAAAATTCCAAGCCCCATGAGCTTCCAAAAATCAAACCATCCAGCCTCATATACCAAATTGAGCCAAAATCTTGAAATTGACATTCCACAAAAATCCAAACCAATCCAATGGACCCACACAGTCCCAAAGAGTGACCAAAAACCAAATCCTGGTCCCCTAACTTGCCACATACAGCTTGTTAGGTCACAAGACCAAAACCAAAAACCAAATCATGATCCCCCAACTTGCCACATACAGCTTGTTGGGTCACAAGGTCAAAACCAAAACCCGACCCCCTAACCTGCCACATACAGCTTGTTAGGTCACAAGGTCAAAAACAAAAGCCCAAATCCACATCCCTGATGTCATCTTCAAAACTTTGCCTCGAGATGGTGTGTGATTCCTTTCACTACCATAAAATTCCCCTGGAAGCTCAAAGGCTACTCTACCAAAGGAAGGATTGCTCAAAGACTCTTGGTCGAGACACAAGCTCTCCTTCAAAAATCTCTTCGAGGCACATCGACTACAAAAGTCAAGCAACTCGTCGCTGTACCTCGAGGGGGCATTTGTTGACACCAAAAATGTCACTTTGCCTCTTCAACATCAAGAAAGCTGCATGAAGTCGCAACCTGCCATAAATAGGCAATGCAATTTCTCCAAAAATTCAAATCTTGTCAGAATCAAACAAAAACTGCAAGATCATTCAAGATAGCCAAGAGAAGAGTACACATGAAGTTTCGGGCCATTTCGACAACATTTGGCCTAACTTCACTGCTCCGACAGCTAAACGGGAGCTCCCGGCGGCGACATCATCGGAGACGTCAAAACTTCGATCAAAGCCTACAGATGACTCCAGCATGTCTCAAAAGGGTTCTATGCCAAATTTCAAGTCAAACCGACAACGTTTGACCCTCCATCAATGCTCGAGCACCAAAATCAAGCCTCCCGGCGGCGGGAACCACAGAAGCCTTCGCTCATCAAACCAAGTGCATGAGTGGCTTCAACATGCTTCCAAAAGGCTGCACGTCGAATTTCAGGTCATTCCGACAACGTTTGACCAGGTTTCGATGCTCCGAGAGAAAATCAAGCCTACCGGCGGCGGAGCAACCCGGGACCATGACATCCAAAACGGAGCCCATGGAACGTCTCAAAATGACTCCAATAGGCTCCCCGTCAAATTTCAGGTCAATCGGACATCGTTTGGCCACATATCAAAGCTCGGCATTTTCCCCGCAGCAAAATCAAGTGAAGCATCGACGGGACCCCAAACGGCTTCAAAACTCAAACAAAAGCCTATGGTTGGTCTTATTTATTGCTCAGGAGGCTTCACCTCAAATTTCAGGTCATTCCGACATCGTTTGACCAAGTTTCAGCTTCTGGCGGAAAATCAGCAGCTCTACGCGACAAAGTCTTCGGCTTTCCCGGAAAATTGGAAACTTTGCACTCTAAAAATGCAAGGATTCTCATCAAGTTTTCTACAGGGAAATCAAGCCAATAAATGAGAAGAAATGTCAAGAAAAATACAGAAGAAAACGGCGACGAAAAAGACCTCAAAACGACTGCAAAACGGGCTCCGAAGGGGAAAAATCCCCCAGGGTCGCAGACCCCTGCGACCATGGCCCATGGTCGCAGGCCCCTGCGACCATGGCCCATGGTCGCCGGTCCATGGTCGCCGGCGACCATGGCCCATGGTCGCCGGCGACCATGGAGGTCCGGGTCACCGGATTTTCCGCCGGTGACCCGTTTTTCCGTCTTTTTTCGCGTTTCGCGCACTTTGGCCCCTGTGGTTTCCTGAAAATGTGATTTTTAGTGCTTGAAATTGACTCATATCCTCCGACATCCGTCAAAATCACGGGTCAACCTCCAAAAGCATAAAATCATCATTGATCGCTCCAAGATCGCCAACCGGTCGACCAAGAAAGTGCACTTTCTGTCCGACCGATCGTGAAATCGATAAGACAGATGTCACCGGCCCACTCTTAGCTATCAATGTCTGAAGTTACATGTTCATCCGATGTCGATCAGCATGTAGATCCATCGATGATCATCGCCAGAAGAATTCCAGAAGACACGGCACGGCCCGCGACTCTTCGACTGCTCGGCGACCAATTAATGTGGTTAATTGACTAACTTTATTATGGTCATTAATTCATTTCTTTGGACGGCCCAATCAGAAGCAAGCATTTGGGAGTTACAAGTCAATTGATTCATGGCATTTAAACCATGAAACTCCTCCCATTATGGTAATTAAGGTGATTAAAAGCCCTTAATCTCCATCGGCCAATCAGATTCAAGGAAAAAGGAGTTACAAAATCAAGAAATAAATCTTGTAACTCCTCCCATTAAAGCCATTAAGGCTCATAAACCCTCCTAAATGGCTACCAAAAGCCTATAAATAGGAGAGCATTCCATTGAAATCGGGATCGGAAAAAAAGAGGAGAAAATCAGAAGATCAGAAAAAAAAGGGATCAGAAAGAGATCTGAGAGAAAGAAAAAGAGAGAAATCACTCTGCTGAAGTTCTGCACCGGCCACCACTACAAGGTGACAAAAGTCCCTTGGGGGGCACCCCCCCCCAAGGTCCTTGCCTTCTCCTGCTGCCTCCAATGGCTTAGACGTGGCTTTTCAGCCCGTCTACTTAGCTTTTTATTGGACATAGGACCTTCTCTTGGTCTTTGTCCTCTAAAAACCTGAGGTTATAGCCAAGCCAAGCGAATCAAGAGCATCTTCTGTTCTCATCTGCATGGATGATGGCGAAGCCCATACATGGCTTGCGACCGTCAATCTGAACGAGTCCCCCACAATCTCCTGAAAAGTTAGATCTTCCTTTTCTTGCTTTTCATTGTAGTTTGTATTTTTCTAAAAGAGACAAAAATCACAAATCTTGTCTTTCATTATTGATAAGAATTGTAAATCGGCTATAAAAGCCAAAATCGGCTATAAATGCCAAACAAAATCGCCTTTCACGGCAAACCAAGAAAATGTCTCTTTTCTTAAATATTTGTGCAATGGAAAACTTGAAAGAAGTTGATTTCCTTTTTACTTGCGAAGGTTGATCTCCGGATTACCACTTGCAATTCCAAGTAAAATAGAAAATCTGGCACACCCACACAAAGAAATGTTGATGCACGCTTCAGGGCCCGCCAGGGCGCGAAAGGGTCGGACCCGACGGACTCCCACATTCCGCCGACCCCGGTAGCCGCCCCACGGCGCCTCGGAGCGCGTTCCATCAATGACCTTGATCCAATTGAGAAAAGAGAGAGAGGAAAAACAAGCAAAAGAGTAAACTGCTCTCTTTTAAATCAGTTATAGAGAGAGATTTGGATAGAGAGATTTCAAAATCGTTTCTATTTTTGAATAATGAAAGAGAGAGAATCGAAAGTCATAGTGGCGACGAAAGGTGCTCTGCAACGATACTCCATAACCATGGAAAGGAACGGAAAATGGAAAATGAGAGAGAAGAAGAAGGAAGGAGTTCTCTGCGACAACAGAGAATAAGAGAGCACTTGGCCTAGGAATTAGGGTTGAAAGGGGCAAATTAGTCATGAAAATATATGACGTGGCATATTAGGGACCTTTCACCAAAATATCTCCAGCTGTCTGGACTAGAGATATTAGAAAAAAAGCTGTTGTCCTTGATGCCTTAGAAGAGTGTGCTCAGGGACTATTGGCTAATTTACCCAATAAATAATGGACCCCTTATGAAATCTAAACCATTCAAAATTAAAGTCTTAATCCGAATTAGCATCCACCCAAAACTAATTTCAATCACACATAGGCCCACCCCTTGATTTAAAAAAAGAGCCTCACCCACATAGTCTTACAGGTGGCAAAACTTGACCCAACCCTGACCCGGCTCTTATTTGAGTTGCCAAATGAACCCCCATAAAATACGGCTTGGGAATTTCTACCCTATAAAAAGGGGTTGGGTTAGGGGTCACCCGCCTAACCCATATGATTATATATTTATTTATAAAGAAAACTACCAAAAAAAGGACTCTAGATGGCCACTAACCAAAAGAGGTACCCATGGTTTTTATGCAATAGAACCGGTGTTCCCGCCAGAATATTCATTTTTTTTGCCTTTTTCAACAAGTGACGACGTCGTCGCTTAATATAGAGAGTTAGCGACGACGTTGTCACTAATTCGTCAAATCTTCATCTTCTCCGACCTTCATCATCTGCGATTGTTGGTTTTCTGTACTAAAATGAATCAGAACTCTATATTACTATTTTTTATACACATATAAATGAGTGTGGGTAATGGATATGGAAGAGCAAGGGAGAGGCTCAAGAGGTAGCTAAGAAAGAGTCCATCGACTGCTTGAAACTGTTGGAAGGAGAGCTTGAAGACAAGCCATTTTACGGTGACTAGAGCTTGGGGTATGTGGATGCGGTGCTTGTTCCATTCGCTTGCTGGTTCTACACATATGAAATTGATGGCAATTTCAGTATAGAGAATGAGTGCCCTAAGCTAATTGCTTTGGTGAAGAGATGCATGGAGAAGGAGAGTGTCTCCAAGGTCCTTCCAGACTCTCACAAGGTCTATGACTTTGTTAGCGATTTAAAGAAGAAGTATGGAGTAGAGTTCTGGTAAATAGGGTTTATGGGGGAAAACGATGGGAGGAAGAAGGCATCAATTGGGAAAATACATGCTCAAAAGGACCCTAGATTCAAAACCCCATTGATGCCTTCTTCCTCCCATCGTTTTCCCCCATAAACCCCATTGAGCCTCTCCCTTACTTTTCCATATTCGTGACCCACACTCATATATTTGTGTATAAAAAATAATAACATAGAGTTCTGATTCATTTTGGTATAAAAAATCAGCAATCGCAGATGATGAAGGTCAGAGAAGATGTAGAATTGATGAATTAGCGACGACGTCGTCACTAACTCTCTATATTAAGCGATGATGTCGTCACACGTTTAAATCTTTAATAAAAAAACGGAAATGATAACAGGGAACCACTTCCGTGCAATATTAACTAGTGGCCTGTTTTTCGGTTAGGTGCCATCTAGGGTCCTTTTTTTGGTAGTTTCCTCTTGAATGTAATAGGATTCTGATTTTTAGGATTTTCATTATTCTCACTTTATATATCATTGTAAGGGAAGATTAAAAAAAAAAAGCCTTATTGATGATATTTTTATTATTTGAATAAAATTGCGTGTTTGCAATTTTCTTTTTCTTCTTCCTTAGTTGAGCAAGTCCCATTGGATCAAAGATCTCTATGGTGGATTTCACAACTTCTGGTAAGCGGATTATTATTTTCTCCTTGATCGATGTTTGATTCTTATTGATTGAAGATTGAAGTATTGTGGGTTCACCAACTCATTTTGATGATCCGTGGCTTATAATTTTAATGGTTTTATATGAAAAAATAATAATGAATCATCAATCCAACGGTCCATTTCTAATGTATCTATGCAAACCCATTGGGTTTTGTGACACGAGGGAGATTTTGTGTTGTCCGTTTGGTTATAAGGTGGGCCCAAATGCTATGCCTCGCATGGTCAGCTCCATGCAGTTGCCCAGTTGCTATTCGCTATGGTGTCAAGTGAAGAGAATAGAAGTGATGAAGTCCAATTCTATTTCCTTGTATTCGTAAGTCACCAACTCTATTTCCTTGTAGACGGGCGGAACCAGGATTAGGGCTTGGAGGACCTTTTTGAAAAAAAAAAATAAAAATTGGGGGGCCATTGTTAAAAGTGGATTTAAAAAATTACTTCTCCATAGTGTTTTTTTTTTTTTTTTTTTTTTTGAATTTAGGGGGCCCATGGCCCCCTAGTTCCGCCCAGACCCACATACCTTGAAAGGCTTAAAATTTTGAAGAAACCCCCCTACAAATTGTGAAAATTTATGTGTTTTTTTTTTTATTTGCCCATTCCCCTAATATTTTTTTTTACATGGAGCCCCCCTTGGTCAATTTCCTGGGTTCGTCCCTGAGTTCGTCCTTGATTATAGTTCTGAATTTAGAACTATTCTAGCCTTTTTTAATTAAATATTTTAATATATTGGTTTAAGTTTTCTTATATACTTGGATATTGCGCTTTTTTTTTTGTTGCCATGTTGGACACGTCATCACACTTTGCTCATGCACCACCATGTCACATAGGGCGGGCCTATCCAATTTGAAGAGTCTCCAGTTTGATCCTTTCAAGATTATAGGTTCAAACACAACCTCAATCCCTTCTTTGAAATTTGAATTCTTAATAAGATGACATGTACTAGACGTTCATCTACATCCTTTGATTTAAGCTTACCAAACAACCCAATTGCAACCCTCACCTTACTAGATTGGGTGGGAGTGATTGAGTTCACCCACTATTTAATATCTTCTTGATTATTATTATTTTTATGGAGTCATTCATTTTAGGAAATGCTAGAACCCTAATAATATATATATATATATATGGGAAATGTTCATATGCATCTATCCCTCACCAAAAATGGTGAGGGATGGATGCATATGAATACCCCCCTATATATATATTAGTGATATATTTACATGGGAATGCAAATCTATTTGAATCTAGAGGAAACTACCGAAAAAAAGGACCCTAGATGGCCCATAACCGAAAAACAGGCTACTAGTCAATATTGAACGAAAGTGGTTCCTTGTGACCACTTCCCCTTTTTTTTTTTTAATTAAAGATTTAAACGTGTGACGACATCGTCGCTTAATATAGAGAGTTAGCGACCACATCGTCGCTAATTCGTCAAATCTCCATCTTCTCTGACCTTCATCATCTCCGATTGTTGCTTTTTTGTACCAAAATGAATCAGAACTCTATGTTATTGTTTTTTATATACAGATATGGAAGAGCAAGGGAGAGGCTCAATGGGGTTTATGGGGGAAAACGATGGGAGGAAGAACGCATCAATGGGGTTTTGAATCTAGGGTCCTTTTGAGCATGTATTTCCCCTATTGATGCCTTCTTCCTCCCATCGTTTTCCCCTATAAACCCCATTTATTAGAACTCTACTCCATACTTCTTCTTCAAGTCACCAACAAAGTCATAGACCTTGTGAGGGTCTGGAAGAACCTTGGAGACATTCTCCTTCTCCGTGCATCTTTTCAGCAAGGCAATTAGCTTAGGGTACTCATTCTCTATGCCAAAATTGCCATCAGTCTCATACGTGTAGAATCAGCAGGCGAATGGAACAAGCACCATATCCACATACCCCAAGCTCTTGTCACCGTAAAATGGCTTGTCTTCTAACTCTCCTTCCAATAATTTCAAGCAGTCGATGGACTCTTTCTTAGCTGCCTTTTGAGCATCTCCATTGCTCTTCCATATCTGTGACCCATACTTATATATATGTGTATAAAAAATAGTAATATAGATTTCTGGTTCATTTTGGTATAGAAAACCAGCAATTGCAGATGATAAAGGTCGGAGAAGATGCAGATTTAACGAATTTGTGACGACGTCGTCACTAACTCTCTATATTAAGCGACGACGTCATCGCTTGTTGAAAAAAGGCAAAAAAAAAAAAAAAAAAAAAAGAATATTCTTGCAGGAATACCAGTTTTGTTGCATAAAAATTATGGGTACCTCTTTTGGTTAGTGGCCATCTAGAGTCCTTTTTTTGGTAGTTTTCTCTTATTTCTATAACATATATATTAAAGACATAGCATATTAATAATCTTCCCGTCTTAAGAGTATTTGGTAGAATTTATATTGGGGGAGGTCCAGAGCACAAATGTTATCAGATTTTAACCCCGTAAATTCATGAACCAAAGAATTGCAAAGGTCTTCTGAATTTTTCCTATGAAAAAGGTTTTCATCCAAGATCTTCTGACTGATGAAATATTTTGAGATTGATGACAACCCAAATTTCAGTAAGAAATTTAGCAGGCATTTTTCATATCTGATTGGCAGTAGGATTGTCAAAATCCCACCATCCATAAGAGAAACATGAACACATTCTTCATGTTTAACATGCAATATATTGGCAGTTAGATTGTCAAAATCCCACCATCCATAAGTTAGATTGTCAAAATCCCACCATCCATAAGAGAAACATGAACACATTCTTCATGTTTAACATGCAATATATGTAATTTGTATGTCGCTCTCAATACTGCTTTATAAGATTTCCAACGTTATGATTATGCCAATTAATCATATTTAGATTTTGCTTTGGGGTCAATAAGAAGAATAATCTTGCAGAATCACGTTGACTCGTCTCATTATCAGATTCTTCCAAAAACATAAATCCAAAATCCATGAACATGTTTAATTTAACTAATAGAAACCCAAGACCAAGTCAAAACATCTAGATATCAAAAGCCAATGTTTTAACCCCCATATTTTCTTCCTTGTTCTTACCAATCCATTTGTTTTTTTGTTTATGAGGCCGGCTGTGGTTCATTGCAAAGAACCAGCCTAATTCTCTTTCTATTTGCAAGGACAGCCTCAAGCAATCAAGAATATCTACCTGCAGGCCCTATTTGTTTTTTTTTTTTTTTAACCTAGTTAAGGGTGCCGTGACACAAGAGAGAGCCCGCACACACGCACGAAAAGACAACCCACACAAGCAAGAAAAATGTCCATACAAGTGAAAAAAAAAAAGAAATCCACATAAACGGAAAAAAAACCCACACAAAATGAAAAGATGTGTCACACCGTGAGAGAAAAACAATCCTAGCCGGCCCCCAAAACACATTTAGATTACTGTTACTATGCTTTGTGTTTTTCATCAAATTAAGTTATTCTTGAAAGACTTCTTTCTTGTCTCAAGTACAAGCGCAGGAGTGTAGACAAAAGAAAGTCTCTAAGCAAGTTCGTGGAAATCCATGTATTTATTTATTTATTGGAGAGCTCTTGAATTGAACACATTCATCCCATTTTTTTTTCATAAAATTGGTCCCACCCAGTGATATTTTTGCAAAAGACAACTATGCCCTCACACTTTGTCATAACAGAAACTCTAGCCTTAACAATGTAGTTGCATCATTACGGTTAATTTGATACCAAGATATGGCAGTTAGGTGCAAGCGGTTTTCCAGTTGGTTGGTTATTTGAATTTTATTTATACCATTAATTTCAGAGTCTAGAATTTAATAGTTAAGAGTGTAGGATAATACATGCACCTCTCATACATAATGAAGCAAGTGGGCCCTACAAATTACAATTATCGTGCCTCTTCTAAATGAATACTACTGTGAAGTTCAAGGTATATAAGTGAGAATGTTGTTGTAACTGAAGAATTCTATTTTTACTGTGATGATTAACCGAACATGGCAGGCAGCCCATTGGCACACCATCTAAAGGTTTATCAAATTAGTAGCATCATCAGACATTACTAGCCAGCCAACCAAAATAATTAAAATTAGATATAAAAATATAAAAGCAACAAAGGATTTCCCACTGATGCATCAAATAGACATCGGATGTTTGGTGATGTCAATCTTTTAGACAAAAATAATTAACCAATTACTCTTTAATTTAAACGGCTAGGGTAAAGAATCTCACCTAAATGTCACAAGAAGTCATGGTAAAATGGTTTCTAATGAAGGAGTATTAATTATTAAGAAGGTTAAGTGCCAAGGATACAAGGTGGAGATAAAGATGGGATCCTCACCCTCACATTCTTATAGTCTGGGCAATGAGTGGAAAGCATTTGAGGATCTTCACTTTTATTTCTTTGAGTATAGCCACTTTGATAGAAATATATACATTTCTTAGAATTCCTAAGAATTCAGTTGAATGCAAACAAATTGATACTTAAAGTACCATTTTATTATTGAGGAGTGGACTCCACCTAAGGAGGAGTATTGAAAAGTATTTATATGTATATACGTACTACCTCTACTATTGCCACAAGGTTTTGGTATGAATGGTTAGGTAAGGAAACTTAATATGATATATGAGCCAACCGATCACGAGTTCGAATCTCTGGATAAATGACTCGACTGAAAAATGTGTATGTAGCCAAAGTGCACTGACCGTATTTTACATGAGGGAGAGTATTGAGATGTAGGCTCCGCGGAAGTATTGAAAAGTAGTTTTATTTCCTCTTAAAATAGGCTCCACGAGAATATTAAAAAGTATTTATGCTGCCTCTTATTAATGCCTAACGTATTTTAGGAATACTTAACTAATGAATTCTTTTCTCAAAAAAGAGAAAGAGGGTATATTTGTCCTTTTATAAATATCGAGGAGAGGTGTCTGGATCTATAAAATATTCTTGGTGCGTCGTAATCAAGGATCCTTATTTATAGTGCTTATTCGTACCCATTGTTCTTAGGCTGGCATTCATGCGGCAAGTTGACCACCCAAACCGCGTTATTAATTCTGAGTCACTACATATACACAGAAAGAGAATTGCATACCTTCCAAGTTCCAACAACGGCATGGCTACATCCTTACCATCTTTCTATGTTCTTAGCACACCTAGTTCCCTCCCTAAGGCTCGAAGATCTCTTCATGTGAAAGCTCATAGCTCCGGGGATAAAGGTGTGTTTGTGTGTGTGTGTGTGTGTGTGTGAGAGAGAGAGAGAGAGAGAGAGAGAGAGAGAGAGAGAGAGAGAGAGAGAGAGAGAGAGCTCTACCATGTCTAACAGAGCTCATTCTCTTTTTTCGTTCTATTTTTATTTTATTTTGATGTTTGGCTGCAAATTTTGATGTTCATCGTAGAACTGCGTATAATTTTATTTTATACTGGGTTTTGTAGGGAAATCAGTTAATATTGTGGATGCTAACATGAGTCTTCTCGGAGAAAGAATAGAAGAAGTGAGAATGCATGAAAGGCTGAAGAGCTACTGCAGAGGTGGTGAGGGGTGGAATTACACATCTGGGTGGGATTACACATCTGGGTATGATTCCAAGCTCAAGAATGAGAAGAAATTATCGGATACATTAGAGGTTGCAGGGTTGATAGCTGGGACCTTTGGATTCACTTTTCTTAGTGGCACCCTGTGCCTATGCCTTCTTTCCATTTTAGTTCATTTGGGCCAATAGACTGGTGGAATTTGAAGAATTGTATGAAGTCAGGATGGATGACAGAATAACGATATAAATTAATTTTTTATTTTTTATTTATTGTTTCTGGATCCATCGGTTGATTTTGGCTCCATGTGTCGAGGGACAAGTTGATTTCTACTTGGTCATGAGATTTGGATGGTGTTTTTTTGGTAGAAAGATTTGGATGGTGGAGAAGACTTTAGTGTGCCATTACACAAATGAATAAATCCGTTCATTCTTTTAATTTTTTATTGATATTTTTTTCCTGTAATCCTTGAGCTGATTTCAATATATTTACGTAGAAAGATGAGTTGGATAAAAGAAATAAATCTTTACTGCATGTGCCTTTGTTGCCTTTAAATCTTGAAATGCTAGATGAAATTGGTTTGCAATTATTAGTCATTCTATTGAAATGAAAGAGATGATTGTTTGTTGTTAATTAATTTTTATCCCGCGCTAGGATTTGACATTTAACCATATTTGTTGATGCCCTTTATTTATTTATTTGCAAGATAAGCATGAAACTATTATTAAATGGAAAAAAATCCCAATGATACAACTAGGGATGTAAATGGGTTGGTTCCGGTCTGGTCCATGTGGACCCGGAACTTGAACCGTTAATGAGAAGATGGAATCGGTTCCGGTAACTGGTTCTGTATATAGGATAAGTCCGGTTCCGAATGTGGACAGAGAATGATTTGAAAAAAAGAAAAACCCTAACTTTTAGGAGAAATTGTCAAAAATTGAAATAATATATCGTATCTTGTGTCCACCCAGGAATCAAGGTGGAACCAGACCCGGACCTATTTAGGTCACAGGTCCATAAGGATCCAAGCCAGAGCTGTTACTTATCAGGACCTAAATAAGGACCCAAACTCGTTTATTAACGGGTCGGAACCTCTGGGTAATTAGAGAATCGATGGCCCATTTACATTCCTATATTTCATGTGGGCCCCAACTCAAAGCCACTTGATTTTAGTAGTTTTTACAAAAAAAAAAAGAAAATAAATAAAAATTATTGTAATGTTGTCTTTGCATTCATACAAAAAACATCAACATATTTGGAAAAGTTAAACATTATACTTCAAGTGTTTATAAAAAAAATCACATTAAAATTTTTTTTCTTTGACTTTTTATTACTTATTATTCACATATTTTCCCCGGTAGTATGACTGGTCTGTGTGTGAATGAAGGGTCCATATCAGTGGAATGACTGGTCTGTTTGTGATATGCGAGAATCATTTTATATATATATATATATATATATATATTTTTTTTTTTTTTTTTTTTTTTTTGATAACGTAGGGTTCCTATCCCTTTGGGCCAGAATAATTCCTACGGATCAATAAGAGAAAGCCAGGTAAAATTCCCCTGTGCCCGGTTGTAGTGCAGTTTCGAACCCACAACCTCAGTATGCGAGAATCATTATATCAATTACCTACCTCTCAACAGCCTAATGTCGTGGAAAGAAGAAATCCATGGTAGAAATAGGATGCCTGTTTTCTCCCTACTGTTTCTTTCATCTGTAAAAGGACATGAATGAACGTGGGTGGCCCACTATCACAAAACGGATCACCCTCCATCCAATTATCCAAGATCCTCGCCTCCCCAGACTCCACCTTGGGCTGTCAATCGTCGAACCCGCTGAACATAACCACCCATTCCTAGTCCTCAAAATCCACTTCCCCGCGCGCTGAATTATCCACTTATACCAACCCTGCCTCATATAGTTACCCTCTTCCATTCATAGACCAATGAATCAAGCCGATCCGTAATCCCAACCAACCCATAATGAACCTTAAACAACTGTTGAACATCATTACGGTTCCACTTTACCTACCTATGTATTACTTTACAAAGATTTCCATGTTGCATTGGGGTTTACTACATGCCTATTTTGAATGTTGGCTTGTATCATTTTACAAACAGTTCATCTGCAATTTTTTTTTAATATCAGGCATGCTTAGATGTTCTATTTGCCTGTTGTTGACTACGAAGACATATTTTCATACTAGGGTTGAAAATGTGTTATCTTTTGTGGGCTTTTTGATGGGAAGGATTATTGGAGGTGGAGGACGACAAAGGTGCCAGCAACAGTGATGGCAAGGTCATAGCCAGCAATCTCAATGAGGGTGGAGGGGAAGCTGAGGAAGATGTTAGAATGGAT
Source organism: Umbellularia californica (assembly GCA_028538565.1). Taxonomy (NCBI): domain Eukaryota; kingdom Viridiplantae; phylum Streptophyta; class Magnoliopsida; order Laurales; family Lauraceae; genus Umbellularia; species Umbellularia californica. Next base: position 43,034,875 of record JAPQWN010000011.1, on the reverse strand, counting down.
GTCGCAAGCAGTGAGGTGGGATTTGAGCGTTTTGGGGGAGGGGTTGGTGGAGAGGGGCACATCGGCCAATGAGATGTGGGTGTTGGAAGTAGGTGGGCCTTGTGGATAGATTTTCAAAACTTTTGACCCACTTGACTCAGGGATCAAATACCCATAAGGCCAAAAACCCAATCTAGAATGCATAAACCCTCAATCTCGAGATCATGTACAGTAAAGAAAACTATCTAAAAGATAGAAACAAGCACCTAACAAGCATCCATAAAAATCTACAACATGCAACGAAGTAGATTATACCTTTGGAGCTCGGTTGTGCTCTAATGGAGAATTTGCGTCTTTATTTGATGATGAAACTCTTTCACTTATCAAATAGGAATCTCCAAGATCTTTTGATCTTCCACGCTATGACCCGTATCAGATTCTCTTTTCTCAAGAAGATGGGTGGGATCTCCAAGAAAAAACTCTCAAGGAAACTAGAAGTGAACTAGAAGAGGGAAGAGAGAAGACAAAACATGTGCAACTCTTGCACAAAAGGCATAGGCGTGAATCCCTAGGTGGGATTTTGCATGAGACGTCCAAGACCTCTTATGTCCTCTATTTATTGCTAAAAGCAAGCTTCTCTTCTTTGTTATCTAATTGAAATAGAAGTCTTACTTCTCTAACAATTAGTAACTCTCTTCTTTCTAAAATAGAAGTCTCACCTCCATTATAATTAGTAACTTACTATTATCACTATTAGAAGTCTCACTTCTAATAGAAATAGTAACTTTCTATTTCCTTTTAGAGTTCTAGTATAATTAGTATCTTTCTAATAACTTGGGCTAGCGTGGGGACCACTAGGGATTCCTTAGAAAGCTGGCTCCAACTGGGACACCGCGACCCCACATCTCATGTGCAATCCGGGCCGACAGTTAATTGCAAATAACACCATTATATAAATGCAATTGCACTCCAGTCTTAGGAATAAATTACATAGAAGACCCTAAACTTCCCTATTACCACAAGTAGGCCCCTCTATCAATATCCATAGATCAATTGGAATATATCTGTATCTTCCAATCCAAGTTCCATATCTTATTATCCTTGAGCCCCAATTAATCACAGTGATCATCAGTACCATCCAATTAACTCTTAATGGAGATGGGTGCACACTTACTGATGACAAATCCATTAATTGGCACAAGGGGATAATAGAAATAGATTTCATCTTGATCATTCAATGTTCCCACAGTCCTACTACCACATACCCAAGACACCGATGTGTTGACCTACAGTTGGCCTTACTCATTGGTGGCTCAAAGCAAATGAATAGATAGAAACTTGAGTTCATCAATGTCTCAAGATTGAGAGCCTATTGCTAGGGAATTATGAGAGCAGACTTTATTATTGAAACGGAATTCCATAAGGTGCTTCTCATGGTCTTTCAATACATCTAATGTACCAGCACCATGATCCTGAATCTTCCATTCTGATGATCGAGACAAATCACACTATCTTATAGTGATCAAAGTGCTGCAACCTTATCAGATGAGATGCCTAGTCTCATCAGTGGTTGTGAAGATATTTTAAGTATAAGATTTGTGACATATATCTCCCGCGTGTGGATCTCATCGATACACATATATCACATCTAATATACTAATGGGACCCGGTTTAACTCATGAACCGTTATGTCATATGTATTGGTCATGTGCATAAAGTAATAAAATAACATTGATCTCATGAAAGTAAAGCATGATTTTATTGATAAATAAAGAAATTAATCAATTTATCACATCAACTGATGGATTGAGTCCATACAATCTAACAATCTCCCACTTGGGCTCAATGGCAGTCAAGGTTGCATCTTATGCACATCTCATCTACTATCTGCTCAAAGACTTTGGTAGTCAAAGGCTTAGTAAAAGGATCTCTCAGATTGTCTGCAGAGTCTATCTAGGTGATAGTAGTATCACCTCTCTGTACAATCTCTCTAACCATGTGTTACTACCTCTGTACATGCTTTTGGCTCCTGGGTTCCTTGGACTTATCGACTGCCCTGCTGTTATCACAGTAAACTGTGAGCGGTTGTCGTGCCAAAGGTACCACCCTAAGTTTCAAAAGGAATCTTTTGAGCCAATTTGTTTCTTTAGCTGCTTCTCAAGCAACTACAACATAAACACATACCTAGAAGTTGATTTCCTGGAATCCTTATCTGACATGAAGTCAAAATCTGTATATCTGACTGGAATCAGCTCATCACTGCTATAAATCAACATGTAATCTCTAGTCCTTCTCAAGTATTTGAGAATACACTTTACAGCAGTCCAATGTTCAGGTCCTGGATGAGACTGATATTTGCTGACTAGGCCCATTGCGCGATAGATATCCGGTCTAGTACAAAGCATAGCCAACCGTACCAGTACCGTATCTATATAAGCATATTAGGATAATCCTATCATCCTAATTTTCCGGTCTCAATGGAGTTTGATCCCTAGGATGTAGCCAGCTTCTCCCAAGTCCTTCATATCAAAAGTCTTGGCCAACCAAACTTTTACTATTGATAACATCCCTATATCACTTTCTAAGAGAAGGATGTCGTTGACCAGAAAAATTACCCTGCCTCCTTCACTTTTCATGTACACACATGACTCATCCGTATTTTGACAAAAATCAAATGACTTGATTGCCTGGTCAAAACGGATGTTCTAGGTTCGGGATGCCTGTTTCAGTCCATAAATGGACTTCTGCATTTTGTAAACTCTTTGCTCTTGGTTGTTTAACTATAAAACCGTCTGGCTGCATCTCATAGATGTCTTCGTCAAGATGGCCATTTGAAAAACACCATCTTGACATCCATTTGGAAAATCTTGTAATCGAGATGAGCCGCAATAGATAAGAGTATCCGGATGGATTTGAGCATGGCTACCGGCGAGAAGGTTTCCTCATAATCGATATCTTCTTTCTGAGTATATCCTTTTGCAACAAACCTGGCCTTAAAGGTCTCAACTCTTCCAACTGGTCATCTCTTTCTTTTATAGACTCACTTGCACCCAATACGTTAATATTGGCAGGCAAGTCCACAAGTGTCTAGACCTGATTGGAGTACACAAACTCCAACTCAGCTTTCATAGCATCTAACCAACGTCCCGAAACTGTGTCATAGTTTGCTTCATCATAGTTACAGGAATTTTGTTCCGGTTCTTCCGAGATTGTCTTGTAAGACTCTCCGAAAAACCGAGAACCTGTCAGGGGTCCCGACAATGCTCCCACTACGACAAGACACTGGTGTAATTACTGGGTTAGGTATGGGTGAATTTTCTTCAAGTTCGGTCATATTTGGATTTGGAATTGATCTCTCTTTGAATTTCTTCCAAGATAACCTTTTCTAAAGATTTCCGGTCAATCATATAATCTTCCTCCAGAAAAACCGCATTGGTGCTGATAAGCACTTTCTACTCTCTCTGGGATTATAGAATAACCAACCTTTAGTTACTTTGGGATATTCTATAAAGTGTATACTTCCGACTTCGATTCCAATTTATCCGTCTTAACCTTTAGCACGAGTGCCGGACAACCCTTAAGTTGTAGACTAGGCTTTCGCTCGGACTACAATTCCCAGGGAGTTTTAGGTACAAACTTAAATGGAACGAAGTTTAGTATATACTTTGCAGTTTCCAAAACATATCCCTATAGGTAACCTTGAGAAAATCAACATAGTCCTGATTATTTCTAAAAAAGTCTAGTTCATTCTTTCTGTTACTCCATTTTGTTGAGGCATACCAGGAGCAGACAACTGGGACAGAATCCCATTATCTGATAAGTATCCCATAAAATCAACAGAGAGATATTCCCCTCTTCGATCTGATCGAAGAGTCTTGATACTTTTACCTAAATGCTTTTCCGCTTCTGCTCGAAACTCTGAGAACTTTTCAAAAGTCTCAAACTTGCGGTGCATAAGGTATATGTATTCATGTCTTGAGTCATCATCGGTGAAAGTGATGAAGTACTCGTATCATTCTCTCGCTCTTATATTTATGGGTCTATACATATCAGCATACACTAATTCTAATAAATCTTTGGCCCTTCTGCCCTTAGATGAAAATGGTCATTTTGGTCATTTTACCTTCCAGACAGGACTCGCTGACAGGCATTGGTTCTACCACCAATGAAGGTAAGATACCATCTTTCACTAGCCTCTCAATCCTGTTTAAGTTTATATGACCTAGCCTCAAATGCCAAAGTTTTGTTGGATTTAGATGAAGGTGACTTTCTTTTTAATGATGGTCTATAAATTGTTTCAGTATCATGTATCTCATACATTGTGGGAGTTAACAAATAAAGCCCATTGGTTACCTTGCCAGAACATATGAAAATACCATTCCTCTTTATGACAATTTCAGTACCAAAAGTAATAGAATAACTTTTATTCATCATACTAAAAACTGAAATTAAATTCCGCCTTAAAGATGGTACATAAAATGTATCTGACAAAACCAATTTATTATTTGAGAAACATAAAGTAATAACTCCCACTGAAACAGCCTCTGCCTTAGCGTAAGATCCTAGGTTGACAATTATTTCTCCATCACTTTAGCCTTCTGGTTTCCCAGAGCCCCTGCAACGTATTACATATGTGATTAGTTGCCCCGGAGTCCATACACCAATATTCTGAAGTACCAGTTGCAAAACTTACTTCAGAAATAAGTGACTCAATCATACCTGAGGTCTTCTTCTGAGACAGATATTCTGGGCAATTCGTTTTCCAATGTCCTGTTTTACCACAGTGGAAACACTTTCCATTTACTCTCGTACCCTTAACCTTGGCCATACCACAAGTAGAATCATTCTCCACCTTAGGACCCTTGATGACTGATTTCTTCTTGCTATCTCGGTCTTTGCCTTTCGGCTTGGTCCTAACAAATGACTTTTCTATCATGAAGGGATTTTACTCTTTCTTCATGATTTCTTTAGTCGCTACCAGCTGGCGAGACAACTCAGCTATGGTCATTTCCAATTTATTATAATTGATCTCGAAATGATTGAAAGAATCCGGTAGTGACTGAAGGATCATGTCGATCTGCGATTCTGTATCAATCTTAACACCCAGTACATCTAACTCATTCAGTACGAAACTCATTTTCAACAAATGTTCTTGTACTGGGGTGCCCTCAGCCATCTTAGTGTTTATCAGCACCTTAAAAACAGCTTGCCTAGCAGGTCTAACCTGGTCCGCAAACATCTCCTTTAAGTTCGATAGAATATCGTATGTTGACTTATAGGATTGATGTTGGTGCTGTAAAACACTAGATATGGATGCATGTATAAAACTTCTGGCCATCTCATTGTCTTTGGTCCACTTGGTGTAAGCGTCCTTTTCATACTAAGGTGAATAAGGCCCAGGCTCAGGAAGGGAGGGTATGGTAAGGACATATCTGCATCCTGAAGCTGTCAGGACAATATCCAGGGCTCTTTTCCAGTCTATAAAGTTGGATTCCATCAACTTATTCCGGTTGAGGATGGTCACAAGTGGATTGAAAGTATTCGAATTCATGCTAGAAAAACTGTAGCACATAACCATACATTCAATTAATGAATTTAAATGACATTGGGTTTAGTATTCTACCAAATTTATGTGGGAGTCCTCATAACCACTAAATTCAGAATACATCGGAATCCCAATCCTCCAGGGTATGCCTTCTTGGGGAGTGCGAATACCACCTAGACTGGTGCGGATCAAAGTTGGTCAAAATCGGGATTAAGACTAACTATCCATGATCCCCTTCATTCATTACTATCTAGGTATCTCATACCAAATAATGTATGACTCCCGATTGACTTCGGTTTCTAAAATACATGAAGTAAATCCTTGGGGATACTACATCATTATTTTAGTTAAGTGTGACCCACCAACTAGCATTGCATGACAACCGTTGCGGGTAGCTCCTCCTTGGGGAGTGGGTCCCCGCCCCGTCTCATCAATACTATCCATAGGAGATCCATATCTAATAACCAGATAAATACAAGCCCTCCGTGGGGAACGGCCATTCTCAAAATGGCGCGAGGCTAATACTTTCCTTACAATGGACCTATGGTGGAAAACCATGGGGATTTCTAAAAATAAATGCCCCGCTCCCACTTAATATTTTAGAATTGAGGATTTCCTTATAGGTATATGGGCCCATCAAATATACTTATCAAATCATCTTATGATATGACTAATGATTGGTTCCAAGTCAAGTTATTTTAAGGAAAGTCCAGTTTCTAAAATTAGTGTTACCAATGGATCCATCTCATGGGCCCACCAACTCTAATTAGAACTTTTTCCAAAAAAATAATTTGATTTGACCAATTTTGGAATTTGCTATGTTTGGATCAGATTTGGAAACTTTCTAAAACAGGCATTCATCCATAAATAGAAAGTGCTATAATATGTTTGGATCAGATGCGGAATAGACTTCTTGGACTTCTAGACTTTCCAAAACTTTGGGATTCCTCAAACTCTTTGGGTATCTCAAAAACACCTTTTGGTAATCTTCAAACTCTTTGATTAGGAGTCCACTTTCACTTTCCTTCTTCGTCTCGGACATCTCCAGAATTTACAAATTTGAAAAATTACATAAATTCCTATATCTCTACAATGAGACTTACATGGTAATCTAAACATGGAAATAAAAGGGCTATAGGGAAATACATCATGCCTTGCCCTTTTACGGGAAACCAAGGAAACCATGATGCCCTTTACACTTAGCCACAAATAAGCCATTCAACCATAAAAGAAAGTAAATGTCATGTGGGCCATATGGAGAGGACATGATCACCTGCAAGTTAGTATCTCATACAACAAAGCATCTCACAAAACCAGGTTGCCAAACCAAAATGGAAAAACAAGATGCCAAAAGTTTGCCGGTACTATACAAGATGCCCTACGCAGAGGGGGTCTAGGGGGTAGCGCCCCCGGCGGGGTCCAAGGGGCAGCGCCCCTAGTGGGGATGAAGTTGCCCAGTCAGCTCGCGGGGGTCCAGGGGGCAGCGACGCCGGCGGGGGGTTCGGGGGCAGCGCCCCCAATCCAAACAATCCAGATCAAAGAACAAAGTGATTCTGCCTGGGTTCGGCTAGCCAAACTTGTCCCTGCGGTTACCCGATCAGACCTCTACAGCTAGCCATATTGGTCTGTGCGGTTAGCCCACCAGACGAACCCAAAAATCTGGGTTTTTCAGATTCGACTTCTGCTGTTCCCTAATCACTTCTAATGATCTCAGCAGGCTTCTAATGGCATCTTACCATTCTTCCATCATGATTAAAACCTTTTGTGACATTTCAAACATCGATCTCCTACAAAAGTAAGCAAACCCAATAAACACTGATCCTTACATAGCCCTTGCTCTATCCTCTTCGCATCTCATGCAAAGATTATAACAAGATTACTGATCTAACATGATTAGAGATGAGGTATGACTCTGATACCAATTGTTGGAAGTAGGTGGGCCTCATGGATAGATTTTCAAAACTTTTGACCCACTTGACTCAGGGATCAAATACCCATAAGGCCAAAAACCCAATCTAGAATGCATAAACCCTCAATCTCGAGATCATGTACAGTAAAGAAAACTATCTAAAAGATAGAAACAAGCACCTAACAAGCATCCATAAAAATCTACAACATGCAACGAAGTAGATTATACCTTTGGAGCTCGGTTGTGCTCTAATGGAGAATTTGCGTCTTTATTTGATGATGAAACTCTTTCACTTATCAAATAGGAATCTCCAAGACCTTTTGATCTTCCACGTTATGACCCGTATCAGATTCTCTTTTCTCAAGAAGATGGGTGGGATCTCCAAGAAAAAACTCTCAAGGAAACTAGAAGTGAACTAGAAGAGGGAAGAGAGAAGACAAAACATGTGCAACTCTTGCACAAAAGGCATAGGCGTGAATCCCTAGGTGGGATTTTGCATGAGACGTCCAAGACCTCTTATGTCCTCTATTTATTGCTAAAAGCAAGCTTCTCTTCTTTGTTATCTAATTGAAATAGAAGTCTTACTTCTCTAACAATTAGTAACCCTCTTCTTTCTAAAATAGAAGTCTCACCTCCATTATAATTAGTAACTTACTATTACCACTATTAGAAGTCTCACTTCTAATAGAAATAGTAACTTTCTATTTCCTTTTAGAGTTCTAGTATAATTAGTATCTTTCTAATAACTTGGGCTAGCGTGGGGACCACTAGGGATTCCTTAGAAAGCTGGCTCCAACTGGGACACCGCGACCCCACATCTCATGTGCAATCCGGGCCGACAGTTAATTGCAAATAACACCATTATATAAATGCAATTGCACTCCAGTCTTAGGAATAAATTACATAGAAGACCCTAAACTTCCCTATTACCACAAGTAGGCCCCTCTATCAATATCCATAGATCAATTGGAATATATCTGTATCTTCCAATCCAAGTTCCATATCTTATTATCCTTGAGCCCCAATTAATCACAGTGATCATCAGTACCATCCAATTAACTCTTAATGGAGATGGGTGCGCACTTACTAATGACAAATCCATTAATTGGCACAAGGGGATAATAGAAATAGATTTCATCTTAATCATTCAATGTTCCCACAATCCCACTACCACATACCCAAGACACCGATGTGTTGACCTACAATTGGCCTCACTCATTGGTGGCTCAAAGCAAATGAATAGATAGAAACTTGAGTTCATCAATGTCTCAAGATTGAGAGCCTATTGCTAGGGAATTATGAGAGCAGACTTTATTATTGAGACGGAATTCCATAAGGTGCTTCTCATGGTCTTTCAATACATCCAATGTACCAGCACCATGATCCTGAATCTTCCATTCTGATGATCGAGACAAATCACACTATCTTATAGTGATCAAAGTGCTGCAACCTTATCAGATGAGATGCCCAGTCTCATCAGTGGTTGTGAAGATATTTTAAGTATAAGATTTGTGACATATATCTCCCGTGTGTGGATCTCATCCATACACATATATCACATCTAATATACTAATGGGACCCGGTTTAACTCATGAACCGTTATGTCATATGTATTGGTCATGTGCATAAAGTAATAAAATAACATTGATCTCATGAAAGTAAAGCATGATTTTATTGATAAATAAAGAAATTAATCAATTTATCACATCAACTGATGGATTGAGTCTATACAATCTAACAATGGGGAGATAGAAAGGGAGACGAGTGACGAAAGTCTGGAGAGGTGGCTGATTTGTAAGGCAGAGAGGAAAGAAAGAGAGAAGTGAAAAAGCCCATTTTAACGGCGAAGTGGGCCTGGAGTTGTGAATCTCTTCATAAGTACTTCCAATTTTTAAAATTGAAACCAATGTCTCGAAGAAGATTTAGAAAGATTTTACAATTCAGGAAGGAGGAGTCAGACGTCCAACAATTCAAAGCAACGAGCTTGAATATGTAAAGGAATCAAATTAAACAAAAATACAAGCACCTGAAGATACAACCGATTCTTTTTAGTACCCGCAATCTAGACTAGCATATGGTTCTAGATAATCCCAAGGTACAAGCACTGCTTGGAATGGATTACAAAAATCCTCCATCCTTCATACACAGCACGCTGGCCCTAGATTTCGATCCAACATTAGGTAAATGGGTTGGGTCCAGATCTTTCCTGTTTTCTTAACGTTGAATCCTGATCCAACACAATGGACGTTTCCTTTTTTATATCTTCAAAGGCAACTTAAGTGAGCATTTTCTTGCCACACAAACCACTCAATTAATATAATCACCCATCCTCTCATATTAAATGGTGAATCTAACTACTACATTGCTATAGCCGCGCGCAACCATTCGAGGCCCCAGTAGAATTCTGCCATTAGAACCATCATTGTCAAATCCCTCGGATTTGAGGTTAAACCGCATCTCAGGGTGTGAAATTAGGTCAATTTAAAACTTTTCCAAACAATTATAAGAACGTGATATCCCAATGTGGATCAAAGTCCGCAGTGAGCTTAAGTATCATTCTTCAAATATAAACATTTACATTTGCTTCGGAAGCTGCATAAGGTAACAGATGATCACAGCTAATATGGACATTTAGGGGGTGTTTGGGTACAAGCAAAATAAAATATATGTAGATTTAAAGATTGACAGAATCTTTTTGCATATATTACAATATTGGTATATTATAATACTTTGTTACTTTTGTTGTTTGGTAGTTTTTGCAGATTTTAATATATTGTTACTTTTAGTGTTTGAGAATTGCAGGATCTTTCAAGATATTATAAGTTTATGTGTTTGGCTATTCACAAATATTTAAAAAAATAATAAAAATAAAATGAAGCAATAATTTGAAATGAAAGGTTATTAATATGATTTGGTTTGCTCAGTATAAAATAACCAATACTTTCAAGATTCTTAATATGATGGCAACCATCTTCCCACATTGAATCTACAATTTTTCTTCATATTTCATTTCCCATCAGTCATCGTTGTTCGGTACTCTGATAATCAGCTTCTAAACTAAAATCATCATCATCTTGAACAACTTCATTCGCAAGTTGAGGGTCATATTTCTTATATATCCAATCTTTACCACCTGTTTTGGTTCGAATTAAAATATGTAAAGCGCAACATGCAATGACAACTTTTGTCGTATTGTCATAAGAGTGATGTGATGCATTCTTCTAAATTGGAAAACAGTTTTTAATTACACAAAAAATCCTCTCAACTGCACTTTGTAATAATGAATGCCAAAGGTTAAAAAGTTCTTTAGCATTGAGAGGGCCTTTATTTTCACATGCAAATTCTCTCAGGTGATATCGTACTCCTCAAAATAGTGCAATGTGACTTGGAGTATTTGCATACCATGCAACGACCAGATAAAATTCTTCTCTATATCTTTCATCAAAAATTATATTTTCATCATCTCCTTGTAAGATGAACAAGATCACCATTTCTCTAAATCATTCCAAACGATCTTACCACTACTGTCATTGCAAGGGTACTCATCGAAAATCGGATCTTCATAGGCTAAAAGCAGCTTCACTAATAATGGAACTCATGCAAACAACTTCCTGAAAGGACTTCCTCTTTGAGGAAGCTCATCTGAAAACACTAAAGTGTTCCATTCATGTTGTGAGCTGCACTAATCTTTCTATGGGTTATATTTCTTACCTATTTCTCCAAACTTTCCATTCTATTTTTTTGTCTACTGATATCACTGTCGCATTGGGCAACTTGTTGGTGCCTCGGCGTGCCACTCCGCAACATCTTCGGTGGGTGGGTGGGTGTGTGCGGGGGGGCGGGGGGGGGGGGGCGGGAATTTCAGTTGACACTCCATTGGCAAGATCTTTCATTTTAGTAGCCCCTAATGCAGTTGAAAATCTCTGGCTTGACCCAAATAACAAGCAGGGATCTAGGGTTTTCACTACCTTGTATCTCTCGACTGAACCACAACTATTGATATATTAGAGACAATTAAGTCAAAAGAATGAAAAAAAAAAATGTGAAACTGAGGTTGCATCAAATGCTCGAAATGGACACATCCACATCCTTTGTGTTTTTCTTACAAAGCAACAGTAAATGAGAGAGTAAACGCAATGCTAGTTATGGGTTTTCAGCCCTTTAATTTCTTATCAAATTCTTCATTAGAAACAACTATCTCAATCATCTAAACCAACTTTATATGTTTTAATCTTGCCCCTTGATACATTGCAATTCACCCTTCCATTGAAGAACTCCATTGACCTCACTCCAACAACCCAACAATCCAAACCACCGAACCCAACTCGATTCCCATGCAATCATTCCATCAGGGATCGGCGACGAGCTAAAACATCCAAACAAGTTCATCTCTTGTCAAGCAATCCTAGTTTTTAATCCCACAGATAACCCTGCAGAAGCCAGGTTCTAGCTAGATAGCCTCATCAACCTCTCTTTGATATCATTAGATGTGAAACAATTCCTGCCCCATCACGTATACTATATAGGTTCTATATTTTTATAAATTATTTCAGTAAAACTTGCAGCATTCTTATTCATAGATGGTATGTCTTATTCAGTTCTAACATACAACGAGTTTGTTCAAACATATCATGTTGACTGATTCACACGTGGAAGATAAAAGAAAGAAAAATGAGAAGAAAAAAAAGGAGCTCATACCTGATAAAAGGAGAGAGAAACCTTGGAGAGAGAGGGCTTCTATGGGAATAAAGGAGAAATGGCATCTTCATAGAAGCATATAAAGAAGTTGCTTTTGCCCAGGAAAGCCAAAGGATATACCCTCTCCTGTTTTGTGATATCTAAAGCCAAAAGGAAGATCTTCCCTCCCGTATTTTGATGTATTATTTCATCACACAACCTACAATATTCACCCCTCCCATAAAGAAAGCAATATCCAACTTTTCTAAAGATAACCTAATATTGTAACTTATAATATTCTCTTTCCAAACAGTACAAAATAAAAATGGAATGTTATTATCTACCATATCAAAATATAATTTTAAATCTTTAGTAATATACTGTTTCCAAACATAAATAAAAACAAAGCATAGTTCTTCATCGTTAAAGTTATAATTTATGTTAGGGGTGGGCTAGGCCAGGCCGGGCTAAGGCATATCCAGGCTTGGACCAACTTTAGAAACACCAGCCCAGGCCTGACATGGGCCGTAAAAGTTAGGCCCGAGCCTACCCATTTAATCAACCGGGTTGGGCCAGACTAAGCTTTTTATCAATTTTATGGGAATTTAAGCAATTGTTTGGACTAATTAAATTAAATTACATGCATTCCTTATACGGGATGGCCCGTCCTTCGGGCTTTGTATCACTTAATCCAAGCCCGAACCAATTATTAAATGGGCCTTAATTACATATTAGAGCCTGGCCCAAAGCGGGTTGGCCTCAAATTGGTCTCGGGTTAGCCCAGCCCATGAGCACCCCTAGTTGATGTAGAGTCTATAAAAGTATTTTAAGTAGTACATAGTCTTCTAAAAACATATTTCAACAAAAGATAAACTAAAGGAGTACATTCTAGATGCCATTGTGTAGTCTCTCCTGTGCATGGTCCGGCCGACTCAAACAATGTTGTCTGCACACCACTTGTGAAACTCATACGGCTAATCCTCTTGAATCACCTTAGTCTCTATCTTTGGTTAGGTTGGTTCAATACCTACGCACCAAGTGTAGAAAATCGAACTACAGTAGCTTGCAAGTAAGCAAATATAAATAATAGGATATGATGCATCAAATAAGAATAATGATAATGTGATCATAAAGAATAGCAAGAAACTGTTAACTAGGAAATATTGTATGAGTAGATACAACTAATAGAACCAGATAAAGACAAGAAGCTAAACATCAGCATCCTAGCAAATAAGAAAACCACATGAGCTAATTCAACATGGGATATTATTGCTATCTCCCACACTAGAATCGAGTAATTGTAGAAAAAATGCACGGGGTGATAGCCCTGCCAAAGATATTGCACAAGTAAGGTCAATAAAAAATGTAGGGTAATCAAGCATTAAAACCCTTCATGGTACCCAATGGTGTACGTACATCCACTATCAGAAGTCAATTTACATATTACAAAGTAAATGTCCTTCCACAAAGGTGCCCCAGTTGTATTAGATGTTAATAGCTGAGTGGTGCCTTACTCCAGTATAAAAAATAGACAAGGTGTTAAGCTAAGCTTCTCTTGCGTGAACAAGGATTGTCAAATGAGGAACTAGTCTCAAATCTATCAAAGTCCATCACCAAAGTCAAAACCATGAATAGTCCTCCCAAATGTTTTACATTCAAAGACACCTACCCTCAAACTATTTGAATGACCCCGTCCCAAAAGGATAAAATGAACTAAACGGAACAAAACAAATAAATGATGCACATAGGGGGTTAAGACCCCGACCCAAGTTATCATAATTAGTGCTAATTAAGATGCGTGTTAACTCTCTAAGTGGGATTAGAAGATTTGATTTAGGTTGGGGATTAGAATAGCTTTTATATAGCATTGGGGAGTTTTGAGAGCCTCTTCGACTTAGTTGGACTCTTTGAGGGTCTTTTGGTTATTTCGTGTAAGCATGGGGGGTTATCCACGATTTTGAGAAAAATTTGTATCTTAACTCCTATGGATAGATCTCGTTGGCCTTACAACTTTCGTATTCGCTCCGTCCATGTTTGAGACCTCGAAACCCAATTTTTCCAACTTCAGGGGCAAAACAGTCTTTTTACACAAAATCTAGGCACAATTCTTAATGTCTCCAAACCCCACAAAATATATACTTTTCAAAAAGTAGATTTTATGAGAAAAGTTTTTCTCTTCTTCGTTGAACTCGTCCGAGACCCGGAAACCCATGTTTTAAGCCCGATAAGTTTAGTTAGTAGAGGGACCCACGCCCAATATCCATATAAGGTGAGCTCCCTTTCTATTCTTCTTCTCATGTTGGTTATAGGAGAGTGAAGTTGCAGCTAAGAGTTAGTGCGCTTTTCCCCTTTTTCCTTCTTCTCCTTGCTTCTCTCCTCCAATCAGCCTCCAAATCATACAAATGGTGAGGGTGATCTCACCTTCTTCGTCCCCACCTTAAAGCCCTCCATTGATGCATTTGGAAAGGAAATCCAGCTGGAGCAAACCCTCTTTGATCCATCTCTTTAGATTTTAAGATCCTTCATGTAAGTAGTCTCCTTCATCTCCTAGATTTGGTTTTTTCCTAACCCTATAGTCTTTTCCCCCAATTTTCTTGCAAGCCTTCCTCTTCTCCTTCATTGTCTTGCATTTTAGGGCTCTAAATGGATTTGTTTTGGGGGTTTCATGTAGCTTGTAGATTCAGTCTTGGGAGTGAGTTTGGAAGGTTTCATAATGAAATTGGAGACCAAGGCAAGTGAATGAACTCATTGATTTGCATGCTATCTATTTTGTGAGATTTTCTCAGTTTTATCACCATGTTTTCAACTGGCTTTTGTCAAATCCATATTTGATGAGTTCTTCTACTTAATTGATCTTTTTATTTAAGTATCAAATTATGTTGTAGTTAAGTATACTTTTTGTTATAAATGGGTTGTATGTATGGTTGGTTGGTGAGTAATTTATATTGAGATGGGTGGGTGAATTATGTGATAAAATGGGTGTGATTCATGGAGGATGAGATGTGGCTTTTGGAAGGCAAGTGAGGCCTATTTTTATCCAGGGGAAATATGGTTGGAAGGAGCAAAGAGTTGAGAAAGCAAGGGACTTGAAAATGGAGCAAATACCCAGAAATTGGGTCGTTTGGCGAGCAGACGGAAGCTTTCCCTCTCGAGCGGGCTCTTGGGCCACTCGAGCGAGTGGGGCATCTGATGCCCATATCCATTCTGGCGAGCAGGCAGAAGCTTACTTCTAGATTGGACCCTTGTGCTGCTCGAGTGGGTAGGGCAATTGATGCCCAGACCTATTCTAGCGAGCAGGCAAAAGCTCTGCCGCTCGGGCAGACCCTTAAGGCTGCTCGATCGGGCGGAGCATCTTGTCCTTGGGTCATGTATGTGGCATGCGAATGGTTTTTAACATGAGAGAAGGACTATTTTGGGTTGCTAACCCCACATTTGGATCAAGGTTGGCGGTAGGGAGATAGAGTGGAAATGAACCTCACCCCTGAAGGCATGTTGAAATTCTTGGATTTAGTAATGTGTACGACATATTCGGAATGCCACTGATCTTCAAGAGTGCCAAGCCGCGATAAATTTGATATACGGGATCCTTGTACACATTATGCTAAATCTTGGAGTCTCAACACGTGTCCCGGGCATACATTTGGCAACGCCCACTTTTCTTTCTATTTTACTCAAATGACCTGGTTTCCCTCATTTTGAGCGTGTTTGTGGGTCTTGCATAGAAACAACTTCTAACATGTGTTTTGTGTGCTCTGTTAGCCTTGTGTACCAATGGGGACTATCTTAGTAATGTATATATCTGTGTGTGCTATGGACTTAGCTAGTTTGGTGTTCCCCATCTTATTAAGCTTTGCTTTCACCATACAACCTCTGAGTTGGCACCACTAAGCTTGGGCAACATTGTCAGCTTGATCCACTGACTTGGGGTCTTTATTTTCTCTTCACCAATTGCAGTTTGGGTTACCTACTGTGTTATATTATTTGGTTTTGCGGTCGGTACTTAGTTTGATAGCCAAATTTTGTGGCATTATTGTGTGCATCTAGTTGTTCTCATCACTTCGTGTGTCTGAGACTAATATCTTAGCGTGCCGTCATCACTCTAGTAATGGAGAATTTAGCTTTGTGTGGTTGCTACCTTGCTAGTTACCTGCTTCCTTGTACCTATGCATGTTTTGATAATTATCATATGTTTTAATAAGTATGCATCATATTTTATGGCACTTATTGTTTTAACCATATTTTAATGTTCCCAACTCAATTCACATCTATAATTATGTTTCATCTCATTAGCCATCGGCAACTTATAAGAGAATGGTGACCCGACAATGTCCTCTAGACATCGGGTCAGGTAATGAGCTACACAATATCTTTTGGGAGAGTGATACTTACATTTTGGGTTTTTGGATGTAATGGCCTTTATTTTGAGAAACGATATAATTAAACTTACTCTTTTTGAGTAAATAATTAACCTAACGCTTGGGAATGCTATATGATACATCGCTCGCTCTGACATCATGTTATTAATTGTGTTCATCGGTCTTCTTATCATGAAATGATTTTATGGATGAGACTTGCTACATGCTTTCGAAATTTGATCATGTTATGTTTGTGAGGTTTGTGTGTGTGATACCCTCACCATAAAAACTTGTGGAAAATCGCTTATGCGGGTGAATTCTTCCGCCTAGTTTTGCACAAGCAACACCACTGCGATCCCGGATTAGGAATGCCATTAGCACTAACTCGGTCTGGGGTTGCGACAGACTGGTATCAGAGCAAGACATGTTTTAGGCAAGTACTAGAAACTAGAAACCATAGGAAGTGGCGAGGATCCATTAAACTTTTCGTTGGTTAGAATCATGTTAGGCTGGGCATATAGTACCTATTTGATTATTATGCACTAACACCTTGTTTTGCATTGATATGCTTCCACGTAAGAAGCCTGTAACTCCCAGTCCCACAGCCAGCAATAGTGAACATACTGGGCCGTCTGAGGTAAACCCTCTAGATACGATCATACATAACCTGTTTTAGCAGATGATGCAGGCTATGATTGACCAGCAGCATCAAGCAAATGAAAATCAGGCCTGACTATAAGAATAGATGGCCAAGAAGGATGAAGACCATGCATGAGAGTTGGCACAAGTACAGAGGCAGTTGTTAAAAGTCTTAGTAAGAAAGCTTGAACCTGTACTAGCTCAATCACTAGGCACTCAGATTGTCATTAATAACAAAAAAGATGATCCCAATGAGTTGTTTGAGTATTTTCAAAAAAGGGGTCCAAAGGGATTCACTGGTCAAGATGATCCATTGGCTGCAGTTGATTGGCTAGAGCATAAAGGAAATATCTTCAAAGTATTCCGATGCACGGGATGACAAGAAGTAGCTCTTGCAACATCTATTTTTATAGTCTAACTGACATTTGGTGGAAGACAGGCATGGGAGAACTTAAAAAAACAGTTTAGTGACAAATATATTCCCGCACATAACAAGCGACAGAAGGCCATCGAATTCGAGCAGCTTAAGAAGGGAAATATGACATTCCTCGAGTGTTTAAGAAGTTGTCTAGATATGCTGCAGACTTGATCGATACAGAAGAGAAGAAGATAACCAAGTTTCTCGAAGGTCTACACCCAATTATAAAGGATGCTACCAGGGTTGTGCCACTCGGAACAGTAGAAATCTCAGCAGAATAAAAGGCAGAGGAAAGAAAAAAAAAATGCTCCTAGACAAATGGCTTGTATTCAATTTGGCAAGAATCAAGATAGTAGTCAATGTCACCGAATGAATGGAGCATGCTTCAAGTGTGGTTCGCACAATCATCTACTCAGGATTGTCCAGGGAATAATGAATAGGGTAACAGGCAGACCAGCAGCGATAACAGCGTGCTGCACCACCTTAGAACCCACTAGTTGTTCAGTGTTGAGTTCATGAATTTGCATATTTATGCATCATTTTATGAAGAATTAGGGGTTTAATTAGGTGAATTGCATTATTATTCATCCAATTCCATCATTTCATGCATTTTCACATAGAAACCTAATTTTTCATGTTTTTCATACATTTTCTCCATTAACTTAGAATGTTTTGCAATTTTTCTTCGAAGAGTCCCAGTTGGAGTAGAACTCTGTCTAGATGGGTCCTGCTTTAATATGGGCTTTTAAGTATTTGATGTATTGAATTAGAATATGCAGAAAATGAGAATTGAAGGCCTTTATCATGGGACCTACATTTGAGTACACATAGTCATCCTGGGCCCTGCATTGCTGAATTGAATCTTAAAAAGAAGTAAATTGAAGAATCCACCAAGTAGACCCCACACACACGAAAATCGATCAAGGTGGGGTCCACTCATCATGTCAGTTGAAAAATCCTAATTACAGTAGAAGACTTCTCAAAGGGCCCACTATTCAAGCAAATGAAATGTCCCACATGGCGGGGTCCGTAGTAGTTGTAGATTTGGAATTACTAATGAATAATTCAAAGAGTATAGTTTTGATTGGAATAAAAGAAGTAAAGTTTGAATCAACCACAACTAATCTTCTTTCAAAAATGAAAGTAGTGCAGAGATAGATTCCATCGCAAATAAAATTTCAAAATTTAATCCCGTTTTTCTCAGGAAAACTCATCTTAAAATGGTCATAACTTTCAATTTGACCGTCGGTGACATGAAAGCGCAGGTAACGCCAGTTGACGAAGTGGCGTTAAGCATCCCTAGCAGTACGAAAAGAGAGGTCGTGATGATATCATCTACGTCCGTACCGCTTCTCGTGGAGTAGATCCCGCATCCAACCAATCCTTTGACCAGGGAATGGGATAATTCCCATTACCGCTGGCAGGCCAGCTGGGCCGTGAGCACAGTGGGAACGGGCTTCCTAAAAAGCCAGCCCGGGCCAGGGTCAACATAGAATGAAGGGGACGGCCCTAATGTTGTGTTGGCAAAGCCAGACAAAAAACGTGAGTGCCTCGCGCGATACGGCTTTTTTGCCTACTCTTGCGGGGTTGCGGGCGGAGAAAAGCGGACGTGGGGACTCGGGTCGGGGCGCAGCGTAACTAAGAGAGCCATTCCATTTAGGGCGAGACAGAATGGGCGGGCACGAGCGGTCTGGTGTCCGAGCCGATTGGTCACTATTGTCGTAGCTAGCTAGCCTTTTGCAGCTTGCTTTCTTCCATTTCCTCTCCAACCTTACTCATTTAGGGCCTTCGCACCTCAACCTATTGGTAGAGCTAGACCTACCGTTTACCTATCCCTATCGGCTTTAGTAAACCCTACTCTGCTTTCAGTCAAGGCTTGACGCTTCCTCTCCTTATCGGTCGAGTGCTAAAGCCCTCTCCTTCCTGGCTTCCATTCCGCCAAACAACTTTCCTTCGCTTCCTCAACCTATCCAGCTAGCCGTCACTAGTAGTCTTTCCAAAGAGATATGTGTTGCGATTTACTTATTCACTAGGTGGGTCTTGAGATTTAGACGAAAGGGAGCACTATTGGAAAACTTATTCAAAGTAGATATTCGTGGACCCCAAGACTGTTCAAATCGGAGCTAAATTGACAAGTTATGGGCCTATATATTTTTATGCTCTTATTTAGGCAAGATTGCAATTAAATCAACACCGTTGATAATCCATGTCTACACATCCCTAGTGGGACCTCGTCTGAAGATTAGTCAAGCCATCCAGAGGTTTCTAGAAGCTTCCACCTCATTCAAACTTAAATAGGATAAGAAATATACCTTATCAAAGAAGATAAATCAAATCTGCAGAGAAGGTGTCCAAATTCAATGTATCTATAAGATGACCGGAGTAATAAAAGGAATCCAAAGGAAATATACGAGAGATCAACCCTCCTTATGAGGCTCTCTCTCCTTCTCTCTCCTCTCTCCTCTCTCCTTTTTCCTTCTTTCTTCCCTTCTTCTTTTCTCCATTAATTTTTATTTTTATTTTGGTAGCCTTGGTCCATGTCCTAGGACTTGTTTTGAAGGAAAAGTATTGTGAAGGAGAAGTTGTAAAGATGTAAATTCTAATGACAAATCAAGTATTTTTCTTTGTAATGACTTGCTAAATCACTTGATTAGAGCTATGGATGAAGATAAGTATTCGCCATTTTATTTGTTTAGTAGTTCTAATTTGTGTTCCATGTTTATGTGATTAATGATTAATAGGCTTGTCTTCATGCCTTAGGCAAATCTCCATTCTTGATTTCTAAAAATGAAAATTAATTTTTGACTGTTCATGATTAGGTTTGATAGGCTATGTATAGGACTTAGATCTTTTGATGGTTTATGCTTACTTTTGATGGGTAGTGCGTAGATTATTTTTATTATTTTATGAGGTGAAGGAAGTCCTGGGTTTTGGATTTTATAATTAAAATGGGGTTTTTAAAAGTTAGATTTTCCAAATTAAAAATATTGATTTGTCTTTGATTTGAAGTAAAAATTTGAACAAGTTAGGGTTACTTAATAAAAAATTGCAAGGTTCTTATTGGATTCCTATGCTTTAGTCACTTTCATTAATTGGTACTTTTCATCTTTCTAAATTAGTTCATTGCTTTTATTTCTAAACTTTCCTTAATTTCTAGTTAATTTGTTTCCTTACTGTAAAAGTTTCTTTAATTAGCTCCTAGTGAGTTCGACCCAATCTTGCCATTGTCTCATCAAGACACTAGTGTACTTGCGGTATTTTATACTTGATATTGATTACACAGGGAATGGTGGGCCCCTGTGTAATCAATATCAAGTATAAAATACCGCAAGTGCATGGGGTGTATTGTTGAGTTAGTGGCAAGAACGGGTCGAACCCACTGGAAGCTAATTAAAGAAACTTTTACATTAAGAAAGCTAATTAACTAACAATTAAGGAAAGTTTAGAAATAAAAGCAAATTAATGAAAGTGACCAGAGCATATAAATCCAATAAGAACCTTCCAACTTTTTTTATCAAGTAAGCCTAACTTGTTCCAATTTTTACTTCAAATCAAAGACAAATTAATGTTTCTGATTTGGAAACTCTAACTTTTAAAAAACCCTTTTTAATTATAAAATCCAAAACCCAAGACTTCCTTCACCTCATAAAAGAAAAAAAATAATATAAGCATTCCCCATCAAAAGTAAGAATTAACCATCAAAAGATCTAAATCCTAAGCATGGTGAATAGTCAAAAATTAATTTTTATTTTTAGAAATAAAAAATAGAGCCCAGGGCACGAAGACAAGCCTATTAATCATTAATCACATAAACACGGAACACAAATTAGAACTACTAAACGAATAAGTGGCGATTACTTATCTTCATCCATAGCTCTAATCAATGGATTTAGGCCGCCATTGCAAAGAAAAGTACTTGATTAGAATTTGGATCTTTATAACTTCTCCTTCACAATACTTCTCTTTCAAAACAAGTCCTTGGACATGGCCCAAGGCTACCAAAATAAAAATAAAAATAAAAATTAATGGAGAAAAGAAGAAGGGAAGAAAGTAGGGAAAAGGAGAGAAGAGATAGAAAAGGAGAGAGGACGTCCAAGGGAGAGTTGATCTCCCATATGTTTCCTCTGGGTTCCTTTTATAACTCCGGTTATCTTAAAGATACATTTAATTTGGACAAATTCTCTATAGATTTGGTTTATCTTCTCTGATAAGGTGAAAGCTTTTAGAAACCTTTGGATGGCTTGGCTAATCTTGAGAAGAGGTCCCACATGGGATGTGTGTTGGATGTGAATTTTGATCCCCCCGGGAGGGAAATCACCATTCAGCTATATGAGATATGAAAAAAAAATCGAAAATGAGGATTCCGACTACCCTCAAAATTGACAAATCACGATCGCCAGTTATGGATACAACTGTAACATCGTCCTTCGATGAAAGACGAAAGAAAGCGGGAGAAAATAGGATGGGTTCTTTCTCTTGTCTAATGTGCTACCGGCAACACACAACGGTTGTCTTGTCACTTGATTTAGGTCAAACTTGGGTTAAATTACGGGTCTCAAAGTTGGGTCATAGTGAACTAGGTAGGGGAGATCTACATTTATGGGCATATGGGCTAATTGAAATTAAATCCAAGTATTCTAAAAATAAATGAAATAAAATAGAAGAAAATCAGAAAAATAGAGGGGTGGGGGGGAGGTGCCAAATATTTAGAAGGGGATCGGCCTCGTTCCCGGGTACACCTCCTTCAATGCCCTTGGCAGAGTAAGGTTTAAAGGCTAAGTTTCCGAATCGCATTGCCGACGCGAATAAGATGTAATATGTGATTCCGATAGGGAATGAATTTTGGCCAATGGGCCGATTTGTTTGAGGGGTGACCGCATTCGGGTTGGTGTGGCCAATGTGCCGGTTTGTTTGAAAAGTGACCGCATTCAGGTCGATGTGACCAATGGGCCAGTTTGTTTGATTGGTAATGAAGATGGGGAAGTCACAAATTAGTGTCATCTTTGTCATTAATTTGATTTTCTAACTTAGCCTTTACTCCCTTTAATCATTGAGTTTAAATAAATATTTGGCACCGGAGGTGGAGGAAAAGAGAAGAAAATATTTTTTGGCCTTGATTTGTTGGTTTTATAATTTTTTTGGATTTTAATAATTGGGCTAGA
This sequence comes from Umbellularia californica, assembly GCA_028538565.1. NCBI lineage: Eukaryota > Viridiplantae > Streptophyta > Magnoliopsida > Laurales > Lauraceae > Umbellularia > Umbellularia californica. Next base: position 43,012,191 of record JAPQWN010000011.1, on the reverse strand, counting down.
AAGGCCTAACTAGGGGATTTTTCTACTTGGATTTAATCTAAATAATCCATTTCTCTAATGGATTTCTACCCTATCCTAGGGTCCTAACTGCCTTCATCCTCTCTCTCGGTCCCTTAGTGGGGGCCCCCAGAGAGAGTGAGACCTGACTTATTAAAATAAAAGAAACTAAAGGCAATCTAATCTGGCTTGGGAGAGACCTAGATCTACGTCCGATTTTGACCTAGTTAGCCTAAACCACTATCTAATTTCTAATTTTATTTTATTATTTTTTTCTTTTTTGGTTTTTGATGTTTTTTACTTTGTAGTTGGTCCTTTGGTTTATTTGTAGAGCCTAGATTTTCCTAAACTAATTTTCCTAACCCTAATGAAAGGGGATGAGGAGAAGGAAATAAATTACTAATCTTCATTTATTCATTATCCTAACTAATTTAGTGTTTCTTAACTAATCTCCCTAATCCTAATGAAAGGGGGGAGAAGGCAATAAATTATTAATCCTAACTTAATCATTCTAATTAATCTAGCTAAAACTTAGAATTCTGATTTTTATTATTAGTTCTTTTCAGTTTTTCTTGTTTTTCTCTTTTTTTTTTGTTCTTTTGTTTTGAAAATTAAATTAACTCTTTTTTTTTTAAATTATGTGGTTCTAAGCCACCACGGCAACAAGCACCACAACAATAGCCCAACCCCCAACACTAGCAGCAGGGTCATCAACAAGTGCAGTATCAGACTATTCGTTCTCCACAACAGAACAGGAATGCACCGCAAGGCAGGCAGCAACAGGCTCAGAATGGGCCACAGCAACCGGGGTAAGTCTATGCAGTTAATCGAGCTGATGTAGATGCCGCAAACAACATGGTAGAAGGTAAACTTCATTATCTGTGGAATTGAAGCTAAGACTTTCTTTGATCCTGGCTCTACGTATTCATTCTTGTTTCCTTTTTTTACTAAGCTGATGGATGTACCTCTTAAAGAGTTTGAGTTTATTTTGACTATGACCACTCCAGTAGGTAAACAAGTTGTATGTAGAACTTATTACCCTAACCGTACAGTTAAGATATGAGAAGTGGTTTTGCCAGCAAACCTCAATTTAGTGAATATGCATGGTTTCAATATCATTTTGGGGATGGATTGGTTAGCAAGATACATCAAAGCCTATAGATGGTTCCAAAATACCTCCAAAGGGCTCCATGCCAAACTTCAACATGCTTCCATAAGGCTGCACATCGAATTTCAGGTCATTCCGAAAACGTTTGACCAGGTTTCGATGCTCCGAAAGAAAATCAAGCCTACTGGCGGCAGAGCACCCCGGGACGATGACATCCAAGTTGGAGCTAATGGATCATCTCAAAATGACTCCAATAGGCTCCCCGTCAAATATCACGTCAATCAAACATCGTTTGACCACATATCAAAGCTCGGCATTTTCCTTGCAGCAAAATCAAGTCAAGCATCGACGAGACCCCGAACGGCTTCAAAACTCAAATAAAAGCCCATGGTTGGGCCTATACAATGCTCAAGAAGCTTCACCTCAATTTTCAGGTCATTCCGACTTCGTTTGACCTAGTTTCGATTCTTGACGGAAAATCGGCTACAAAGTTTTCGGCTTTCCCGAAAAATGGGAAACTTTGCGCTCCGGTTTTGCGCGGGTTCTCGTCAAGTTTTCTCCAAGAAAATCAAATCAATAATTGAGGAAAAATGTCAAGAGAAATACAGAAGAAAGAAGGAAAAAAAAAAGACGGAAAAACAGCCGAAAACGAAGCTCGGTGACCAAAAGGGCCAAAACCCTATGGTCGCCGGCGACCATGGGTGGATGGTCGCCGGCGACCCTGCGAATCCGGGTCACCGGATTTCTCACCGAATGTCTCGTTTTCCGATCTTTTTCGCGTTTCGAGTGTTCCTGCCTCTGTGATTTTCTGAAAATCCAATTTTTGATGCTTGAAAACCACGAATCTTCACCGACATCTCGGATCCGCCGTCAAAAGCATGAAATCATCACCGATCGTTCCAAGATCGCCAACCGGCTGACCAAGAAAGTACACTTTCTGTCCGACCAATCGTGAAATCAACAAGACAGATGTCACCGGCCCACCAACATCAATCAATGTCTGAAATTGCATCGCAATCCGACACCAAACAATGTGTGGATCCACCTGTGATGATCACAAGAAGAATCTCAAAAGACGCTGCGTGGCCCGCAACTCTTCACATGCCCTGGCGACCACTTAATGTCGTTAATTGACCCGTTTATGACAACTTAATGCGGTCATTAACTCATTATTTTGGACGGCGCAATCAGATTCAAGCATTTGGGAGTTACAAATCCAAACAATCATGGCATTAAACCCATGAAACTCTCATCATCATGAAGATTAAAGGCAATTAAATGCCCACTATCCTTCATCGGTCAATCACAAGCCAAGAAAAGGGAGTTACAAAATCAAAGAATAAAAACTTGTAACTCCTCATCAATTCTCTCATCATGGCCATCAATGCCCATAATCACCTCATGGCTACCAAAAGCCTATAAAAGGAGGTCCATTCCAAGAAAAATGCATGAATGAATCCCAAGTGCAATCCCAAGCTCTGAAAATCCAGAAAATTCAAGAGAGACGAAGTCCTGCTGCTTTGCTCCCAGAAGCACTACAAGGTGATCAACGTCCCTTCCCCCCCCCCCCCCCCCCCCCCCCCCAAAGTCTTCTCCTTCTACAACATGGCCTAAACGCGACTTTTCAGCCCGTTTACTCGGTTTTTCATCGGATATAGGACCTCCTCTTGGTCATTATCCTTTAAAAAACTGAGGTTGGAGCCAAGCTAAAGAATCGAAACATCAAGCGTTCTCATTTGAAGGACGATGGCGAAGTCCATATATGACTTGCGACCGTCGATCTGAACGTGTCCCCACAATCTTCTGAGAAGTTAGACTCCTTTTCTTTTTTTTCTATTGTAGTTTGTATTTTTTAAAGAGACAAAAAGAAATCGCAATTCTTGTCTTTCATATTTGATGAGTTTTGTAAAATCGCCTTTCACGCCAAAATCGCCTTTTACGGCAAACTAACAAAAAAACGCCTCCTACGGCATTCTCAAAAACAAATTTGTCTCTTTTCTTAATATTTATGCAATTTAACAAGTTAGAAAAAAGGATCGATTTCCTTTCTATTTGTAAAGGTGAATCTCCGGATCATCACCATTCCAAATTCCAAGTAGAAAATAAATCTGACATACCCATACAAAAAGTTGATACCCGTGATTTCCCTCCTCCGCCGAGACCCAGGTAGCCCCTAGGGTGCAGAAGGAGAGGACGGAAACTCGAGGGTCCATCAACTACGAGAGATTGAACTAAGTAACCATCAAGAATAAATGTTCGTTGCCAAGCATAGATGAATTGTTTGATCAGTTGCAAGGTGCTGTATATTTTTTGAAGATTGACCTGAGATCCGGTTACCATCAACTAAGAGTTAGGGAGTCAGATGTACCAAAGATAGGTTTCTGGACAAGATACGAGCACTACGAGTTCCTAGTAATGCCATATGGACTGACTAACGCACCGGCAGTATTCATGGCCATGATGAATATGATATTTGTACAATATTTGTATCAATTTACAATAGTGTTTATCAATAATATTTTAGTGTACTCCAAGTTTAGAGAAGAACATGAAGAGTACTTGAGGCACATAAATTGTTCCAATATACTTCGCCCCTCTTTTTCTCATCCAGGCCCTTTCTAACACCAAAACCAACAGCCCTTGCATAGGTATTATAAATCTCATAAACTTCCTCTAGGCTATGAAAATACATACCAACTCTTGGGGTTATATCTAAATCCACTTCAGGTATGCAAGTTTTAATCATGAAAGAGGCAGCTGATTTCAAAGTCTCAGTCATTGCAAACTAAGAATGCCAAACCCACATATAATACATGCAATAGGAAAAAAATTGTATAAGTAAAGCATGCCTTGGATTGAAAGAAATTTCTAGATGATAGTGTATTTGAAGTCAGATGTTGAATGAAAGCATGCTTCTCTTTCCAATTAGGGTGGGCTATGGGTTGTCGAAAAATACCTAATTTGAACCATGACGACTCGATGATGCAGCAGCATCGACAAAGGTCGAGCCATGGATCTCATCACAGTTGGGATTGGACTCTTGTACCTCATTTGTGGAAGGCGGCCTTGAAAGAATAGTGCATGGTGAAAATATGGCTCGTCTTCCATGGCACTAGGTTTTTCCATTCAAACACAATCCATAATAATCATTATGCCCTTATTTCATGGAAAGTGAAAAAGCAAGACAAAGTTTCCAAATCATCAACTGAGGCAGAAAACTGGGCCATGTCTTAAGCATGCTCAAAAACTCTATGGCTTTGTGGCCTAATCGCGGAACTTGGCTTTACATAAAAATCCCCACACCTCTATAAGCAGATAACACCAGTGCTATTCTGATTGCAGAAAATCTAGCGTTTCATGAAAGAACTAAACACATCGAGGTTGCTTTTCACTTTATCAAGGATGAATATCTACGCGATGTTATCTCTCTTCCATTCATCTCCTCCGGCCTTCAAATTGCTGATATTTTTACAAAAGCTTCTCCTCACCCACGCCATTAGTTCTTGACAAACAAATTGATGCTTGTTGACTCATCAGCATCAATTTGAGACGGGGGGGGGGGGGGGTTGGGTGGGGTTTCAAATTGTACATACACTACATACTATCTTAGGATATAGCTGACTAGACAATAACTAATTTGTAGCACAAATTGAGGCTTGTACATCAAGATATATAGAGATCAATCAATCATGGGGAAGACCAACTCATTCCTTTCTATTCGTCTATAGTAGTGCATTCTCTGACAAGATCAACCCCTTTCTCACTACATCGAGACTTGGTTTGCGACATTAAGACTTGATTTGGCGCATTGAAGTATTTCGATACTATTTTTTTTTTCAGTTTTCGAACTCACTAGTTGATTTTTTTTCTTTTCTCATTAGCCCTAATGAGATCTAAGGGCTAATGAGAAAATGGAAAAATCAACTAGGGAGCTCAAGAATTGAAAAAAAAAAAAAAAAAAAAAACACCCTAGCCTAGAAACACTGCAATGTGCCAAATCAAGTCTCGATGTCGTGAAACAAAATCTCGATCTCCAATATGCCTTGCCAAATAAAATCTCAATGTCACGAAATCAAGTCTCGATATCGCGGGAAAGGGGTTGAACTAGTCCCTGAATACTTCGATATGCCATGCCAAATAAAGTCTTGATGTCACAAAATCAAGTCTCGATGTCATGCGAAAGGCGTTGAACTATCCTTGAAATACTTTAATGTGCCCAATTAAGTCTTATGTCGCAAAATCAAGTCTCGATATCACGAGAAAGGGGTTGAATTAGACTCGAAATACTTCAACATGCCCTGCCAAATAAAGTCTCGATGTCGTGAAATCAAGTCTTGATGTCGCAGAAAAGGGGTTTAACTGGCCTCAAAATATTTTAATGTGCCAAATCAAGTCTTGATGTTGTTAAATCAAGTCTCGATGTCTCAAGGAAGGGGTTAGAGGTGCAATTTGGTCCGAATAAAACTAGAGTATGATGTATATGATGTTTTTAGGCATTACATGTATTTAATGATGCTTTTGGAGGTACAGAGATATTTGATGATGCTTTTGGTAAAAACCTGTAGAATAAAAGACATAGTAGAGATGGGACGAAGCCCCACATAAAAAGATAAGAATCCTTAACGTAAGACTGTAGATTTTTAAAATTTTGAAAGCAAACTTTTGTTATCACAAAGCTTGCAAATTCTCTAAAACAAAGTGACCAAAACTACCTCAATATCATATTTTTATGTCAAAACAAAGACATATTTCACACTTTAACATCGAGTGTTATTGTGCCAGACATGTTATACAATTCTATGCAAGCGTTTGTATTAAGAAGTTTTATCCAAAAAGATTTGGATGAATCAGCCAGTGAAGATAGAAAACAAGAAGGATGAGAAGAATAATTTCAAAAAGGAAAAGAGATAAATGGTTTTAGAGAAAAGTCATCCCAAGGGATGTGGATGTCCATCCCTGGGGTCCACTTGCCCTTGGACATCTACATCGTTTCCTCATCTTTCTCCTCCTCTGCTCAATCCACACCATTGGTTTCCTAACTACCGTGCAACAAAGTGATCTTCTGTGGGACCCGCTGCTAAGAGTTGTTTTCAAGATAAGCAAAGAGGATCAAATCAATTCTAATTCAAATTACAACTGTTTTGCTTACAAGCCAAGCCAAGATAGAGATTTATTTTGGGTAGAGTTTCAAGCCAAAAGAAGGAAGAAAAAAATATAAATAGACCTTAGGGGGGGGACGTCCAATGCATGCTGCCTCTCCCTTGGGGGATGACCATTACCATGTTCTCCTAGCCTAGGACGTGTACACCCCCCCCCCCCCCCCCCCCCCCCCCCGCCCCCCCCCCACCCACGTTCTAGTTCTCCACCATCTTTCCATTTTTTACCCACGTTCTAGTTCTCCACCATCTTTCCATTTTTTTTTTTTAAAGGTAGCTTTGGGCCTTGTCCAAGCAAAACTTGGGTTTTAGGAGGTTCTGAAGTTGAACTTAAGAATGTTTTTAATGAAGATCTTCTTTTTCTTACGTGAAAGGGGCGAGTAATTTAGCGATCGGGGCTGCTAGATGAAGTTAAGCATGCCCTAACTTTCCTTTTATTCATGCAAATGCTTGTTGATCGAGTTAAGAATGCAATGTGCTTGAATTTTGAAATAGGTTTATCTTAATACCAGTAGGTGCCTTTCTTTTTGTAGTTCTCAATGTTAAAATAAGCTTTTTATCATCTATGCTTACTTATGATAGATTATGCTTAGGAATATGCTCTTTTTGATAGTCTATGCTTAGGTTTGATAGGTAATTATTAGGTAATTCTAGCACTTTTATAAAGGAAAGAAGGTCTTGGGTGTTTCGATAGATTTTAATAAAAAAACCATCTCTTTTTAGAAAAATTGACTTCAAAGATAACTTATTTGGATTTGGATGCTTTGACTGGGTCTAGATTTGAAATAGAAAAACCGATTCGAATGAATTGGCTCGGACTCAGAATAGGGGCAAATCCAAGTCCTTTCCTGGAGTTATAATCCCTTCTTCTAAGGGGGAGATATTCGATTAAGGTTCTGATCAAGCCAATCCTCCTCACTGAGTCAAACATCCGTTTACATTGAAATTTAAGTGTGTGTTGATCAAATCTATTATTATTACTATAGATCTGATTTATGTATGTTTAATCCTTTTAGAATAAAGACAGCATAGATGGGACGAAGCCCCACATAAAAAGATAAGAATCTTTAGATTGTAGATTTTTAAAAATTTGCAAACAAACTTTCGTTATCACAAGACCTGCAAATTCTATATCACAAAGTGACCAAACCTACCTTCATATCAAATTTTTATGTCAAAACAAAGACATATTTCACACTTTTAACATCGATTGTTATTGTACCGGACATGTTGTACAATTCGACGCAAGGGTTTGTAAATTATCTTGTCTTAGTATATATATATAAAAATAAAAAAAATAAAAAAATAAAATAAAATAAAACCTATCAAAAAGAATAAGAAGCAAGAGACATGCTTGTAGAATGACTCCTACTACAATTAACTATTTTATGTTAAACATAGTACCTTACATCCCTCATCGTCCCAATACATCTCCCTCCACATCACCATCCATTTTCTAATCAATTATCATGATCAATCCAGACCCCTCATAAAACAGGCCCCTGGCCACAAGATGGCCCACCAAATCATGATCTAGACCCTTCATTAAAAAGACCTGTTCCTACTTCTCCCTTGTTCTTCACAGTGACCCCACAGGCCCCTGCAGCAATGACCGTAGTGGCCATATCAAGAAACATCCCATGCTCCACAACACCCGCTATCCTCAACATCGCATCGCTCGCAGCCTCAACATCTCCAATGGGCCCCGCAAAATACAGATCAACGATATAATTCGCATTATCCGTAACGAACGGCTCTCCGCCGCCCTCAGCCATCCGCAGCTTCGCCACACACCGCCCCTCGCCGCCGCCGAAGAGCGACTCGAGCCGCCGGGCCGTGTTCGCCCAGCAGAAGGGCACCACCTCCACCGGCATTGCCAAGCCGCTCCCACCGAGCCCGTCCACCAGCTTCGACTCGTCGACAACCACGACGAGCCTCCTGCACGCGCTCTCCACCATCTTCTCCCGCAGGAGGGACCCACCTCTTCCTTTGACCAGATTCAGATCCGGGTCCACTTCATCCGCACCGTCGATCGCGAGGTCAATGATCGGATGGTGGTCAAGGTCCGATAGGGGGATTCCCAGAGCGAGTGCCTGCTCGTGGGTTTTCTTTGAGGTAGGGATCCCGACGATGTTTTCGAGCTTTCCTTGTTGTAATAACTCGCCGATCCGGGAAACGGCGTGGGTGGCTGTTGAGCCGGTTCCGAGGCCGAGGACCATTCCCGATTCGACGAACTCAACGGCTTTGTAGGCGGCGATTTTTTTGAGGTCGTCTTGGGTCAGGAGAGATGGAGATGGGGATGATGGGACTGATGTTTTGTCTATAGAGAGTGTTTCAGAGAAGGGAAAACAGGGGCAGGGAATGGCCATTGAAAGGAAAAGGTTATTGACTGAAGTTGTTTGGGTTTGATTTGTTTTGGATGTTAAAGTGGGGTTCTTATGGACATGGGGATGGATGGAGATTTTTGGTGTTTTGAAATGAGAAGGGAATAAGGTGAAGAAGAAGAGATTTGCAGAGAGGGAATATGGATTGTGGTGGATCAGTGCTTTGTGGATCCAGAGAATCTGGACAAAGAAAAGGAAGGAGAGTAGAAACTAGAAAGCTAAGGTTCTTGTTTTGAACCGTTCGTTTCGCGGGGGACTAATTTTTTATAGCTTGCTTTCGTGGGAAAATGCTTCGACATTTCGCGCTGAATGGAATTTTGTATTCTTTGAAAGGGAATGGGAATTTTGAAATCTTTGAAAGAGAATGTTAATTTTCTCCTGCAGGTCTCACATGCAGTGCACCTCCTGTAGCCTACTTAGATGCCTGGGACTATCTATAATTGATGCGTGGGGGAACAGATTTAAGAGTCAATAAAAAAAAAAAATTTCCGTGCGTCTGATCATCCTAGCCTTTGATTTAATATTCATAAAAGTTAGATTAATTTAATTATAAGTTTTGTTGAAATTAATTCATCCGTAGATAAAAGTTTGACGGGAGTAAAATTGAGCTTGGTGCCATGTCAGGATGAGAGTGTGAAAGAACTGGCTTGATATATGAATACCTGATAGTATTAAGTTCGTAGGGCTTATCAAGGCCGTCTATGAAAAATAGGCCCAAGCCGCCCCATTTAACAATCAGGCCCTGAACGCAGGCCTTGGGAACTTAAAACCTTATCCGATCCCACGGCCTGGATAGAATTATTCCATGTGTTAGCTGACACGATACGTTGGTGACCGGAGACCAGTCAGTTTCATGAGAGAAACATGGAATGCAATTTTGATATACAAACTGGTAATCGCCACCGTCAAATGAGTATCGCTACCGCCTAATGTCAGCAAAACGTATGAATATGAAGGGATTCACCATAGTCAAGGGTCAGACTCTAAAGGCTTGCATTCAAACAAGTATAACACGTCTCCTGCTTGCTTGACTCCACGTGACTTTTGTGTGTGTGTGGGGTGGGGGGGCTATTTGGGGGGCGGGGGGCGGCCCAGCCGTGCCTGGTCAGGGCCGTGCCGTGTCTGCCGTGCTGAGACAGCCAACAGGCCCTCGTAAATTTTCTTAATTCTTTATATGAATTAAAAGTGATTTTATGAACTTTTAGGATTTTCAACTTTAAAAAAGAAGTCAAAATTACTAAAATAAACGCACAAACATTGATGCTAGTTTGCAACTGAGAAATAAATTTTGAATTATTTTATATTTCTTAAAATAAAGTTTACAATAACTTTGATGATGGTTTTCAACTTTAAATAAAATTTACAAGTTTGATGATAATTTCGACTTTAGGAAATGTATAAACAAACAATAAAAATTACAAGTATGAGAAATTTTTTAAAATAAAGTTTACAACAACTATCAAGATAATTTCTGGGTTGAGATAAATTCTACAAATTACAACTATGATAATTTTTAATACTATGATTTTCTAATGCTGAACAGTCACCTTATATTGCTTCTTTTGGCATCAAGTATTGCTTTCACTTCCCTAGCAAAAATCAGTTTTGTAGGCACATGTATGTTTCCATAGTTTCTTTTTCTTTTTTTTTTTTTTTTTTTTTTTCTCGATTTACGATAGCATCGTCCTCCTATGGTCAATAAGTCGCCCATATGCACCAAAGCTTGTTCCAATGCAACCGTAGACATTGGAATTGTTAGTAAATCATGGGTCCTGGCGGAAAGCACAAGAAATCTACTTTCACTTGTTTTCCACCAAGCAAAAAGGCCTAAAACGGCGTCGACATCTAAGACATCAACCAGGCCAATTTATAGATACATCGTTAATTCATTTACAAGTTGACTGGATCCGAAGGAATTGCTGCCTCAAGAGCTCCTAAAAATATTCCGCAAGGCTTTGTTTTTACCTCCATGTGATTGGGGAGGGCCCTGAGGGGTATAGGTTGTTTCCAATCTACCCGGTTTGGTAGAATACTCAATAAGAAGTTCATCTAAATAAAATTTGATGGTAGAAATATTATTTATTGCTTCAAGTAAAGTTTTATACCCCTAATAATTTCAACCTAAGATCTAATATAGATGCTAAACAAAATGTTAATGGAGCGTTTTTTCCAATCTTATGAAAACTTCATTTCCATCATTGTAAACATATTCTTGAAAGTCGCTATATTCCTATATTTAACAAAAGTAGGACTAATTTCATAAAAGTAGTTCAAAACTTGAGTTGAGTTGGGACAATCTACTATAGAATGAAAAGAAAAATAAGGTTGCATCATAAAAAAATCTATAGAAAATCGCTTAGTATTTTAAGAATTTGCCATCTTCACCTATAGAAATATTTGCACGCGTTAAATGTAAAGCACAATATTGATTAGTTACACTTTTATAATTGCACGTTTTTTTTAACACTTGATAAGTAAAATTCCACCTATGCTTTATATCTGGTTGTATTATTTTAGATTTTTATTGAGATTTCTACATATTTTCTTCCAATTTTGCTTCCTTAAATGAGATGAAAAAATGTAACCTATGTAGGTAATCACTTCTATCATAGGCTTAATAAATTTTAATTCATCTTATACTCTAAGATTTAAAATGTGACATGTACATTTATTGTGAAAAATAACCTCATTTAAATTGAGTGGGAGTGCAGTTTTTAGTATTTCAATAGTGATGTTAATGAAGCTTATTATCTAAAGTTATAGAAACTATTTTATTTTCCATATTATACTCTCTGATTTTTTTTCTAGGACAATGCACCCTATCATAACACCAGTGTGTGTGTACTCAAGTAAAGAGAATGAAATCATTTTTTTTCTACATAATTCAATCCTTATTAGTAAAAAGAATGAAATCATTCTTTTCTACAAAATTCAATCCTTATTACTATAGTGCACAATTATTGAACTGTACCAAACATTTTGTTTGGAGCTCCATAGATCCGAAGTTAATCCTATTTTTCCAAGTATGTTTTGAAGAGAAACTTTTAAATTCTTTCTTTTTTTAAACATTTTTACGATATCATTTATGGTAGTATTTCTAGAAAATTTTTTAAATAAATGGGCGAAGGCTTTATGAACAAATCCTTCAAAGGATTTAACAAGAAATGATAATTAATTAATTACAATAAATTTTACAAGTCGGGATATAGTATTAGAAGGGTTATAATAAAAACAACTCATAAACTACCAAGATGAGGAGCTGTGAGATGGTAGAGTCTGCGTGCCGTTATGCCCTGCCACCGAATCAACATTCCCTCCGGCATGTTTGGCCATACGCACTCTCAAGCATCTATTAAGGTGGCTATTATGACCTACAACTGTAACATTCTTTACTAAATTTGCATTGTGCCTTTTCCACTATGTTTCAAGTGGGATCTTTAATCTCAACTAGGAAATATTCTCAAACTTCATAAGTTAATTTTCTGTTCTTTTTAGTTGAGGCTTGACATTGGACAACAGATTCCAGAGTGCTTCCTATCTCTAGATCTTGGTGTAGATCCAAATTTGAAGGATTTGAATCATTTGGACTTAAGTCAAATTTGGATTGTTCTGATGGTCCAGCCATTTTTAGAAAAAAAAGTTTATAAAAAAAGCAAAATAAATAATTATCTTTTAAGATAATTTATATAAGAAAGGGGAGAAGATGAGATTTATTATATAATATTACTATGAAAATACTAAATAAAGTCTGAAATTTAAGTTAATAATTACATTGATGAGAGAGGGCTATAGAGAAGTTCTTAGAGAGAGAGAGAGAGCTCCATGAGTAGTCTTGGTCCCTCACAACCTAATTAAACTTCTTAACATTTGAGAGTGTAGAGAAAACTTTTAGGACATGTTTGTGTAATATTGGAATCCTGCAATTCTGCTGATTTTCACTTAATTCGACAACCTATAGAAAAGTGATTTTATTATATTTATACGGTATGCGGTCCATATAACAACAGGACCAAGATGGGCCCAACTTTCCCTTGAACGACCACATGCATTTAGGTAGCGTTTGGTTCGCGTGAATGGAGGTCGGAATGGAATGGTCATTCCAACGGAATGACCATTCTGGCGTTTAGTTCGCCAAAAAGGGGCGGAATGGTCATTACCTCCGAAATCCCATTCCTTTATATGAGGGAATCACCATTCCATCCAAGAACGGAAGGAATCACCATTCCATTCCTTTCTAACTTTTTGTTGAGACCAAAATACCCTCGCTTATAATATTATTATTATATCATAATAATAATAATAATATAATATCTTTTTCACCCAACGAATGTGGGGCCCACCCAAAATATTATAATAAAATATAATAATATATTATTATATCATAATAATAATAATATAATATCTTTTTCACCCAACCATTGTGGGGCCCACCCAAAATATTATAATAAAATATAATAATATATTATTATATCATAATAATAATAATATAATATCTTTTTCACCCAACCATTATGGGGCCCACCCCCAAATATTATAATATAATATAAGAATATATTATTTTAAGATATTGTAAAATTTTTCACTACACCTTTGTGGGGCCTACCCCAAAATATTTTAATGCAAACTTTTTCACTACACATTGTGGGGCCCACCCCTAGGGATGTCAAATGGGTTGGCCCGGCACGGTCAACAGCCCGGCCCGCACATGGGCTGGGTTGGGCCTAGATGGCTGGGCACGTTGGCCCATTTGGCTCGGGCCCGCCAGGAACGTGGGTTGGGGGCTGCAGCCAGCTGGGATCGGCACGCCAGCCCGCCCAACGTCCATAAGCCCCTTTTTTGAAAAAAAATAAAAGTCCTTTTTATCCCCCCCCCCCCCCCACAACAGCTATAAAACGGTCATATAAGGGGTATTTTGTGTCATTTTTCATTTTACAAAGTCTATAAATACCCTAACCCTCCCATTCTCATTCATCACCAATTTACACAACTCTCTCATTCTCTTTATACATTCTCTAGCTCTCTCTCAAAGCATTCAACTCTTTCACTCTCTCTAAAAAGTTTTTGGAGGGCCAAAGATCAAGTCATCAAGAGACAAGATTAAAGGGGCCTTCAAAGATTTAGTGGTATTTATATTATTTAAATTTGAGATTCCATATATATAAGTTTATATTATATTATATTAACTCTCATTTTATCCCATTTATTATATTAATTATCACAAAAGAAGGCCATTAGAGCCTATTACTGTTACTACTTATAAATTTTATATTTTGAAATATGGCTGGAAGATTTCCCACAAAATCATCTTCAGTTAATTTAGGGTAAGAAGAAAATTTTATTGAATTACAAGATGAAGTATGTGATTTACCACCCTCCTTTCCTCAGAGTTCCCGTAAACCAACAAAGAGGAATAGAACTTCACCAGTTTGGGAAGCATTTACAAGGTTTGAGGTTGTTGAAAAATGGAAAAACAGTTGAAAAGGCAAAATGCAAATTTTGTAGTAAGATTTATGGTGCCCATTCAAAAATGGGTACCGGCCATTTGGCAAGGCATATGCGTCTATTATGTCCAGGCATTAAAAAGGCAACGGATGCAGGGATAGGGAGGCCTGGATCACAGACCCAAATTTCTAGTATTGGTGGTGGTAGCAGTAGTAGCAGTGTGGGTCTTTTTTCTTTTAATGCACAAAGTTGTAGACAAAATTTTGTTAAAATGATTGTGTCATCCGAATTACCATTTTGTTTTATTGAAAATGAGTTTTTTGAAGAATGAGTCCAGAAATACTGTCAACCAAAATTTCACAGTATTTCAAGAAATACAGCCAGAAATAATGCTATTAGACTCTGGCAGGAAGAGAAAACAAAAATAAAAAATTACCTTGCAGAAATTCCTGGTAGAATAGCCCTAACCACAAACATGTGGACATCTAAAGGGGGTGACAGTTATCTTTGTCTTACTGTACATAACATAGATTCAAAATGGATTATTAATAAACGTATAATTAGTTTTAGCAGTCTTGAATGGCCACACAATGGCACTAGAATAAGTACATTTATTTTGGAAAAACTAGAAGAATATAATATTAAAGAAAAAGTTTTATCTATAACTTTAGATAATGCCAGTAATAATACAGTGGCTATTGAATTAATGAGAATGCAGATGCCACTTGCAACTCTGATAGATAGCTCTATCTTTCAAAATAGATGTGTATGTCACATCTTAAATCTCATTGCTAAGGTCGGTTTAAAGCATATTGTAAGTTACACAGATACTATTAAAGACATTGCTAGATTTATTTTCACCTCCGCACAGAGAAGACAATTGTATGTTGGAATATGTGCGAGGCAAGGCGTATCAGCTATTAAATTGCCTAAGGAGGTAGAACATAGATGGAATTCTATGTATGATTTGTTAAACAAGGCACTTGTTCGGAGAACTGTTTTGAATGAATTTTGTGCTTTTCATGCACAACATTTGATGATTAGTGATGAACATTGGGAGTTATGTGCCCAAATAAGAGATTTATTAGAAGCTTTTTATACTTCAACATTATTTTTTTCTGGGATATATTATCCCACATCTAATGAAGCTTTAATGAAGCTTTTTAAAATTTCTTTACAATTCAGTAGATTTAGAGATCATTTTTTACTGAGTAGCACTATTAAAAACATGGAAGAAAATTTTAATAAATATTGGAAAGAGGCTCCAATGACATTTTCTTTAGCTGCCGTATTTGATCCTAGGTTAAAATTAAGTGGTGTATAGGTTTTTATTGATGGAATAAATAAAAACATGAATTATATAGATTTAAATGTTTTTTCAAATATTATGGCAAATTTACAAGCACTTTTTCAATTTTATTGTGAGCAAATGGGTACAACTGGGCTTAGTATGGGTCATTCAGAAGTCCAGCAAACAGGTGTTGGTGAGTGGGATGTGTGGTATTCTTCACTGTCTACAAGCATGGTATCCAGCTCAAGCTCAAGTAACAATGTGACGGAGTGATTATCGTATCTTGACGTCGGTGTAATACGGGTGCAGGATGCATCTAGTTTTGACCTTTTAGCTTGGTGGAAGCAACAAGAAAGCATTTATCCGACGTTGGCCGCTATGGCTCGTGATCTATTGACCATTCCAATGTCTTCTGTAGCATCAGAACATGCTTTTAGTGCAGGTGGACGTGTGGTGGATGACAAAAGAATCAATCTGACTGAAGAAAAGGTGGAGTGTTGTGTTTGCCTACGAGACTGGTATTTGGCAGATAAGAGGAAGCAAGAGTTGACATCAATGGAAGATTATGATCCAGCAGAATACATTAGTAGACTACACATCTGATTTTTTACTTTTTCCTTGATTGTAATTTTTAAATTTATAAGTTTTTCATTCTTTTTTATTTTTATTTTCTAAAAAGTTTATAAGGTTTTGAAGGTAATCCTATTTAGAAACCTTCAAGAAGTTGGGATCCAAATGGTTCTCTCTTCTCAGTGGAGTAGGTCGAGTTTGACTGAACCACTTAAATATATTTGTCATTCTCCGTAATTGTGTGATGTTAAAATTTTTTTACTTATTTGATAATTCAATAGCCACTGTAGAGAAAATCCATTAATTTTTAACTGTTTCATTATTGAAAATACAATGGCTATAACTAGATAATGCCAGTTAAAATCCAAATGGTTCTCTCTTACACTAACTGTGTCTTTGACTCTTTCTATATGAACTCAATTTCTATGTATTCTATACGAACAAACATAAAGGATGGTAATTATAAACAAATAGTTTCACTAATGATTTTTATTTTTATTTTTTGTTACAATCACTGATGAATTTATAGTGTTGAGCTCATAAAATCCTTTTGAAGCCTTATTGTAGAGCATTACGAAGTATTAAAAATCTATAGTTAAATAATTTCAATCACCCGAATTTTTTTAGTGAACTATGTTTGATTGTTCACAACAAATGGAAAAACAAAGTTTTAGTAATAAAAAAGTTTACTTTTACTTTATCAGAACTTAAACATTTTACTTTCTAAAAGACAAGTAAAGTAATTACACTACCATTTGCCAACTTTTCACTTCACTTCTTGAAAGACATGTTAGTTTTTGTTTTATTCTTTTTTTTAATACTAGAAAAAAAAAAGGCAGTGCAGGCCCGCCTGGCCCGCTGGCCGGGCACGGCCTGACCCGTGGCAGGCCGAGCTAGGGTTTTTCCCTGGCCCGGCCCGCTAGCTGGGGCGGGCCGACTCTGAAGAGGCCGGCCCGGCCCGTTCCGTTTGACATCCCTATCCACCCCCAAATAGTATAATATAATCTAATAATATATTATTATGAGAAATTACAAACTTTTTCACTACTCCTTTATGGGGCCCACCCCCAAATCATCCACAACAAACAATGCAAATGTGACAGTAGAATCTAATAAAGGTATTTTGGTCAATCTTATGTAAATTTGATTCCATTTCAGGCAGCATTCCAGCGTACCAAACGCAGGAATAGGAATTAGAATCCCATTACTGGGTTGATTCCTCAGTGTACCAAACGCTAGAATGGAATTGACTATTCCTACCTCATTCCATTCCATTGTCATTCCAGTCTCCATTCCATTCCTGCCTACTACCATTCCAGCAAATCAAACGCTACCTTAGGATCTTTCTTTCCTCTGAATTTTGAATTCAAGTTTGGACTCGAAGATAAAAGAGGGTTCTAAGAAACTTTTGAATGGACTACATTAGAGAAAGGACACCTGATGTAACTAGAGTTTCATGATGGGCAAATAAAAATAAAAATAAAAATAAAAACTCTAATAGAAAACTTATGAATATGTGTTCAAGATAAGTTGCTTCACTTTATTGGAATTGCTTGATGATATCAAGTAGACACGCAAAAATGGGAGCACAAAGGAATCGCAAGTCCCACGAGAATAACAGTCTCCCATTGCATAGATTAAGGAATAAAGCAACGGAGGCAGGAACGCATTTATATATAGGCTCTATTCTAGTGAGAGGATTTACCGTGAGAACTTTTTAGGCATAATTTTGACCCCAATCTCATGCTCTTAACCCCTTCATCCATGGCCTACAAGTTTAAGAGCTTCATACATACAACCGTCCAGTCCACTTGGATATGATTGGTGCCTCGGGATTAGTGACTATCAAGGGGTCCCTATTTGTTCACGGTTTATATTTATTTCTAAATAAGTCCCGCTAATAATTCTCACGGAAGTACGGTGATAATTAGTTCTCACTTAAAAATTTCCCTTTATATTATTAAGATTATATTGTTTAGATTAATCCTATCATAGTTGATCTATTGTGATTGATTTGCATTAAAGCTAATAAGTTGTATCAGGGGTTTTTTTTTTGGTAAATAAGCGTGCCAGAGTTATAAGTTCTTATGGTTTGGCTTTGAATAACCAATGTTAATAGATTCCTAATACCACATACTACCCATTTACCAGTCCTTTTTCGTACTAAAGTGTGAAATGAATAATCAACTTCCATTGGCTTTAACTTTCAACGCAATTTTATTAGCTCTTGGTTACTAACAGGCATGGGCCATGCAATTCCACCGTGTGTCAGCAGTACAAGCAGAGCTGTGGGCAGCTGTATTGATGTGTAAACCTCTCTCTCCAGAAATGTAAATTTCTTTGGTTGCCATATATTGGGATTTTATTTATTTATTTTTTTTTTTGGGGTAAGAGGAGGCATGTTTTGAAGGGTTTTTTTTTTTTTTTGAAACAGTTTGTCTATATGGACAAACTCATGGATAAAATTTGGGACAAACTGTCCACGTGGCACAACGTGATTGGGACAATGCATTCAACTTTTTAAGAGAGCCCAATCACATTGCGCCACGTTGACAGTTTGTCCCAAATTCTGTCCATAGAGTTTGTCCAAATAGACTTTTTGTTTTTGAAAAGGCATGTTGGGAGTCGGGACACATTGGTGGCATGCTAAAATTCCACGGAACTTCTGATGGGCAGAAACGTTATGAAAAAACATCAAACAAGGAGTTTAGTTTTTGGCTTATTTGAAAAAAATATACAAGTTTCAAAACTTTTTAAATTAGAGCCTAAGTTTTCAATCAAGGGCAATTGGTTATTCAGAGGTATTTTCAGGTGACCTTTTCCTTCCTTTTCTTAAAATATCCAAATTAATCTTTATTTAAAGTCATGGCATGCTTACGATAACCATTACATGCCATCGGTCACCGTGACTGTGCCAGTTAAAAGAAAAAAGAAAACAGAAAATGAGGGAGCGTTTTGTTTCGGTGAAGGGTAATTTAGGTATTTAAAAAAATTTAGAGAAAAAGCCTAAGAAAATACCTTTAAAATAATTGATAACTTACTAGAAAAAAATGTTTTTTTTGCCGTATTGAAGAAATATAATTTAACTCATGCCTCCTCGAAAGGGAAAAGGGGAAAAAAAAAAAAAAAAAGGTAGGGAGTGGCAAAAAGAAAGTATAACCTCACCTGGAAAAACTTTCATATCAGGTGGGGGCTGTTTGTAAACTGGGCAACCCATGTACAAGGCTTGCTCGGCGAACTCTTTTTCCCACGCAGCCCCATCCAAAGGCATTGAGTGGATGAGATTGGGTGTGTGGATTCAATTTCCAAGTAGTACTACTTCGTATCATTTAGAAGAGGAAACTATACAACTAGCTAGGAAAAGGACACCCTTTCTCCATCATATTGTTAACAATGTGATGGGCATGCTACAAGCCCACAGAGCAATTTGAGAGGCCAATATGGGATGCAGCCGGAGACCCAACCGCAACCGCAGACACCCCAACCGCAAACACCAAAAATATCGGATGCGGGTCTAAGACTTGCAGAATCCCATCAGTCAAACATTCCCAAACTCAGCTAATCTAGGGACTAGACTAGAACATGGGTAATGAAGCTCACAATGCCTTTGGTAGCAAGTTGGGTCTTGAACGTAGGTCCATTATTGATTAGTACACAGCCCAATATGCTTTATTTGGTCCCTTGCAGTGTTCCAATGAAAACGTTCTTTAATATGCTGGGCAGCCTGAGAAGCTCATCTCAAGTTGGGACTCTAAAGCTTTTGATCTAAAACTGGCGAGCTATGGTGGGTTAAAACCTTCTCAACTCTCAGCCCAAAAATGCTAGGACAAGGCGCTACAAAGCCAGCTTACAAGGCTAAAAATCCCATTCAAAAGGTACAATGACATGGGATGCAATTGAGAGATGCCAAGTGACAAAAATGTCATCCATCCAATGAGATCTCATTGTCTAACATAACTGCACGACCAGCAACGCGATTCAAGAGAAAATTAAACCCTGGATGTAGAGATAATATTAGTGGGAAAAAAAGAAAGTTAAGAGGTCGTTCATGCATGGAATATGAAAATGAGTTTTACATAAATAAATATTATATATACAAATGTTACACATGAAACACATTATGGTTGTCAAAATCACCATTTTCATGTGTAAATGAGAACATCAAATGGACTTAGATGTATTTGCATGTTTTAAACATTTTTCATTTCTAAAAATCCATGAAGATTTAATAAGTAAAACTAAACATCCTTATGCTTAAAGAATATTGAATGGTTTACAGCATGAATTGAGATCCCACAAAAGTGCAAAAAACGTTAATATCAATGGGTTGGGACTTGCAAACAAATTTAAGATAATCAGCTTCAAGATCTTGAAGCTCATTGGTTCAAAAACAAGTTGGACGGTTTGGAGTAAAAATATAGGGCCCATAGGAATAAATAAAAAAAAGGTGATTGATGGGGCCCACAGGAATGCAGTCACTATCAAAGAATTGTACTAGTGCCTTTGTAAGAGGTGTGAAAATTTTGGCACGTAATTTACACCATTTTCGCACCTCATTTATGCATAAGCGCAAACAATTGTGATATGCATGACTGATACACTCGTGAAATCATTTATGTATGTAAATGACTGCAAACAAATAAACCCCAAGGAAAGAGAGAGTGGGGGTGGGGATGAAGAGTAGGGGTTGGAATATCAAGATAAATGCTTTTGGTATCATCTCTAACCCACAGAATCAGATTGTCTACAACATTTTGTTCAGCGTTGATTCCATCTTAGATTTCTTTTCTGGGAGTTAGAGCACTCGTTTCTTTCTCATCATCTTCTACCATTGGTGCTGAGTAGAAACTATTGTCACCCATGTCCACAATCTTGTATTCCGAGCTCCTGACAGCTCTCAATATATTATCATACGGCCACACGCCCACTGCATTTCAGCATTTGCCAATGGTGTCACTTTCATAAAAGAGCTAGTATACGTTGGGGGAAATATTATAACAGTGAATTCCGTTAGTCAGTCTTCAGTTGTTGGGTTGTATTACAATATTGAGTAAAAATGAAATGTGTAGCAGTTCTTGTAAAACACTACCTGTGACTCTGTATACAAATTTCTCAAGCTAGAGTAGTTCCTTCAAGCACACCTGCTCATCCATGTTGACTAGAAGCGGCCCTAGACACTTGTCACACTAGCAACAACCAGATGACTGGAATTTTGGTGGAAACTCACCTCTAAAAGAGATGAAAGATTTACATCCACCCAACATGTCTGGAATGCTTCAAATGAGAATGGATTCAAATATTTGTATCAGATGACTATCAATCTGCATCCCCGAGCCCATCGCTGCCATCGCCTTTCTTGGATATAGGTGCAAAATGAGAGCTTGATTTTTTAGTTTGTGCAGCGATTTCAGCATTTTTCCGCAAAACAGCACCAGGGGAAGGATACGGTCGCTGCTGAAAGAGAGGACCCTGATATTCAAGCCAATGGAACTGTCAATTACCTCATGCTAACTTTTGAGCTCCTCTATACTGGCTGTTGGTAAACGTTGTTTGACTTGTACCGGAATATAGAAATGCATCAAAGAATTATATGTGTTTAAATACATTTCATTTAGTTTCTCAAGTGTGCCTTGCCATTTACTATGATAATTGAGACTTAAGAATATACATAATCAGCACTTGAATTGGTCATATGGCATCAAATTATATACCCTTCAAAGGAAAATGAATTAAGGGGAGATGGAAAATGAATGCCCAACCATTACTCTAGTAATTTCCATCTACATCTCCAGCTATATCCTTCATCCCTCACCTCTTTAATAATCTCTTATTGGAGCTCATTTGACCATGAATTCCTTTGTATTCAATTTCATGCAAACAAACGGGCCCTGAATGATGGAGATATGTTGTATCTATCGGCTGTTAAAAGTAAATTGCAAGGTAGGCAAAGTAGAGAAAGCTACTAGAGTGTGATGAGACCATCAATTATCTGACTAAAGGGGAATTTTGACAAAATAGGAGTTAGACCTAGTTCGTTATACAGACAATGTTTGGGGATGAAAAAATGAGGGGTGATAAACATATGGAAAATCTATGGAAGATGGATGCCATAGAAAATAATTTCCATGGGCCTATAAAATATATGTTTGGTGCGAAAAAAAAATTATTCGATGAAACGTTATTTTTATTTTTTTTTTTGTTTATTTAATGAAGCTGTGAAAACCAATGACGCCCAACATCAAACTCTGTATGAGTGATGGGCAGAGAAATGCTCACCAACTGAACTAAAAATATACAAAACAATATCCCAATAAATCAATCCATGTGATGAGATTGCAGAGAGATCGCACCAATCAAGATTTAAAAAAGCGTTGCAGAGAAATAATGTGAAGAGATTGCAATTGCAGAGAAAAATAAAACAACTTGCAGAGAAAAGAAAATTACTTTGGAAAGAAATTGTGAAGAAATGGCCCACCTTGGATTGTCTAATGGAAATATCTATGTTCAATCCAAAACCCTAGCAAACATCAAACCAAGAAATTGCTCACCTTTGATTGTCCTAGGATAGTTCATCAACAGTAGAGAGACGGAGAGGGGCTTGAACCACAATCAAACATCAAACCGTTGCGGAGGGTCTCATGAATGGGTTTTGCAAGTTGCAAGCATGGAAAGAAAGGTCTTGAATGGATTTTGTAAATGCCCCACGGAGAGGGGGGAAAAGGGGAAGAAGAAGTCCGACCTTCCAGAGGGGTTTTTTGATGGCTTGGGTAATGGAGAAGTTGAACAAGGGTTTGGGGCAATGTTGGAGGTTTTTTTTGTTTTTTTTTGTCCGCTTTTGCGGAACTAGCAAGGAACAAAGGCTTATAAAAGGCCGTGGAACTGAAGTCTCCACCCTTTCCCCCCACCACCCTTCGGACTTAAATTCCAAACTTTTTGAGGAAAATGTGGGTCCCAAGAATTTTAATCTCCATGGAAAATTGCCACACCAAACATCAGGAAAATTAGTTTTTCACTGAAAAACGTGAAGTTTTCCCCAAAGAACTTTTCCCCGCGTCACACAAACGTGCCCTTAGATAAGGCAATCTTAACTTCTACAGGAGACCTAGGCTTAAATAAGAAATCATATAAATCCTTAATTTGTCTTCATTGTAAGCTAAGCTAAGAGGTAGAAGGTTAGCCAACCGCGATAGTATTATGATAGTTACATCTCTCTCCATTTTATAGGAGGCCTTCGCTTGAGCCCTCATTCGAGACACTCCAAGCCAAGAATAAGATAAAGTAGTTCAAAAAGAGTAAGGAAAAAAAAAAGAGTTATGTTATCTCTCCCTCACTTAGGAAGAAGAAGAAATTGTGTAGAAATTAAAGCTCGTTGTAAAAGAAGAAATTATGTCAAAATTGAAGGTTGTCATAATGCAAAATAAAGCATCATTGGTGGCATAAGGCTTCAATGTTCATAAAACTTAATATAATGATTTTTGGAATTTCTGATTTATGTATGATTCACAATCTTGTGATAGTATAATGTAATTTGACTATTTGAAATAAACAATCAAGTTATTTGCATCATGTGGACTCTTTCTAACGAAAACCTTTAAGGCATGTTTTCCATATCCAAATATGTATCCTAAATTTCAGAAAGGTGGCTCATCTTCCCACTCATATCCCTGCCCATATCTGTATCCATATCTAGGAAGTGGGCATCATGGTATGACTGAACTTGGGCAACAAACAACAAGAAGACAAAGTACATACAGCCAAGCTGCGATGTTGAGATGAATGAGTTTTTTTTTTTTTTTTTTTTTTGCTAAGTTGGACCACTGGTAAGGAGTGATACGTAACTTGAAGACCCAGGGATCGAGCCCTAGGAATTTGTGTGAGACTAAGGTGCGAACACCCCACTCAACCGAATAAGAGGAGTAATTTTAAAGGATAGAATTAGCAATGAATAAATAAAAAAATACATCAACAAGTGGCACCAATAGAAAAGAAAATGAACGAATACCATCTAAGTACGGGGATATGCTTATGAGAGAAGAAACAACACTACACTAAAAAACAGTGTAGCAAGTACAATAACTGAGAAAAAAAGGGAGACCAATAGAGACTTGAAAGCACATAGAAGCGACATGTTAGGTTGTGGGGAGTGGAGACAACAAATTTAATCCTGAAGTAGAATTCACACAATTGAGCCCGATAGTCCGGGAAGGGCTTCAATGATGATGATGGCGACAACGATGACAATGACAATGACGGATTTAGGGTTTCTCTCTCATTGTCTTGTCAAGTGGTGGTTTCTTTCTTTCTTTCTTTCGGCTTGAGATTTTAGTAGAACAAGAAAAGGGTAAAATAGTCCTCTTTCATTGTTCGACTAAAAGACTGTCAAATTAAAGAAATATCTGCAAAAATTTGAAGATTTCAGTGGGTTTTACATAAATTGAATTATTAAGGGATTCTTATCAGTAGCAAAAGGTACAGTGCCGTATGTAAAGCATGAATATGTGGTTAGTTGGGAGCTTTCCCCATGCAGAGGGGCGCTATAAATAAAGCCAGGTTTCTTTTTAGAAGTACAGAGTGGGGCCCACCTAGATGCTTGTGTGTGTGTGTATTAAGGAATTCTTATCAGTAGCAAAAAGTACAGTGCCGTATGTAAAGCATGAATGTGGTTAGTTGGGAGCTTTCCCCATGCAGAGGGGCGCTATAAATAAAGCCAGGTTTCTTTTTAGAAGTACAGAGTGGGACCCACCTAGATGCTTGTGTGTGGGTGTGGGTGGGTGGGTGGGTGTGTGTGTGTGTGTGTGTGTGTGTGGGTGGGTGTAGGGATGAAAGTGGGTCGGGCCGAGTCGGGCTTTGACAGGCCCTAGGCTCGGCCCTAGTATTTTTTAGTAGGCCCTAGCCCGGCCCGAGCTTGAGAGGGCCTAAAAAATCCTGGCTCGGGCTCGGCTCTTATTAAGTAGGGGCTTGATTGAGGCCCTAGGCTCAGCTTGTGAGCCTGGCCCGTTTTATAATGATATAGTTCAATGTTAATATAGATGAGCATTATCAAACACTCCAATGTTAAGGGAGCTCAGTTCCAACACTCCATAATAATTTAATGTTAATGTAGATGAGCATTATCAAACTCCAACAATAATACAAATCAAATTAAACTCCAATAGCATCATAGAATAAAATAAAATATTCGGCTAGCATCATAAAATAAAGGTTTAGGGTTTAGGGTTTATGGATTATTTAGTGCTTAGATTTAGGGTTTAGGATTCATGGATTATTTAGTGCTTAGGGTTTAGGGATTATTTATATTGGATTAAAATTAGGGTTTAAGGTTTAGCGCTTAGGTTTAGGGTTTATGGATTATTTAGTGCTTAGGGTTTAGTGTTTAGGGTTTAGGGATTATTTATATTGGATTAAAACTAAGGTTTATGATTTATGGATTATGTTATATCATATATGTATTATATATTGTATAGTGTACATATATATATATATAATATGTATTAATATATGTAGGCCCTAGGGCTTACGAGCCGGGCTTCATCAAGCCCGAGCTCGGCCCTTTTAAGCAAACGGGCCTCCTCCTAGGCCCTAACTCGGCTCTTTTGTCTTTTGAGCCGAGCTCGGGCCGAGCATATAACGGGCCGTCCGCGGGCCGACCCACTTTCACCCCTAGGTGGGTGGGTGGGTGTGTGTGTGTGGGTGTGTGGGTTTTGGATTGATCATAACTGTGCCCATTTTATAAAACAAAAATGAGGTTTGCTTTCAGTTTTTTTTGAAGTTTAATCTGGCAATCACACCATCAACTTTTTGCCTATTTTGACTTTTGTAGACTTTTGTAGTTTTGTTTGAGTAATTACAGTTCTTCTGAAGAGGCAAGTTCAGAAGGAAGACATCTATTAGCCATACTTCAAAGAAGTATCTATGGCTTAGCTTGTTAGAAGAGTCTTATTTCAACTAAAGATCATTATGTCAAAGAAGGCCATAAATTCCCATCTTTCTCTATCTTCTTCATGTTTGCAAGAGAGGGCTTTCACACCCCCCAAATCCCAACATTAAGTACTAAATGAATTTTTATTAAGGTTAATTCAGTTCCTTTTTGTTATTTATGGTGATAAAGATGTATATTCCCAACATTGTATGTATGTCTATTAGCATACATGGTATAGTATCAGTCACAAAATCACAAAAACACATACCGTGGCAGTAGTATCTGCTGCCCGCGGTTGTACTCCTTTTAGCCCAACAACCCTGAAAAATGAAAAGCATTGTAGATGTAATACCAAAAAATTAAGACAATGGGAGCTCAGATGCATCGGCACACACTAATTACAATTGCAGAAAATTCGACAGTTAATGACAATCTAATGGTGCAAAGCATTTTCTACTGGTAAAATCAACAAAGATTTCTACAAAAAGGATTCACTGGCTTTGTTAGAACAAACAATATACAAGGATATTGGGGTTAAACTTGTAAACTGTAAAAGGAGAGAGACATTTCAGAATTTCTATCCCTTACACTATAATTAACAAAGAGATCTTAGTCAAGAGTCAACCCGAACAGCACTCAATTCTTTTCTCCTACTTCCTCTCTTCTTATCGTTCCCATCTTCCTTCTCCTTTATTCTTCTTACATTAGAACTTGATACTAGAAACAAAGATCCTTCTGTTAGGTCCCACGACAAGTGCTGACTTCATCATCAGTATGGAGTACGTACAGATGGATTAAGGCCAACAGATCTAGAGTAACATGTACTTACGGCGCTATATGACAAAGTTTCCAAGGATTTTTTAGGCCAATTTAGTTTGTCGAATCCAAGAAGGAAAAGTAAAATTGAATATACCGTAGATAATTGTTTATGGAAAACCTAGACAGCAACCACTTTTGTAGCTCATATGTTGCCGATCAATGGCTACAATCAAGGATTACAAGATGACCACAATAAAATCAATGAAACTAGCTACCTAAATATGGCTAACAATATCTCCCAAGAACTGTAACTGTACAATGTCTGACCCATACTCACGTGGAGATATATACATGATTGATTAAGTGGGACTAATGTGCATGTGAGTCATGCACATGGTTTTAAATATCAGCCAGGACTGAACTGATAAATTGATACTTATCAGTTGCAATCTCGGCTGTGTAAAGTGTCACCAATTTATCGGTTGGTCTTGGCCACTACTGTAAAATATTGGCCAAGACAGCCAAAAAACTGAAATATCGGCTAAGACGTATGATGCACGGATACTTCAAAATGGGCAATGTTTCATGTCGTATCATATCCGATACTTCACTTTTTACTTGTAAAATCCGTGTCTATGGTGTGTTCCTGCCGTATCCGTGCCGTATCTGGGCATCATAAGCTAAGACTTCTTCCTTGCTTCCATGTTACAAAAAAAAAAAAAAAGGGAGAGGCAGAGCCATTTTTCATGAGAGAGAGAGGTACATACAAGACATGGGCCCATCAGACAGTGTGCTCATCTCCAATTCGAATGAAGTTTTGTGGGGACCCATACAAGGCATGGGCAATTGTTTTGAATGGATTAGGTTCTTAATTGGTGGGCCCCAGACAAATTTTGTGTACTTTTTATATTTATTTTTAATTTCAACCCACCAACAAGTCTAGCAGAGTTAGGATTTGCATAAAATCTGTCATACCCTCGTAAAGGGAGGTGCCTGTATTTATATTGCTGTTTACAAAGTAAAATTATACGAATACCCATTTGGAAGGGTTTAAATGTTAGTTATATACAAGGGCAATTTAGGAACACCCAAATTTCAAGTAATTATCTGGAGGGACTCTGTTTGGTAGAGATATCATGTTCTGCCAGTGTACCGGAACAGGTACTCTCTTCACTCTCCCCCTTAAATTGATGCAGATCATCAACGAGCATCAATCCGCATCAATTTGGACACCAAGAAATAATGGCGATCACAAGTCATGGCTTTAGTAGAGAGATCAATAAGTTGCAGCTCGGATGAAACATGAGGGATTGTAATGGTGTCATCTTCATAGTGTTCATGAATAAAATGGTGTTCAACTTCGATATGTTACATTCATTCATGAAATTCAAGATTTGCGTGAGTTTGATGACACTCTTGTTGTCTGTATAGAGAGGAGTAGGTGATGAGATAGAAACTTAATAGTTCCTCAAGAAAATGCCCAAGCTAGATGATTTCAGAACATGTAGAGGACATGGATAGACATTCAGCTTTTATAGATGATTTGGAGACACTCACATTTCCAAGAAATCAGGGAATTTCCTAACATGATACCAAGCAATTCTTGAATGACACCAAGCAATTTCCTATTGCTTACAGCCCCATGATTGGTGGGCCTCTTTTTTTTACTATTTTCTTTTAACTTAAAGCCCCTTAAAAGATTGACTGGTGGGCTGCACAATTAGGACCGCCTATTAAAATAAAATAAAAAATCATGTCTTGTGCCTAGCAAAATTTTATTTTAATTAAAACTAGGCCCCAGCCAAATTTCACTTTAACTAGAAATAGATAAATAGGTCCCAACCAAAATTCCACTCTAATAGAAAATTAGCCCTAGCCAAATTCCACTCTAATAGAAAATGGGCGCTTTTCACTTTAATAGGGAATAGGCCCTAGCCAAATTTCACTCTAATAGGAAATAGCAGGCTTGTTAGAGGCGTGCCCCTAGGCTCAAGGTGCAGCCAAGCGACCTTGCAGAGCCTCAAAGCCCTTGGGGCGAGGCAATTTCAAAATGGCTCAACCTGAGCGCATAAGGTGCGTGCCTTTGAATGAGGAGTGAGGCGCATGCCTAGTGGGCTTCGGTCAATGCAGCCCAAAACTTAAAATTTTCAAAAAATGAAAATGGTCCAGCCCAACAGGTCAATGGGCTTAAGTCAAACATTGGTCCAGCACTCCAGCCCAACACAGAAGAGCATATATCGTGCCCCAAGTCAGAAACGAAATGAAAAAAAAAAAAGTAGAAGTAGATGAAGAAGAAGATAAAGAAGAAGAAGACGACGAAGAGGAAGGAGGAGGAAGGGTTCCGGCTTCTTCACACCGCTGCGCAGGTACATCACGTTCACTGCTTTCTTTTTGTTTCTTTTCTTTCTTTTTCTTTTCTTCTGCTGCTATTGTTTTCTGTTTTCATTCTTTCTTTCCTTTTTTTTTTCTTTTTTTGTTTTGGCTAGTCTTGAAGGTGTTCTTGCTGCTGCTGTTTCTACTTCTGCTTTTTGGTGACCTCTACTTCTGCTACTTTTTTTTTTCTACAGCTATTTTTTTTTTCTGTTTTGTTTTTTGGCTCTGCTGCTGCTTTTTGGTGACCTCTACTTCTGCTGTTTCTTGTGCTGCAGCGGTTTTCTTTCTGTTGTTTTCTTTCTGTTGCTCTTGCTGCCACTGATTTTCTTTCTTTTTTTTTTCTCCTGTTCATCAATCAAATCATGCTTTCTGTTGTTTTCCTTCTGTTGCTGTTGCTACCGTAAATCTGCTTGTTCTTTTTGTTTTTTTTTTTTTTGCTCTGCTACTATTTTTATTTCCTGCAGCTATTTCTTCTTTTTCGTTCTGCTGCTGCATTTTAGTTTTTTTTATTTTGGTGATCTTTGCTGCTACTTCTGCTTGTTTCTGCAGCTGTTTATAGATATCAATGCCAACAGAAGGTAGTAATAGAAAGGACCCAGCATGGCAGTATGCACATTTGGAAAATCCACAAAATAATAATAGGTTCAAATGTAATTGTTGTGGCAAAATATCAAATGGAGGTGTTTATTAGGTCAAGCAACATCTTACTGGGGGTTTCAAGAATATTACTGCTTGTCCAAAATGTCCAGCTGAAGTTAGAGAAGAGATAAGAGAGTACATGACAGAAAAAGACAGGAAAAGAAGAAATGAATATGTTGCCTCATTTTGATGAATTGGCTAATGCTTATGAAGAGGATGAAGATGATGATGTAGAAGTCATTGAACGTGGTAAAAGACCCTTGGCTCATCGTAGTCAAGTATCTAGTGCTTGTGGAAGTACTACATCCACTGTGTCCAAACCTAAAGCCAAAACAAAAAGGGCCTATTGATGTATTCTTCACTCCCAATCCGGATGTTGTTGTGCAAAATCAAAAAGCCCAAGGAAAACAAACAAGAATTGATGAAAATGATCCGTATAGAAAAGAATTAAGAGAGCGGGCATGTTTAAGATTTGCAGGGTGGATGTACGATGTTGGAATTCCTTTTAATGCAGTTAATTATGACAGTTTTGGACCAATGATTGAAGTTATTGGGCAATATGGTCCTGGTATGAAACCACCAAGTTACCATGAGGTGCGAGTTCCTCTTCTCAAAAAAGAGATAGAGCCTACTAATAATTTGATGAAGGGTCACCAGGAGGATTGGGTAAAGTATGGATGTTCCATAATGATAGATGGGTGGACTGACAAGAAAGGGAGGACATTACTTAATTTTTTAGTGAATTGTCCCAAAGGAACCATGTTTGTGGAGTCAATTGACGCTTCTAGCTACTCAAAGGACGCAAAAAAAATGTTTCAACTAATTGAAAAGTTTGTGGAGCGTATTGGAGAACCTAATGTGGTCCAGATTGTCACAAACAGTGTTGCAGTTGATGTGTTGGCGGATAAGAATTAGTGGTTAATGGAAAAAAGCTTTTTATTTAGGAGTATTAAAAGAATCAGTTATCTAAAACTCTTTTTTTTTATCTCTTTCTTTGTTTTGGTTCTAACAGGAAAGTTTTTGGAGGCAAAGTTTGCACACTTGTATTGGACACCATGTGATGCCCACTATTTGGACTTGATGTTGGAAGACATTTTTAAGATACCAAGTCTCAAGAGAACATTTGAAAGGGCTGTTGTGGTACATGGGTTCATTTATAACCACCCAACTTTGCTAAATATGATGAGGCAGTTTACACAAATGAAAGAGTTGATCAAGCTTGCAAAAACCCGATTTGCAAATGCCTTTCTCACTTTAGCAAGGATTCATCAACAAAAAAACAACTTGAGGAAGATGTTCACTTCAGAGGAATGGACAACAAGCAAATGGGAAAGAAGCAATACGGTAAAAGGGTTGCACAAATTATGTTAATGCCTTCATTTTGGAACACTGTTGTCTATGCCCTTAAGCTCTCGGGTCCTCTTCTGTGTACTTAGATTGGTTGATGGTGAGAAAAAGCCTCCCATGGGATACATTTATGAAGCTATAGATCGGGCTAAAGAAGCCATTTCAAATGCTTTTGGTGGAAAAGAAGAAAGATATAATAATATCTTTGAAATCATTGACAAAAGGTGGGATGTTCAATTGCATCGTCCTTTGCACGCGGCTGGATATTTTTTGAACCCAGCGTTCTTTTATTCGAATCCAAATATTGAGCACGATAATGAAGTTATGGCAGGGTTGTATAATTGCATATCAAAGCTGGTCCCACATATTGATGTACAAGATAAGATCAGTCAAGAGTTGTCTATTTATAAGTAAGCTGAAAATTTATCTAGGTTGCCAATGGCGATTAGGCAAAGGGCGACAATGGTACCTAGTAAACTATTTTATTACATAATTTTATTCCATTATATTATAAAATTAATTTTTTTACATTTATCCCATAAATTTATGCTAATTACCTATAATTAACAGCTGCATGGTGGGCTGTATATGGTTCCAAGACCCCAAATTTGCAAAAATTTGCGATAAAAGTTCTTAGCCTGACGTGTAATTCATCTGGTTGTGAGCGGAATTGGAGTGTATTTGAGCATGTAAGTATTTTTCTCAAGTCTAATGAATTTAAAATATTTTTCTTCTCTACATATAAATTTTAATATCTTTTTTAATTGTTGCAGATTCATAGCAAAAACAGAAATAGGTTGGATAAAAAACGTCTCAATGATCTAGTATTTGTTAAGTACAACATAGCACTGAAACGTCGATATGATATGCGTGACATACTTGATCCCATTTCTTTGAAGAATATTGATGAAAGCAATGGGAGGTTGCTTGGGAGGATAGATAGAGAATTGGATGAAGATGATGAACTTGTGTTTGATGATGATATTTTGACATGGGGTGATGTTGCTACAGCTTCTGGAGTTGGAGAAAGTAGTTAAAGAACTAGCGCAACATCAACTTCAAGGGCAAGGGCAATATCAAGAGTGACTAGATCATCAAGTGTTCTTCAATTGGTAGATGAGGAAGAGTCAGAGGAGACGGACGAGGAAGACGTGGATGGATATAAATCCAATGATGAAGAGCAAGATTATGACTTGGTGTAGATGTTGAGGATGACTGTTAGGTCCTCCTTAGGAGCATCTGTGTTGTTGCTTTGACTTTGAAGCATTTTTGTGTGGTGGTTTTATGTGTGGTGTCACACTTTTGTACTTTTGTTGGTACTTTTGTTGAATGTTTAGCATTTAGAGTGATGGATGCTTTATGACTTTTATAATTCTTCCAAATATTCCCATTCTTTTTTGCTCTATTTGTGAATTATCTATCTATACCAAAATATATGTTTTTTATCTACAATACGTGCCTCACTTCAATGAAGCCCGCACCTTGCCTCGCGCCTCAGCGCCTAGGCCCCAGGAGACCTTAGCGCTTTGATGTGCCTCTCGCTTTTCAAAACACTAGGAAATAGGGTCCTAATCATATTTCACTTCAACAAAAAAAAAAATTCACATTTTTATATTCCAAAATGTACCTCTAAAACATTGATTCTAGTATAATTGTGATGACATTTTGATGACAAAGTTTGACTATAAGTATTTCATTAGTTTTTCGGTTAGCATAAGTAATCAACATGACTGCATGTGAAAAAAGAAAAAACAGATCAATACTATTATTTTAAAACCATACAGTGATACAGGAGCTCATAGCCTCATACAATGAGGGGACCACCATGCGCCCCTATCTTAGTTACTTTTTGCAGGGAAAAAAAACACCATATATTCTAGCATTTCCCAATCACACTGCTATGCAGCTACTGCTGTGTATCGCCCACCACACCCACCACTACCGCTATTTTCATCCTTGCCATGGAGTTTCGGTGCTTCATCTATGGAAAGCCAAGTCATATTCCGACAAATTGCCTGAGCAAAAACATGATCAATGTATTGGTAGCATGCGATGAGAAGGCGGCAAGGAAGACCATAATGGAAAAGGAGGATGACATGGAGCAGTGTAAGATTGATCCACTCCAACTCCTCGGCATGGTGAAGGTACAAGAGATTCATCTTGCAACATGAAGTTGTCAAACTCTACAACCACAAGCTATTGAAGAAGGTTTACTTGCGAGTGGGGTGGTGGAAAGGTATAGTAAATTGCTTAGTTGTGACCAGATAATTGTGATATTGTCGTAGGCATCGACTTCTTCGATCAATCAAATGTATCTGCAAATTTGACACCAAATGTGTAGATGATCAAGGATGAGGCATCTCCATGCATGGTGCCATTTATTAGAGGGAAGCGTAATGAGATTGCCTTGCCTGTCTTATGCGTGATTAAAGGTAGCAAGCCACGTGAAGTTGTTTGCGGCAATGGTCAGCTCAAGACACATAGGAGGACTTGACATTACAAGAAGTCACGCGACAAGAAGGAATGCACGGAAGGGTCACACGATGTATCACTTTGGTATGCGACAAGGGCGTTCACGTGATCAATGAGAGAGGATTGTCATGCGCTCATAGCACATGGCGCACACAGGTAAGGTAGTGATGTAGAATGGCAGGGTTGAGGCTTTTTCTAGGGTCACGTATGCATCATGATTCATAACCGCCTAAGTGGTTAGATGCACTTAATTGAATGGATGGATGGATCTTGATTGAGTGATGGATATCTTTAAGGGCCCTGAAGATTCTAGAAGACTCTAGGATAGTCTTGAATTGTGTGGAATTATCTAGTACAGTCTTGTACATTATGAAAATATTTAGAGATGTATGGAGAATTCTAGAATGTTGTGGATAAGTGTAGGATTAGGATAGAGGTGTAAGTTTCCAAAGTAGGTTCTGAAATGTCCTCATCCGACGGATAAGTGATGTGGTTCAATCTAGGCCATCAATTGTAAAAGGTAGGACTATAAATAGGTTAGACCTCACTCGTCCGTAAGCAAGATTGAGGAATCAATCAGAAAGTTCTCTCAAGTGTTCTCTCTTATTAGTGTGAGAGAGCAAGCCTCTATGTGAGTTTGGTTTAAGGGCCAGGCAACTTTGGGAAGGCTAACTCGCTAGTGCACAACGAAAATTCAAGTGTCGCACAGGCTTGAATCAAGAGGGTTCGCATGGTCTATGACAATCAGCGTATGAAATGAAGAAGAAATAAAAAAAAAGGATCCGTACCATATCCACGCTGAGCAAGTTTAATGGTTTGCATATGGATACCATACTGATATTTATCAAGGGGGTAGTTGACCATAAAAACTCGTTAAACAAACTATAGGTTTACTTTCATTATAAAGGTGATACTCTACCTACCCCACATTTTCAGGTACTAGTATTAGAAAATGATAATGAATAATCAAAAGAAAAAAAGAAAAAGAGTTTCTAAATATGTTTTTGTTCAAGTCATTATGCAACTCAGTCGTATGTCGATCTCAAGTCGGTGCACGCTAGTCCGGCTCAACCATGTAGAGGCAATTCCACTATCCCCTTCAATGAGACACAACGATAGTGCACATCAGTCACTAAGTCAACTCACCTAAGTTGACTCGCTATCATACCAAATTTAGTACCATGGACGTTGCACATGGGACAAAAATAAGCAAAACC
This sequence comes from Umbellularia californica, assembly GCA_028538565.1. Lineage (NCBI taxonomy): Eukaryota > Viridiplantae > Streptophyta > Magnoliopsida > Laurales > Lauraceae > Umbellularia > Umbellularia californica. The sequence continues at coordinate 42,977,517 of JAPQWN010000011.1, read as the reverse complement.
CTTGTGGAGCCCACCTGTGACTAAAATGAGCAAGATGACCCATGAGATCAAATACATACAAACAAACATTAAAGGAACTCTATGTGCCCCACCTTTGATTAAATGTGCGAGATCACCCATTGCACCACATACATACGCACTAAGAATGAAAGCAATGTAACTTGGACATGGCATGTGGCATGAAGCCCATTACACCAGCTAAACTAAAAGATATATTAGATAGTATATTGTACTTTTTTTCATTGGGACAATGACTCAAACAAACATTACAGTATCCAAAAAAATTCTAAATATGTCCTATTTAATATTGCTTTAATTAAAATTAAATTAGTATTATTACTACCGTTACAATTTAGTTTTATGGAAAAAATGGCAAGGAGCACACATGTCCATGTGCCCACTACATAGCGGCAAGTTGCCAAACCGCTATGTAGTGGGCGATACGCAATGGTTGCAGCGATATGTAGTGGCATAGTGGTGCGAATTTTTTTTAAGCAGTAAAAAAAATTGAATCTTTTGTAACAGCCAATTTTGTGTTCATGTTTTTTTTTCAGGGATTTGAAACCATATAAGGGTAGAGAACTTTTGGAAAGGCTATTGAGTGGAAGAAATAGGAAAAAAAGGTATTTTAAATAAAACTACTAGGTTTTTAGACCGTAGCACCATTATTTTCAAAATGCGAATGCGATCAGCACTATAGAAAATGTGGAAGTTTTCACTTTCACATGGAAGAAAAGTCTCCCTCTCTCCCTCCGTCCATCCATCCAGTCACATGTCTAGATGTGCCTCCAACTACAGTGAGTAGGAATTTCTAGTTGCTCTAAATAGCCAAAACTTCAAGAACAGACAATTCACCAAAATGAAAGCTACATATATAGAACAAAGTAAAACTGCCATGGTTTTTTTATGAAACAGTTGAAGAAAAGAGCTCAAAGATGAAGGTAACAAAGTACAACATACCAGCCACCACGAGGAGCATCAGAATAAGAGCTAGGATCCATTGGATCCAACTCATCGTCCTCAGAGTAAGTACGTTTTCTATGGTCCCTTTTATTTCCTCTTCCAGCGGGAGGTTTCGAACTTGACCTGAAAGGTGCAATGTTAGAACAATGAATATTTTCAATTTAGATAAATATAATGAATATGTAAGTCGTCATAATTTAAGAAACCATGGAGTTGAACTCAAGAAAGTTGAATCAATTAAATCATTTTTTCAGTTGAGTCGGTCTTAACTCAAACTTAACGAGCTTTTGACAAAACTCAAACAACTCGAGTGGAAAAACTTAAATGCATCCTCCAAAAACATTTCTCTGCACCATGTCAATTTGGTGAAGAATTTTAAAATATTTAAAATATTTTCTTAATGAGAGGAATATTTTTCTATTTTCAGACAGTGAATCCTTGCAGTTCTGTCAAATGAGTTTTCTTTAAAATAAAAGTTTTCCTTAAAACCCTAATATCCTAACCTTTTAAGGAATCCTTGCATCTAGATGAAAACCCATTTGTCCTCATTCCTGAGGGCAAGGAATCATTATGTCCTTGCAATTCTTTGATTCCGGGAGTCATCCAAATAGAAAATATCTCACCAGAACAGAGGAGGTGTGCAGAGATTCCAGGTTTCCATACTTCCAAACAATCCCTAACCAGCTCATCAGAAAAGCATAAAAGTTTTTTCAATTTCTTTCAATCAAGTCCTATCCATAATTTTTTTCTTAAATGAGAAAAACACCTTATTACAAGTTTTTGTCTTCTCTTAACCTTCTTTCATTCCAAAACTAACCCAAAAATCACTTTCTGGGCCTCACTGATCAAATCTCGATAGCGGGTTACCTTTTGATGGTTCAGTCGCTCAGGAGAATGCCAGAAATTCTCCTAAGGTTATAGCCCAAGTTTCTACTTGATTTTGATGATCATAACCATTTAATGAAGCTAGTTTTTCAGTCATTTGAAATCCATATAAACCCTTCGTTTTTAACCAACTATGCATAAAGGTAGTTGAAGTGGGCCCCACTAGATCATTTGGGTTGGACTTGATCATTTTTCTTAAGGGCCTGTTTGGATGTACGGTGAATTGAAGTATGGTGAAGTGAAGCATCAAATAAAGAGAGAATAAAATATACGGTGTTATGATGGTGTTTTGTATAGAAAAGTGGAGTTTTTTTGTCTTTTAGTGGAGAAAGGAGGTTGCTTTTTTGACTTTTTTTTTGAAAAATTCAGAGGAAATTTTGAAATTGTGTACTTTTGATATGACCCCTTGTCATTTCTTGTCTGGATTCACTTTACTTCACTTTAACTAGTTAAGTGCCAAACATGCCCTAAATGATTTGTTAAAGGGAAATTTTGAAAAACAACATAAGGGTATTTTTTCCATTTAAGAAAATTATGTTGAGGACTTGGTTGAAAGAAATATGGAATAACTTCTTTTGAAATATTCAAATCTTCATGTACTTTTTGCAAAATGAGCTAAAAGTTTTATAATATTTTGAAATTTCCCTTAAAATAATTTTAATATATTAGATTACTAATAAGAGAATAATCTCATTAACATTGTAATTAAAGAGGTAGGTTAGATTGAGAGTTAATCTCTCGTTATAAGGATTGGATGGTATTAAATTTCCTCATTTAATAATGATTAAACTTCCCATATTATGATAGTTTAATTGGATTCTACGCTGGGATTAAGTGTCTGTTTTTTTTTTTTTTTTTTTTTTTAGGAAGGGGATTAAGTGTCCTTATTTATTTCATTGTACTCTCATGATGCAATGTTGAAGTTTTTAATGTATTGGGGTCCACTGATCTCAAACATGTTGGGATCCAAATCTAGATCATGAACTTTTTAGAAAAGATATATTTAGATATGAACTTGATAAAAAAAAAGCATAAGCTCTTCATCAAATTTTCTCTCCATTTGGTATCTGTTCCATGGCTATTGGGGTTTGCATTAACATACTTAAAAATAAACCAGTATTATATACTAGTCACAAAATTAAGGCTGACTTTTGTGATGGTGGAGTTTGGTAAAATGTTTACCAAACCACCCTAAAGTCGAGAGTTGAAAACGTCCTAGGTGGGCGTGAATTTGGGTCTCCTTGATGACGGATCTTGAAATGTCTACATTTAGAATATCTACATGGACTTACGCTTAAATATATGTTAAAGAGGTGTGGGTTCCCATTAAAAGAACAGGAACCCCCTGAATTTTAAGGCACCCACACATTGGTGATGAGCGTTCCCGTGGGAGAAAATTCGCTAGTAAAACTTGCACAGCCGCTCATGCACTCCACCCCTAAATTTTGAGGCACAAAAAATTCGACATAAGCATTCCCAATGGAGAAAATCTGCTAGTACAACTAACAAACCCACTCATGCACTCCACCCAAGTCCCTAACCATCATCAGCACTATGGTTGGGGATTGAACCCTGTCGTTTATGAGAAATGGAAAGTGCCTTGTCACTAGGCTAACAATGTATTGGCACAAGGCTAGTAATTTAATCCATTTTCCATAGATTTAGGGTTTGTAGAATCATTGGTTTAGATAATGAAAATGCAGTTTCCCATTACCTACCCCCCCCCCCCCCCCCCCCCCAACCCCCCAACAAAGACAAACAAAACCCCAATCCAAGGAGTCCATAGGCAATAGCCCTGGCCCATCCTTTAATAAAAGTCATGTTAGGAAGTTGATTTGTAAGAATTTTTTACGATGTTAATAGTCTGAAAATAAGTGTCCTAATTGTCATTGGCCACAAAATTGGAGTTCAATCCAATCTTTTTAAAAAATGGGCCCAATTCAAGTGTCAAACAAACTCCAACTAACAAAATCCGTTTGATGGGTTGTTCAGTAACACTCAGTACCCATCCAAGGAGCCCAAGATTGTATCATTATGACATGATTTGGATTAAGTTTTGACCCATTTTCTAACAAATTGTAGCCCAATTATGAACTTGGTTAAATTTATTAATACAGTTGGAGTGCTACTTGTGCACATCACTAAGCAGTCCATTAAATACATGTCTTCTCTCATTGAGGCATTCATCTCATTAATAAAGATAAATTTTCTCGTTCTTTCTTGTCGTGTGCTTAAATCTCAGGATATAAACCCAAGATGGTGGTGCTAAGCTAGATTTATAGGTGCATCTCTTGAGCAGATCCTCTTCTTTCAAGCCTATAGCTTGGGATTCAACCGTCAGATCAAATCCATAGCGGATCGGCACAGCCCATAGCTGCCCTATCTGTGTAACCCATGTCTTTTTTTACTTATGTCTACCCATTGTGTCCTGTTGACCCAGGTTTATGCTGCAAAGTCCATAACTTGAAAATATGCGAGTAAAAAATAATTGCTTAAGTTCGTAATAAAAAAGAAAAAGATAAAGTAATTTACCTACAGTTGGGCGCCATTTTGTTTAACTCCTTAGGAACTGCAGTATTGCCACTTTGTTGCTCGTAATCAAAATTGGGAGATGAATCTTTTCGATAAGGAAGGTTGAGAACCCTGCATTTGCAAGTAGATTTATGAGACTGTATGCAAGCCGGCATTAGCAAGTTCTAACAACAAATTTCCATATACCATGCAGCTGTTGTTATTAGAAGAATGAAAATGGTATGCATTTCTCCCATGCAGATAAAAGGATACTCCAAGGAAAGCAAGATATGATCAAGAGAACAGAGGAATAAGATCCTAGGTACAACTTTTTGCACCTTTATGCTCATACCTGTCGAGCAAGCCATGCTAAATTCAACTTTTAATCAGTTGCCTCCTCATGCAATTCGAAAAAAAGAAAAGTGAAAAGGAATGGATGGCAAACACCTGCCAACCTAGGACTTTCTCCAAACGGTGGTCCATCAATTAGGATGTATTTGGTTGGGCTTTTAAAGTCAAAAGTGATTTTTTAAAATTAGCTTCTCACAACCTATTTTTTAAGCAACTTTTTAGACGAAAAGGTTGTTTGGTGAGTGTAAGTTTCATTTATGTTTTTAATAGCAAAAGCACCCAAGGTTATTCTATTATAATATTAATATATATATACATACATTAGCAGATTATGACTAAATAATATATGTTTACCAAAAAAAAAAACTAAACTAAATATTATATTAAAAATTTTAAAAGAAAAACTAACTACAGAATATATAAAACCATTACAGGTATAAAATGGCCCCACATCAATTCTTTGTCACAAGGCACTTGTTATTGGCATCATCGCGATATTATCTCATAGAAAAATGAGATATGAATTATAACCGCCATTATTTGGCTCTCCATGTTCAATAATTTGAAATCCAATAGCAGGGCCCATGTACAAAATCTGAATTACTAAAAACTAAGAACTCTTGTAATGATTCTAGGAGAAATTTTACTCCAGTCAAAAGAATAGCCCACCACTAGATTTATCAAATGTAAAACACTATCATTTTAATCCTATTGGTTTGTGTTTTTTAATCACTTTTTAACAATTAATTGTTCTGATGATTGGACTAACAAATTGGAGTGAAATATGACCCGAGTCCCAACACTAATACATAAGATGATCTGATTTTGAGCATTTTGGATTTCATAGGGAGACCCTACAGAAGGATAAGATAAGAGGACCATGCTTTCCGTGATACGTCCACTCACTTCCCAGAAAAATGAAAAAGAACATTTTGAAACTGTGTATGGAGAGTGGGCAAATCAAACCCAGAATGATTGAAAGTTGGTGACAATCAATGGAAGGCTTTCGGAAGCTCAATGTGGACAGGGAGGCTAGAGGTACACTAAGAGTGGAAAGAACTGGGGGAGTCCATCAAAATCATAAAGGAGAGGTGTTGATTTCAGTTTCTAAACCTATTGGAGTGAAAATTTCCAATAAGGTGGAGATGGTGGCCTTTTTAAAGGCTTTGAGGATTTATTCTGGTTTTTCCCGTGAAAGTTGGATTGTTGAGAGTGATCTTTCAATGCTATTACTCCAATATGAATTCCACTACTTCCTTAATGAGATTCTCCCTATCTTCATCAATTCAGGTGGTCCTCAAGCATATTATTTGATCAGCGAGTGATTTTGTGGACACACCATCTAAGCAAGGAGTGGATGGGATGTTCCTTTTGCTGTGGTATTTGATGTTTGTTGTTGTCTTTCTTGTTCCAGTCTGAGAGTTTTGGTATGAGGATTTTATACTACTATTCCTTTAGCATATGTTTCTTTTCCTCCGTAATATAAAGTTCTCATTACCGATCAGAAGAGAAAATGGTAGAGAAGGGGGTATCAGCCCCACCTCCTCCATCCAAAGCTCTTTGATTTGCAAAAGCCTTGGTCCATCCCGAGTGGAGGCTTTTGTTAGCTAGCTGCTACTATTGACAATTTAAAGGGGCGTTTTTACTTCCGAAGCTTTTCCCAACTACCGTGTACAATGTAATGCAGAGAGGAAATCAATGAATCATTTGTTCCTTCATTACAAGTTTTCTACTCACAGTTGGAGCTTCTTCCTGCAATTATGTGACATCCAGTGGTGTTTGCCAAGGTCATTGCAGAATTCAGTTGCTTGCTGCGGTCATGGCCCTTCAAGCAATATTATGGTCTCTTTATAGGGTCAGAAATGATGAGGATGATAAGTTGGAAAGAAAGGGTAGAGGAAGAAGTCATAGAAATCGTTGAGGTAAGGTTGGTCAAATGGACCCAAAGTAGAAGCGAATTTTGGGCACCACAAGCTAAATGAACTTTAGCTAATTGAAGATTATGATTTATTTGCAGCCAGTATTTAGGACAGAGTAGGAAATCTTGCAACATAATTTAAAGAGAACCACATGGAAGGCACTACTTCTAACTAATCCCAAGAATGAAGTATACCGTGTGCAGTGATTGCAATAGCCCCATTCCTGGACAAGGCCGCATCCCCATCCACCACATCCCATACACCTCTTCATCATGGATGATTGATAACTTTCATTGCTGGCAGCTTCATCTCCAGGAACAATCCTTTCAACACATTCCGATGCTACGTTCTGTAATGAATTAGGGTGTTCCCATTGTGAAGCCTGTGTCTTTCTATTGTAGTAATACCTTTGACCTGTCAAAAAGGAAAGAATATTGACATATTGGAACCATTATCAAGGACAATGTAGCGCAGAGAAGGCTATAGCAAGTGCTGCAGCCTTATCACCTTGATGTCCTAGTTTTAAGCTTTTACAAGGACCGATAACCTCGCCCCCTCAGTTCAGTTGCCATAAAGGAGATTCTGACCATTATCACCATCATATGGTTTTTGCTGTCAATGTATCAATTTTATAGGAAACTTCCGCTATATTTAAGATAGTTGTAGGAAGACACAATTTCCCATGGCTAACTGATGATGAAGCCTACCACTACAACCTATTGAATGGTCCTTTACCATGTACATACAACCAAAGAAATTCAATGATTCAATGTTATATGTTCTTTTAACCATTACATTTTCCATTTTATAGGAGATAGCAGGAATTTTCAGACACATCTCCATACCTGTTGAATCATCAAATGCCTCTTCCCAATCTTGTGGCAGGGGTGAAATGGTCGGAGATTGTGGACAAGTAGTGTACTCAATAGGTCTCTCCCACTGGCTTTTACCAGTATTTTCATTATAAAAATACATAGAACCACTTGCAGGGTCCATCGCCTTAACCTACACAAGTAAAAGAGTAGTTGATATTGACGGAGAAATGCTAACTAATTAGCAAAATATCATGCACCACTAGCACCTCACCGCTTAAATATTTTATCCTGAGGTCAATATCAGCATAAGCAAAACGATGTTTGTAAACATACAATAATCATAGAAACCAGCTGGTTTCCATGCAGCTGAGCGCCCAGGTAAGGCATGAATTAAGATCAACTTGGCTGCCAGATGAATCGTTATGTGGGCCACATGTAAACCACAGTAGCTAACCAAATGCGTAAGGAAATGACAGCAGCTTCGCTTATTTAAGCACCAAAAGAAAATTCCTATTACATTATAGGTAGAATAACCTCTAATCGCCCTCACCTCTAACCAATGGCATATATGTGTAGGTACACAATGCAGATGAAAGAATGCAAAAATAAAAATAAACGAAAAGGCAATTAACTAATTGGAAAAGGGGAGGCTAACCCAGCCAGGAGGCAACTTCAAATCTCCTTTGGAATCAGTGGCAGCTGATTGAACCTCTAGCTGAAGAAAACTCAATCACCAGGGAATTCCAATAAGAACAAAACTAGGCAGTATGATTAAAAAAAAAAAGTCAAAACTCTAAATACGGAATTTCTGGATATCAAATTTCAGATATAACAAACTTAACAAGGAGTAAAAGATAAACTTGCATTTTTAGTTGTAGCAGGACCATCATTTGCACCATCATGTTTAAGAATACCCCTTGCTTTAAGCTTCTGTTTAAGGTACTCAGGCAATTCCTTTCGTGAAGCTTTCGACTCCTTGTCTACTTTAGATCCGTTGGTGCCAATATCAAGATTTTCATCTGCAGGCTTTCCTGATGTCCAATGAGATAGCAACAGCTAACATGCATCAGAAAGCATTCAAAAAAGTTTGTAGTTAAAGATAAAGGACTTCCAATCTCACCAGGAGGGGCAGTTGTGGGCCTCGGGGCAGAATAATAAGCACCCCCACCGGGCACACCATACCCATTGCCAATTTCAATGTTGCCTGAAATGAAGGAGTAATGTTAATACTGCTGCCAATGCAGATGAACTAGTACACAGTGTAAAATCATCCCTAGAGAAGTATCATGCATAGACTTTACCTTTAATCTTTTCTTTTTATTAGTAACAATAAAAGATTTTTTTTTCTTTTGAAGATTCACATTCATTAAAGAAACTTAACAGTAAAAGAGAGATATACTGAAAAGCCAAGCAAACAAAACATAACAGTACAAAAACATGAAAAACAATGCCCAAAAAGAGAAGCAAAGAGAGAAGCCGAGGAGCCCATCCCGCCCATCCCCGGGAGCCCCAACTACACTAAAGACAGGCTCCCAAAATGAACTCAAAAGCAGAACCACCACCTGAAATCAATCCCCTACTGACGATAGAGCCACCTCCCTCCAGGTGCACACGATAATATCCGTGGGAATTCCTCGGAATTAAGGAAGGGTAGACACACATGATGCTATGGTGAACTTCAGCCGACCATCCAAAACCTCCCTTGTAGAGGCCAATTTCTTGAAACGTCGTGAGTTCCTCTCCTTCCATTACCCACAAGGAAGCAGTCTTAAATCATCACCCTTCCTTTGTCCAAACAAAGCAGCAAGAACCAGCATGCAAAGAACTCATTGATTGTTTGAGGAAAAACCCAACAATCAAACCAGTACAAAACAGCCAACCACAACCGTTGAGCTATTTTACAATTTAACAAAAGATGATGCACTCTTCTTCATTCCTCTCAGGTCCCTCTTTCCCTCTGAGGCGAAGCCCGTTGCTTATCTCGTCACCCTCTATCCATCAACTATTATGTCTATCAAATACAAGATAACTCAAGACCGACTCAAGTTCAGGCCCAAGCCCAATATGATGGTATCCAGTCTCATTGGATATGGTCAAATATTTGCACAGCTTTCTTCCTTCTTTAATTAGATTGTAATTAGATTCTTCCTTCTTTAATTAGATTGTAATTAGATTGTAATTAGATTAGCTGATTGGTAGAGCTGATTTGTAGCCTTTAAATAAGGCATATGTACTCTATATAATGGGAGAGAATCTCCAATGAAAGGCACACAATTTTACAACACAAAGTCTATTGACTTCATGCTACGTTTGTCATGGTATCAAAGCTCTGATAATTCTCTTCTCTTCTAGTCTTCTTCTTCGACTTGTTTGTCGAATCTTGGTGATAACAGTCATTGGCATTCTGTCCTTGACTGTTCGTGCATGTTAACATAGTTTTCATCAACATCTTGAAGTCTGATCATTGTGGCCCACCACAGATCAGCCCAAGTTCATCACAGACATCCTTCTATCTTGATCGACAGTTGATTTAGAGACTTGTGGACGTGTGTTTGACTCAGCAGAGAAATCAGAGATCAGATTTAGGTTCTGAGAACCATTCTCGTCAGGAACTTGGAGTATCTCTTCAGGGGCCCACCTCTGATCAGCACTACAGCATCAGCAGAGCCTCCCATCTTGGTCGACCACTCATCCTGGAATTTTTGGACATTTTTTCAGCATTTTTCGATCATCAGAGGTAGGCCATCTACCATCTCTTTTGGTATTTTAGTTTTGTCCAACAGTTTTGATCTCAGCCGTACCAAATCTTGGATTATGAATGGATTTCAATAAATCTTGTACCACAGGAAAGATAAATTGATCCTGCTTGCATCTTGTGGATCTGATTCTCACTCAGATCCAGTAGTGGGCCCCACGGAGGGAACCAACCTCAAAATTGAGGTCGCCTAGGTTGTTTAATTTGTGAACCTGTTCACAAACAGTCTTCTGTCATTTCTGCACTGTTTGGCACCTGCAAACAGCCTGTTTTTTATCTTCTGCACTACAATTTTGTCTCGTGCTACACTGTTTTGGTTTTTTCCCCTTCTGGTTTGCTGCAATTTGGTTCTACTGCTGTTTAAATGGAGAAGTCAGAAGTTAAAATTGATTCAATTTAATGGTAAAAACTATCCAGCATGGGCTTTTCAATTTCAATTATATCTTGAGGCCAAGGAATTATGGGGATTTGTTTCTGGTTCTGATCCAAAACCTACAGAGGATGACAAAAAGGTTTCTGCCTGGAATACAAAAGATGCAAAAATTAAAACATGGATTCTTGGGGCTGTGGAACCTCATCTGATTCTAAACCTCAAGCCCTATACAACCTCCAAGGAGATGTGGGGTTACTTACTGACAGTTTATCATCAAGATAATTCTGCACGACAACTTGAGTGTGAAATTGCAGAATACAGTCAAGGCATCTTGTCCATTCAAGATTACTATTCTGGTTTTCGCAATCTGTGGAGTGAATACGATGGGATTAAATATGCTTCTATTCCGAACAATGTTCTTAAAACTATACAAGACCTTCAAGCCTCCAGTCACAGGGACCAGTTTTTGATGAAATTGCATCCTGAATATGAGATTGTAACATCGTCTCTGCTGAGCCGAAGCCCATTACCATCTTTGGATGTTTGTTTGAATGAGCTTCTGCGCGAAGAACGTATTCACACAAAAGCCCATCTGGAACAAAAGCACACTGAAACTTATCCTGTTGCATACTCTGCTAAAGGGAACACTCAGTCTCTTCAGATCTCACACTCTTCTCCGACTCCTCAGACTCGGGATATGAGCAAAGTCCAATGCTACTCTTGCAAAAAATATGGACACCTTGCAACACAATGCAACCAGAAATTCTGTAATTACTGCAAGAAGAAGGGACACATCATTACTGAATGTCGCAGCCGTCCCCAAACTCGGACTCCCAATGCCTATGCTACCAAGATAGACTATTCTACTGCGGATGTTGCATCCCCATCTGTGCCTTCACAGCCTGGTTCTTCTTCTCCTGCCCTCACTCCCGAATTAGTTCAACAAATGATCATCAATGCATTTTCTGCACTTGGCATCACAGGTAAATCTAAAACCCCTTCTTCCATTTGGTATCTTGATTCCGGAGCATCAAATCACCTGACTCATTCCAGTGCACAACTCTCTAACTTGACAAAATATAGTGGCAATACTCATGTTCAAACAGCTGATGGCGGACATCTTCCTATCACTGCCATTGGAGATATTTCCAGTATCTTGCCCTTAAAGAATATTTATCACTGTCCCAATTTAATTTCAAACCTTCTTTCAGTTGGACAACTCATTGAAAACAACTGTAAAGTTTCATTTTCTTCCTCTGGTTGTGTTTTACAGGACCAGATGTCAGGGAGGGAGATCACGAGGAGGCCTAAACATGGACGCTTATTTTCTCTTGATCTATCTACTCCAATTAGGAATAATTCAGCAAATGATTTTTGTTTTTCTGCTCAAAATAATTGTCAGTTATGGCATAGTAGACTTGGACATCCCAATTTTAAAACCATGTCTCACATGATTAATTCTGGATTGTTAAACTCAATAGGTTTTTCTAAGTTTGTTTTTTTTTTATTGTGCTACATGTAAGATGGGAAAAAGTAAGGCTCTTCCTTTTTCTGTCTCTACTTCTAATAGCATTCAGTGTTTTGATTTAGTTCATAGTGATGTTTGGGGTATTGCTCCTCATTTGTCTCATGCTCATTATAAATATTTTGTGACCTTTATTGATGATTATAGTAGATTTACATGGGTCTATTTTCTGCATTCTAAAGCTGATGTCTTTAATGTTTTCAAGATGTTTTTAGCATATGTTGAGAATCAATTTTCTACTTGCATTAAAATTTTACGTTCTGATTCGGGAGGTGAATATGTGTCTACAGAGTTTCAAACTTTTTTACAACAAAAAGGAATAATTTCTCAAAAATCTTGTCCTTATACCCCTCAGCAAAATGGGGTCGCTGAAAGGAAAAATAGGCATCTCCTTGATGTTACTCGAACTCTTCCCATTGAATCTTCTGTTCCTACACGTTTTTGGACAGAAACTCTTAGCACTGTTGTCCACCTTATAAATCGATTACCCTCTTTTTCTTTAGAAAATGAGTGTCCCTTTTATCGATTAAACAAAACTACACCGTCTTATGATGATCTACATGTTTTTGGCTCGGTGTGTTTTGTACAGTTACCTCTTTCTGAGTGTAACAAACTTACTACCCAATCTGCTAAATGCGCATTTCTAGGATATGCTAGTCATCAAAAGGGGTTTCTTTGTTATGATCCTCACATACGATGCATTCGTACCTCCCGTAATGTTGTCTTTTTAGAAAATCAATATTTTTTCCAACAACATCTTGATTCTGTAGAGACCTCATCTGTTGTTTCCTTCCCTGGTTTTTCGGACAAAACACCATTTGTTAAATTTGATCCTAATTTCGTTTATCAAAGGCGGAGTAAAGCTGCGACCACACATAGTCCCCCTAACGATCCCCCAACTGCATCTGGTCCAACTGGAGACCCTCCCTTACGCCGTTCATCTCAAATTTCAATGCCTCCAACTCGTTATGGATTTACCCACACTTCCTTGATGGCTACTATGTCTTCTACTTCTATTCCGAACTCATATTCCCAGGCTGTGCAGCATGAATGTTGGAATAAAGCTCTGCAGGATGAATTGGATGCTCTTGCGCAAAATCATACATGGGATGTGGTTCCGTGTCCTTCTTCTATTAAGCCAATAGGTTGCAAGTGGATCTATTCTATCAAGCTTAAACCTGACGGGACTCTGGCCAGGTATAAGGCGCATCTTGTCGCTCTGGGTAATCAGCAGGAATATGGTATTGATTATGAAGAGACTTTTGCTCCTGTAGCAAAAATGACAACTGTTAGGACTATTCTTGCCATTGCAGCATCCCAATCCTGGCCTCTATACCAGATGGATGTCAAGAATGCATTTCTTCATGGTGATCTCAAAGAAGATGTCTATATGCGTCTTCCTCAGGGGGTTTCATCTATCATCACGGGTGCTGTTGCCAAATTACGGCGTTCTCTTTATGGCCTCAAACAAGCCCCCCGGTCATGGTTTGAAAAGTTCCAACATGCTCTTCGCCACTTGGAGTTCCATCCTAGTCCATATGATCCATCCATGTTCCTTCATCATGCTTCTATGGGGATTACTATTCTTCTTGTTTATGTGGATGACATCATCATTACAAGTACCGATGTAGATATGATTCAACAACTTCAGGCCTCTCTTCATGAATCTTTCCACATGAAAGATCTTGGCCCTCTAAACTATTTTTTAGGTCTTGAAGTTCAACAATCTGAAAAAGGCATCGTACTCCATCAACATAAATATGCTCTTGAATTAATTGAAATGGCTGGGCTTCAAGGTTCTACTCCCGTCGATACTCCAGTAGAAGTCAATGTTAAACTTTAGCAAGACAGTGGGGATCCTCTCTCTGATCCTACCCTCTATCGTCGCCTCATTGGCAGCTTGATCTACTTGACGATAACTCGTCCTGATATTTCTTATGCCGTCAATTTAGTCAGTCAATTCATGACTGATCCTAGACATCTTCATTTGGTTGCAGTCCGACGTATTATTAAATATCTAATTCGGACACCAACCCGTGGATTATTTTATCCGGCCAACAATTCTCTTACTCTCAAAGCATACTCAGATGCTGATTGGGCTGGTTGTCCGGACACTCGTCGCTCTACCACAGGATGGTGCATGTATCTGGGTGATATCTTGATTTCGTGGAAATGTAAGAAATAAGATAAGGTCTCCAAATCTTCCACCGAAGCTGAGTATCATGCCATGTCTGCCGCTTGTTCAGAAATTCTTTGGCTTCGCGGCTTGCTTTCTGATCTCGGATTTCCTGCTGATAGTGCCACACCACTCTATGCAGACAATACCAGTGCAATTCGTATTACTGTCAATCCAGTTTTCCACGAACACACTAAACACATAGAGATTGATTGCCATTTTATACGCGACGAATACAAGCGTGATGTGATTAGCCTTCCTCACATCTCCTCTGATCTTCAAAATGCCGATATCCTTACCAAGGGGCTTCCGCGGCCTCGCCATCAGTTCTTGGTTAGCAAATTGATGCTTGTGGATTCCCCGGCATCAATTTGAGGGGGGTTGTCAAATACAAGATAACTCAAGACCGACTCAAGTTCAAGCCCAAGCCCAATATGATGGTATCCAGTCTCGTTGGATATGGTCAAATATTTGCACAGCTTTCTTCCTTCTTTAATTAGATTGTAATTAGATTCTTCCTTCTTTAATTAGATTGTAATTAGATTAGCTGATTGGTAGAGCTGATTTGTAGCCTTTAAATAAGGCATCTGTACTCTCTATAATGGGAGAGAATCTCCAATGAAAGGCACACAATTTTACAACACAAAGTCTATTGACTTCATGCTACGTTTGTCAATGTCTAGCCAAACACCCTTTGAAACTCTCTTTCATTAAAAAATAAATAAATAAATAAAATTGCTTCACCCCTTTCGTGTGCACCTGCTTTGTTCTCCTTCCTCCTCATGAATGTCCAAACTTTCTTCCAAGTCCACCAGTTGTGTCTTTCTTGCTTATAGAACAGAACATAAAGGTTTTCATTGATTCCATCTTAGAGCCAATCCTCTTCGTATCTCCCACCATGTCACTTTTCTTGAACACATCCCCTTCTATTCTCTTCATGCTGCCTCACTATCTCCTGGCCTTCCTTTCTACTATTTTCTTGATCCATTCCCACACTTATTCCCTGCTACCAATTCGTATTCTTCACCTTATACTCCACCACTTCGTGTTCATCATTGTCGAGCTCATGAACCAGCCACAATGCATCCTAACTTTTTAACTGCCCTGTTCTCCCGACTAATGAGACACCCTGCAAGTATCCCCTCTAAACTCGCAGCCTGTTGATTGTTATGGTTGTATTACTTCTCACCATTTTTCTTCAACCGATAAATAGTTTCTTGTAGCCCTTCATTCTTATTCTAAGCCTTAGTCATACAAATAAGCATCCACCCCTTCTAATTGGCAAACTGCTATAGCCGAGGAACTTACGCCTTACACAACTCATGTCTGGGATCTTGTTCCTCTCCCTGCTGGAAAGCACATTATCAGATGCAAATAGGTTAACAGAATCCAGACTCAATCAGATGGCAATATTGAATGCTACAAACAAAAGTATGACATTGATTATGAATAAACCTTTGCTCCAATAGCCAAGATGACTATTTTTGGGCACTCATTTCTATTGTTGCCGCTCGTCGCTTGCCATTATAACAAATATATGCCATGAATGCCTTCTTAAATGGCTTTCAAACAGAAGAGATCTACCTGACCCCGCCTCCTAGACTTTTTCATCTTCCACATAATGTTCGTCACTTGCGTCAAGCTTTGTATGGACTCAAACAAGCTCCACATGCTTGGTTTGAACACTGCAAGAATGCCATTCTCAGTATTTGACTATTCTCAAAGTTTCCATGACTCCGCAATGTTCTGCTTCTCTACTATCATGGTCGTGTGCTTCTTCTCTATGTTCATGATATGCTTATCACAAGCGATCATCAAGAAGGAATTCAGTTTCTCAAGACCATTCTCAGCTCACAGTTTGATATGAAGGATCTTAGTCCTCTACTACTTCGGCATAGAAGTTACCTACTCTCCTCAGAGCTACCTTTTTCTCAAATGAAGTATCTCGAAGACACTCTTCAGAGAGGACTTACTGACTCCAAAACCATTAGCACTCGACTTAAGATCAATCAAAAGCTCTCTGCTAAGCCCCTCTCTCTAACCCCTTGCTATAAGCAGGTTGTCAGAAGTCTCGTCCACTTGACTATCACTCGGCCCAACATTGCCTTTCCAGTCCAAGTAGTTAATGTATCCCCACCCCTATTTCAATACACTGGGATGTAGTTGTTTACATTTTGCATTATCTTCAAGGCACAACGATTCAAGCTCTTCTTATCTTTTGTCAAAGCTCTATTCAGCTTGTTGCCTACTCTGGTTCTCATTAGACAGGGTCTGTTGAGTGTAGACACATAGAGATCTACTACGGGTTTCTGCATCTTTCTCGGCTCCTCTTTGATCTTCTAGAAAGCAAGAGGGAGTCATTTGTTTCTCGCTCTTCTGCTGAGGCTGAATCATGTCCTAGCTCATACTATAACTGAAATGGGTATCTTCTTACCTGCCCCGACACCTTTATACTATCATAGTGGGAGTGCTCTCCAGATTGCTCATAAGATGTCTTTATGAACGCACCAAGCATATGGAGATTGACAGTCACTTTGTTCACCATCAACTTCGCGAGAACATTATTCTTCTTCAAGCAATCTCCTCCTTACATCAGCTTGCTGAACATCCCACTCCTCTCTTTCGGCAGTTGTTATCCTAGCTATCAATGCTCTGTTCCCCCGTTCCATCCTCTCCCCACCCCACCCAACCCAACCCCAATTGTGAGCTTGTGGGGTTGGGGGTGAAGACACCTAATTTTGTATGGTCTTCAGTACTATAATATCTAGTGTATCACCTTTATTCAGTAGTTTCTCACGTTCATACATTTTCTTAAGACCCAAGTAGTTAGTTAAACCTCATTGTACTGATGTAGATAAGCTCATTACTAACAGAGTGTATGAGACTTCATTATAATAGAGCGGCTGGGAGAATTAACCCAACACAATAACTTCTCCAATCTCTTGTTCTCTTTAAGTTGTTTCAGCTTATTTTAATATAAGAGATTCCCTTACAATTTGTGAACGATACTATGATATTCTATGAAACCATCATGATCAAGTGGTGAATTTAAAAATTATTCTCCACGGGTTTGAATATGAGTCAAGTTGGATGATTCATTACTCAAAAAGCGAATCATTGGGCGTCTAGAATTCCTTAATCCCAGGTTGCAGATCCCGCTGGGTCATCTTTCTTCTTTATATTTGAAGTTTCCTTTTATGCATTGGGAAGCCTTCTAAATCCTAATAGGACCCAATTGTGGAAAGATCTCAGAAGAAATGTCTACATAGAAGAGGCACCTAAATACTCTGGTGGTAGGGTAACTCTTTTAAATTTAGCCTTGAAAACAGCCCAATATATTTCCTTTCAATTTGTTCGTCTCCAACACATATTGCCAAACGTACTGAAAGCATCCAGTGCAAATTCTTGTAGAATGACTCAAAAGAACATCACTGCTATCATTTCATTGAATGGAAAAGGTTTGTAGACCAACCACTGAGTAGTCTTGGCATCAAGAATAGTACACGGGTCAATTAGGACCTGGCTGTGGAGGTTAGGTACTATTGGTGGAACATTGTCGCTGTCAATAACAATTCAAAAATATAATCTAGGCGATGACGGATGGAGATAATGATATGGTGTGCACCTCAGGCTTCTTGAAGAAAGCCACTTCAAGAAATGGATATGTTTTATCCAAACATGTCCCATAGGATCCAGTGCTCACAGGATTCATGTCATGTGGACCTTTCTCTGAGCATTTCCCAAACTTGCTTACACTTGCAACAAACCCAATGGCTCATGTATAAATACTAGACAAAGTAGGAGATGGCTAAGTCTGGCCTCCAACCTTTATAAATAACATTAATGATTCTGAGATTGAATTCTTGGAGAATCTATTTAATATTTTGCAAGGTCTCTATTTCAGAGGGTGGAATGGATTACCAGATGTGGCGACCAGATAAAAATGAAGAATTTCCCATTAAATCTTTCTATATGGAGTTAAGAGGAGTACTCTTTTTGACAGCTTACAGCCCCTTTGGAGATCAAGGCTCCTCCTAGTATTAATAGCATTCTGTTGGATGGAATGTCTTAAACAAGATTATGACCATTGATAATCTTTGCAAAAGAAAAAAAGAATTACATATTCTGAATATTAGCATCTCATGCCAGGGAGATGTAGAAAATGTTGCCCACCTATTTTTTTAGTTTCTCCATTTTCATGTTGAGTGTGATGCTATAGCTTTATTAGGATTTCTTTGGGTTATGTCAGACAAAATCATTTCCTGAAAACAAGTTATTTGGTTTCTCTTCTACTAGGGACTCTATATCATGGATTCTTACAATTATCACCACTCTGTGGTCAATTTGGCTAAAGCAGAAAAGAATAACGTCCAGTGTAAGTCAACCTCTAAACAAGATGTGTCAATTAAGGCACAATCACTCATCGTGTCATGGGCATTTGAATGTAACGAGGATAGTGCAGTTTCTAGGTTGCGCGGTGTTTTTCGTTTTTTGTTTTTAACCGATTAAACCGTGATCTATTTGCTCCTTGAATGATCCTAACTTTGAAGGAACCCGCACATCAAACAAATGCTTGATTATAGTTCACTTTTCCCCAATCCAAACTTCACTCGTTTGAACTTTTTATAGTGTTTAGCTGTAATACCCTCAAATTAAATAGGGGCTCGAATTTTTATGGCTAATTAAATATATGTTTTAGTATTAATTCTGATTTATATATTATAAATATTAAGATCGAGTGATTCAGTGTGTGTGTGTGTGTGTGTGTATTGGTGGGATCAAGATTTAATAAGTATTAGTAGGACCCTTTGAAATAATATTATTTTCTTTTTATAAGTGGGCCATGGCTTATTAGAAAGAGGCTGTATAAAAGGGAATAGAAGGACCCATCGTTTAAGATGTTAGATAGTGGGACCTTGGATCATATTAAGAGATTTTTAGTTTCATTAGATGAGACCCAGGCCCTTGAGTCTTTTGTGTGTCAACACTTTAGACATAGGAGAGACTTGCGCAAGTCCTTATGAGGACTGTTTCAAAGAGTAGGAGAAGACTCTCTCTCTTGCGCAAGTCCTTATGAGGACTGTTTCAAAGAGTAGGAGAAGACTCTCTCTCTCTCTCTCTCTCTCTCTCTCTAATAGGAATTGGATTCAAGAAAGGAAAAAGAACTCTTGGCTTTATATAGATGTCGCATGGAATGATTATCCCACGACCTTTACCTCTTAAATCTCTTTGCCTTTTTCTCGAAAACCCTAATCCTAAAAAGAGTTGAAGGAATAGGAGGGCTAAGTGATATAGGAGCTTTTGTGGATGACTTATAGGCTATAGCAACCCTCGCATAGAGAAAGCCAGTCTTTTATTCGAGGTAAGTGGAAATCTGAATCTATGGGTGTTTGCATGCTTCTTCATCTTGGCTGGGAGTGTTTTATATCTCTAATTGTTAGGGTTGATATTTGGTGGTAACTACATGGCCGAATGGTGTAAATGAGGGATTAGCACGGCCAGATGATAGCGTTGTTCGGCATAAAGATTGGTAAGATGGGTTTTGGGTTAATAATGACAATGAATCTGATTAATATACGGTATAAATCTAATGATTAGCAACTAATAAACTTACAATTTTGAGTTTGATTGGTAAAGTATTGACTATCATAAAAATTCTGCAGTAGAAAAAGGAGACCTATGCATGTTACATCAGAACCAATGACTTTGAGGGGCTGGACAGATACTACACCTAATATGTTCAACTGAATTGATGGCTAAACTGAATGACTTTATTGTGTTTACTAGTGCTGGCCGAATTTATGACTAATATTTTAACTATAACCCAAGGTTGGGGTTTGGACTATTATAACGACCCGGACACACTATCCACATGATATTATCCGCTTTGGCTCATGGGATTTCAACTCACTCTTGTCGCACTGTTTTAAAAAGCCTCATGTGGGGTTAAGGCCAAGCCACACTTATTTACCCAGGATCAAGACTTCGATGTTTCCGATGTGGGATTTATGCACCAATGCATACCAAGTCTTTTAGAGTTTCCCCCGCCCCCTCTCTCTAGGCGGATGTTCGCCGGACCCAAAGCCCTTCTACAAGGAGGCCAAAAGAGTGACATACTCTCCTATCAAAAAACAGAGCCGTCCTCGGTTCTAATACCAACTGTCCACATGATAGTGTCCACTTTGGCTCATGGGATTTCAACACAATCTTGCCGCATAATTTTAAAAGGCCCCATGTGGGGTTAAGGCCAGGCCTTACTTATATACCAAGGATCGAGACTTAGCTGTTTCTAATGAGGGACTTATGCACCATTGCATACCTACCTAGTCCTTTAGAGTTTCGCCTGCCCTATCTCTAGGCGGATGCTCGCCAGACCTACTGCCCTCCTACAGGGGGGGCCACAGGCATGAAAACTATGTGGTTGAAGTTATTTGGGATTGAAATATATTAAAATTTCTCTCCTTTGTATTGTTGATGACCTTATGTGGGTGATGTGTGATAAGGATTAGCTTTCGTCGTGTTTCCCTAAATTTCGAGAGTATCCTATGTCATCTCTTGTCACACGAGTTTGTGACTTATTTGATTTGAGACTGTTGTACTTGTGTTGGTGTTGCATGTTTCTGATTTCATATGTTTGGTTGTGAGATGGTCATGGGAAACTTGGGGACAGTCCCAAACCTATTAAAGCGGCTATGTCATAGCTTTTACAGACACGGGTACCAATTAAGAAAACGGAATGGGGCACATAAAACCCAAGATTCGTGTAAAGGATGATTTCATCATTTCAAGACCATATGGTCATGGTAATTTTGTTAAGATGATAGATTAAGATTAATTGGACCGACGACACCCTAGACCACTAGCACGATGCAACGTTAACATCCTCGCACTAGAGTCAAGATTTTGTTAATATTGGTTATCAAGTTAAGCTCTTTTATTGACCACAGGTCAGCTATCTTTATATGTGATTACCTGGCCACTAGGATCAGTGATTTTACATGACTAGTGAGTCAGAGGTTCACTAACTGTAGGTAGGTTGTTCGACTAACTATATAATACCTCCTTATGTGTCGAGCAAGGATGAAAATAACGGTAGCAGTGGGCCGCTACACTACGTAGCGCAGCGGTGTGATTTGAAAAAATTGTCAAAAAATCTGAAAAAAATTGTAGAAAAATCTAGAATACTCAAAAATTAGAGAAAATGGGGTTTTTTTTTTTTTTTTTTTTTTTTTTTTTTTTTTTTTTTTTTTGCTGCAAAAGTAACTAAGATAAGGGGGCATAGCGGTCCTCTCATCGTATGAAGTCCTATATTGTTGTATAAATATGAAATAATAGTAATGATCATTTTTTTCACATGTATTCATGTTGCTTAGTTATGCTAACTTGAAAACTAATGAAAGGCTCATAAAAAATAAAAAATAATAATAAACACTATGTCATGAAGTCAAGACTTAAGACGTGAGTACCTAGAGAAAAGAATACCTCTACAAAAGGCGGTGTCTAATAGGATGTACCTAGAGAAGAACCCTTGAGAAGAACTCTCTGTATCGACTGTAGTTTCCGCGAGAACATGTGCTTTTTGGTATTCTTTTAAATATAAAAGGGTAAAAGAGTTGCATAAAAATGTTACTTTGAGAGAAAAAGAAAAGAAATAAGTCTTGTTGTGGATTTTAAAAAATTTTGAAAAGTAGGAATCTGACGCACTCCATAGCTGCCCCGTAGCGACCGCTACGGATGTGAATGGCGCTAAACGCCATTTAGCTTAGCAATGAAGACCGCTATGTCGCCAATTTGATCCATGGTGTGGAGCATCCATGAGATCCAAAAGATGGGCCAGCGCATTCAAGTGGTTAGGTGGTAGTCCTAAGGATAAATCTAGAGACCCCCTTTAAACTTAAATATCACTTTATTGAGATGCATTGACACCTTTTCACAATGTTGTACACACATGTAGATTTAGATTTATATTTACTCAACGTTATTGACTTGTGTGTTTTCGCTCCAATCGCAGGTAACCAAAACATATAAAGACAAGAGGATCCTGGCAATGAAGAAATAGGATTTGATGTGCGGCTGAGCGACAACAAGACACATACCAAAAAGTAGAAGCCTAGTTTAGATAGTTAATTCATTTTAGACATCAAAGACTATTTCATGGAGATTGTATATTTTTATTCTTATTGTAAATTATGCTTTAACATTGAGATTCGGATTTTTTATTTAAATTAAAGATGGAACTAATAAGGTAAATGCCTGGTTATTTATTCTTATGATGATTTGATTGATGATAATGTTATTTTATTATTTGGAAACAACACAGAATCCGACAAGGCCTTGGATTTCCAGATGTTACATTAGCTAAAGGGATTTTCTATGAAATTGTGCATGTGCACGTTAATGCAGCCCGACAAAAGACTAGGATCCGCAGGGTCCTGATGGACCATCAAATGGGGTCCACGTGATCTCTCATTCAACCAAAGATCCCTATCCTTATTTAAATTAGTAATATTAATTAGTTGCTTAATAGGATTGGTGCAACCCCGGAACATCAATCGAAAGTGTAGACCAATCTCAGTGATGAGATTAACCGAATCCAAAGGATTCCAGCCCTAGGGCACAAGACAAGCCATAACACTCAAGAAGAATAACTCACGATAGTTTTATTGATTAAATAAGCATAAAAATAACAAGAGGGTTCTTCTGTATATATAGAAGACACTATTTCTAAACTAATCAGGACATTGAAAATAGTAAAATACTTAATCCCAAAATAGAATTTAGAAAGCAATCCTATTAAGGAACACAATCCTATTAAGCAACTAATTAATATTACTAATTTAAATAAGGATAGGGATCTCTGATTGAATCAGAGATCATGTGGACCCCATCAGATGGTCCATCAAGACCTGCGGATCCTAGCCTTCTGTCGAGCTGCATCAACTAATTAATATTACTAATTTAAATAAGGATAGGGATCTCTGATTGAATCAGAGATCATGTGGACCCCATCAGACGGTCCATCAAGACCTGCGGATCCTAGCCTTCTGTCGAGCTGCATCAACTAATTAATATTACTAATTTAAATAAGGATAGGGATCTCTGATTGAATCAGAGATCATGTGGACCCCATCAGACGGTCCATCAAGACCTGCGGATCCTAACCTTCTGTCGAGCTGCATCAACTCTCCCCGGCTTGAAAGAACTCAACTCCGGTGAGTTAATCGCCTGATAGCGCTCACAAAGATCTAGATTCAAGCGTTGAAAATCTATTGCAGTGATCCATGTAGCATCAGAGAGGATGATTCTTCAAGCGGACATAGAACTTTTGAAAACTTCCTTGACGAGTGGAAACAATCTGATCATCAAGCACATCAACAATCTCATCAACTGGTGGGAGATTAGAAGGTAGGGCAATAGTCTGTTCTTTAGTTTCACCATCATTGTCATGACCACGGTAGAGTGTAAGATCCTTTACGTTGAAAGTAGAATTGACACTTAAATCGGATGGTAGATCAAGCACATAAGCATTGGAGCCAATCTTTTTTAGAATCTTGTATGGACCAGTATTCCGTGGATGCAACTTTTTATAAGCTCCTGATAAGTCCACAAAATTAGGTCATTAGGTCATCATTTCATAAGCATTTGTGGACTTAATTAGGTTTAATTGCATAGATTACACTTAATTTCATGATTACATGCATTCGAGGATACTTTTAGGAAAATGGTCAAAATTGGTCAAAATTCATTGAATTGCATGACTTTTGTGAAATTAAATTTTTCTCATCTCATTTATTACCACAAAATTAGGCTTTTAGTTTAATCAATGCATATTATGCTATTTTTGGCACCATGTACTATTTTTGGAAAGTTGGTCATTTTGGTGCATTAGTAGGAATGTAGGGTCTCATACATAGTTCATAATTATTTTCTTACATATGATTAATGTTAAAATTGCCTCTTTCAATTTGTAGGAGAAATCAACATGAGACCTACATTAATGAAATTTGAGAAGAGAGGTCAAAGTAAAGTCAAATAAGCAAGAAAGGAAAGAGTCCAAGCATGCCTTGGACGTCCAACATGGGCCCCACACACCCCATTGCATGCCAACATAGAAGCTTCCATTTTTGCACAATTATTCTCGGACTTTTCAAGGGCAGCAACTTAAAATGGCCATAATTCTTAAACCGAGTGTCGGATCGGCGCAATCTAGCTACCGTTGGAAAGCTCTTTTCGAGTAGATATCTGTGGAGCCCAAGATTGCATAAACCAGAACTATATTGAGGGAGATATGACCTCGGGAAGTTGTCTGCTACAGTTTTAGGCGTGAATTGCAAGAAATCTCAATATTTGGAAAGTTTATTCCCTCTACATCATCATGCAATTTTTAGAGATATTCTTGGAATTATACAAGGAAGTTGTGTGCATCAAGAAACCTAATAAGGCAAGGAGATCCCTCAAATTTAAAAGTCTTTCCAAATAAAGAAGCTATCTTGGAGCCTAATCAAGAATATCTACACATAAGGAAACAAGAGCCCTAAATATGAGAGATTCTTTACTAAAAAAATATTTGAAAAAAGAATAAAAGGGAATCATGGGAAGGGCTGGACGTCCAAGACTTTTGGTAGTAATTTTGGAGGCTCTCTCCATTCCATTCCACTCCACTCCTTTCTCTCTCTAAGTCCCTTTCTTCTTCTTTCTTTTAATTCTTTTAGGCATAGGTTGAGAGACCATGTTGAGAGAATAATGAAGAGAGAAGAATCTTAATTTCTTGTGTTCAAAGATCAAGGAATAAAGACGCTACTTGGATTGATTATGCGTGTTCTTTATGTAAGGGATTTAATTTTCTATTTCTAGTTCTTTTATGTGTTTTGATTGGAGACAATATTTCACATGATTAGATCTAGGTTTTTGAAAATAAAATAAATGGATTAAAAGTCGAGACACATCAAGTAATCACTTGTATTATTTTTTTCCTACTCTGAGAAGAGAGGACTTCATTATCGCATTTTCAATACTTGTATGGTCGTCTAGTTTCTAGATCATTGATACATCTTTTCCGCTTTTTTATTTTTTCCACCCATTTTGTTTTTATTTTAAGTTAATATTCTGATCATTTTTTTTACTTGCAAATTCTAGATTTAGAAATCCCAACTTGCATCTTTCCATGTTTAGTAGAAACTTTCTATTTTTATTACTTGCATAATCTATAGTTGGAAAGTGTTTTTGTACATGCATCATATTTAGAAATTGCATTAGAATAGGCTTTTTCTGCTGAAATTGCAATGTTTGATGACTGATTTGAAAGATTAAATTCGGACCTTATACATGAATAGTGAAGAAGACAGCATTGTTACAGCAGTTTCAGGCTGTTTTTCTCTCAAAAGTGCGCGACTTGAAAGTCAGGTAAACGAGCTTGGTTTCCATCAAAACTTTGCAAAATTAATATTTGAAAACAAGTTTTTGTAACCCCAGAATTTCAGAAAAAAATAAGTTTGGGAAGTGGGGTAAATAGTGGCCCAAACAGGGGTAGTTGGACAGCCTGCAATCAGATTTCAACAGCATAACTGGTTCAACTAGGCATCTTTAGGTGATCATATCTTTTTCGTTTTAAGTCCTTTTTCCATTCTTCTTTTTTTGTTATGTTCACGCATCATCAGAGTATTGATTCTAGCCATTAGATTTAGGTTTATATCATCTTAGGCCTGTCGTACAGTCTAGCGAAATTGGGCATGTGCAAGAGTTTCCATACTTAGAATTTTTTACAGCATGCATCAGATTTTTAGAAACTTGCATAAAATTGCATTGTTAGCATTTAGGGTATTATAGATCATTCATATTTGCATAAAAAGTGATTTTGGTAATTAGGATCTAATTTAGAAAAATTTGTTTTGATTTATCTTATATTAAATTGGTTGTTTTGATGAGTTTGTTACTTTTGCAGGTTATAGTTAGAATAAGATTGAATAAACTAGGTTTCTTTACTTGGTTTAGGTTTTTTTTTTTTTTTTTTTTGGAAAGTTGTAATTGTTAATTTTCAGTTTTTAGGAATTTTCTTGTAATTTGATTAGTTTCTTTATTAGGTTAGATTTAGTTTCTAAATTAGGACAAGTTAAAGTTGGAAAGTTTCTTAAAAAGCATTGCTCCCTGTGGATTGACCTGGACTCACCAGATTATTACTACAATTGCCGGGGAGCGCCAGTAAAGGTAACTTTCTGACTTTCCTATTTAAATTGCGCATTATTTTTGGCATCTTACTAGAATTAGGGGGTGCATGCATGGAATGTTGAAACTGGCCTAATTTGGATTAGGAAAGTGCATGGAATGTTAGCAATTCACATCATTGATTTTTAGAACACTCCGAAAAGTTACCAAAATTTTCCAATTTTTTTATTATTATTTATTATTTAGGATTTATTTTTGGTAGGACACTTTAATGGAAGGGAAGTCCACTCAATGTTACACCAATTGCGCTCTTTGATCACCTCAGTATCTAGGAAAGCTTTGTCCCATTGACGGGAGACATTTTATGTTCGAGGAAAGTGGTTTTTAAGCGGGACCGCTGTGACCCCACCACTTTCCTGGGGGCCTACCTAGCTGAGTTGGTTTCATATGACCGGATTGGAGGCCTAGGTGTACTCTACAACCTTAAGAGTGATTAGGTGTTTGCTCTAGGTTAGTTGTTTTTCATTTAACTTTTTAAAATTAAAAAAAATTGGCCACCCTTCCCGCTTGCTTCCATAATTGAACCATGTTCCAAGAGAGGGAGTCGCAAATCAACAGGGCACTTGAAAATCTCAATTTCTCAAAATCTTCAGGTTCATCTAGTGACACCATGGAATATGAAAGATACGAGAATTTGAGTGGGACCCAACCATCTAAGAGCCTACATGATAATCTCCAGCCAAATTGGCAAATAATGAAAGATGACCAACCCAAAAGGTCTTTGCGTGATTACCTATACCCCACACATACGACCACTTCTTAATTTATGAACGTGTGGGGAGGATGTGGATACAACACCCAATCTTCATGGACTTGTCCAACAAGATCCGATTATAATATAGAGGTATTGCGGGAACTCGAGGATGAAGCCAACACATATCAATGGCCTCGTTTCAATAACATAGGTAACATGCATAGTCCACAATGGGATGATCATTATGATTATGGCTAGGAAAATGGGCACATGGATGATTTTTCCAATCTTCCCCAAGAACATACTCCGGATGGGTCATATGTGCAGGATTCGACATATGCGCCCCCATCAATTGAATGATCATATGAAACACCATCCGAGTGCTCATATGTATCCCCACCACCACCCCCAGAGGTGCAGTCTTTGAAGGATATGATCACTAAATTTATTCATAAGTAAAATGAATTTATTCAGAGCCAAAATGAATTCAATCAAACCATTAAACAAGAACTACGAGACCTGCCAGCTTCAATTTGCCATATGATACAAGAGGACATCACCCTTAGTAGTGAAAATGATATTCAAATAGATGATCCGAAAAACCCTAACCACTTTTTATTACTGGATCACACAAATGCACAATCAATATCTAAGGGTGGAGATGAGAGTAGTGCTAGTGGTATGATTAAAAAACAATTTGACTCTGAACCATATAAGCCCGCAATCCTTTTGCCCCAACGGTTGAACTAGTCCCACCGGGAGATTTTGGAGAAAGATTCCCAGGAGTCCCTCTTAGATTCCGATTCTTTCACAACAATGGAATCGAGTATTGTTGATTTCCAAGAATTTGATGTTCCAATTTTGAAGGAAATAAAAAATATACATTTTGAACCTCCTAATGGGTTTGAAACTTTAGTAGATGTTTTTCAAATTCCTGAATCTGATCATTTGAAATCATTGGATTCAGGTATTGCTCATTTGCTAATTTTTGATGATCAATCATTATGGGAAATGGCAATCACACCTCCTAAGGAGGACCCTGCTGCCAAATTTGAGAAAAATAGCCTTCTTCAGACCGTGAAGTCTGAATTCTCAGAATCATGAGTGGATCTCTCCAAACATTCAAATGTTGACATTGCCACCGCATGTTCCGCACCTGTGCTAGAAGAATTTGAGAAATTCGATTTTGAGGAATTACATGCACGGGAATCACTTGAACCACCGAGCCCATCGATGCAATCTCTTCCTTTAGACTTACATGGTTCATTTTTAAAGGAAGAGACTTTAATAGTGGTTGCCTTCTCACCATTGGACAAGAAATGTGTGGTCCGAAATCCTGAAAATTCTCATCTAGTCTTTGTCCAATGTGTGGAGGAAAAGTTTGTTTGGGATCCAGGTGGATTCCTTGTTGAGTACTCAGTAGTGTAGCTTCTATTTTTTCTGTTTCTTTTTTTGTTTTTTTGTGTTTTGTCTAACCATGGACAGGGTTTTTAAAATGTTTCAAATTCTCAGGTGACTTCTTCACTTTACCCACCGATACTTTTAATCCTCATGTTTCGTATTTTCAATGCATATCATTCATTTACACATCGAGGACGATGTTCATGCTAGGCTAGGGGGTGGGGATAAGCACACTTGTCTGTTGTCAGACAGAGTTTTTACACATTTGGTTTTTAGTTTTTTTTAGGAAAAACTTCTAAAATTTTTCACAATTTTTGCTATTTCTATTGGTTTTAGGGTTTTTGAAAGAAAAAAAAAAAAGGAAATTTCGAGAGGATTTTTACAAAACGAAGATACCATGAATTTCGGAACTTTCAATGCTTTGGGTAAAAAAGAGAACAAATGGTTCACTATTTTGTTTAAGGAAAGAGTTTTTGGAAAAGTGTTGAATTTTGATCCCTCACTTTTTACACAGTCTTTATACATTTTCATGGTTTTGAATGTGAAGCTATGATTTCCGTTTTCTTTGACGATTGGATTGAAAATATGATGAAAAACCAACCCTTAGTTTCACAGTTTCCTAGTTCATATGGGTTGTTTGATCAGCCACAAACCATTGAATTAATTCGGGCACATGGAAAGGGCTGCCTATTACTGGGGACAGTAAAAAAAGAAAAAAAGTGTTTATTTATAAGTCTTGAAAAGAATAAAGAGTTGTGTGACTAGTTTGGGTTCGTAGTCTTTTTAACCCATGACAATAAGCTCGTAGGGGTATTTACATACCTAATGCCCTAAAGACATCTGTTTTGGGAGTCATTGGCCTAATGCTCGTTACATGGGTTAATTAGAAAGCTTAAGAGACCTAGGCATTGCACAGTCACATGTATGTGTTTAAAAAAAAAAACAAAAGAAAATAAATTGCGGCCTTTGAAAAAAAAAACATTAGTGCGAAAGCCGTCATGGTCGCCTTGAGAGAAAGGCTATTTTTCTTTGCTAAGGTTAGGTGGCCCAGAATTTTGGATAAAAAATCGTTTTCACATAAATTTTTGGTGAATCATTTGATACCTATGTTTTTTCATATACGCACTTCTCACCATGCACAATCAATTCAGCATGATTTCGAGAATTTCTGACCAAAAGATGAGCTTTGTGAACCTAATTTAAGATTTGCATTCGAAAAATTCCAAGAATAGAGAATATCCGATGCTTGTAAATTTTCTTTTGAAAAAGTTCCCATGGTTTTGTTAGGTTTCTAACTTGGATTGAAAAAAAAAAAAAAAGAGAATTTTATGGGTACATTCAATGCAAACCCTCACGAGGTACAACTCGTCCACTAAGGGGAACCTAGGGGTTTAAGGGCTTACCGCATACGCTAAATGCAGTCGAGAGTACCAACGAAAGTGGTGTTTTTCATTTCTGTTTTCTACATTAGTTTATTTTCTTTAAGATTAGTTTAGTGAGTTTTATTCCTTATCGCTTATTTTGCTAAGGGACTAGCAAAAAGCTGGTTGGGGGGTGTGATAAGTCCACAAAATTAGGTCATTAGGTCATCATTTCATAAGCATTTGTGGACTTAATTAGGTTTAATTGCATAGATTACACTTAATTTCATGATTACATGCATTTGAGGATACTTTTGGGAAAATGGTCGGAATTGGTCAAAATTCATTGAATTGCATGACTTTTGTGAAATTAAGTTTTTCTCATCTCATTTATCACCCCAAAATTAGGCTTTTGGTTTCATCAATGCATATCCTGCTATTTTTGGCACCATGTGCTATTTTTGGAAAGTTTGTCATTTTGGTGCATTAGTAGGAATGTAGGGTCCCATACATGGTTCATAATTATTTTCTTACATATGATTAATGTTAAAATTGCCTCTTTCAATTTGTAGGAGAAATCAACATGGGACCTACATTGATGAAATTTGAAAAGAGAGGTTAAAGGAAAGTCAAATAAGCAAGCAAGTAAAGAGTCCAAGCATGCCTTGGACATCCAACATGGACCGCCACACACCCCATTGCATGCCAACATAGAAACTTCCATTTTTGCACAATTATTCTCAAATTTTTCAAGGGCAGCAACTTAAAATGGCTATAATTCTCAAACCGAGTGTCGGATCGGCGCAATCTAGCTACCGTTGGAAAGCTCTTTTCAAGTAGATATACGTGGAGCCCAAGATTGGATAAACCAGAACTATATTGAGGGAGATATGACCTCGGGAAGTTGTCTGCTACAGTTTTAGGCGGGAATTGCAAGAAATCTCAATATTTGAAAAGTTTATTCTCTCTACATCATCATGCAATTTTTAGAGATATTCTTGGAATTATACAAGGAAGTTGTGTGCATCAAGAAACCTAATAAGGCAAGGAGATCCCTCAAATTTAAAAGTCTTTCCAAATAAAGAAGCTATCTTGGAGCCTAATCAAGAATATCTACACATAAGGAAACAAGAGCCCTAAATATGAGAGATTCTTTACTAAAAAAAGATTTGCAAAAAGAATAAAAGGGAGTCATGGGAAGGGCTGGACGTCCAAGACTTTTGGTAGTAATTTTGGAGGCTGTCTCCATTCCATTCCACTCCACTCCTTTCTCTCTCTAAGTCCCTTTCTTCTTCTTTCTTTTAATTCTTTTAGGCATAGGTTGAGAGACCATGTTGAGAGAATAATGAAGAGAGAAGAATCTTAGTTTCTTGTATTCAAAGATCAAGGAATAAAGACGCTACTTGGATTGATTATGCGTGTTTTTTATGTAAGTGATTTAATTTTCTATTTCTAGGTCTTTTATGTGTTTTGATTGGAGACAATATTTCACATGATTAGATCTAGGTTTTTTAAAATAAAATAAATGGATTAAAAGTCGAGACACATCAAGTAATCACTTGCACTATTTTTTTCCTACTCTGAGAAGAGAGGACTTCATTATCGCATTTTCAATACTTGTATGGTCGTCTAGTTTCTAGATCATTGATACATCTTTTCCACTTTTTATTTTTTCCACCCATTTTGTTTTTATTTTAAGTTAATATTCTGATCATTTTTTTTACTCGCAAATTCTAGATTTAGAAATCCCAACTTGCATCTTTCCATGTTTAGTAGAAACTTTCTATTTTTATTACTTGCATAATCTATGATTGAAAGTGTTTTTGTACGTGCTGCTGAAATTGCAATGTTTGATGACTGATTTGAAAGATCAAATTCGGACCTTATACATGAATAGTGAAGAAGACAGCATTGTTACAGCAGTTTCAGGCTGTTTTTCTCTCAAAAGTGCGCGACTTGAAAGTCAGGTAAACAAGCTTGGTTTCCATCGAAGCTTTGCAGAATTAATATTTGGAAACAAGTCTTTGTAACCCCAGAATTTCAGAAAAAAATAAGTTTGGGAAGTGAGGTAAACAGCGGCCCAAACAGGGGTAGTTAGACAGCCTGCAATCAGATTTCAGCAGCATAACTGGTTCAACTAGTCATCTTTAGGTGATCATATCTTTTTCGTTTTAAGTCCTTTTTCCATTCTTCTGTTTTTGTTGAGTTCACGCATCATCAGAGTATTGACTCCAGCCATTAGATTTAGGTTTATATCATCTTAGGCCTGTCGTACAGTCCAGCGAAATTGGGCCTGTGCAACAGTTTCCATACTTAGAATTTTTTACAGCATGCATCAGATTTTTAGAAACTTGCATAAAATTGCATTGTTAGCATTTAGGGTATTATAGATCATTCATATTTGCATAAAAAGTGATTTTGGTAATTAGGATCTAATTTAGGAAATTTTGTCTTGATTTATCTTATATTAAATTGGTTGTTTTGATGAGTTTGTTACTTTTGCAGGTTATAGTTAGAATAGGGTTGAATAAACTAGGTTTCTTTACTTAATTTAGGTTTATTTTTTTATTTGGAAAGATGTAATTGTTAATTTTCAATTTTTAGGAATTTTCTTGTAATTTGATTAGTTTCTTTATTAGGTTAGATTTAGTTTCTAAATTAGGACAGGTTAAAGTTGGAAAGTTTCTTTAAAAGCATTGCTCCCTGTAGATTGACATGGACTCACCAGATTATTACTACAATTGCACCCTATACTTTGGGTCCAATCAACTCCTGGAGGCATACGTTCTGGACGGATACGGACCATGACCATATCACCTTCAGCAAATTCAAGAAAGCAACGATGCTTGTATGCTTGTTGTTTATAAGTAGCATTACTGGCAAATATAAGTCGGCAGACCTCATTGTGCATTTGTTGCATGTGGTGAAAGAAAGTTTCAGCATCGGCACTTATTCGGGCATCTACCGGCAAAGGGACAAGATCAACAGGTAGTCGCGGGCAAACTCCTGTCGCTACTTCAAATGGAGAAGTACCAGTAGACCGATTGACCGAATTATTGTATGCAAACTCAGCCATAGGTAATGCTTGATCCCAAGTTGTGATGTGATCACGAACAAGGCATCGTAACAACTGCCAAAGACTTCTGTTTACCACTTCTTTTTGGCCATCAGTTTGAGGGTGGTAAGTTGTAGAGAATTTGAGCTTAGTATTGGACAGCATCCATAATGTCTTCCAAAAATAACTCATGAACTTGGTGTCTCAATCAGAACCAATAGTCTTTGGAAGGCCCTTCTTTGAAAAAGAGCTTGGCAACCTTGTAGGCATCACTAGTGGAAGTACACGGAATCAAAGGTGCCATCTTTGAGAAGCGATCAACGATAACAAAAATAGAATCAGCTTTTCTTTTTGAGTCATTGGCAAACATAGCACAAAATCCATGCTAATGTCTTCCCATGGAGTATGAGGAACAGGTAAAGGATGATAAAGTCCAGTATTCTTCTTGTTACCTTTGGCTAACTGGCATGTCCTACATCTCTCGCAAATGCGAATAATAGTAGTCTTCATTCGGGGCCAATAATATCTATCGTTAACAAGAGCAAGAGTTTTGTCGCGTTCCAAATGGCCACTACATCATCCCGAATGCAACTCTCGGACAACATATTCACGAATGGATGCGGTAGGGAGGAAGAGTTGTGTACCTTTAAACAAGAAATCATCATGAATACTATAATGAGGATGCTTGCCAAGATCACCATTGCTGAGGTCTACTTAGATAGAGCCAACTTCTTGGTCATCCGCATAATCTAGCTTGAGTTGGTCAAAACCCGGTACAGTAATAAACATGGTTGTCAACAAATGCTTTCGTCAACTAAGTGCATTAGCTATCAAGTAATCTTTCCTGCCGTGTGGCAAATGCTGAAACTGAACTCTTGTATATATGCGCTCCACTTGGCACGATTGGCAAATGCTGAAACTGAACTGTTGTATATATGCGCTCCACTTGGCACGATTGGCACTGATCTTCTGCTGTGAATGTAGATTTCGCAAAGCATCATTATCTGAGTACAGAACAAACTCGTTGCCAATCAAGTAATGTCTCTAATGACGAAGTGATTGTACCACAGCATAGAATTCCAAACCATAAGAAGAGTACTTTTTCTTAGAATCAGAAAGTTTCTCGCTGAAAAATGCAATCAGGTGTCTCTCAACTAAGAACACCTCCCATGCCGAACAGTTGATGCATCACAAGCAATTTCGAAAACCTTGTCAAAATTTGGAATTTGTAAAACTGGTGCCTCTGTGATTTCACGCTTTATTTCTTCAAAGGCTCTACTGGCAGAACTAGTCCACTTAAATTCACCTTTCTACATGCATTTTGTGATAGGAGCCATGATACTACTTAAGTTTCGAATGAATCTCTTATAAAGTTTGCAAGACCATGAAAGCTTCGAACTTCAGTGAGTGTAGAAGGAATGGGCCAATCCAGAATTGCTTTGACCTTCTCAGGGTCCATTTTAATTCCTTGTGCCGATACAACATATCCCAAGAAAATAACGGAATCACTCATAAAGTTGCACTTCTTGAGATTAATATAGAAACGCTCCCGGTGAAGGAGTTGGCAAATTGTATCCAAATGATGAAGATGTTTTGCTTTTTGTCCTGTTGTAGATTAGTATATCGTCTAAGTAAACGACGACAAACTTTCCAATATAAGATTGCAATAACTGTCATGACCCGCACGAAAGTACTGGGTGCATTGGTTAACCCGAAGGGCATAACCAACAATTCATAAAGACCATCTTTGATCTTAAATGCAGTCTTCCACTCATCACTTGGCCTTACACAGATTTGATGATAACCACTTCGCAGATCAATTTTAGAGAAAATACATGCACTAGTCACCAAATCTAGCATATCATCTAATCTAGGGATTGGGAAGCAGTACTTTACCGGGATTTTATTGATTGTACGACTGTCCACGCACATACGCCAGCTTTCGTCTTTCTTTGGAGTGAGAAATGCAAGTACTCCACAGGGACTAAGGCTTTTCCTGATATATCCCTTTTGAAAAAGATCATCAACTTGTCTTCTTAATACTGTATGCTCCATAGGACTCATCCGGTATGCAGGTAAAATTGGCAAGGATGTGCCAGGGACAAGATAAATGGCATACTGGATGTCACGTAATGGAGGTAGCTCCTTAGGCAGCTCATCTGGAACTAGATCAGCAAATTTCTTCAGAAGCGGCTCTACTTTTTATGGGACAAATGTAGTAGGAGATTCTTCTGGAACTTGCCTAGCAATCAATGCATACATGAAGCCCTGTTCTTTGCGTTCATCTTCAAACTACCGCATAGTCAAGATAGGAAGTGCTGGAGCTGTATCTGATGTGGATGAGGAAGATTTAGCGGGCAATGAAAGCAACCTGATCTTGCCTCCTTTCCAGTTGAAAGTATAAGTATTGTGCTCATGATTTGTAATGACCTTAAGTTTCTATAGCCATGGTCGTCCGAAGAGAATGTGTAACGTTCATTGGAATAACGTCACAACGAATTGTATCTTCAAAATTGCCCACTCTGAAAGGGACTACACATTGCTTACGGACAAGAATGGGTAATTGTTGACCCATGCAACTTTACAAGGTCTTGGATGTTTCTCGGTTGGTAGCTTAAGTTTCTCTACTGCTTCTTGAGAGATAACATTTATCGCGCTGCCACCATCCATGATCATGTTACAGGACTTGCCCTTGCAATTGACTCTTGACCGGAAAATGGATGCATGATTCCTATCTTCATTTTCTTCCTTTGAATCAGCTACTAGGAGACGACGATCAAGAAAAAGCAGTGGGGTGCCGTCATCAGCTACAGTATCTTGCAATTGATCTTCTGTGGTCTCATATTGAGGCTCTGCTTTGAACGGCACTACTTCTATTTCCTCATCATATTGTTCATCATCTTCTCACTCATTAGTAGCATATAAATTTCTATGTGAACACTCAGCTGCATAATGCCCCTTTTATTTGTAGGCATCACAAACAATTTCTCTCTTATTTATTCTTCCGCGGGCACGGTTATCATTCTGATTCTGCTGCACCCGCTGATTTTGATGTGGCAAAGCTTTCTTCTGCTGAATGGCTTGTTATGGCCTCTGCGGTGTTTGCTAGAATGGTTTAAGAGGAGGACGAAAACCTTGAGTCTAAGTACGGTTAAAAGTTGATTCAGGTCCTCTTCTAGTGGAAGACCTCCCAGACTTGAAAAGTGTTGCGTCTCCGCAACTGATTCATGCTGAGCTTTTCGGGCTTTACAAAATACCTCAACTCTGGTGTAATCAAACATACCGACTTCCCGTCTGATATTATTGTGCAATCCATCCCGAAATCTAGTGATAGTTAGACGATCATCAGTTTTCAAATTACAACGAACAACATATTCATGAAATTTGTTTGTATATTCTTCCACAGATAGATTGCCTTGCTAGAGAGTAAGATACTCTTGGTACAGTGTGTAAATGTAATCAGAAGAAAGGAAATTGCTCTTGAACCTTTCTTTCATGTTGAACCATCTAGTAATGGGCTGTCCCAAAGCAAGTTCATTATTTTCAACACCGTACCACGAGATTCTAGCAAGACCCTTAAGTTTAACTTTCGTAAAGGCTATCCACTGCTCATCATTCATGTTATACCAAGCAAAATAATCTTTCAGGGAATTAAGCCAATCTACAAAAAAATTCAAACTGACATCTCTAGAGAAATCAGCCACATCAATTTTAACTTTCTTTGTGATATCATCAGTGCGGTGTGCAAGATTCACATTGCTCATTCCTTTCTGTTTGGATGGGTGTGATTAGTTGTGCGGTAGTGGAAGACCCTTCCTTTGCAACGAACTGCATACTTTGCAATTCAATAAGGGCGGTCTCTACTATGCAAAAACGATCCATTACCTCGTCCATAGCTTGGCCCAGTTTGAATAATTGTTCATCACTTCCTTGTTTGTGAGCCAATGACTGAGATTGTCACCTCCTCTAGGCATGGCTGGAAAGTATTTTTTTTTTTTTAACTGCTAGTGGGCCGAGTCGTGTTTGGCTTAACCCAGTGGCAGACAGCAAGTCAGGCCCAACCTGTGGCCCAATTCAGTGTTGTACGCGTGGGAGAAGATCCTTTTGCTGGTTTGGAAATCGTGCGGAAAAAAGGAAGAAAAGAAACAAGGGCCTCAGTGTTACCTGTTTCAACTTGGAAAAAACGAAGAGAAAATGAAGAGGAGTTGTGGACTGCTGGTGATGAAGGAAGCTGAGGACTACTGGCGATTTGGAAGGCGCTGACGATGGTGAGTGGCTGATGGTGTAGAGGAGCTGACAGTGCTGCGGGCGGTGACGACTCATGGTGCCAGGTACTTCTGGAACTCAGACCTTCTCATTCTTCTGTTGTCTTATATTTCTGCTTTCTTTTTTTTCTCTATTTTGGTCTTCCGACGAAGGATCTGGGTGGCTGATGGGTGTGGCTGGGCAGCTAGCAGTGTGGGATTTGGACGCTGGGGATGGAATTGGGGTTTATGTATGGAGCAAGCCTTGGAAGAAAGGGGTTCTGTGTGATGAGGTTGGAAGGACGAAAGCAGAGGGTCGGTTTTTTTGGTTTTGGAATGGTTTCAGATGTTTGGGAAGGGGGAGCGTGAGTGCGTGACTGAGGCTTTCAATTAGGGCTTGTTTGGGCTCAGCAATGAGGTTGGGCTCTTGGAGATGGGGTGCAGTGGTGAGATTTAGGGTTTTTTTTTTTTTTTTTTTTGGAAGAAGGAAGTGGGGGGGGGGGGGGGGGGGGTGTGTTTGGTGTCGGTGTTTGTGAAATTGGGGACTGGGCGTAGGGTTTGAGGAATTTCGGATGGTTGGAAGCTAGTTGGATAAAGGGACGGGAATGGGTTGGATAGGGAAGGGGAGTTTGGCAATGAGTTCGGTGGACAGACAAAGGGATGGAGAGAGAGGGGACGAGAGAAAAATTCCGGGAAGGACTAACATCTCTCCGGCGATCGCTTCGTCTTTGATACCAATCTAGTGCAGCCACGGAACCTCGATCGAAAGTGTAAACCAATCTCAGTGATGAGATTGACCGAATCCAAAGGGTTCCAGCCCTAGGGCACAAGACAAGCCATAACACTCAAGAAGAATAACTCACGATAGTTTTATTGATTAAATAAGCATAAAAATAACAAGAGGGTTCTTCTGTATATATAGAAGACACTATTTCTAAACTAATCAGGACATTGAAAATAGTAAAATACTTAATCCTAATCAAAATAGAATTTAGAAAGCAATCCTATTAAACAACTAATTAATATTACTAATTTAAATGAGGATCGGGATCTCTGATTGAATCAGAGATGATGTGGACCCCATCAGATGGTCCATCAGGACCTGCGGATCCTAGCCTTCTGTCGGGCTGCATCACATGTGTTGCGCAGCCTGAAACCAACAACGATGTCATAACATTTTGCTATTGCTTCTTTTAAACAAACATGGTAAGGAATTAAATGTAACAACAGCTAAATGAAGAGAGGAAACATATCCCACAACTGTACAATATTGACACCAGAGACCTTTCACTGTTTCATGGATCAAATTATCAAGCCTTATAGACACTTGAAAACAAATTATAGACCTAAAAACAGTAGAAAATTTACTTACATACATGACATAAATTTTTTTAATCACTAGAAAAACACAAGATACCCCAGTGGCAAGGGTGTCTCATCTCACCAGCTTCCCAGGTATCAATCCATGGGAAGGTAGGTTGGCTCACAGTTGTGTACCACTCACCCATCTAGCAGAAAATAAAAATAAGAAAAAAATAAATGTGGTAAATAATCATTAGACAGACATGAAATGACCTTTATCAGGATGAGTAGATCTCCCTCGCTTAGATGCCATTTCTGCACGGTGATCGGTTGCCATCTTAAGCAGAACCTCCTAAAATAAGGCAACAGGTGCATAAATAAAGAAAGAATAGTTAGTGAAAGTAAAAAATTATAAATCATGCAATTGCATTCATGCAGAAGGTGTTACGCAAACAAGAAGAAGAAAATGAAAGAGTCTAAAGAAATTATATGAACATACACACCTTTAAAGCATTGGGGTCATATCGTCCAGAAAGAATGTCTTTATTATCTTCTTCAGAGGTGCGTGTGCCTCTTCCTTCCCTAATATAATACACATGCAGTATGCAATGAAAATTACCTTCTTGTAGCTGCAACATTTATTTCCAGATGAAAAGGAAATGACACTAACCTTTGACTTTGTATGACTTGTTGTGTGGCGATATCCTGATAGTTATAAATCAAGAACAGTAAATTAACACCGATGGAGAAACTGAAGGATGCCAAACAGACATATAAATGAAAGCATACCTGTTCACGCAACACAGCATCTTGAGCAGCAGCTTCAATATCAATAGCATCTTCACCATGGAATCTTGTTTGGCCAGTAGAAACACCACTAACACCTGGAGCAATGAATTCTTCTTTCTGAGCAAAATTATGATGGCTAGACTCCTGATGAAATGACGACAAAGACCCAGACTTACTGTGATTATTCTCTTCAGCACGGGTTTCTGAACTTGATTTATGCTCAGTTGATGTTTGTTGCATCTTCCTTTTCTTGTTCTCTTGACCAACTTCATCACACTGATCCATCGTATTTGTGCTATAATGGGCATGGTCCAGTGATTCAATTTGACATGTCACAGATGATTCAGAGCATCCTCTTTGTGCTGACTGAACTGCATTAAGTTCCCCTGAATTTCCTTGTTGGTACAAATTTCCATCCCTACCCTTACCCATGGTGCCAGAAGTCCAGGATTCATTTGACTGCACCAAGGTTTGATAATTAGATGTTGATATAGATAATTGAGGGGCAGTGCCATCTTGAACGATTTGTTGTGAAAACTGAAAACCATTTCCATCAAGACGTTGTGTTGCTATTGTATCATAAGCAGAACCATAGGGTGATACTGCAACAGGCACTTGTCCATTAGATGGATAGTTTGGCATGTTGGGATGAAGAATGGTGTTCGGCATCTGTTCAGATACATGAGGAGCATAAGGTGCAGGTAATCTACCTGGTGCAAACTGAAATGACATTGGTGAACAAAAATGTGGATTGAAGTTTTGAGAGTTCGAAGAAAACGCTGGATTAGGTTGGTAAACTTGGAATGGACTTCTAGTGTTCTCACAAGGGTGGGAAGGATATGGGGTTGGAGTGAT
This sequence comes from Umbellularia californica, assembly GCA_028538565.1. Taxonomy (NCBI): domain Eukaryota; kingdom Viridiplantae; phylum Streptophyta; class Magnoliopsida; order Laurales; family Lauraceae; genus Umbellularia; species Umbellularia californica. Next base: position 42,937,321 of record JAPQWN010000011.1, on the reverse strand, counting down.
TACAGAAACAGAGTTTGGAGGAAACTTTGGCACTGGCATGACACCAGGAGGGGTTAGCTGTTCATTATCCATTAAAGGGTCTAAATGGATGAGACAGAATTTCCGTTTCTCTAAGCACCTACGTAACTCAAAGTGGCCCGCTTGAGAAAAGTTAAAAAATGTTAAGTTGAAAGGTGTGCAAACATGAAGGCCCACAACACAATGGCAAAATAAATCTGAACTTCAGGCCACACCACTTTGGCAATACAAGAGAGATTCCTGCATAAGATAAATAGCAGTGTAACTATTTTTCATAAACAAATATATGCAAACGGTCAGTCTTGACAGAAGTCAAAGAATTACCGGATAGAGTATATAATCAACATTTGGACTTCGTCCATAGCAGTTAACTTGCAGTTTTGTACACTTGGGAACCACATTCAAGTGGGAATGTACCGCAATATGCAAGTGCACTATTACCACTCAATATCTAATGTTGGACTTAAAAAAGCTCATTTAAAAACTTTAATCACAATGGAATCTTGGCAGGATCAACCAAATCTAATGTTGGACTTAAAAAAGCTCATTTAAAAAATTTAATCACAATGGTATCTTGGCGGGATCAACCAAATCTGCAAGTCCACAGAAATACATTCACATGACACTGACATGAAAAAGGAAATGTAGCAGAAGCTCAACTTGGAATATGAAAGCATCATATCTACATAATGGAGCTTCATGATGATTTGAAATTAAAAAAGGAACGTAAACTTAACCAGCTAGATGTCATCATTGTCAATGTTATAATCAACATTTGAGCCTAAGACATCAATCTAGGTTGGCTCTAGGAGCTCCACCATTAGACTGTAAAATAAGCTATGTCTGAAATTGCTTTCAATGGAACATGTAAGTGAGGTACATCCAGCATAATAAGTGAATAATATTATATAAATCTCCAATTGGATATTCCATGCCTTTTCCACCAAAACATTCAGCAGTGTTGTTTCAGATCACAACCCGAAACATCACACTATCGAGTAGTGGGGAAAAAAAAGGAGTTTATAAAAGTTGATGCTTGTTCTGAAACACAAGTGGCCCTAATGGAAAGAAAAACATTTATAAAGCAGCTTCATTATTCTCCATACACTGGGGATTCCATGGACATTCAAAAGGGTTCAATGGATAATTAGGAATTGTTTGCTTGCAAAAAAAGAAAAAGGATATTTCAGATTACTTTTAATCAAAACCCATTTTTGGCATGAATGAACCAACATGCTTGGTCAAATTAATCAGTGGCGAGTAAAAGATATTAAAGACTATCTGAATTTTTCAGGTTTTGATGCATTGAGTCAGTGGCTAGTGAAAGATTAAAAACCTTTCCGAGTCCTAATTCATTGAGACTCAACTTATTTTTACCAGCCAAAGAGCTTACAGAACATTAAAACAAATCCAAAACTTCCCTTCCCTTGCAAACAAAGGAAAGGTTGAAATTTCAAAAATCCCATTAACATTTGTGAAGTGTCAGAGCTAAAGTCCTCCAAACTGTAGAGGAGAATCATATAATCAGACCCACTTTTCAGCTGTGCCAAATCCATTGTAGGGAAGAACATATGAAAAGCCTTGCTCTCATATAATCAGAGTGGATTCTGTTTGTAGATACAAGAATGAATGGATCATTTTAGAATTACTCTAATGAAAAGCAGGGTTTGCATATGGGAAGGGAAGGAAAGAGAAGAAAATTTTTACATAATCAATGAAGCGATGATAGAAAGGAGCGAGATAAAAGAGAGATGATAGGAAAACACATACCTGGGCTCGTCGATGAGAGCCTGATCTATCAGGCCAAAAAGGCAGACGCTCTGCGGACGGGAAGAAGCAACGCTAGTCGGTTGCGTCGTGAGAGAGAGAGAGGAGGGGTTAAGAAAACTGAGATGATAGTACGGACGGCGGGGACTAAAAGTGGGCCTCCCTGTCTTTACTCTGGGACTATCCATGGTGGGCCATCTATATCAGAAAGCACGTTTATAGAGAGTGAGTCTCCCCATAAGTTGATCCTGCTACTTGAAAGTGTGGGCCCACAGTAGCATATTCAAAAACAGCTATCACTTCGTAATATTGTTACTTTAAAATGATTGAAGTTATTTTTGGGGATTTATAAAAATAAGATATTTCTATTTTAGTATGGGAAAACTTCAAATAAGTCCAGTTTTTGCCTTAGTTCAAAAAAAGACACAAGTTTTAAAACTTTTCAAATTAGTTCTTAAATTTTTTATGAAGTTTTCAATTAAAGACATTCATCCATTTAAAGTTATTTTCCGGCAACTTTTTTCTTCAATTTTTTTAAACTATCCAAATTATCCTTCAATGAAATAAAACCCCCCTTCGCTTCCTCTATATTTTCTTCATTTTTTTCACTGGCAGTCTTATAGTAATCGAGAAAAACTAGCATTTCCACAGAAATCCGCTAAATGTAGTAGCTATCAAAACCATATTATGGCTTAAAATGAAGGTACTTTGGGTACTTTTAAAAAATTGAGAGAAAATGCCATAAGAAATACATTTCAACGACCAGATAGCCTTAATTGAAGTTTTATTGAAACACTTAGGCACTAATTTAGAAAAATTTGAAACTTGTGTCCTTTTTTGAAATAAAGCAAAAACCCAAGGCTTTATTTGAAAATTTCCTTATTTTGTACAATGGTTAAAGTTTTGGGTGACAGGTTTGATCGGCCACCCCTATTTTGCCAATGTCATGCGAAATCCATAATTTCCAAATCATCAAAAGAGAAAAAATAAAAAAAGAAGATGAGAAGATGAAAAACATGCAAGAGCTGATCATCTTCCTCATTCGTCTTCTCGATTCATATCCAAGTCATCGTCATCAAAACTTACAAGTCTTCGTCATACTCTCCATTCATCTTCATTGGCACCGTAAGCACTTGACAACCACTTCATTGATAAGACCCATACATCTTCCCTTTTCCAATCATTTTAATCAAACAAACCCTAGCCATCACTCAACCGCTCTTCTAATCTCTTTTCATGTTCCCATGTCAAAACCAAACCATTCTTTCTCATCTTCAATACAAACCAGACTTGTTATCGTTGTTGCATTGCTCTTACAAGATGATGACAAGTAAGTCTAATGCTACTATATTTTTAACACTCATTTTATTTTTGTTATTTGACTAATGTTGCAGATGTTTTTCATTCTAGCTGCATGCATTCCCAAGCTTCATTTCTCAACAAACTTTCAATATATAGGCTTCAACACAATTACAAAAAGATTGTTTCTCAGGTTTTTTGTATTTTAAAGTCATGTTCATGTGATGGATTTCTAAGTAAATTGTATTTGCTTCAATTGGAGATGTTATGTAAATTATGTGTTTGAACACCTGATATGGAATGTTGCTAATAAAATGAAATGTTACATGATATGTACAATTGATTACGATGTAAGCACATTGCATAATGGATTTATCGGCAATTTTTTAATAGACTTGTTCAGATCGATCTCAGTTAGCTATGCTTGAACATGTGCGTGTTTGTTGATATCAACGAATTTATTCCTCAATATTAACAGATAATTTATCAATATCAACAAGTAGTGGCGGGAAACTCAATTCCTATATTCTGCTCAAAATTCTTTTATCAATGTGTATCTGTTAATATTAGCGAACCCACTCATCGATATGGACAAATAATTCGTTGATATCGACAAATACTAGTATGAAATTTAGTTTTGGTATGCTGCTAAGAAGCCCCTACCCATGTATTTTCATCGACATCAATATATACTTTGTTAATATCGATGAATAATGACAGAGATCACAATTCCTATATGCTGCTATGAAGTCCTTGTCCATGTCCATTTGTTTCTTAATCTTGTGAATTCATTGATATTGATTAAAGGACCATGGTATTTTATGATTCTTATCTTTATAAATGGTTTTATTGCAATTCTATGGTTCAATCATCTGAGGCGCTACACCAAAAACTGCAATTAGGAACGGTTTTGAACCGTTTCTAACATAAATTGAAACAGCCCCTAACCGTCCCGGTATGTGGTGTTCCAAATAAATTGGAACAGCTTGTATCCATTCCTGAATCAGAAAATTGGAACGGTTGTGTACCGTTCTAGAATTTGAATTTAGGGACGATAATAAACCGTACCGATTTTGTTCTATAACCGTTCATATTCTTTATCTTTGAACGGTTTCGTGACCATTCTGAAAACGTTCTAGAACTATTCCAGCATATAATAAATTGGAACGTTTTTTGAACTGTTTTGATACCTTTCTTGAACCGTTCCTATTTATTATATGGAACATTCTTGAAATTGTTCCAAAAATGTTCTTGCACCGTTCCAATTCCTTGGAACCATTTCAAACCATTCCAATTTTATTAGGCAAAGTATAGAACCGTTCCTAATGAAAAATATATTTTTTTAATACTATAGTGTACAATTCTTTATTTTTCCACTAATTCATTTTTAAAAAAATCATAAATTGTGGCTTTCCCATCTATTCACTTTCATAGAAAACAATCACCAATGGTTCACAAAATCCAAAATAGAGTTCAATAGAGTAGCTTGAACTCAAATATGCAATATATAACATTTGAATATCCATACATGATACATCGACCTCATATAACCTTCTAACTGAAAATATCCACTTCATTTCTAAAAAAATAAAAACCATAGAGTCCATATCACATCACATTTGTTGTGCCTTTTAACTTTCATCCAACTACTTTTCTAACGTATGTATTCTTTATGCCAAATCTTCTAAATTGTAAGGCTATTGTGTGGTCCGCCAAACTGTTTGGAATCTCAAAAGTGGACAATATCTAAGGTGTTGACGTACCTCCAAGATAATTATCTCTGTATAACAAGAAAATAAACAAGTTAATAATCCTCTCCACATTATCGTTCTTGCAATACCTCTTAATATATACTAGTGCAGTGTCCAAAAACTATCTATGTGACAAAAACACGCCAACTTGAATGAGTATGAACAAATTGAGGACAATTTTCATTATCATCTAGTGGTTGAGAACTTTTAAGATCAGAATGCACAAAACACCACAAAGAAAAGTTTTAATTTTGATGCTTGTTCACTTGTTGATGCCATATTCTGAAAATCTATAAGCGTTATCAGAATCTAAAAATGAATATGAAAATGATATCATAAATGAGAAAGGAGACTATCATAATTATATACCAACATTCCAAGCATATTTTACACTTCAAACAACTTAGACAGTTGGTAATAGTTTGCAACATAGAGAGAAAAAGAACTAAAATCTTTGACAACAAATTTTAACCATCAATACTTTCAACAATATCATGATTTCTCTCAATCAGATACAAAAAGATCCAAGTCAATCAAATAAAAATCATTCACTTTACCCTAAAACTCTACATAGAAGAAAGTATAATAAAAGAAATATGGAACCCAAAAAACCTTCAGAGTACCTAAACAGGGGCATGACCTCAATCTCATCACTTCAGCAAAATATTAATTACAAGTTTATATAATATAGTAGAGAAAGTTGGAAAATATCATAACATAGTTTTGTCATCAATTTTATAAATGAGTCATTACCTTCCACCATATATAAAAAAATCCAAGAGCTGCAAAGAAAATTTCAATTCCTTCAAATACAATGTGCGAAAACAACACAAGTCTACTCCTTTACTTGGAACTAATGATATTAACAGAGAGTTGTATCCGTTGGTCTTTACCTGAATAAATGCACCACAAATATACATTGAAAGTATAATTGGAAAAATTTTAGTAAATATGCTGTGTGGGGATATTCCCCAAGATAACCAACCTCAGGTCCCGGCCTCGGCAAAGGCATGAGTGCCGACCTCAGCCCTCGGCCTCGGCAAAAAGTCCACTTCGGCAAAAGAACCAATTGGTCTCGGCCAATGCTTGGTCTTGGTAAAATGACCCTTGGTCTCGGCACCTTTTGAAAAAGCCATGACATCGGCCTCGTATAAAATCACGAGTGTTGCTAGGAGAGAGTTTTATTGGAAATATTATTAAAAAAAGTCAAAGGCAAATCCTTATGAATTTTTTATACACATTGTTCCTGACATCCTGATAAACTTTGCCTCCTTTTTATTAATTCCTACAACAAAGACCCATCTCGGTCCCGATCCCTACAACGAGTCCCAGCTCGGCCTCGGTCACGCACCTCGGCATCCCTCGCTTCAGCATATCGTTCTTGGTCTCGGTCAGAAGGAGCTGAGACGTGGCATAGTGGGTTATGAAGCAACAAACATTGAGGGCAAGTGGGGGTGACGTTACAAGTACAATTAAGCAGTAGCATTGATTGGGCAGTTACCCCCAAGTCCTGACACAACTGCCAAAGTCTTGAGACACCTGTCAATCACATAAATAGAGGAGTCATAGAGTGGGCTACGACGGGACAGCCACTCAAGTGCTTGCCCCAAAGTCAACTCTCTCCCTCTATAAATCCAGAAGCCTTTAACAGGTAAAAGGGAGGCCATCCACATATTGGTACGCCATCTCCTCCCAAACTTCATCTCCTACCTTTGCTTAGTCCTGTAACTGCAACTAACTTAGGCATCGGAGAGCCCTGCGCTACCCAAGCCAGAGTCCTCTGACCTTTTAGGCTCAAGGCAGCGGTTCTTCTATTATCATCAAGGAGCTGCAATCTCCATCCTCCTCCAGTGAGTCTCAAAATCACTCCCCCCGGGTCTATGAATTTTTGTGCACCTACATATGCTATCAACATCACAAAAGGCAAACAGTATGATTACCATTCCAAAAAAAGTCAGTAATGTCATAACAAGTATTGATAACAAATGTGGGGAAAAAAGTACTTGCAACTTGTAGATAATAATGACGGGCCATAAAAGTGCTAGAATTATTGTTGCTACTTTTTTTAATGGATAAGTAATGATTTTACATCAAAGGGGAGACTTTTTAAGCTTCGTCAATCCATATACCCTTATGATTGTTCAATTTGTCTCCACGCCTTCAATAATGTTGACAAGGTATTTGGATTACAAGAGTGCTGCCCATAAATCTCAGGTATTTCAATGAGCTAAAAATAAATATGTACATCAATGTTTTTCTTTTTCTTTCTTAATTCAAAAAATATGATCGTACCACGTCTGTCCTAGAATGAGAAATAGGCCCTACAATGTAGATTGTGTTTTGTGTAATAATCAGTCTTTGTTACTTGATTAAGTCAAATGTATATAAACCCACCTTTGATTTATAATCAGTTGTATATAAACCCACCTTTGATTGGTTAAAAAGATTCCATTTTTAATAATAATCTGTCACCCTAGTACATCAAAGGAAAGATAAGATGAACAAGTATATAAAAATTTATTAGAAAAACAACAAAGAGGGTTGAAAAAGATTTAGAAAATTACCTTTGGACACTGAAATGGATCAATCGACGTGAGGGAGGTTTCAAAAAGCCCAAATTGGGAAAAATCAGATCTGTTCCAAGAAATTCAAATAAAATCCCCTCTAACAAAAAGGAAAAACCACATGAAAAAAAAAAGCTCTTAACTATTTAACTATTTAGTATCTAAAGCATGATTCTATCAGAAAGTAACTGCTACTAGTTAGATCATTTTACCACCTTAACAAAAAGAGAACTCGCATTTTGGCTAACAAACAAATCCCGCCCCCCCCCCCCCCACACACACACACACACACACACACACACACACACACAGGGATTAACCACACAGACAATAATGAAAAGGCTTCTTTTCTCATTCCATAAGCAATTCTACAAGAAAATACATTTTTAGCATCAAACTTATAACGGCGGCCGTTGAAATGCAATGCTATAGGACACTTATACCGGCACCCAAGTCTGGCCCCCCCACTGTAACTCAATTTTTAAGTTACTTTTAACGGTGGCCTCCACTGTGATCGTGGGTAAAACTATCGATTCAATAGCGCCGGTGGTTTGCGCAAAATTTTATATTTTTACCTTCGAATATATAGCAGCGGCCAATACTTTCGATGGTAAAATGATTTTGTAGCGTCCATAAAGTGTTGGCCGACGCTAAAAATTGCTTTTAGCGGCAGCCATAAGTGACTACCACTAAAAGTTATATTGCAAGTGCACACCCTAATCTCCCACACTCTAATATCCCTCTCTTCCTCGCCCTAATCTCCCTCGCTCACTCCTCTCTCGCTCTCTCCCGTTCTGGCCCTCGTCTCCCTCTCTTGCTCTCACCCCATCTCCATCACGTAGCCCTCACCCTCTCTATCAACACACACAGATCCCTCCCACCATCTCCAAAAAAACCCTTCTCTATTATGCGCCCACCCTAATCCCCCTTGCTCATCCCTCTCTTACTCTCTCCTTCTCTGGCCCTCGTCTCCCTATTTCTCTCTCTTTCCCTGTTTGGCCCTTGTCTCCCTCTCTCGCTGTCACCTCATCTCCATCACGTAGCCCTAACCCTCTCCATCAACACAGAGATCCCTCCCACCATCTCCAAAAAAACCCATGTCTGTTATCCAGGCGCAGACACATCTCTCCCTTTTTCGGTCATCTTCTCCAAAGCCAGCACAAGTTTGACCCCTTTTCTGGTGATCAACTACTTTTTGCAGCTCTAAATAAAAAAAAAATGCTCTTCTTCTCCTTCCCCTTCTCCTTCTCCTTCTGTCAAAATCCGCCGCACCAGCTCTCACGCCATCCCTCCCTGCAAGGGTCCATCACGCCTACCCAAATCTCCTCTAGGGCTTCTTCAGTCACCAAATCTGACGATTCTGCTCTAGACCTCCAGAAGCACAAGGATGATCCGTACCATACATTGGACAATCCGGACGGCGTTTTTCAGCTTGGATTGGCAGAGAATCAAGTAGATTTTGTGAATTTCTACTTCTTGTTTCTTTATCATCATCATCTACTGATGTCTATATATGGATTAGTTAGATTTTTAGGTCTTGTTTTGTTTTTCTTCTAGAGCAGTTTTCGCTGGCCATTTCCTCTACATTTTTTTTAGTTTAATGAAGCAAAGAAAGGGGAAAGAAAAGAAGAGGAGATGGCTTTATGGCCCTCAGTCACTATATATCATGAACAATCCAGGTCTTTAAATTTTATTTGGGTGCAGTGCATGTTTTTGTATCTGGAAGTAAAACCTGTGTTTGGTTTTGATATCCTGGCAGTAGGGCTGTCAAAGGATTTTACTCAGACTAGGCCTAATAAAGATTTTAGGACATGAATCTTAGTTTGGGTTCAACATGGACCATTGTAGGTGAATCCGAGTTGCTTGATAAAGTTTGGACTCCATGATCTATGCTGGCCCATCGGTATTGTCTACAATCTGAATCCAATGCCATCAGATTTTGGTTCAAGCGGGCCGTATCCAGAACTGTTGACAGCCCTTCCTAGCAATAATTTGGGTCTTGGTCTGTCTACAATATTGATTCATCCCTTTTCACTCTAATTTTAGCTTCTTTTTTTTTTTAGTTAATGTTGTAGCAGTAATTTGGTATTATTCACTTATATCATGGATTCAACACCCCCCCCCCCCCCCCCCCCCCCCCCCCCCCCCCCCCTCCCCCCCCCCCCCTTATATCATGGATTCAACACCACCCCACCCCCCATTTTGATTAGTGTTTTCGTATGCTTTTGTTAGTTTTAAGAATTGTACTGATAAAAAAGAAGTGGGGGAGGGCAAAATTGAAAAGTTTAATTTTAATTTATTGGAAATATCTGGATATTTGGATTGGATATCTTGTCCTATATCTTTGATGTTGTTTTACTTGCATGCAAGCATCTTGAGTAGGAGTTGTCTGTGCTTGTGTTTCCTGTTTGAAGCTTCTTGATGATGCATTTATGAATTACTTCTGCCATTGTTTCCAATCTCATGAGTGGTCGTTGAATACTGGGGGAAAGGTTTATTCCTTCCTCCTTGCATCTCTCTTCATATCTCAATCCTATATCTTGTTAGTGACGGGAGATGAGGCTCTAATCGAGAGAACCTGCCAAACCACACCCAACTTTGACCTCTGCATGCGGACTCTTATATCCAACCCAAAAGGCCAAACAACTGATGTCCATGGGCTATTTTGAGTCTTCTTAGATTAAAACCTAATGGTGATGTTGTGGGCAATGCAATATAAAAACACACAACTCCATGAATGGAACAATTGTTACATTAACCCGTCTGTCTCAATATACTACAAAACACTATGCATTTAGTAAAAGATGTTGATTAACAGGTAAAGTTCATCTTACAATGTTCTTAATGTGCATCCATGATTTTCTTGACAGGGCTACGAGTGAAGGTCCTCCATTTATGTACATGCATCCAATGAGAAACCAAAACATGTAAGTCTTTTCTTTATTGGTCGAGACATTTGCAGTGATAAGGTAAGATAATCATTCTATTCACCTTCCATTGAGTTCATAAATACATGGACATCTATGAGTTGTTTGTTACACATACATTTTGATGAGCTTGAATGCAACATGTTGGGTTTATTTTTATAATAACAGATATGACCGTAACTTGTATGAGTCGGATTGGGTTTGATATCGTCATTTTTTATTTTTAAAATAAAAAAGTATTTCCTATCATGTGGAGTGACACATTAGAATTTTGGACCCAACATTTTCATCGAGTATTTGCAACAAATTATGATAGGATAATGTTGCACAAAGTATTTTTAAAATAATATATTAAGTATATAACTGGGGCACTTTGAGCCTCAACCTATATCTCAACTTATTATTAAATGGGCCCGATATCTCACATTACATGCCTTATGTGATCATGTGTTTTAGGTCGATAGGTGACGCCTTGAACCGGATATTACGATGGATAAAGCTTGGATGCATAATTCCAGATCGAGCCCTAAGTATCTATATATATGGTGTTATAGAATTCCTGAATTTTGCATTTGACCATGCAACGAATGATGACAAGATCTTGTATCTATGCATTAAATGTTGTAATAATACTATAAAAATAGAGAAGATGTGCAAGGTGATTTATTATGGAATGGGCTAATGCAGAGATACATCAATTGGATGAGCCATGGAAAGGATATATATGGAGGTAAATATATTAGTGATGAGTCCGAGGAGGGCGATGATATACATGAAATGTTACAAGAGGCATTCGGAATGCCAAACTTAGATGGTGGGGAAAATAATGAATCACCGGAAGAAAGCATTCCGGATGAGCCCAACGTGAAAGCACATGATTGGTAGATCACGAATATGTTGGCAGATATTTTTGTGCTTCATGTGGGCTGATATTTGTAAAAAAAAAAAAAAAATACTGCTTTTAGCGGCAGCCATATGGTCGTTGCTAAAAGCAATGTGTTTTTTTTTTTTTTTTTTTTTTAAATTGCTGCTTTTAGCGGCAGTCACACAAAAAACTAGTTTTTAGAGGCAGCCATTTTTACTATTACCGGCGGCCAAGAAAAAAAAAACACCGCTTTTAGAGGCGGCTAAATGACCACCGCTAAAGAAAATGGTTTTTAGTGGCAGCCCTTTTTACTATTACCGGCAGCCAAGTGCCCCCGCTAAAAATTTCTTTTGTCATCTTACCAGCCCACAAATAACTTTTAATGGCGGTCAGAGTTGCCACAAGAAAGAACAATAGTGGCAATTAGTGACCACCACTAAAAGTTTTACCCACCCAATGCATACCGTCGCCATGCGGCGGCCGACTAAAAGTATTTTTTCTTATAGGGAAATCAAAGCAAAATGACCCCTAGTGAGAAACCATTAGCCATAACCAATAGACATGTAGCTCATCTTCTTTCATGTGTCACACAAAGTGGAATACGCCCAGAACAGACAACTGTGTGTTTTAGTGTTCAAAAAGCATATCACTTTCTAAACCCAAAAACGTGGAAAACCATTTTTTGTACTTCTTACAAATGTTTATACAAACTGTAGACTCAACATGGTAAACAAAATTTGCAAAAAACCTTTAGTCTAAAAAGATGAAAATAGCCAACATTCAACCAAAAGTGCATCAAATTCATGTATTTGTGGTTGGCAACGGTGTTAAAGGCAGAGACCTTGCATGAACAAGGGCTCTCACACATGCACACAAAAATTCTAGTTGCAAGAGATGTAACCTGTTTCACATTATCATAAACAGTAGAAGGGTCGGTGAAATTGATGATGACGCCTATGGCCTTCGACTGAGCAACCAACAAAGACAATGATTAGTTGATTATGAATAATATAAACAATCCATGAAAGAAGAACATATCAGATTGATAAAACCACTCTCCACCTGAGATATGGAACCCAAAATCATTGTCAAATCACTGATGATTGGTATTTCCAATGCTTCCTCCATACCACATACCTACTTAAATAGTATAACACCAGTACTAATGAGCAGAGAGACTTTCATGTGAGCCCAAACATGTGAATTAATAAAAAAAAGAACCTTTGCAGCATCAAAGAAGAATCAAGCCTTAGATTCTTAAAAAAAATATAGGTACTTTGCTCCAAGTACCTTTAAATAAAGAGAATGTTTCTCTAAGGAGTTCAAATTTAAGGTATAAAATATTAAGTGGGGTACTTTGATATTGTTTTGTGAGGGTTGAAATGAGCAAGAAATAAGAGCTTTGACACTGGTTTTCTGAATTCTCTTGTAGTTTGTGGGGTGGAATGGGCAGCTAAAGGTTGACAGTGTAGCTCTCTTCAAAGCTCTTATATTTTTTAAGACCAAAGGGGATCATAAATAGCATTGAGCATGTGTTAAGTTTGTGTAGTGACCTACCTTGAATTGATAAGAGATCTCACTCCATTGTTCATCAAAAGAATCCACACCAATAGGATTATAGGCACAATCAACACATGAACTATGAAAAATACAAGTATTAGATGTAACCCATCAAACAGAAGAATATAATAAAATTGAAAAATAAACAACCAAATAGTAGTAGGAGAGGGGATAGGGCTTGCCAAGAGAGGGGAAGAAAACCAAGGCCCCATTTAGAAAGCTCATTAACTGCCAGGCTTATAAAAACAGGAATTACAACAACTTAGTAGGGATTGAAGAAATAGAGAAAACATGAATCACACAAACCATTAATGGTAAGGATTCTAGAATCCATGAATTTCAAAGCCCAATGTGAGAAACACTTACATCCAAAATGCTTATGCATGACTTTGTTCACAAGCCATCACTGAAAGAGATAAGAATATTTTGAACACAGAAAAGAAAAATAACCTAGATCTGAATAAAATAGCATAGAAAAAGAAACTTTAGATCATGTTAGCCCCTTCTCAATAGTGTACGTCACTATTAATCCTTCAAAATTCAATTCACAAACTACATAGATAAGTGAAAGAAATCAAGTTAACAAAAAACTGCATAAAAAAGTTTAACAAATAGCACATCTCGTCATACTACAGACCATCAAAGTTTAACAAAATGCCCATCTCGTCATAAAATAGACCATCAAAGTTTAACAAAATGCCCATTCCGTCATACCATAGACCATCAAAGTTTAACAAAATGTCCTTTAAACCGTCTAGTCAATGAATTTGATAGAGGTGATAGGCCATGCCACAAAGGATCCATTCCCAACTTCCCCAAAAGTGGAATTATAACTATCGGAATACGGTCGGTCGATTTCTCCTTTCTCAATGACGTCAACTGCAACCTTGCATGCATTTTCCAAAATAGCCTTACAAGAAATAAGTTGGGTCCCATTCCTGATATGAGCCCTTCCGTAAGCAACAACCTCTTGACACCAAGACATCAATTGGCACGACCGCAGTCTCGTTGAATTTTCAATGCTCCCTATTGTGTTGGAAACCGCAACCGACTCTATCATATTCAGTGGGAACAAAGCGCTTGATTGGGATCCTTAAGGCAAGCGTAGCTGTAATACCCAGTCTAAAAGCATTTGTTATTCTTTCAGTACATCTTTCTTAAAAATCTAATAATATGAAAATATCTAAAAAAGTCCAATAATTTCAATAGATCTTTACCTCAATCATTTGTTGTATACCACCAAGTTCTGAGATCAGGTGCTTTACTTGGTCCTTCAAATCCTTAATTTCACTCGTTGGCTCGTTAACATTCTTTTTTTTTTTTTTTTGGCAGCTAGTTTTTCGAGAGCTGGAGAGGAAGCGACAATTTGAGTCCTAGATACGACGTTCCCAACACCTCGAACATGACCCCTCGTATCAGCGCCAAATACCTTGGTCAATGGATCATTGAGGATGTCATGGGAATCTACCTCTTGGCTGGAAAGTAGCTCTTGTATTCTTTCCTGTTAAATTATAAACATCAAATAAGTAAACTCTTGAAGTTATTATCTTTTTTTTTACAATATTGACTAGAGTAGAGGAAAATGAACTCACTACAAGTGAAGACACGCTACTAGGGATAGAACCGTCTTTCCGTTTGTTGGCTTCTATCCACACTTCAGCCCTAGTAAGCGGGGGGTCATCCTCCTTCTTTTGTCATTTCTATAGTTGCAATAATTTCACATTATCAATATTTAAGATACAGAGCAATATCACATTTATATTATATACAAATGCAAATACTTAACAATGCTTACCAATTTCTCCTCCAGTCTCGCGTGGCCATACCTACCACTAGTATGGTAAATGTTCAATTTCTTTCTTCGTTGTTCTATTTTTTTAGGGTCCGAATTATGTTTGACAAAAGCTTCCCAATCTTCAGGCCAGCCCCACCCCTTGTGGACCCACACTTATATTTGAATTGTGCTAATTCTAGTATATAATATCTATTTGTACTAATTAATAGGGGTTAGTGAGGGTATTTAGTATTTTCCTAGGTTTTAAGCTTATTTTTTAGGAGTTAGTCTCCTTTTGTATTTTATAGAAACAATAGATTGTTAGACGGCCTTTTGGAAGTTTATTAGTTAGTTAGAGGCCCTTCAAAGTAATTAATATAATAGGAGGGGTTTCCATTGGAGAATTTGCAAACTAGACCTAAAATACCCTAAATGCCCATGTACTTATTCTAAACCATAACTAAACCAAAAAGGTACTTTAGTCATTTCACTTTCAAGCCAAAGTCTATAAATATAAACACATCCCTCCATTGCCAACGTCCAACCTTTCTTTCCCTCTCTTCTCTCTCATTTCCCTCCCGTTTCTCTCTTCATCCCTCTCATTTCTCTCATTTTCCCTCCAAGAATTCCCTCTTTCTCTACAATAAACCTAGATCTATGGTTTCCTACTACAAGGAAGGAGAATTATCTCCAAGCTACTGCTACTCTCAAGCTAGAAAAAGCTCTCCATCTCCGAGACATATCCTTTCTCTACACAACAAGGTAAGTTCCTTCCCATAGCTCAATTTCCTTGATTTCCACTTCTCTCTCTAGATTCCCATCTCCTAAATGCATTTCTTGATGGGAATTGGGTGTAGGTAGCCTAGATCTCTGTAGATCTAAGGTTTTGGGAACTGTCTTGAGAGTTGAAACTCATTAGAGCCTTGGATTAAATAATTAGAGCTTGGATCTTGAAGATCAAGCCAAGAGACCTTGATTTGGACTAGATGCAAGTACAATATACGCATTTAGCATTGAATGCATGATTTCTTTACTTGAATTCTATATTTCAATTGATATGTATGTTTGATTGCTTAGATCTCTGTTTTAGTCCTTGTTTTCATGGTTTTTTGCCATTGGTGGATGGGATCTCCCATTTAGAAGACAAATGGCCATGGATGATGTGGATGTGTTGATTGAGGAGGTTTTGATGTTTTGAGATGGATTGGTGATGATTGGAAATGAGATTGATGAGTGTTGATGGAAATTTGGATAAATTGTAAGGGTTGTAGAAATCGAAAAAATCTGGAATTCGTGTGTACTCAGTCGGCTGCACCCTGAAGGATCTTGACTTGATACACAGTGAACTCCAGAAATAACTGAGAGCTAGTCTGTCAGGCTGTCACAGAAATCCCAGTGTAGTCGGTCGACTGTCCTAGCCAGATGTCGACCTGGTACACTGCCCAAAGTCAAACGAGCGACAAACCAGGTCTCAGTTACCCCTGTATAGTCGGTCGATTGCCCATGTAGGATGTCGACCGACCACACTATATAACTTCAATTTCCTCAGTGTGTCCGGTCGACCACCCCTTTTAGGATGTCGACATGACACACTGTAGACAATGAGTTTCCAGATTTGTGTTTCTTTGGAAATTAGTGATATGTATGGGACCTATTGACCTTCCATGTGGACTTCTAGTGTTGAGCCAAACATGAGTCAAGGGTTGGGCTTAACCTTGACCCATGAGGCCACCAAAGTAAGGTCTAAGGTGTTGATTGAATTTTGACTCGATCCTTGAAAGTCGTCGAAGATGCCTATAACTTCAAAGCACCAAACTAATTCTCTTGGCATCTGAAACTTCATTTAGGAATTGAATTGGCTGACATGGGACTTGGACTTGAAAGGGGCAATGACTGAGAATGGGCCTTGTTACTTCCCTCATTTGATTGCCATGGATAGTCGATATGTTGGATGCTTTCCATTGATATTCACTCTTGATGTTATCTATTGTCTAAACCTATTTAATAAAATGAAATTGGAGGATTTGAACCTAGGGTGTCCTAGTGGTACCTGAATTGTTAATAGAGATCATTTACCCGTGTCAATGGCTAGGCAGGCCGTCCTATGGTCTAAGGAATAGATGGATGAGATGACCTTAGAGTAGATAATTGTGATGAGGAGTTAGGAACTCATTTGTAGATGGGAAATGAAATGGATAATGCTGGATATGGAATGTAATGGAAATGGACAAAGATGACATAGTGGATCATGGCCATGGATTCGATTATGGATGTGGATTATGGATTGCGAATATGGATTGGACATAGATATTAGATCTTGTATGGATACAAGATGACCTTCCTCACGCAAGGATAGCCTAGCCAGACACTGACCTTCACTTGGTTTCTTGAGTCAGCATAGGACATCCACTCAGTTGTTATAAGCTTAGCCTAGGACTGATCATCCTTGGTGAGAGCTGATTATTATAAGGGGGGCATCATGATAAGCTATGATTAGACGACCGACAGACTCCGGTAGTATATATGTATTCGCGGCCAACAGACTTCGGTAATACACATATACCTATATAGAGATGAATTATTTGGTGGGGCTTATCCCTTTATTGTAGTATTATTATTCCCTACCACAGCTGGTTATCAATATGAGAGGGCCACGGTATAATATCCCGTGATAGCCAGTTTGTGTGAATGTGCCATATTGATAGATGGTTGTTTAGATTGGTTTGCTTTCCTATTGATCCTTATTGTTGTGTTTTGAACAATTGCGTAGTATTGTACCTTTGTTACTCATTTGATCTTATTATCATCTCTATTCCCTTTTTATGCATACATCCTATATTACTTGTATATTGTGTATGCCCGATCATTTTGATCTAACTCATCATATTTGGCACATAGGTATTAGTATCGACCTCGTCCCCGAGGGTAACACGCTCCTTGAGGCGCCTGTAGCCGATGAGTACGGGTGGGAACCGACAGACTCGAAGGTGGAGTTGGAGGATAGAGTGCAAGTAGTTGGGCCTTTGTGGTCTTGTTTTGGATTTCAAGTGTCTTTTGTTGTGAGCAAGGAGGATTCATATCTTAATATGTACACATTATATTTCTCAATTGGACTTTAGCATTAGACTTGTGCCTTGCTATTATACTTGCTTTATGGAGATTGATACCGTATCTGCTTCCGCTTTATATTGATGTTGCTTCCACCATTTTCTATTTGCTTCCACACTTAATTGTTGATTATAAATATTGGTAAAAACTTTTAAATCGGACCTCACTGTGGACCTATGATCCTAAAAGTTCTCGGTTTCTCCGGGAAGTAACGTACCAAATTCGGGTACCTTGGCGGTAAACTCGGTATTTGGAATTGGGGCGTTACAAATCATCTACCAAAAAATATATCCAGCATAAATACAATGCATTACTCAACTAGCAATCAAAAAATCAAATGGATCCACCATAAATGGTTTTCATTACAATTCTATGGTTCAAAATTTCCTGGGCATCAACACCATTGCTAACATAATCAATGTGAAAGTTTGGCAATTATTATGAAGAATTTCTATGACATTTTCGACCATGTTATCAATGAACTTAAAGATGAGTCTACATGACATGTTAGGTATACTCCACACTAATTCTATGTTGCATTAAAGGTAAAAAAACTGAAGCAGCACCATAAGGGTTATAATTTTTTGCCTTTTCTAGTATATAACCATATTGGCCCGACATGAAGCCTAGTCTGCAAAGACTTGTCCTTTTTGGGGCCACAAAGGGGTTAGGCTATGGGGGGAAGGATAAATGAGCAATGAAGGTGGCAGAAGTGAAAAGAGATGGAAAAAAGAGAGTAAAATGAGAAACAAAAGAAGTTGGGTTAGATAAAAAAAAGGTCGACATATATGGATAACAATGAATAAGGGTAAAAAGGTAAAAATTAGACTTTGAGCAAGAGGTCCTCATATGATATTACTAATAATTTGCGTCGTTAATCGTATTTCCCACTTTTAAGGAGTTTTTTTTTTTTTTTTTGTTTTTGGTAAATCCCCCTTTTTTTTAAATAAAGAATGATTGCAGTTGAATCTCCTATGATTCTTATTATTTATCCAGGAAGCACTCAGACACTCTATCTAAGTCCCTAGCCAATATGACAAGGGATTGGTTCTACTTGTTTCTAGTGGTCTGGAGACACCTTACAATTATGGGAAGGTTTGAAGACGGGGGCAGACCTACATATGATTTAAGAAAATGTTAAAGATTTGAATGGGCTTGGATGTGTCAGATGTATATCTAATAAATAATCGCCCTAGGTCACAAAACCTTATTTAAAAATTTCTTCTTCTCTTTCAACCCTTCCCGCCAAGAGTACCAGATCATTTTTGTGCTGTTCTCTCTTGACACCTTCTTTCTATTGAGAGTCCGAGAACCTCTTCGCACCGATCGAGCTTCTCATCACCAATCCTCTCGTAGTTAGTCTCTTTCCCTCACCAAATAACTCTAAATAAAAGAATCTACTCCCTCCTTAGATCTAATATAATTCTAATCGCTCTATACCTAAATCTAAACCTTTAATCACTAAATCATAATTCCAAACCCTAAATTACCAAACCCTAACCCAAACCCTAAGCCCTAAATTACCTAATCAAAGAATATCTACATATTTGAAGATAACCAAATCACCATGGGTAACACTTTAATCTTTTACTAATACATAAATTAGACCTTAGGTTCAGGTTCGGATAACTTGAGTTACATTTAACTGGCAATTTTTCTTCTTTGCTATGAACCCACAACCAACTATAGGGAATTATTTTTACAGCTAAGGTAAGTAGAGGCAACCAGATTCTTTAGATCCAAATTGAACTCTTTTGGAAATCCAAATTGGGTAATTGGGTGCTCACCCAAATCACCATTTCAGGGCATCCAAATACCTAGGATTAAAGGAAATGTTATATTAGGCTGTTTTGATGATGATGAATTGATGATCACTTAGGAGAGGTAGTGAGAAGACCCTTCAATTGAGCAGGATATCTGAGTATAGAAAAAAGTATGTGTCTGCTTAAATGAAATACATTTTCTCTTTTGGTATTGTTGATGTGAAAAAAGTATAGCAAAGTCGAGCAAAAATTTTGCCCCACCTAAACAAAAAGCATAGGTCCGCCACTGTTTGAAGAACTCTGTGCTTCTATGATTACAGGGGTTAGAGTATGTAGTATTCCTTTTAATGAAAGGGATGAGTTAGGGTTCAAAATGTTAAGGAATTCTTTTGATACAAACTAAGTTCATTAATATTTCATTGTCAGGCAATGATTTATTCATTGAGATGTTTTTTTTTTTTTTTCACATTCATATTTTTAATTGTCACACCATTATAATCATCAATTTTCATATTATATTTTTATCAACTTTATTGGCAGAAGAATAAAAAACCGAAGGCGAAAATCACATTAGTGGTTTTGATGAGGGTACATGCCAACCCACTGGAAGCTCAGCAGCGAGGCACCTCTACCTCAAAAAAAAAAAAAAAAAAAAAACCCAACTAGTTAGGGTTCATTGCTGCCTTGTAGTGCTGATTGTGAGGTATTTGGATTGACGGGTGTGGTTGGGTGTATGAATACTTTTACTAGAGCACAAAAATAAGGAGGAGGAGAAGGAGGAGGTGGGGATGACGCATCTTGGTTCTTATGGTCTTCCAATTTGAAAGCGAATGAGACCTTTTACAAAGCTGATGACAAGTTATTCAACATGAATGGAGACTGCAATTGCATTTTCCTCATATGGAATTTTACTTTTAATTTTTATTTCTTTACTTTATTTATTTCTTACCCATTTCAAAGTCTTCCCTATCAGTAACAGTACATTACTTTCTGTTTTAAGCAACTAATTTATTATTTTCTATATCATATGCTCATTTATAGCTTTATTTCTACTAGCATAAAGTATTTTAGATATTTTATATTTAGCTGTTTTATCTCCCGAAGTTTTGATCATTTTCCTATCCTTTCTCCTTAGGTGATATTATTTAAGTTATTATTCTTAAAGTCTTGATAATTTAATCTTTGCTTTACAACAACCCTTTTTTTTTAGCAAACTCTTTGGTTTACTTGAACAATATACTTTTCTTTTATTCTTTCCAACTTATTTTTCTTTAAGTTCTCAAGCATTTAGATTTTTCACTTTTTATTTTTTATGTTTCATTTAGCTTCGTATTTTTCTTTATCTTTAGTATTTTTATTTTTCATTATAACAACATAGTTTATTTTTGCTAATTTTTTTTTACTATAGAGATTGTGGTGTTATAATTCCAAATGAAATATTCATGTTTTCTAATAAAATTTATTTAACCTAAAAATTCTATTTAACTGATTTCTTCTTAATTATGGCTGGCATTGTTTCAACTTGTTCTCTGCAACAAAAGAAAATAAAAAAATTGACAATAAAAAAGTGTTAAAAGGAGTCATATTTTACTTCTTTCAAGAAAAAAAAACTTCATTATTAATATTTTTTATTTGAACCTCAAGTCATCATCATTTCATATATTGAGTTTAAGTAAATTTAAATGTTTTATTTTATTTTAGTGTTTGGTATATTGAGTAGGGTTTTCTTTCATTCGAATGAAATTCTTGGAGATGTTGTCATCTCTTTTATACAAAGTTTCTTTCATTTTGTAAGTGCCTAAAAATTATGGACTTGATTAGGCGAGTGTTAGACTCGTGGTGCTGCTGCTAAATTCCTTTGGATAGATTGGATGCCTTAAACCTAAAAAGGAAAGAAGGACCAAAGGTCAGAGCCCCTGGCTGCAGTCAGCCGAATGCACTCTCATGCCCAAGTTAGTGCAGTCACTGAATAGAGGGAGAGTGAGTGGGGGAGAAAAGAGAGTTCAGGCAGTATGCTCAGGGGGTGTGTAAGGCGTATATTGCGTAAAGCGTGTGCTGTGTAAAAACGTACCTCTCCATAGATCTTACCCATGCATATATATAGACGAATGTCCCATTAGAAGCTCCCTTGGTGGAGGTAGGTGGAGGTACAGTCCCATCAGCCCATACCTCGGATCCTTAGTGGGGGTAGGTGAAAGTATTGTCCCATCGGATCGTTCCCCAATCTCGAACATAAATACGGACATGACTGTTGGATAGGGATAACCCTTTATCGATATCCGGCGGCCACCCTATCTAATAGTACGTTCTGCGACATAGCTGTACCATCACATAATTAAGACTTGACATATTGTTCACCTCGGTCAATAGGACTGAATTGGAGAAGTCACCGAGGTCGGGAGAGCGCGAGTTTGGGCACTGATGCCGAGATGCGCAAGGCCGAGCTCAGAGAAGCATGGTCGGTACCCTTACCGAGGTCAGCTCAAGCTCGGTGCCAGCTGGCACAATTGCCGAGCTGAACGAAGCCAAGATCAAGGTAAACCTAGTCGGTACTTTTACCTAAACTAGTAGTAATTTTGGAATCATGAAAACACCCCGCACAATTGCCCCTAACTCTTGATCTCTTGAGAGTTCTGTAACTTTCTGAGGTCGGGAGCTAAGTATTAGGGATTTTTTTTGCCAAGCTCGTAGCTCTTCATCTTGACATCGGTTGCTGACGTCCGATCCTTATCACATCGCTTCACTTGCCCGAATGCGTCGATATCGCTTCGCCTGCTCAAGATAATCAATTACCTTAGCTGGATTACTGCGGAAGGCGCATCGTCACTGCTACGTGTCATCAATTGATCGGTTGTACGACTGTTATGAAGCGACATGTACGGCTTCCGAGGCGACGATTTGAATACGCGTCCTTGAAATCCTAAAGGGCACTCTTCTAGCTTTATATATACAGATCCTTCCCCATTATTCTTCTACTTTGGCGTTCAAAAGAGAGAAAAACTTCCTGCAAAAGGCGACCTGCAGAGTGTCCTTAGCAAAACTCCGGAGCCCTTGCATCTTCTCCGTCTCCGTGAGTTTCCTTTCCATTCTCCTTTCTTCATTTTTGTGCTTTCCGTTCCTTCTAGGATTCTTCCCTTTAGGGTTTTTGAGTCTCCCTGCTAGGTATTTAGCCCCCTTTTCTCAGTCCATTGTGCTTCATCTTCTTCAACTTCTCTGTCTTAGAGATGGGAATATACAGGTATTGGGTCGATACCCCTCAAGCCATAGAAGGGTTTAGGACATGTATGGGATCCCAGAGGAGATCCTGATTAGAGTAGATGACCCGGAGGACGCCTTTGACGCCCGATCCTTCCGGAATGGATGGATGCCATTCCCCTTGGTCGCAATAATAGAAGACGGGGTTAGGTACCCCATTGATCAGCTTTTGAGAACTTGTCTTCGGAAGTGGAATGTATGCCCTTACCAGTTAATGCTCAATAGCTTTAAAACAATAATGGGCACTGCCGAATTGAATAAGATCCTGGGGATCAACCTCGGTGTCCATTACATCGAGGACATGTATGATTTGTGCAAGTCCGCGGGAAGTGACGACTGCTACTACCTTCGAGGGAAGCTGAGGAGGGAGCCGTTCGTTCACGATTTGGAGGATTCAAACAAGGACGACCGTTTGTTCGTCTTCGGTAGCTGGGAGTTCGGAGAATTCGAGCCCGTGGAGGCGAAAGTACACATGGTCCCTCGTCGTCTCAGGACTCTCCCAAGTAAACGCCGATTTCACAGTTTTGTCCTTCTTTTCTATCTTTATTTCCACCGAGCTCACAGACCTTTTTTGCCGAGCAGGTCACATCCAGAGAAGGATAGAAGCGAAGCGGGTCAGGTGGAGGAGGAACAACCACTGGTTGAGTGCGGTGAAGGCTTACAAGGGCCATCACGGTCGGGCGGCTTGGGATTTGCTGGGATACGAGCCTCAGTACCGTTCCTTTATCAAGAGGAGGACCGGTTTGTCCCCGCTGATCAAAGAGTCGGAACAAGAGCCCGCTGACATCAAACCCCTGCTTGTCCTAGGAGCCGGGGCTTCCACCTTGGGCACTGGGCCGGATCTCCCCGACCCGCAGCAGGCCATGGAAGCATACCCCTGCTCACAGAGCTCTGAAGAAGAAATGCCGCTGGAACGTTGTCGGCCCCCCTCTACAAACTGCGGAACTAAAGTCCAAAGTATTCGGGGGTCGAGCCCCTCCAGTCTCTCTGCCCCCTCCACCGGTTCTGCTCCCATGTCTGCGGCCTCTGGCGCCTCTGGGTTTACTCTACGCTTTCTCAAGCGGTAGCTCAGAGGCGCCCTACCGACGTCCCAAAGAAAGGCGTTCCGACAGAGAAGAGGCCCAAGTCGGAGGGGCCAGTGGAGCAGGGCTCTGGGAAGAAGAGCACTCTGCTGGAAAAAAGGGCAGATCGGAGGGGCAGGATCCCGCGTCTTGGCTCATCGGACTGGCCCCATGGAGGCAGGACCTCATGCTTGAGCCTGGGAGGCCGTTGACGGTGGAGGACTGGCTAGCGCTCTCCTGGACCTGTGCCCTCCCCTACGACATGGAGAGGCACAGGAAGGTCGAGGATGTGGGGCTGATGATAACGTCCATGCAGGCATCCATCGCGGTGAGTTTTGCTTTCTCATGAATTTCGTTAAGTGTTTGATTTCGGTTCCCTATCTGAAATTTGTCTTCTTTTGCAGAATGTACAGAAGCTTCAGGTGGTATTGGAGAGAGCCCTTCAGAATGCCTCCAGGGTCTCCCAACGGGAGGGGGAGAAGAGGAAGCTCGGGGCCGTCCTGGAGGCGAGCAATGAGAAGTTGCGGGAGTCGAACAAGAAAAATGCCAGCCTTGCAGCGGAGATGGATGCGGCGTTAGCCGAGATTATAAGGTTGAAGGGCAAAACGCATGAGCTGGGGGGGAGGCCGAAGTCAAGGCGAAAAGGCCGGCCTAGCTTGAGGTCGAGGTGGCCAAGCGTCAAGCCAAGCTGGAGGCCTTAACAAAGCAAAAGGCCGACCTCGAGACCTCACTGCAAGCCGAAGTAGATGCCGCCTTCTAGGATGGAGTGGAAGCGGCAACAAAGGACTACGTGGCTCAGATAGAAGGGCTGAGCCAAACATTGTTTGAGCTTGGGTGCAGGGCTGCATTGAAGGAGGCGAGGATCTCCGAAGATAACCCCGTATTCAAGAACCCTCCCAAGTTCACATCATCGGCGCCCAAGCCTGAGTCCAGTTTCGTTCCATCCTTCGAGCCTCCCTCCGACTCCGCTGTTCCGACTCCTCCATCTTCTGGGGTTCCTCCATCCACTATCGTGACTAAGACTCCTGCAGACGAAGCCTGAGACGCCGGTGCCGGGGTGGCTGAGAAAATTGTTTCTCGATGTATTCCTTTTCCTTTCTGTACTTGGGGAGTTTGTATCAGTTGTAACTTCTTTTCAGATGTAAATACTTTTATAGAATGAATACAATCCTTATTTGCAACATGTGTCTGATTGTATGCTTTTTCTATTTCAATGAATACATTTATTCATTTCTTTTTCTCATTCTTGCTTTTAATTTTCGCGTGGATGTGTCTGATCCCGAGCCCACATATGCTGACTATTTCATAGTGGTCCATTGACAGAAAATGTCTTGTAACCCATTGAACTCGATGTAATAAATGGACCAACGCGAGAGATTGAACCTGGTTCTATAACCAAAACTGTACCAAGGGACCGAGTTCAGTTCCATAACTAGAACAAGATAAATAATTGGGCATGGTTCCATAACCGGAGCAAGACAAGTAACTAAGTTCGGTTCCACAACAAGAACAATACAAGCGATTGAGTTCGGTTCCGCAACCAGAACAAAGTAATTGGGCTAGGTTCCATAACCAGAGCACTACATGTAACTGAGTTTGGTTCTTTAACCAGAGCAGGAAATTGAGTTTGGTTCCACAACCAAAACTGTGATAGCTGGTTCCTTAACCGGGCCGATATAGCTAGTTCCATAACCGAGCTGAGTTCCGTCACTTGGCCAATATTTGAAAGCAACAAAACACATCCTCTACAAGAATTAATTTCGTTGATTTCAAAGATCGAGTACAGTCTAAAAATAATACTTCTTGAGGTGCGTGGCATTCCATGGACGTGGTAGCTCCCTACCTTCCATGTCCTCAAGCTTGTAAACTGATTGCCCAGTGGCCGAGATCACTTTGAACGGCCCGTGCCAGTTCAGTGCGAGCTTGCCTTCACTGGGATTCTTATCTGTGGGAAGCGTCTTCTTCAAGACCAATTCTCCAATTGAGAACTTCCTTTCTTTGACCCTTTGATTTTACCATCTGGCCAGTTGCTGCTGGTAAGAAACTAAGCGGACGGCTGCGGCATCCCTTCGTTCTTTAGCCAAATCAAGTTCTTTGGCGAGGTTTACTTCATTTTGGCCCTGGTCAAACAGTTCTGACCTGAGAGTGGGGAGGCCGACCTCGAGTGGGATCACAACTTCCATCCCATAGGCCAGGAAGAAGGGTGTTGCCGAAGTGAAGTGCCTCAGGGTAGTCTTATACGCCCAAAGAACACTTATAAGTTCTTCCACCTATCTCCCTTTAGCTTGGTCGAGCCTCTTCTTGAGTTCGTTGAGCACCACTTTGTTGGAGATTTCAGCCTACCGTTGCTTTGTGGGTAGGCCGAAGTGGAATAATAGTTTCTGATGTCGAGCTTTTGGCAGAAGTCCTTGAAGAAATTGGAGATGAACTGGGTCTCGTTGTCCAAGATCAAGGCTCGAGGTACTCCAAATCTTGTAACGATATTCTTCAATACGAAGCTCTTCGTATCCTACTCAGTGATGGAAGACAGTGCTTCGGCTTCTATCCATTTTGTGAAATAATAGCCACCTCTTGTTCCCCGGAGCATGGTGAAGAGGTCCCACGTTGTCTAGCCCCCATTGGGTGAAGGGCCATGGGCTAGAGGGTGGACTTAGGTCCTATGTTGGTTGATGGAGGAAGTGAGAGAACTTCTGGCACTTCTCACATTTTTTGAAATAGAGCTGGGCGTCCTTTTGCATGTAAGGCTACCAATAGCCTTGGCTGATAGCTCGATACGCCAATGACCGACCTCCAATGTGATTGCCGCAGATTCCCTCATGGATTTCATAAAGGAAGTCTTCGACTTTGCTTGGGTGAACGCATTGGAGTTAGGGGCCGGTATAGGAATTCTTGTAGAGTTTGCCATCAGGAGAGAACCAAAATCGAGCTGCCTTCAGCCTGATTTTGTGAGTCTCGCTCTTATGTTCAGGAAGCTGATCATCCCTTAGGTAGGTGATGATTGGGTCTATCCAGCTCGGACCAAGGGTAGCGCACAAGACTTGCTGAGGTGGCTGGAGATCTGTGCTCGATTTGTCCAGCGTCCTCACTTCGACAGTTACTTTTCTCCCAGCCTCGACGTCAGAGGCCAGGTTGGCGAGTGCGTCGGTATGAGAATTGGAATCTCTGCCGATCTGCTTGACTTCAACCTTTTTGAACTAAGAGAGGAGTTGCTTTGCGTGAGCTAAGTAGGCTGCCATCCTATCATCACGGGCTTGGTA
Organism: Umbellularia californica; assembly: GCA_028538565.1. Classification (NCBI taxonomy): domain Eukaryota; kingdom Viridiplantae; phylum Streptophyta; class Magnoliopsida; order Laurales; family Lauraceae; genus Umbellularia; species Umbellularia californica. The sequence goes on along the minus strand of JAPQWN010000011.1, from coordinate 42,910,352 downwards.
TTCTCCGTTCAATTGGCTCGTCACCAGCTGAGAGTCGCTGAAGACCACCAGTTGCCTTGCCCCCAAGATTTTAGCACTGCCGAGCCCCGCGATCAGTGCTTCATACTCAGATTCTTTATTGGATGCCTTAAAGTCAAGTGTTAGGGCTTGCTCAATGACAAGACCCTCTGGAGATTGGAGGACTATGCCTGCGCCAGCCCTTTTCGAGGTTGAGGATCCGTCAACAAAGACTTTCCATGCTGAATCGAGGAATTGTTTCCAAAATTGTTCATGCTTTACCTCGATCTTGGCAGCTTCCTCATCCATATTAGCCCCCAGTTCGGTATCGAGCTATCTTGGTGCCGAATTAGGAGAGGTGAACTCCACAATGAAATCTGCCAGAACCTGGGCTTTGATTGCCGTTCTGGGTTGATACTGGATATCATATTGCCCCAGTTCGACGGCCATTTTGAGATCCTTCCAAAGAAGTCTGCCGTTTTGAAAAAGGACTTAAGTGGATGTTCTGTAACAATCACTATGGAGTACATCTGGAAGTAATGGGAGAGTTTGCGGGAAGTGCTAATGAGCACCAGTGCAAGTTTCTCCAATGGCAGATATCTTGTCTCGGCGTCAAGCAGGATCTTGCTCGCGTAGTATATAGGCCTCTATTGCTTGTCTCCTCTGATGAGCATCGAGCTCACTGCATGATCCGAGACTGCTAGATATAAGTACAGCGTTTCTCCCTGCTTTGGAGTGGACAGTAGGGGAGGTGAAGACAAATAGCCTTTGAGTTCCTGAAGGGCTTGGTCGCACTCCGGGGTCCACTGGAACTTTGGGCTTTTCTTTAAAAGCTGAAAGAAAGGGCGGCACTTGTCCGAGGCTTTGTTGATGAAGCGGTTAAGTGCAGCCGCCATCCCTGTGAGCCTCTGGACTTGCTTCGCGGTGGTTGGACTTTGGATAGCCTGGATAGCTGAGATCTGCTCTGGGTTGGCTTCAATTTCTTTTCTGGTGACCAGGCTTCTTAGGAATTTGCCAGAGCCAACGCCGAACGCGCATTTGGACACATTCAGCTTGAGCTGGAACTTTTTGAGGACAGCAAACGTTTGACTCAGGTTTGCCAAGTGGTATACTGGTCATCTGCTGGTTGGCCATCCACTGGTCGCCCCTAACTATGATCACCTCGACTCTTCCGTTCGCATTCTCCAATGGGAACTTGAGTTTCTGGTGATGGGTGGATGGCACCGCTTCCATGTTGTGTAGCCAAGTTCTCCCCATTATTGCATTGTATTGGGATGGTGTATCCACCACTAGGAAGTCGGCTATCACGGAGGCGCCTCCAACTTGGACTAGGAGGGAGGCTTTTCCCTTGGGGTATACTGGCTTGGAGCTGAAGCCCACCAGCGGAGTGCGTGCTTCTTACAAGTCCTCCTTTGTCAGACCCATTTTTTTGAAGCAGTCGTAGTAGAGGATTTGCGATGAGCTCTCAGGGTCTACGAGGATCCTCTTGACCTTGAAGTTCTTTAACCTCAGGGTCAAGAGTAGTGGATCGTTATGGGGAAGTTGGATCCCGTCCAGGTCTTCGTACGAGAACTAAATCTTGGGTCTCTCCTTCCGAGCCTTCTTGGTGGAGGGACTAAGCTCAGCCGTCATCACCTGCTTGCCGTGTGAGGCCCTCCTGGCCTCGGCATGAGCCTGATTGCTCCCCTTGGGCGCAGGAGCTAGGTGGATGACGTTGATGATGCCCTCTGGTTCATCGCTGTCCTGATCGTCATTAAGTTGGCGCTGATGAGCTCGGTTGACTCTACTCTCTTCTTTGATGAAGTCTTTCAGGTGCCCGTCCTTCACGAGCTTTTTGAGGTGGGCCTTGAAGGCCATGCAGTCCTCGGTTCTATGCCTATTTTGCTTGTGGTAGGCACAGAACTTGCTCTGGTCGCGGGTGGAGGGGTCACCTTTCATGGGCTGCGGCCATTTGAAGAAAGGCTGTGTCTTGATTCTGCCAAGGAGTTTGTAAATGGGCTCCTTGAAGATTGTGTTGACAGCCTTATAGGAGGCAACAATTGGTTTTGGCTTCTTACTGCCCTCCGAGGTGGGAACCGATAGCATCGCTGAACTCATTGACGTCCTGTTTCGGTCCACCTCCTCCCTTCAGGATAACTTCTTGTCCTTTTTGGAGGGTCTATCTTCTAGCCAGATGCCTAAGCTTTCCCGAGCTCGGGCCTCATCTTCTTCTTGTTCGATGGACTGATTCACCCGGGCCATCATTGCTTTCACAGTGACCACGGGGAACCGCACCAGGTCCTTGCGAAGCTCGTTACCTGGCAACAGAGCCTGCTTGAAGGACCTGATGGCCACTCTATCGGTGGCATCTTCTACCTGGCTGTAGATGGTCCAGAATCTTTTGGCGAACTGAGTGATGCTTTCAGTCCGCCTCATTCTGATGGCCATTAGGTCATCATCCGTCTTCGGGATGACCCTATGCGCTTGGAACTTTTTTACGAAGGAGTTTCGGAGCTGCCGCTAGCTCAAAATTGACCCCTCCGAAAGCGCACAGAACCATCGCAGGGGGAGGTCGCCCAAACTAGAGGAGAAGACCCTGCAGTTCAGGTCGCCGATGTCGCCTCATACCAACATTCTCTAGGTGAGATGCCGGAGGTGCGCGGCTGGGTCTGAAGTTTCGTCGTATAGATTAAATCTCGGGACGCTAAACTTCTTAGGGAGTGTATAGTCCCTTATCTCCTGAGAAAACGGAGATGTGCCATGGTCATCGGTGTCGTAGGCGTTCAGCCGATCTTGGGTGAAGCCGACCACCTCCATGTTCTGGTGGACTGTCTGTTTGACCTGTCGATTGAGCCATTCTCTTAAGTCGATGTCATCCTCTGGTCTCTGGCGCTGCTTTTTGGGGTCATCGTTGAGATGATTGCTGCTCGAACCTTCGTCATAGGCTCGGTCTCACCTTTTGTTGGTCAGGACTTACCTCAAGTCCTGTTTGACCTCCGTGACCCGCTGGGCTCGCTGGTGTGTCGGAGGTACGACCGGGGCCTTAGCTGGGGTCTTTGCCTTCTCTCGGAGCTGTCTTCGGAGTTGGCGAATTAGTTTTTCTTGCTCCTGAATATAGAGGTTTTGGGCCCTGATATCCTCGTGGAGCACATCATCGTTGTCCTCGAGGAGCACGTCATCGTCGTCCTCGAGGAGCACGTTGTCTCGCCCACATTGTCCTGGTGACGGGATTGGCGCGACTTGGACGACTTTGGTGTGTTGTGAGGAGTGCCCTGATGGGGTTGGACCAGTAGGGGAGCATCTTGATGGGGACGCTCCACCGGAGGGGGACTCTTCTGGAGACGCTCCAGTAGGGGGTTGTCTCGCCTGGGAGGTGCTGTCACCCCCTTTGACGATGAGCCTGACTGAGTCACTGGTTCTCCCATGCTTGGCTCTCCCACACTTATTGCACCGGATTTTCCCCTGGTCCTCTTTTGGCGAGGGATTAGTGGTGGTAGTGGCAAGGCCAAGAACGGTGGCGGCGGAAGGGACTTGGATGGCCCTTCGCCCTTCCCTTTTCTGGTCTTTGGAGGCATGGTTTTTGGGGATTTTGATTTGACCTTTCCCACAGACGGCGCCAATTGTAAGTGGCCAAAAATTACGGACTTGATTAGGCGAGTGTTAGACTTGTGGTGTTGCTGCTAAATTGCTTTGGATGGATTGGATGCCTTAAACCTGAAAGGGAAAGAAGGAACAAAGGTCAAAGCCCCTGGCTGCAGTCAGCCAAAGGCACTCTGATGCCCAAGTTAGTGCAGTCACTGAACAAAGGGAGAGTGAGTGGGGGAGAAGAGAGAGTTTAGGCAATATGCTTAGGGGGTGTGTAAGGCGTATATTGCGTAAAGCGTGTGCTGTGTAAAAACGTACCTCTCCATGGATCTTACCCATGCATATATATAGACGAATGTCCCATCAGAAGCTCCCTTGGTGGAGGTAGGTGGAGGTACAATCCCATCAGCCCATACCTCGGATCCTTGTAGGGGTAGGTGAAAGTACTATCCCATCGGACCGTTCCCCAATCTCGAACATAAATGCGGATACGATCTTCGGATAGGGATAACCCTTTATCGATATCCGGCGGTCACCCTATCTGACAGTATGTTCTGTGACGTAGCTGTACCATCACATAATTAAGACTTGACATAGTGTTCACCTCGGTCAATAGAACTGAACTGGAGAAGTCACCGAGGTCGGGAGCGCACAAGTTTGGGCACTGCGGCCGAGATGCGCAAGGCCGAGCTCAGAGAAGCATGGTCGGTACCCTTACAGAGGCCAGTTCAAGCTCGGTGCCAGCTGGTACAATTGCCGAGCTGAACGAAGCCGAGATCAAGGTAAACCTAGTCGGTACTTTTACCTAAACTAGGAGTAATTTCGGAATCATGAAGACACCCTGCACACATTTGTATGTAAAAATATAGGATGGTTTCATATATCCTCTATGAAATATTGAAACATTAGTGATAAATCAGAATGAATGGAATATAAAAAAAATAACAGTAAAATGATGAAAAAGAAAGAAATCAAAACTACTTAAACTATGTCTCATAACAAAATATTATGAGGGCCTACGCTTAGAACAAGCCTACTCCACTAATTCTGATCTTTGAAACCAATTATAGTAAAGAAAACTAACTTTTCATGTTTGGATCGATGGTGAATTGATGCAAAGTGAGGTGGAGCATCAAATCAAGAGAGAATAAAATATAAGGGGTTATGTTGGTATTTTATTTTTAGTGGCTTAATAGGAAATCTTTTTGACTTTTTGTGTAAAAAAAGGATGTTTCTTCATCATTTAGTAGAGAAAGGAGGTGGCTTTTTTACTCTTTTTTCGAAAAAAGGAGGGGATTTTGAATTTATGTACTTTTAATATGACCCCTTGGTCTTTTATTGTCTGGATAATGGAGGCTTTACTTCACTTTAAGTTTACTAGTAAAGCCTTGGGTGTTTTAATTTTTTGTTAGGCCATCTATGCTTCATGGGTTGGGTCGAACAGGGTGGACTGAATATTCAACTTATTATTTGACCCTATAATGTATACAAAGATATTTATAACTTTTATTTTACTGACAATGTGCCTTGACCACTTTAAAAGCCTGCAATTTCCCCAGGCATATGAAGTCTCTACCTCTCCCACATACCTGGTAAGTCGAACTTTTGCCTGGACAAGTGGCCCCAGGGAGAGAGCATGAGTTCGAAACCACAATCTCTGGTTCCGAGTTGTGTCCTAGCCAATTGCGCTACCCACAAAACCCAAATCATAATTAATTTTTAATAATACTTTACAATAAAATAAGTTATAGTCTAAACCTCCAAAACCATATACACATCTAAAACATGGTCGTTCCCCAACCAAATTTTACTTGTACTATCTCAATGCTCTTATATTTATAGAACCCTTAACTTGCACCTTCTCAATGCTTTTATGTTTATTGTACACTTTTACCTCCTTTAATTAAACAACTAATAACACACTTGCTAAGGCTCTCGGAAGATGGGGCTATTTGGCTATTAATTCATGCTTGGTGAGTGTTATGCACCTAACCAATACGCCAAAAGCCCTAGGACTCACGCTTTTGCAGCCCATACTCTGCTCTAAGTGGCCCTCTCCACGGTGGCTTTCACTCTGGCGGTAGGTGGCCATTTTCTCGTGTTTTTTTTTTTTTTTTGAACGGCTCTCACTCTACTCTGGGTAGCCCTTTCCGCAACTCGAACCCGAGACGTGGAAGTTGGCTTTGATACCAAATGTTATGTACCCAACCAATACGCCAAAAGACCAAGGACTGATGGAATGTACCAAATTAAGTTTTATAACCATTTAGGACCATAACAGCGAGCTAGTGCTGCATTTCATCCATCGTCACGCAACAATATAAGTTCTCTCCTTGACCTTTGGAAGCCTTTGGGCATCTCTCTGTAGGAATTTTTTTTTCAGAAGTTTATGTCTGGTGGATGCCAAAGAATCTGAGTTGTAGGATTTTTGAAATGCTGATGAATTCTATTGTCCTAGATTTCTTGTATCATTCATCCTGGAAATCCTACTAAAACTTTCAAGCATCTTTAATTTCATAAATTCCCTGATTCATAGCTACCAAATTCCTTGCTAGAGTTGCAGCCTTATGTACATTGTTTCTATTAAGATTTAAATGTTTAGATACTATAGTGAGTGAAATGTATAGATTTATAGCTACTATAGAGCAAAAATATGTATGGCTTCCACTTGAATACAAAATGCAACTTTCAACCGTAGGTCCTCCTCAAGAATTGTGATTTGTAGAAATTCTCCATAACAAAATAAGATATTTGTAATGAGAAATTTATAAATCCTAAGATTTTTACATTCTTAATGAATTTGTTTGCCTCTAAGCCGCCCCCAACGCGTCCCCGCGAACGGGGTGGGGGGATAATATGATCACAATTTTCCAAAGGTATTTTAAATTTTGGCAATATCTTCACTATATTATCAGGAAGAATATCATTTTAAGTAAATATTGCAATATTATAGCCACATTTTTAGTATATTGGCTCTCATTATTAGTAATAAATACCTCTATGGGAGGTCTTGCTCATCCCACAAAAAGATGAGATCGTTGTGGAGGTCACCAGCATTTTACAAAACTGACGACAGTTTAAGTAAAATAGAAAGGTTCAAAATAATGAACCATGTCATCTAATGCTTGAGTATTGGAGCTGGTATTATGCTTGTCACATGACATCAGTAACTAAAATGTGGGGGGACCTAAACACCCACATATCAATATAAACAATATATTATGGTAAAATGAAGTCCAGCCTATGTGAATCCTTAAAAATGGCACCACCCAAAAATTTCAGCAAAAGGAACAGCAATCTGCCCCCACACAATTATAATCAGTTGCTGCAATTTAGGGTGCATCTGAATGAGCCTTCTGTCCAATACAGTCTGCATTTTATTTGCAGAAAATGGATGTTTTATTAGAACAAACCGAAGAACTAGAACCAGACACAGGACAATATAACCAGTACATACACAAACACAGCCACAATACAACACTATAACAATTAAAAGAGACCAAACCTGCCAACACAGAGAGGAACCGAAACTCAACAAAACAGAAACACAGGAAGCAACACAACCTACAGAGAAAGGACAGAGCAAAACAAAACAAAAATCTTCAGGTAAGGCTTTGAGCTATTGAAACTTCAAAGTTGAAGCCTGACTACCTGTTTTTCCTGAAGAGGATAACATCTGCATATCATCCTCTCCAAATCTGAAGCTCTTTGATTTTGATTTCACACTACGGCTAAAAACCATTTTTGATGAAAAGCGACAGTCGTTGCGGTCGAAAAGGTTGACGTGGCGACAGCACGTTTGTGTAGCCCATTTCTATAGAAAATGAGGTAGTTTTCTACGGAAAACTCTTTTATCATGTGTTTGGTGCGGCAGTTTTCTGCAAAACTGCTTTTTCGCCGCATCAACTTTTTCCTTCTTAAGCCTAGAAATAGACTTCTGGGGGGGGGGGGGGGGGGGGGGGGGGGGGTCCATTTCCATAGAAAACTAGACCCCCATTTCCACTCCCACCCCCACTCTACCCAGCCACCTCTTTCTTCCCCCTCCCCTCCCAAACCCACGCACCCCACACACATACCGAACCACCCACCTAGTTGTTTTCACTAAAGAAATCTGTAGCTGCACCAAACAACATTAGTACCAATTCATCGAGGACCGTAGCAAAAACCGTATTATCCGTAGTGTCCTATTGGTGAGGTTAAAACGTCTGAATGATTCCAGCCCTCCGCACAATGGTTAGACATATCATCGATTACAGTGTGGGGTATAGTTCCAACCTGTTTAAGTTGCGTATTCCTGCAATCGCCAACACAGCAGTACATCAAAAGAAATCGCTAATGAGAAGAGGAAAGCTTCTTCAATATAATGTTCTACATGCATTTGGAAATACAATGTTTTAGCTTCTGAACTGAAGGCAGCCCCCCAGGCAGGTCATAACTCGAAAGAGGCTGGGTAAATGAGATGTACATTTACCTGACAACTAGATGTTATCTCAGTCAATACTAGTCCTCTAGTCTCATGAGTAATTAGCATACATTAGCCAGAGTGTCACGACCCGGATCGACGACCCTTGATTTAGGGCGCGACCTGTGGGGATTGGTGTGATTATGCAAATATAATCCCCACCTGAGATTCACCCATAGGATTCCGCATGTGAGAACGATCGGGTCAAAATCCCCAAATTAGATATATTTCAATGTTTGAGTGGAAGCTTGTGTGATACCATTAACAAGCATAAGTTTGAACATAAATATAATGACAAGACATTAGTGTGTAGAAAATCCAAAGCATTCCCTATTAAGATAAAAGTTGTTAATATAAAGTATATTAATTAGATTCCCAAAAGACAAGGGCCTATAAAAAAAAATGGCCATAAACAAAAGAACAAAATATAAAACCCAAATAGATGTTATCGACAACTCCACTCAGTCAAACCTTGCGACTCCTCAATCGCTTCCTCCTCTGGGGCAGAGGTAAGGGATTTGTTACCTACAGCACCAAAGTGTAGTTAAATTTTTTTTTTTTTTTTTTTAAATGGTAAAAGTGTAGTAACAAATAACGTACGATAACCTAGCAAATACTCAATACAAATAGCATAACATGTTGCATCAATACTAATTCGAAAGACATGTGATCATCAGAAGGCAATAAAGGCTACACTAGGAAAAATCAAGCTGGAATAGTAATACTCGCACAATCAAAGCAATACAAAGCTAAGCATCTTGGTACTTCTAGCAAATTGGCAAACTACATGATGAAATGATTCTTAGCCTCACATAAGCGTCGGCAGGTGGTGACAGGTACGAGATCTAATAGAGGTGTCGGCGGGCCATGGCAGGCAATACATGCAACAATGACCCCAATCACATGGTCGCTCTGTAGGATATGCAAATGTTGATGCAATTGTGCTCACTAGCTAACTCGAACAAATGTTGGACCATACAGACAAACCAGCACAAGAAACCAATAATACTGGGAAAAACGGACAAAACAATACTTAAGAAGCTAAACTAGAACCCAACTTGGCAAGAATAGATGAGATGGACTTTACTGCACATACTAGACTGGGCCAAATGATTAAAGGCAAATCGGGTAGCATTTTGGTAGGAAATGAGTAGTTCAAAACGGGATACAAAGGTTTAAGGTGAACCCGGGTAATGAGGAAGGCAGCAGTGTATTCAAGGCAGGCTCACCGACCAAGTATACCACAACCAATGATCCCATCAGTCCAAAGGTAGACAGCAGCATCTCGATACGCGCAAACTCCGAAGGACTTGACTTTCGTAAGTCAAATAACTACACTAAAGTTGGGTAAGACAAAGGTAGGACAATGCACATTGCATGCGAATAGACAAGTACAACATATTATAATTAATACAAAGCTAAGCAACATTCAAGGGATTGTCAAAGCCAGGAGTAGGAAGAAGATAGACAGAGTTGTGAATTCGATGATCCCAGTTGAGGGTCACGATGCTTCATTATATAGACATATTGTTGCCATATAAGATACAGTGATTGTAGCAATTACAGTTATTCTAATCTAATCACAATCTAATCATATCTCCTAATAAGGCAATGAATAAAATTACATGGCTATACACAAGTGATTTGTTTTAACCCACAAATTGGGCTTTAGTTGCCATGGGCTGTGACCCATTGATCCAGATCCAGTAACCCATTTAACACCCCCCCTCAAATTGATGCGGGTAAATCAACCAACATCAATTTGCCAACTAAGAATTGGTGCCGTGGCCGAGGAAGTCCCTTAGTAAATATATCTGCAATTTGAAGCCCAGTAGGAACAGGAGGGAGAGTAATAGCTTCACGCACAAATTCATCACGTATGTAATGACAAGCCACTTTAATATGTTTGGTGCGTTCATGGAAGACAGGATTTTCAGTAATCCGGATGGCACTTGTGTTGTCGGCATATAGAGGTGTAGGACCAGATTGAGGAAATCCAAGCTCAGATAGAAGACCTCAAAGCCAGACAATTTCAGAGGTGGCGGCAGACATAGCACGATATTCTGCTTCTGTAGATGATTTGGAGACTTTATCTTGTTTCTTATACTTCCAGGAGATCAACAGTCACCTAAGAACATGCACTAGCCCGTGGTAAACCGTCGACTATCAGGGCAACCAGCCCGGTCAGAATCAGAGTAAGCAATGAGAGAAGTCAAATTGCCCACGGGAAAAAAAGGCCACGAGACGGTGTATGTAGAACATACCGAAGAATGTGTCGAACGGCAACTAGATGAAGATGGCATGGTTGAGTCATGAACTGACTAACCAGGTTCACCGCATAGGAGATATCCAGCCTAGTGATAGTCAAGTAGATCAAGCTGCCGACTAAACGACGATACAGGGTGGCATCAGGAAGAAGATCACCCGAATCTAGTGTGAGCTGAAGATTTGCCTCAACAGGTGTATCTACAGGAGTTGAATTTTGAAGACCAGCCATCTCAATGAGGTCCAAAGCATATTTGTGTTGATCGAGGATGAGACCTTTCTCTGACTAGTGAACCTCAAGGCCTAAGAAGTATGTGAGTGGGCCTAAATCTTTCATATGAAAAGATTCATGTAAGGATGCCTGTAGATGGGTGATCATGCCAAAATCTGTCCCAGATATGACAATATCATCCACGTAAACCAAGAGGACAATAAGCCCATGTGAGGAGCGATGAAGGAGCATAGAAGGATCAGAGGCACTTTGAGTGAACTGAAGATGAAGGAGAGCATCCCTAAAATTTTCAAACCAAGCGCGCGGAGCTTGCTTAAGACCATAGAGAGAGCATCATAAGCTCGCACAATCTCCTGCCGAGTGTCCTATAATTCCTTGGGGAAGTCGCATATAGACTTCTTCCTTGAGATCACCATGAAGGAAGGCATTCTTGACATCAAATTGGTAAAGAGGCCATGAGTGAGAAGCAGCAAGGGCAAGAACAGTACGGATTGTTGTCATTTTTGCAACCGGAGCAAATGTTTCTTCATAATCGATGCCATACTCTTGTCAGTTGCCCAATGCTACTAACCGTGCTTTACAGCGATCCAACGAGCCATCAGCCTTGAGTTTGATTGAGAAAACCCATTTGCAGCCAATAGGTTTTGCAGAGGAGGGACATGGAACAATATCCCAGGTATGATTATCCTGCAGTGTTGCTAATTCTTCGTGCATAGCCTTTTGCCAATAGTCATGCTTCACTGCCTGTGAGTAAAGAAGTAGGAATAGCAATGGAGAGAGTGGCAAGCAAGGATGTGTGAGTGAACCCATATTTTTCCGGAGGCTTGGAGAGACGAGTAGAGCGCCGAAGCTGAACTGGAGATGAAGCAGTATGTGATGTAGTGGGGGCAAGATCAGGTGCCGGGGAGGGATCCGGAAAGGGAGGCAGTAATGGAGCGTCCTTTTTACGACGTCGTTCATAAACAATGAGTGGAGACGAGATTGTATCAGAAAAAGCAGGTAGATGAGAAAAAGAAGGTAAAGGTGAGGAATGGATAGAAAAAAAAACGTTGATTTTCAAAAAAAGTAACATTTCAGGAGATGCGAAGACTGTTAAGCACAGGATCATAGCAGATATACCCTTTTTGGTGAGAAGCATACCCAAGGAATGCACATTGAGTTGATTGAGCAGTTAATTTTGTTCGTTCAGTAGGAGGAAGATGAACAAAACACACATCCAAAAATACGCAGGTGGGTATAAGTGGGATCTGTATGAAAGAGATGAAAGTAAGGTGTTTGTTTGGCAAGGCGATGAGATGGCAAGCGATTGACTAAGTGAACCGCAGTGGCTAAAGCTTCAGGCCAAAATTTTGTCGGAACGGAAGATTCTAAAAGAAGGGAACGAACAATATCAAGGAGATGTTTGTTTTTTCGTTCAGCCACCCCATTCTGTTGAGGAGTGTAAGGGCACGATCGCTGCGATAAAATCCCGTGTGTTTGCAAATAAGTTTGAAATTTGTGAGACATATATTCCCCACCGGAGTCGGATCGGAGAATTTTTATGCGAGTAGAAAACTGATTTTCAACATAAGCCATAAATTTTTGGAAAGCATCAAAGACTTCAAATTTGGAATGCAAGAAATATACCCATGCGAATCTACTATGATCATCAATAAAGGTGACAAAATATTTGAAATGTGTGAGAGATTACAGGAGTAATCCCCCAGACATCACTATGAACAATGTCAAAGCAATTTGAAGCCATAGTAGATTTGGAAGAAAATGGAAGAACTTTGCTTTTTCCAAGTTTGCAAACAGAACACTCATCAAAAATGTGATGAAAAGAAATTTTATTTTCATTAATACTACCAGTGTTCAACATCAAAGATAACAATTTTGAATGAGGATGGCCTAATCTATTATGCCAGAGCCTCCAGACATCTTGAGGAGAAAAACAAGAAAAAGCAGAGATTTGTTTATTTGGAGAAGAAGGCATAACAATAGGAAACAAGCGTCCACACTTAGGCCCCTTCGCAATCACCGTCCCCGACACTCGATCCTGCACAACATTGCCAGAGCGAGAAAAGGAAATATTACAATTATCATCAATCAATTGTCCAACAGACAGAAGATTTGTAGTTAGATGAGGAGATAGAAAGACATTTGTGAGAGGTAGTGAGTGAATGATATCACCAGTAGCTGTAATAGGAAGTTTTTGACCATCAGCAGTATGGACTTGCAGATTTCCATCATATGGTTGCATGTTAGAGAGATGAGTGGTGGAGGAGGTCATGTGATTGGAAGCCCCAGAATCAATAAACCATATGGAGGAAGAGAATTGGTGTTTACCTGAAATGCCAAGTGCAGAAAAGGCATTTATGATCATTTATTGAATAAGCTCAGGAGTGATCTAAGGAGCATTGTTTGAGGCAGGAGTTGGTGAAGGCATAACCGGTGCTGAAGGACTATCATTGGAAGTAGTAGCATCTGCAGTGCTGACATGATATGCTCGTGGAGTGCGATTTTGTGGCCGCCTTTTGCATTCATTAATAACATGACCATTGGATTTGCAGTAATTACAAAACTTAGTCTTACACTGCGAGGCATAGTGTCCATAACTTTTACAGCCAAAACACTGGATTTTGCTGAGATCTTTTGCAGAAGGTTGCCCTTTAGTAGCAGAAGCAATATGATGAACAATCCCTCCCTGACTATGATAGACACCAGGGGTGTGACTTGCAGTGGCAGCATATGCGACATCAAGAGAGTTTCCTGAGGATTGTTGCTTCAGAACATGCTGTGTGAGATGACTTTATTCTTCTCGTAAGAGTTCATTAAGACACTCATTCAGGGATGGAGATGGAACCCTACTCATCAAATTGGAACGAATGATCTCATATTCAGATCGCAATTTCATGAGGAATTGGTCTCTGTGAGAAATTGCCTGCAATTTTTGAATCTCAGAAAGAGCTGCCTCAGATACATTGAGGTATTTAATTTCATCATATTCTGCCCATAAATTGAGAAAACCCGTATAATAGTCCTGGATGGAAGAAGTTCCTTGGGAATATTGAGCAATCTCTAGCTCAAGTTGGTATTGACGGGCAGAGTTCCCTAGGTTATACACTTGTTTCAGATATTCCCACATCTCCTTGGTCTTGTAAGGTATAAGGTTCAGGATATATTGTGGTTCAACAGAACCAAGAATCCAGGTTTTTATCTTGGCATCCTTCGTATTCCAAGAGAGTATTTTTTTTCTCATCTTCCTTAGGGCATGGATCCAATCATGAAACAAGTCCCCACATTTCCTTTCCTTCAAGATAGACTTGAAATTGAGAGGACCAGGAAGTATAATTCTTGCCATTAAATTTTATCAGTGCAATGTCATGCTTTTCCATTTTAGTGAATCTTTCACAATATGCAAGATAGTCCAACTGTGCTTAAAATTGTCTCCAAATCTGCTTAAAACGAACTGAGATAGGATGCTAAACAGAGAGGGCTTCCAACTGAGCAATCAGAATGGAAATCAATGAAAAAATAATAATTTTTCTTCAAAAATATGTGCCAGGCGACCTGAATCTTTGAACTAGAATGGAGTGCAACAGAAGAAACTTGAATGGAAAGATCAATCAGACATCATAGAATGATGAAGGATCAAAATTCGCATGCAATGAACCAGACTTCTTGCCAAACAAAGTCAGATCCAAAAATCTGGACGGCTGTGATGAAAATATACAGCAGAAACTGAGATTTTACTAGAATTCGAAGAGATCCTACCTCTGAGATGCAAAAAATTCTCAAAAAATGTCCACAAATACCAGAAGGACCAGGCGACCAGAGTGGCTGCAACGTCCAGGTGTGATGATGCTGATCTGTGGTGGGCCGCGTTTGATCACAGCTTGATCTGACGACTTCCAAGGCTTGGAAGATGAAGAAAATATACTCAGAGAGTCTCCCAGAGACTATGACAACTTCCAATGCTTGGAAGATGGAGAAGATTCACTCAGAGACATAGCTCTGATACCATGTCAAACCAGGAGGAGGAAGAAGATAGACAGAGAGTTGTGAATTCGATGATCCCAGTTGAGGGTCACGATGCTTCATTATATAGACATATTGTTGCCATATAAAATACAGTGATTGTAGCAATTACAGTTATTCTAATCTAATCACTAATCTAATCACAATCTAATCATATCTCCTAATAAGGCAATGAATAAAATTAAATGCCTGTACACAAGTGATTTGTTTTGACCCACAAATTGGGCTTTAGTTGCCATGGGCTGTGACCCATTAATCCAGATCCAATAACCCATTTAACAGGGATCATTACAAAATACCATCCTAGGTCTTAGATTGCCGTTAGCTAGCCAACATAAGAAGACTATTCAACTCTATGCGTCATTAGGGTCCGAATGTCAGGATTTATAAGTCCCTTAGTGTGTCTGGGGGTGGTTGGCATTCCAAACCCTAAGTCCACATTGACAAGACTTAGTAATGTGTTGAACAAGCTTCGGGGGTTTTGGGGTGGTGGTGGTGTGGGGCGCAAACATTGGCCTTAAACATGGTGCACAAGTCCCCAAAACATTGAGGGAAGAAGTGCAAGGGAAGGGGTCCAAACAGCCAGCAGACAGAGCCCAAAAAGGGCTTGTCAAGGTCCATGTCCGATCAGGCTGCCAGCCATGTCTAGACAGCAAGCTTTCTTGGCCAGTTTTTTTTATTTTCTCCCCTTTCTTGGCCCATTTTTTGGGATCTTTTGTAAGCAATTAAGGGGTATTAAAGTCTATCTACTAAAGTCATACACCATTTCAATTACAAAACACCATCGTATGAGCTTAAACAAAGTACTAACATGATGTGGAGTTTCAAGGAATCATCAAGTTAACTAGCATGCATGGAACGAAATTTAAATTGAGTACTTGCCTTGGGTATCTTAGCTACTAATGGAACTATCACAACCCTCAATTTAACTGAGATTAAGTCCTACCACAAAACCCCAAAATCAATCCAAAGAAAGCCTAAAAATCCAAATTGAAGGAAAACTTGGAATCAAGTCCTATAAATCAGGGTCCACGGCTAAAATACTCCCCCCTTAGCTAGCATCTACAAAATGGTTTGAAGAGCTTACCTTTAGGAACCCTAAGGGGTTGTCATCGTCGATAGAGGTACGTCCCACCGATGGAAATTCGTCTAAAATTACCGGTATTAAGGTGATGATCACACAAGTACTTTGGCGCGATTGGTGATGCAAGCGGAGATATGGAACTTGAGATGTGATTAAAAGAAGCAAGGGCAGCAAGGAGAAAGAGTAAAGTGAAGAAAGCAATCAAAGAAGAGAGAGAATGAGCCGGGATTGGGCTAGCATTTATAAAGGTGAACTTTGGGGAATTACAAGTTTGCCATTTCTGAGAGAAAAACAACTTGACGAAACAAAAGCCTTGTGGATGTCGGATGGGTATTATTGCCCAAGAACGAAAGTTTCTCGAAAACATTTCATCTTTCAAATAAGCCCAAGAGTGACAAGTTTTTGAGACGTTTAAAGAAACGACGACTATGTCCCGACTTAAGAATAATATTGCAAAACGAAGGGTTTCTAGGCATCCAATGGCTACGAGTCGAACATGAAGTTTTCTCGGTATAATTTTATTTACCCACTGAACTTAAATTGGTATTTTTTAAAATTTCCAAAACACCCTGAACTTCACTCAAAATTCCAACTAGGTCCCTAAAGGTACTAAACTGGGTCCAAAAGCTCTAAAAACTTTCCAAAACTTCTCGAACACTAATCTAACACGTAAACTTAGTTAATTAACATCTGACACACTTAAGAATTGTTAAACACAATCAATTAGTGTTAAACATATAATTAGGGGTCTTGGGGTCTTATAGAGAGGGTAGCTTGTACCAGCACTCTGCAAACATTAGTAAACAAGGTACTGATCATCTCAGACTTTTGGGTTTGCATATTGTATGATAATATGAATACTTTCTTTGATACCATTTCACCCTGCCTAACTAAACATTGTTCGGTCGAGCTCAAGAGAGCACCCTAGCTAGCAGTTGCCTACATAACTTACTATGTAATATAGTAGCATAACTCTTTACACTGACCCAGTTTGCAGGAACAATATAGATATCCTACGTTACTATTGCCCTTTACCCAGTATATGTGCAATCAACTACAGATTTATTCCTTAAAATGCCGAATTTATTTAGTAAACACATGTTTATAGTAAGCAGTTTTTTAATAGAAAGAATGTTCAAACCAAGCATCAGTATGAGAATATACGATTACAAATCAGAAATCATTAATTGAGCATGTACCTAGAGAATGTTTCTACAGCAAATCACATTGCCTTGGATTAGTATGGCACAATTCACTCTTTACCTGAATAAAAATTACAATGAAATTTTAATTGCATTGTTTTTTGCATGTGACTCAAACCTGCAAGCTTGAGGTTTAGGAAATAAGCACCTTCCATCTCTGCTATGGGCTGTTCTCGGTTGCATTAGTCAGTGGTACAGTCAATAAAGAGCATCGCCATCATCATAACTCGCTGATTTCTTTCTCTGTTACTCTATCAATTTGTAAGAGCTTCTAAACTATTCACCAGAAACGCACAATTCCCTCTTAGCAAAAGATTTTGATAACCAAGTTTTCTTCCTTGATCAGGTCACAAAACTACAAGTGTGATCGTCCTCGGTAGAAAATTCAGATGATAAAATGCTGATAGAAGATTACCCACCACATAAAAATTCAATAGCATTCTGCCCAATAACTTCATCGACAATTTTATAAAGATGCAAGGAATACCTTCACAAAATAAATTTCTCACCCTTCCAGGGCTGTTTTCCTTAATTTATCTAGCCGCTCACCCATCTTCAGAGCCATGTCTTTCATTCCTGCATCAAGAAGAGCTTCTTTTAAATTACTATACAGAGATCCAGGAGGACGAATACCCTTATCGAGCATCTCTTCAAAGTACTTGCAAGCTTCTTCCAGCCTATTTTCATCACACAAACCGTTAATTAGAGCTGAGAACATATGCATACATGGAAGAACTCCCTTATCATTCATTTGCTTCCACACCTTCACCGCCTTATCCAAGCGTCCCTCTGCACAAAACATACATATCATCATTGTGTATGTATTCAGACCAGGCTCACAACTGCTCTCCTCACTCATCCTCTGAAAAACTTCATATGCTACCTTTGTTTTCCGTGCTTTTATCAGATGATGAATGATAACATCGTGCGTCCTAGAATTTGGACCAACCCCACATTTCTTCATCTCCCCTACTACTCTGAAAGCATCCTCAAACTGCATTGCCCAACAGTAAGAACCCACAACAGCATTGTAAGTGGGTATTTCTGGGGCGAAACCACTGGCTTTAGATAACTCAAAGAACTTCAAAGCTTCATTCAATCTCTTATTGGAACCTAAACCATTGATCAGAGTACAGTAGATATGTGGCGTGGGCTGGCAGTTCTTCGCTTCCATCTCATGGAAGAGATTAATGGCTTCCTCATAATTCATAGCTTTACAATAAGCATTTATAAGAATCCCATATGTGATGGCATCAGGTTGAAACCCCTCATCCTTCATTTCCCTATAAACTTCCATCATCTTCAACAGGTTCCTCTGTTGTCCCAAACCTTCCAAGAGAATTGTATATGTCTTTAGATCAGGGGAAATCCTTTTCTTCATGTCATCGAAAATCTCATGAGCTCTTTTCACATGTTTCGACTTGCCCACGGTATCAATCAACCGATTAAAATCCGAGAGCTGCGGTTCCAATCCATACTTCGACATCCTTTCAAAGGCTTCGATTGCCTCTTTGATCTTCCGAGCTCTTGCATACTTCCGAGTAATCAGTGCAAAAGTCTCCCTTGTCAACAGACCTGTATGCTTCATGGTATCTACCAAATTCCATATCAGTCTAAACTGCTTGATCTTGCCGAGTGCTTCTATCAGAGCATGGAAAGTCTCAGTGGTATACCTGAAACCATCCTTATTCTCAGCCCACCGGAAGAATGAAAGCGCGAGAATTCCAGCATTGCCAAGCTTCTTAAGAACTTCCTCTACGAGTTGGGGTGAGACTCTAATGTCCAAATTGTTCAGCGACGAGCAAACGCTCGATTTAGGCTCTTTTACAAGCATTCGACAGATTACATCCGCTTCTTCAGCTATTTTTTTCTGATTGTAAGGTGGGTTATCATCAACAGATTCAACAAAAAACTGGGTTTTCGCCAAACCTTGAATTGATTTAGAATGACCCAATTCATATGGACTAATTATTTCTGGATCTACACAGTTCTGTTGGATAATAAAGGCATTTTGATCCATGGTTTCAGTGCTAAAATGGGCTTTCTGAAGTTGATGAAGAGAGCTGAAAAAACCCATTTCAAAATCAGGAAGAAGAGAATGTATGGAGTTGAAATAGGGGATGATTCCATTGGTTCTTGAAACGGTAACGACAGTTTTTTCTAGGGGTTTTGGGAGTCGGAAGAAGGATTTGAGAAACCTCATTTTAGATCATCCAGGAGGATAGAACTAAATTACGGCGGAAAGAAGGAAACTTTTCATGTTTCGATGAAGAAATCTTTCATTCTTTGTGAGAGACGAACATACCGTACCCATTAAAAATGTTGTTGCAGAGAGCAGCTTCACACTGTAACACGCTGCTTCATACTCTTTTCATTTGTTAGGGTTTGTAAAGGAGTTTACCTTATTCTTCCCTAGGTTTTCTTCTTTCCCTCTTCCAAAGTCCGTAAATTGGGACCCATTTAATGTATGGGCTAGACTTGGATTCAATTATAGAAAACCTAAGAGAGATCCACCACACAATTTAAGCAAAAAAAATATATATATAGATATATATATATATGGGCTAGACTTGGATTCAATGATAGAAAACCTAAGTGAGATCCACCACACAATTTATGCAAAATATATATATATATATATATATATTTCAGCTAAAAATGCGACTCAACTACATATTGTCTCCTAAATATACAAGCATCCCAACCAGCACATGGACAACTTATTGCAATTATGGTAGCCTCTTTTTCTTAGTAAAATACTGTTTACCCGGCTCGGTCTTAACCTATTTTATGCACTAAGGCCGAGCTTGGATATTAGTTAGTCTGGCAAAACCACTCCCACGAACATCCCTAATTTCTACTTTTGGTAGATAAAAAAAATTAAAGTAACATATTAATCCATAGACCAAGGCTTAATCTATAAAATAACATGTTGATTTATAGGAGACTCAATTGAATCCATGTCAAATGGTCTGTCAAAGGGCATTTGGAACTTTGGTCGGGAATCATGATGAGAGTTATGCGAGAACATTTTTTGTAAAGACATTATTGGAATAAGTTGGATGAACACCTTTGAGTGTGTGTAAAAAAAAAAAAAAAAAAAAAAAAAAAACTTATTTTTAAAGTGACGATTAGATTCAAAGCCATAGGTTCTTGTAATGTTTGTATGCACCCATTTAAATATGTAAATGTTATATGCTGCAAAACCTACCATATGTATGTTTACTTGCACTCATTTATATATGTAAACAATTTACATGTGTCAATAGTACATATCCCTCTTTTTATGTTGAAAATTTCAAATCTCATACCCTAAAAAAGTATTTACATTTTAAGGGATGTATGTTCATTAAAGCGATTTATTCCCATACCGGCAGATTTGCAATGGTTTTTCCTTCTTTTTTTTTTCCTTGTCTTTTCATCTATGCATTCAAATGGGCCTTATCAAATGGGTCTGTTTGCTTGACTGGAATTAGAACCTATACATTGTTTGCATGGAATGGGATACATGAGAATTCTTTGTCAAATGGGACTATCTGTATGCATGTAATTGGAATAGATAGAAATTAGTTGACAAATGGGCCTAGTTGCCTGCATGGAATTATGGGACAGTTTGTTTGCATGGAATTAGTGGAATGGGTGTTAGTTTATATAGTCTCAGTCCAGTGGATGATGCAAGTAAATAAATTTATTTCTTAATTAATATAATCATGCTTTTATTCATGGGATGAATAATTTGTATTTCATGAGATAAATGGTGTTTTATTCATTGTTTGCACATAACCAATATGATATAACATGATGGTTCATGAGATGAACCGGAGCCCACAAGTATATTAGATGTGATCCATGTGTGTGGATGAGATCCACATAAAAGAAACATATATCACAAATCATATACTTGAATTAATTCACAACTAGTGATGAGATTGAGCATCTCATCTGATAAGATTGCAGCATTATGATCACTATGAGATAGTACATGATTTGTCTCAATCATCAAAGTGTAAGACTCTGGATCATCGTGCTAGTACATTATATGTGCTAGTACATTATATGTGCTAAAGGACCATGAGATGCACCTTATGCAAATTTGTGTTTGATTTAAGGACTACTCTAATTAGTCCCTAACAATAGGCTCTTAATCCTGAGAGATTGATGAAGTCGAGTTTATATTATACATTTACTTTGAGTCACCAATGAGTGAGGCCAATTGTAGGTCAATACCTCAATGTGTTGGGTATATGGTAGTGGTACTGTGGGAACATATAATTATCAAGATACAATCTATCATCTAATAGATATATCCCCTTGTGCAAATTAATGGATTTATCACTGGTAAGTGCGCACCCATCTCAATTAAAAGTTAATTGGGTTGTACTAATGATTATTGTGATTAATTGGGTCACAAGGATAATAAGATATGGACCTAACTTGGTTGGACTGGTTTAATCTAATTGACCCATGGATATAATTGATAGAGGGGCTTACTTGTAGTAATAGGTGTTGGAAGTAGGTGGGCCTGGGGACAGATTTTCAAAACTTCTGACCCACTTGACTCAGGGATCAAGTATCCATAAGGCCAAACACTATATTCAGGATGCATAACCCTCAATCTCATGATCATGTACAGTAAAATTCTATCTAAAAGATAGAAACAAGTAGCACTAAACATCCATAATGATCCACAACATGCAAGGAGTAGATCATACATTTGGAGCCCGGTAGTGCTCTAATGGAGAACTTGATGACTTTCTTTGATGTAGAACTCTTCTACAAAATAAAATCAGAATCTCCAACTCCTCTTAGTCTTCCACGCTATGACCCGAATCAGATCTCTTTTCTCAATAAAGATGGGTGGAATCTCCAAGAGAAAATCCAACTCGAAACTCCAAGGAACTAGAAGAGGAATAGAGGAGAGAGATGAGCAACAATTGCACACAAAAGAGGCTGGACGTTTTCTCCAATATTTGATGGACTTCCAAGAGGGGTTAATTCCTTTTTATAACCTTTCAAGCCTCCTCTTTTCCTAGTTGAAATAGAAGTCTCACTTCCACAACAATTAGTAAGTATACTATTACCACTATTAGAAGTCCTACTCCAAATAGAAATAATAACTTTCTAATTCCTTCCTTTTAGAGTTCAAGTAGGATTAGTATCTTTCTAATAACTTGGGCTAGCGTGGGGACCACTAGGGATTCCATAGAAAGCTAGCTCCAACTGAAACACCGCGGCCCCACATCTCATGTGCAATCTGAGCCCACAGTTAATTGCAAATAACACCACTATATAAATGCAATTGCACTCCAGTCTTAGGAATTAATTACAATGAAGACCCTAAACTTCCCGATTACCACAAGTAGGCCCCTCTATCAATATCCATTGATCAATTGGAAAAAAATATGTCTCTTCCAATCTTAGTTCCACAACTTATTATCCTTGAGCCCCAATTAATCACTATGATCATCAGTACCATCAAATTAACTCTTAATCGAGATGGGTGCGCACTTACTAATGACAGATCCATTAATTGGCAAAAAGGGATAATAGAGATAGATTCCATCTTGATCATTTTATATTCTCACAGTCCTACTACCACATACCCAAGACACCGAGGTGTTGACCTACAATTGGCCTCACTCATTGGTGATTCAAAGCAAATGAATAGATAGAAACTTGAGTTCATCAATGTCTCAGGATTGAGAGCCTATTGATAGAGAATTATGAGAGCAGACCTTATTACTGAGACGGAATTCCATAAGGTGCTTCTCATGGTCCTTTAATACATCCAATGTACAAGCACTATGATCCAGAATCTTACATTCTGATGATCGAGACAAATCACACTATCTCATAGTGATCAAAGTGCTGCAACCTTATCGGATGAGATGCTCAGTCTCATCACTGGTTGTAAAGATATTTAAATATAAGATTTGTGACATATGTCTCCAGTGTGTGGATCTCATCCATACACATATATTACATCTAATATACTAACGGGACCCGGTTCAACTCATGAACCATTATGTCATATGTATTGGTCATGTGCATGAAATAATTAAAATAACATTCATCTCATCTCATCACTGGTTGTAAAGATATTTAAATATAAGATTTGTGACATATGTCTCCAGTGTGTGGATCTCATCCATACACATATATTACATCTAATATACTAACGGGACCCGGTTCAACTCATGAACCATTATGTCATATGTATTGGTCATGTGCATGAAATAATTAAAATAACATTCATCTCATAAAAGTAAAGCATGCTTTTATTGATAAATAAAGAAATTAATCAATTTATCACATTAACTGCACCTTATGCAAATTTGTCTTTGATTTAAGGACTACTCTCATTATTCTCTAACAATAGGCTCTTAATCTTGAGAGATTAATGAAGTCAAGTTTATATTATACATTTACTTTGAGTCACCAATGAGTGAGGCCAATTGTATACCTCGATGTCTCGGGTATATGGTAGTGGCACGGTGGAAACATATAATTATCAAGATGGAATCTATTATCTAATAGATATATCCCCTTGTGCTTATTAATGGATTTATCACTGGTAAGTGCGCACCCACCTCAATTAAGAGTTAATTGGATTATACTAATGGTCACTGTGATTAATTGGGTCATAAGGATAATAAGATATGGACCTAACTTGGTTGGACAGGTTTAATCTAATTGACCCATGGATATAATTGATGGAGGGGCTTACTTGTAGTAATGGGAAGATTAGGGTCTTATCCCCTTGTGTCAATTAATGGATTTATCACTGGTAAGTGCGCACCCATCTCAATTTTATGTTAATTGGATTGTACTAATGATCACTGTGATTAATTGGGTCACAAAGATCATAAGATATGGATCTAACTTGGTTGGACAAGTTTAATCTAATTGACCCATGAATATAATTGATGGAGAGGGGCTTACTTGTAGTAATAGGAAGATTAGGGTCTTCTTATAATTTATTCCTAAGACTGAAGTCCAATTGCATTTATTTAGTGGAGTTGTTTGCAATTAACTGTGGGTTCGGATTTCACGTGAGATGTGGCTTCTAGATATCCCAGTTGGAGCTAACTTCTAAAGAATCCTTAGTGGTCCCCACGCTAGTCCTAATAAAAGATTGCTTCAGATCCAATTAGAACTCTTAAAAGGAAGGATGAGAAGGAGACATACTTATAATAGAAGTGAGACTTCTAATTGTATTAAAAAGAGGAGGTCCTCACATGCTATATAAAAAGAGGAGGGGGCTAGACATCCAACACCACTTACACAGTCGAGAGATTCAAGGGTTTTCTTAATTTTTTTTGGAGATTCCACCATTCTCCTTGAGAAGTAATCTGATAGAGGGTCATAGCGTGGAAGATTACAAGGAATTGGAGATCCTTCTTGTTCTTGTGAAAGAGTTCTTTAAGAAGCCAAGTGATCAACTTCTCCATTAGAGCACAATCGGGCTCCCAATGTCAGATCTACATCATCTATTTTATAGATTTTCGTGGTTGCTTATTGCTGTTGTTTTCTATCTTCTAGATACTGTTTCTTCTGATATTGTTTCATGAGAAAGAGGTTTTGGATCTTTAATTGGGTTTATGGCCATATGAATACTTGATCCCTCCATCAAGTGGGTCAAGAGTTTTAAAAACCTATCCACGAGGCCCACCTACTTCCAACAATGGGCTTTTTTTTTTTTTGCATGGGATTGGAATATGTAGGTAGTAATTTATGCAAATGTGAAATCGGAATGCATAGAAACTAATTAATTAAATGGGGTTAGTTTGTTTGAATGGAATTAAAATACATACATAGTTGGAAAATATTTCATATTTATCTAATATCATTATAAAAATCAAATCCAGACAAATATATATGTAGACTATATCCCATGCGATGAAATTAATCATGCAATGGTGCGATTAAAATACAAATCTCTTGTGAAGTCCCTCTTTTGTAAAGAAATTAGGAATGAAACATCCCATGCTTTTTTCTCCTCTCTATACTATCAGGTACCGGCCCTAAATCCAAGAACACTCCCAAATTTTATGCCACAAAAGTTCTTTCACACACATACATAAGTCAAATATTGTGATAGAATTAAAATAATGATAAACAAAGCTTAACGAAATTATTTATTAATTTAAAGATAAATCAAAGTCTAAATAATATTGAAGCTAAATAGCCAAAGGCCTTTTTACATCACTAGAATTTGAACTCAAAGCAAACTACTTGATGCTCTCATGTAGATATCCCGGCTTCATTTAGCAATTTACTTTGATATCTTTTTTTCTTTTTTTTTTTGTAGCCCTGGGTATTTCCCGACTAGCTCCGCCCAAGAGACACTTGATTCTAAACAACCGAGATATCTGAAAAACCAATGGTGGCTCCAGGAATTCGAGTCGGTGAGGTCAACAAAAGACTTATCTTCAGCAAATTGAATAAATTTATTTTCCCTTTATCAACATTTGTCAACTACTTTCTATAATTCGACAAGTATAATATAAAATTCTCAAATAATCTATTTTCGATAATCCGACAAAGATAATATTGAATTCTAAAAAAAAACCCATAAATTTTAATACATTGTTACTAATTATAGTTCTTAATCTAAAAAGAAAATCCAAATATATAAACTCCTACAGCTACCCTCAACAGGTTTTCATGTGTTGAAATCGTTGCATAATAGCTTCATTATCAAAACTAGCAACCATATTCTTTCAATATATGTGACAAAATAGTCATTCATCCATTGATCTCCCATTCGGTTACCCAACCTATTATTTACGTACTTCATTGCTTAAAAAGCTCTTTCTACCGTCGCAATCATAACTGGAAAAATCAACGCCAATTTTAAAAGCAAATAAACTAATTAGTATATGATATCCTTCTTTGTCTCCACTAATTTCCTAGCAATGTCACCAATTCTTTTAAGTTCTAAAAACTCGTTGTTAGAGCACATATCAGCAATGTGGGCCCGTTATTATTATTATTTTTTATTTTGGTAGACAATTGGCCCATTAACTTAGGCGGTTGGTATTTTCTGGTGACTTTTGTTCACTACCATAGTAACAAAGAAAATGTGTAAAATTAGCTAATGTGGGGTGAAACTCTTAGGTTGAGTGGGGTCAAAAGCTTCCCATAAGTTCAAATAATGACATAAAAATTATTTTAAAATATTTTTTCAGATCTCAGTGGGGTCAAATGACTCCATTGTGATCAATGTGGCGCCATCCATGTGGAAAACAATGCCAATAAGCTAACAAATGAACAACCAATCTACAAGCATGGCAATCATAAGAATACAGGAAAGCACACAATGTAATCATAATGAATACATGGTCACATGATGCATAAATTGATAGAATATGCATAATATAATGAGGTCACAAAAGTGGAATGGAAGTCATTCACACAAGACAAATCATGCAACAGCTAGGAATATACAGAAGTTTAGATAATAATAAAAAATCAAAAAATACATAATAAATCTAAGAAAGGCATGCACACTATTATCTCTCTTAATCACACCAAGCGCCTTGGTGAGGCCCGCACACACTGCATTATATTATTATCAGCCTTGAAATAAGGGCCAAAGAGTAGCACACACACATTGTTGTAGACACGTTATATATTTGCCCCCATGCTTTCTTCTTTCCTTTTCTTTAGTGTAAAGCTGTCAAGACTCATAAAACAAAAACGACAGAGACATGCCTCGTTATAGCGAGGGTGAATCTCGCTATAACGAGAGTGGTACTGGAAGTCAAGTTGAATCTGGACTCTTGAGTAGAAGTTTGAGATGACTTGTTTTTCTTAGTGGGTTATTATTAGGAGTCTTATGCACAAATTTGGGGCTATAAATTGGGTGTTTCTCACAACCCAAATATACATATAGATCATTTCTCAAGTTCTGAATTAGAGATCAAATTGAGAGAAATATTCTCTAGAGATTTATTGAAGAGTTATGCTGCAAAATACTCTAGAGAGCCAGGTTCTTTTACATCCCTTGTAGAAGATCATTATCTTGCATAGAAGATTTGAGGAGTCAAGCGCTGGATTGAATATGTTGCAATCAATGATGTGAAGTCGTTGAAGCGTGAAGCGACACAAGGTAACTTTAGTCTTTAGATAGGGGATATCAGAGGAGGAAATCTGAGTTTCTTGTAATTGCGAGATTCATAGTGTTTAATTTGATCCAGTTCGAATCGGTGGTTTTTCACTCGGTTAGGGTTTTCCACTTTAAGTTTGGTGTCCTTGTGGTGTGTGCTTGTGATTTTATTTCTTCTGCGTATATTATTATTTTTTGCACACTATTGGGCTGATTTATTGAGTAGACCCATCTAGAGATCTCGTACCCTAAATCTTCAATTGGTATCAGAGCGGGTTGCTAAGTTGTTGTATATTGATCCGAAGAGATTTCTAGAATGATGCTCAATCAAGAAGGGACATCAACTACTAAGCCCCCTTTGCCAGTTGGTTCTAATTATGCATATTGGAAGCAAAGGATGATTGAGTTTCTTAAGTCCATTGATGATGATGTTCGGGATATTGTTGAGGGCTACTCCAGACTAACAATAGTGGTTAATGGACAAACTATTCCTAAACCTAAAACCCAATGGACTATGGATGAGAAGCATACCTCCAATTGTAATAACAAAGCAGTTAATAGAATATACAATGAAGTGTCTGTTGAAGAGAGATTTCCGCTTGCAAAATTGCAAAAGAAGCATGGGAAGTCTTACAGACAGTGTATGAGGGTACAAACAAGGTGAAGTAAGCTAAATTGCAAAGGCTGACTAAAGAATTTGAAACCATCGAGATGGAAGAAGATGAGACATTTGATCAATTTTATGCAAAACTGAATGATATTGTTAATTCTGATTTCAATATGGGTGAGGAAATTCAAGAAAACAAGTTTATTAAAAAGATCCTGAGGTCTCTACCTTCGATGTTCGATTCTAAAATTGATGCTATAAAAGAAAAAAAGAATCTTGATACCCTCAAGGTCAACCAACTAATTGGAAATCTTCAGACTTTTGAAACAAATTGTTTGGATAAAGAAAAATCTGAAGAGAAATGTATTGCTTTGAAATCTATCTCAGAATAAAAAAAAAGAAGCTTGAAAGAAAAATTGAATCTGATTCTGAATCTGAGGCTGAAGATGATATGACTGAATTACTTAATTGCTTCAAGAAGTACATGAAGTCAAAACCAGCCAAGTGGAATAGTTCTAAATTTGAGAAGAATGATTCTGCAAAATGACCTAAGTGTTTTGAGTGCCAAGGCTATGGACACTATACCAATAAGTGTGCCAATAAGAAAAGGAGTACAAAGAAAAAAGCTCTCAATACAACTTGGGATGAAGAGTCATCAGAAAAAGAAAAAGAACCTTCAATTGATCGTTCAGATAATGTGAATGGCAAGCTTGTGGCGTTCATGGTTGAGTCTATGTCTGACAATGATACTGATGAAGATAATGAAGATGAGATGTCTGATCGAGAGAGAGTATGTAAATGAAGATTAATTGTTAGGGTAGTTAGGTTATGATCTAGGATCTTAGCCTTTTATTTTCTTTACTTTGATCTTCATTGCTATATCATCCAATCCAATTGGGCAAGAGATTGCTAATTGGATTGTAGATTTGGGAGTTAAATAGAACATGCATTATTTGAATTGATTATATACTTAGTGGATTTTGGATTGCCTAATCTCTTATTTTGATTTTTTTATTAATTTTAATCTTTATTTGATTTGTTATTTTCACTTCTAGATTGTTAAATCTACACTTTACATCACTTTTTAAAATCCTACACATTTCACACCACATCTCCACCTTAAATCTTCCATTTCCACTATCATTCATCCACTAGTTTAGGATAGTTTGTTAGATTAACCTAGATCTTATTAATTTCATATTTTAGATTGTTAATTAGTTGTTTACATTGCATAGTTTATTAGTTTTAATTATTCAATTCAATTGTTTATATTAGCTATATCTTAGTTCAATTCTACTCAAAATTGGATTCATTACTGGTTTCATCATCTCTTTGTGGGATCGATAATCCGGACTCTTGAGTTCTATACTACTTGACGAGACCGTAATCTTGCAGTTAAGCGTTATACATCTAAGTGTCGATTAAGTTTTTGACGCCATTGCCGGGGAGAGGCATTGGAAAGTTTTGAATTCTATAGAGGTGAAATCATTTTTAGCTTAGTGTAATTTTTATTTTTCCTTTATTTTCCTTGCAAATTCTACACATTGTTTGTGTTTGTTTTGTAAGGAATTCTTCATTTAGAGCAAAGGAAAGTGGAAAAGTGCATTGGAGAACTTGAAGATTTTATTTGCTTTCCTAGTTTTGTATTATTTTATATATTTATTTGTTTTCTTAGTTTGTTGTATCAGGTATTTATTATCAAAGTTATAATAACTTTGGTTACGGGTCGGCACATATGCTTTTGGGAGGAAATTTTGTTACAACCAATCAAATTGAAGCTATCCATGTGAAAGCAAAAGAGCCAATGAAAAGCCTTCAACCAATCAAATGGAAGCAATCCTTCTGAAATGAAATGAGCCAATGAAATGTCTTTAATGTTCCTATAAATTGGAATGTATTTGTAGGGCAAAAGGAGACCTCTTTTGGAAAGTTAGTTTTTTTGCAATTTTATTTATACTTTTATATTGTAATTAGGAGCTTCTTTGAGTGCATTAGTTCTTACTTGGCTGCACAGGATCTGCTCACTGAGAACAGGATACTCATGTACTTTTATATACCAATGACAGTGGTGACGTAAATAAGGATCTCAATCAAGAGATCAGAGAGGATCACTACTCCTTTGATGGATCTTTAAAGAAATAGTGATTAAGGAGATGAAGAGGAGAGAAACGAAGAAGAGACGAAGAGGAGAGGAACAAACAGTTGATTGCAGAGACAAAGGAGAGGAGAGGAAGAGTCAGATGAAGAGGGAACGATTACTTTGAAGACTTCTAAAAATTGAGTCTAACTTTATTTAAGCTCTAATTGTTCATCTTATATTTACGTTATGAGTTTAAGAGGGAGAAAGGGGGATGTGGGGGAGAGGGTTTTAAGAGGGGATGAAGAGGGAACGATTACTTTGAAGACTTCTAAAAATTGAGTCTAACTTTATTTAAGCTCTAATTGTTCATCTTATATTTACGTTATGAGTTTAAGAGGGAGAAAGGGGGATGTGGGGGAGAGGGTTTTAAGAGGGGTCAAATGAAATTCAAACTGTCAAAATCAATTGAACGAATTTGGTTTGATTTCTCGATCAAATCCACTTCGCTTCATATATAATAATTGTAATAGTGAAAGGGCACATCTGAATATTAATAAAGTCTTTCCTTCATTAATGTTTACTGTTTTGAAAAAATCTACTTTTACTTTACCAACCCCCAAAATATTTTCCTCATAAAAGATAAGTGGTTAGTTTACCACTTATTGACTTCTCATCCCACTTCAAATTATTTTGCCTCAAGATTAATAAATCCATTTTAACCTAACAAATACCTTTACCACTAATTTAACATTTATTTTACCTTAATTTACCGGTAAATAAAACAAACAAGCCTAGACAAAAGGTAAAGTAAAAAACTATCGTAAAAGAATCCCAACCGCCAGAAATTTTACGTTACCCATTTTTCATTGGTCATAACAAGTGAAAAAGTAAACACCCAACCAGCAGAAAAAAAAATCTTAATTTTACTTTGCCAACGGCAAAGAGATTTTACCACATAAAACTCAATGGTTACTTTATCACTTGGAAACTTCTCATCCCACTTCAAATTACTTTTGACCTCATGAAAACAAACACAAATTTTACTTTACCCAAAAGCTTTACTACTACTTTGCACCAGCATTTCCTTTCACATTAAGTTAACATTTACTTTTCCTTCACCGGTAAATAAAAGAGACGCACACAAACCAGAAAATGAATCAATAATCAAGGCATTTGATTTGTCCAAGATAAAAGCAAACAGAGCACAATCGTACAGCAACATGCCAGAAATGGATCCCCTACACAATCGTACAGCAACA
Source organism: Umbellularia californica (assembly GCA_028538565.1). Lineage (NCBI taxonomy): Eukaryota > Viridiplantae > Streptophyta > Magnoliopsida > Laurales > Lauraceae > Umbellularia > Umbellularia californica. Next base: position 42,879,469 of record JAPQWN010000011.1, on the reverse strand, counting down.
TGCCAGAAATGGATCCCCTATTCGGTCCAAACAGGGTCAGGGGATGCCACATGTGGGGGAGATGTCATATCAATGACATCTCATCTCCTCCACTTTTAAAAAAAAAAAAAAAAAAAAAAAAAAAAAATTTGCTTCCCATGTGGCACCCCTTCATTGGTCCAAACAAGGGATCCTCTTCCCCCAGAAAGTGCCAATTTGATCGATCAAAATCAGTGCAATAACGGAAAGTTAATTGACCCAAAAAAAAAAAAAAAAAAAAAAAATTACTGTAATGAAAATGGAGATAACTTGCAAGGCTAGCAGTACAAAGGACCCACACGACATCTAGCGGATGAACTTCGATTAGAGTGATCAACTGTGATGCCAAGAGTAGCATCAATTCTTCCTCTGCATAAATGTACAATCATCCGACTCTCCAGAACAGTCAAATAAAGAATCTCTCGGCCTAAAAACATTTCAAGGATGGGCGGTTGACCTGCTGAAATTGGAAGATTTTGTTTCGAAACAAGTACCTAATAACTGAGACCGGGTAAAAAATGGAAACAACTTTGCTGGACTATCAGTCAAGATAAAAAAATAAAACTTGCTGGACCATTTAGTCTTAAAACTTTCAGCTAGGATTAGCAAGCATTCAAGCAGTCCCCACAGGCCAGTTTGCTGTACAGCGATCCAACACCGAAACAAAAACACATGCATGCTGCCTCCAGGAGTTGGACCTATAAAAGACTTCCCTTTATTAGTTTAAAGACGTGGCTCTTCTAAGAAGAATATATATATATGCCTCACTGCTCCTAACAACAATACATAAGAAATTCAAGCCACTAATGGCCTGAAAATCTCAAAAAGAATGCCACCACTCAGTTCTACTCACCCCTTCCTCCTTCCTCCTTCCTCATTACAACAACAAATACAAGAAAATACTGGCCACCAAGCAAAGAAACAGGTTTTATGGACCTACGAATACGTATGTACTTCGGATTGAGCATGGTCCTTAACAGTCTCATGTATGACCAAAAAAATATAACTGTGGGAGACTCAGCAGTGCTTGGCCACTAAGTCAGCAATGAGCTACTTGCACCAGCCTGATTCTGATTTCCATTCTTCAAGCATCTTAGCCACTGACTCTCCAAACTTGAGTGCATGAGGCCCTGGCTTCACGGAGTTGACATCGGCCCACTGAGAACATGGATCTGCCCACCAGCTCCTCCGGCCTGAACACCATGCCCCAGGGGCAGCTCGACTGGCCCTACGCCTGAGAATCTTTTCATCGACCATGTCGAGTATCGGGTCATTCTTGCGGAACTGCCTTGCAAATGCTGCCCCACTCTGAACCATGTCGTCAAAATTGGTTGAGTTCAGAAAGTGGGGCTCCATTCCAGGAGGAGTGCCCCACACCATGTATCTTAGATCACTGTTTACGGTGTTGTTCTGGAAGTTCGGTGCATTGCAAATAACTGAATGGAAATAGCCTTCCTCAGCTAGTACTACATTCGAAAAATACATGAGAAGAGTCCGAGGCAGGTTGTCCCAACCCAAAACACAGAATTCCATAAAGGATCGGCTGAGTATAACCCATGGAGAACCTGTTAAAAGAGACAAATAGGTTATTATTTCAAATAAAGAATTCTACTGTCCCAAAAGTTTCTTGGATGGTTAGGGACATGTGCAGTGTGCACAGGTGTGAGTTCAAAAAACCAAAAAAAAAAAAGATTATAAAAGAGAGTCCCCTGCCATAACTCAGCTGGTTAGGGACATGGGCAAGAGTTAGTGATTGAATTTGAGTCTTCCATGTAGCAAGAATGAAGAAGTACACCATTAATAGTTGCAACCGTCATGATACCAATAAAAAATAAAAAATTGAGAGAGAGAGAGAGAGAGAGAGAGAGAGAGAGAGTATCCCTTCAAACCAAAAAATATGGATACGTCCTTCAGTTTGTAATCTAAGGAATCTAAATCATTCGTCTATCACGGCCATCTCTGGATGAAAATGCTCTAAAGTTGGTCTAGAAATTCTAAGGTATCCAATATGAAACCCCTTAATTTTTATAATAGTAAGAAGAGTCAAATTTTATTAATAATACAGAGGGAATGCAAAAGATGAACACAGCCCACTACAAGAGAAAGAAACGGTATTAGACCCTATTATGTTGAACTTGGACCATTGTTCCTTTTTTTTTTTTTTTTTGTACAGATGTGTACTTCAGGTCATCAGGCATTGTGGTCGGGATCTTCAAATAAGCAATGAAGTCTCAGTTTCATGGTGGGAATCAGTCATGACTGAAACCAAGTGTTTGGTCTGCAATGGACTAAGCCCAACTTATTCCTGTAACATATATGAAAAAATGAGAGAAAAACTCTTTTTCTGAAAAAAAAAAACAAGAAATAGATTTTATAAAGTAAGAGGAATATAATATATCTACTTTTCTCTTAGTTTATGAACTCATGCACTAAGAAGCACTTCCAAATTTAAGTTTGTAAAAAATAAATAAATAATAAATAAATAAATAAACAAATTTATTAAAAATCATTTATAAAATATAATTTATTAAAAGAGAGATGTCCATATGTTGTCATCCACAAGGGAATTCCCATGCGGAAGACCTCCAAGGGAGCCCACTTTTGATTGATCGTTGTCAACCCATTCATATCACCCAAATGAAAAAGGAGGTAGTGACCCCAATTTCATGATAGTTGAATTGATGTACACCACTGGATTTATCAAAGTGCATAAAAATGGCATTTACCTTAAAATTTAATTGTCTTTTTTGATAAAATTGATAAATCTAACAATGTATGTTAAACTGATATTGGTGAATTTGGCCGGAACCTTTCCAGTTTTCACTGAGTGTGTGATATGAATGGCTTGAATCAATCAAAATCCAAAAGTGCAAATTAAATGAATGTTGTCCACATGTGATCACCAAAAAAAAAAAAACTCAATCGAGTCCAAGCGAGCACCTCCATTCCACATTGGATAGACACTCATTATGGACCAAAACTGAGTGAACGGGACATTTAGTTCCTTTATTAGAAATAATCTGACTTTTCTATCCATGACGCCTATTGGATCAAAAGTCTGCATAACCAAAATATGAGAAAGGCAGAGGACACCATGAGGATAATACAAACTCCTTAAAAGCACAGGCACTCCAAGTTGGGAGCATGCGTTAGGGAAGAACAAAGAGAGCAGCATGCAATTAAATAAGGAAAACAATGAGAACATTTGCCTGTGAAAAATTTGAAAGCTTCTGGTGTCGGCCGCTTTTCCGTAGCTTGAAAGATTTTGGTTCTCCTTGCCAAGTATAGTCCTGGGTCCACGATGATTGGCTGAACTCTCTGGAACCTGCAAAAGTGCAACTTGAGTAAGCACCAACACAGTTGGGAGGAGATGCTTCAGATTTATGTAGGAACATGACACTAAAATGTAAATCAGAAACAGGATTTTCCTACTCTTTCCATCCGAGGTCGCTAGTGTGATCAATGAAATTGAGGTCCCTTGGCACAGAGGAGAAGACATGGAACAAATCTGGAGAGAAAAAATAAAAAAATAGAATCAGCATGGCTTTGTGAAATAAGCCTACTGTATCACATATGAAGTTGATGAAAGAATATGGGAAGCCTTAGGAGGCCCTCTTCAGAGATGGAAAGCTCGCTCTTCTCCAACATCTCCACTGTTACAAGTAGCAAATGCCAAGAGCAATAGTAACCATGGATTGGTGGTTCACCCCTAAAACAAATCCTAGCCATCCAATATGTGAATTCCACTTGATGGATGTGGATAACTGCTCCTTCATTCAAAAGATGTTTACTAATTTCCAGTTGGGTGGCCATCAATGACATGGTGGTTGCCGAATTATAGCCCCTTCTCTTCAAGTAATGCCTGATAGATCAACACTTTTAGCCATCCCCTAAGTGTGCCACATGTACAGTAAGATGCTGGAGATGAGCAAGCCTCCAAAATAAACATCATCCATAGAGAAAAGCAATGATGAAAAATTTAGGATGCAATTGATTAAAGTACATTCAAATGACATGTCCACAAAGATAAGCCGCCAAACACAAAATCAAGTAGATTGTTTCATACGAAACTTACGAAAATCTTAAGTCGCTAGAACTATAACAATGTACATCATGAAAAGCAATAATACACCAAGGAATGGAAGAGCAACCAGCAGTAATAAACAACAGACAAATGTTTGAAGCTCATGGACTAGAGATCATGGGTTCATGAATTCTACAGGTTGCTGTATGAGACCATTGGACACCAATGACCTACACAAAAGACGGGTAAAAATCTCACAAATCTGAAAATCCTAGGCCTTAAACCAACTAGCGGAAGGTGGATTGATGTATTCATACACATCTTGAAGCCATGTCAATGGAGTCTTCACAAACTGGAAAAGTCCATGAATCTTCACTTAGGGGTCATTTGTCATTCTCATATGTGATGGGAAAATGGTTCACATGCAAATCAATTGCATACACAAATGAGTCACATGTGAAACGCATTCCATTGTTTGTTGTTTTCATATCTCTTCACACGTGAATCTTAGTACATCCAACAGTTTACCGTTTGTCACAAATCTTTTAAAAAACATGATGAATCAAGACGTGAGATTTTAACAACCCCATAAATGCAAACCAACCACCCCCCCACCCCCCCCCCCCCCCGCCCCCCCGCACCCGCCCCCCTTCTATCCCTCCCTTTTTTTGCACTCTAATGAGGATGAACGGTTTAGATCATGATTTAGAGGCCACAAGACCAGAAAATTGTGAAAGAAAAAGGGATTGGGCCTAGGCCTAGGGGCATAAAAATCACAATAGGTACATCCAATGGTTCACAATTTTTTCACAAGTTTCTCAAGATCCGCGACAAATGAAGTTATGGAATTCGACCCCATAGCCATTTTGGACCCCCTAAGACAATGAATGGTTCGGATCACAAAAGTGGGGCCCACAGAGGTCCCAAATGACAGGTTTTAGGGTCATATTTTTTTGCAAAAATCTCAAAATTTGTGATGAAACAAAGACTGAAATTTGACTCCCTGGCCGTTTTTGGCCTTTGCCTTTAAAAGGCATTCAATGGTTCGTATCATAATTTAGGGGCCCATAGAATTCAAATAAATAAAAATGAAAAACTGGACTAAATATTTTTCCACCCAGATTACTGTAGCAATTGGTTAGTAAGAGTGACATGTGTATCATCCATTTACCATCTATTCACATGTGAAAACTTTGGGCACAAAATCACCTGATTTTCACACCATTTACTCATGATGCGTAAAATGGTGCAAACAAACATAAGATGTTTAATGGTTACGAATGAAGCCCCTTTTACATATGTAAATGGGTGCAAACAATGGCTCTTTAAGGCTAAGGGAGTTCTCTTTCACCAAATCAAGATAGGAAGAGAGGATACCAATAAATAAATAAAAAAAAAGGAAAAAAATAGAGGATAATATTCATTGAATTATAAAGACTAGTGACCAACAATTTGGCCCCCTATTAGAGATTATGCCTTCTAATTAGGGTGGACAATAATTTTCACTCCTAATTAGATATGCACCTAAAGATCCTTGACTAACAAAAACTCAAACATATTGCAGTCAAGGAGAGTTTTCTCCAACGAGCAACGGGATGCGGGAGTTCCCACATTGAGCCTCCACAAGGCAGGACTACCCTTGAATTTCACCGAAGGACCCTTGACAAAAGATGCTGATCCTCCCTCATCATGTTGCTTGTAAGGGAATATCTTCCTACAATCAACTGGATTCTTGATAAAACTTCCTAGAATACGAGATTGCAGTTAATTGGGCATATAACATGACCGCATTGCCCTTATTCAATGGGGAGTTTTAGTCAATTGGGCCTGTGCTGGTCTTCTTGGCCCTTCTTTGATGTCATTTTTTGCCATGGCCTGCATTATCTCTCCTCAGCTTGTGAAGACTCAGCTCCAACAAGTTGAACGCCTAAAACTGCTCATACAAACACAGGTTGAGCTACTGAAATTAGAAGTTATAAGCAATGTGCAATCAGATCATGGACAGCCTTTCACTTAAAGAACTTCCAATAGTCTTGTTGCATGTTAAAACTAATTGATTATCCAACATGTCGTCAGTCTCTCCTATCACCTTGGAAATAAAAGGTAACTTTCATGCATGTTCCTAATATGACTCATCCTCATGATGTCCATGATAAAAAGTTAAATCTTCAACATTCAAGGTCGAACTTATGAGTTGAAGTTTTATGGAACATCTCGACACAAGTCTTTGATTTATATCATTGAGAAAGCCAATTGTTAAGTGCAACCAAAGATGTCAACCTCAAACTAGGAAACCTAATCCTTATCCCATCACAACTCTAGTCTAAAGTAACCAAATTTAAACTACTCCTAATTTAGGAAAGGATGGAGAGATTTGAGGAAAATATCAAACATATGATAAGGGCGGGTTGGTTGAAGTGGAGACTTGCTTTTAAAGTTCTTTGCATCCAATGAGATTGAAGGGTGCATTCTATAGTACAACGATTACACTAGCTATGACTTATGGAGCAAAATGTTGGCCAATCAAGAAGAAACACATGCACAACGAGTGTAGCAAAGATGAGATTATTTAGATCGATATATGGTAAAACTAGGAAAGATAGAATCATAAATAAGTGCTTTTGAGAGCATTTAGGGAAAGCATCAATGGGTGATAAATTAAATAAAGACTAGTTTGAGATGGTTTGGAGATATCCAACACATTCCAACTAAGGATGAAAATAGCGGTAGCGGCGGGGGTAGCAGTGCGATTTGGAAAAATTGTAAAAAAAAAAAATGAAAAAATGGTAGAAAATCTAGAATATTGGAAAATGAGAGAAAATGTTTTTTTTTTTTTTTTTTTTTTTTTTTTTTGCAAAAGTAACTAAGATAAGGGGGGTGTAGCGGTCCCCTCATTGTATGAGGTCCTGTATCGCTGTATAATATAAATAGAAAATAATAGTAATGATCATTTTTTTTCACATGTGTTCATGTTGCTTAGTTATGCTAACTTAGAAACTAATGAAAGGCTCATAAAAGAAAAAAATTGTCATGAAGTCAAGACTTGAAGAGTACCTATAGAAAAAAAATACATCTACCAAAGGAGGTGTCTAATACGGTAGAAAAGTACTCTCTGTATCGACGGCAAGATCATGTGTTTTTTGGTGTTCTTTTAAACGTAAAAGGGTAGAAAAGTTGTGTAAAAATGTTATTTGGAGAGAAGAACAAAAGAAATAAGTCTTATTATGCATTTTAAAAAAATATGAAAACCAAGAATTTTTCTCACCCCGTAGCGGTCATAGTGGCCCTTAGCGGCCTCATAGCTACGTCCGCTATAGGCGCGACGGCCACTAAATCAACCGTAGCGTGGCGGTGGCCACCACTACGGCCGATACTTTCATCCATGATTCCAATGACAACGTTGCAGAGAAGTTTTTCTATGCAGGTTGATGGCAGGCCAAGGAAAGGAAGTAGACCAAAGATGACATGGATGGACGTGGTTATGAAAGATCTGAAGGATAACCTACGTGAGGATTTGGTTTAGGATAGATTAGAAGGGGAAATCGAATTCGTGTAGCCAACCCCAGCATAGCAAGGACAAGGCCATGATGATAATAACTCTCAAAATTACAAATAAAGCCATTGACACAAAATTACAAATAAACACAATTGTTTCTCAAGACTCCCCCTCAAGTTGGTATATACCGACCAGCTTAGACTAAACATCATATATCCACTTCCTTTTGCGACTACTTTAATGATGAACATTGTCAGCTTGATCTTCAACACAACTTTTCGCTTACAACTTGATTGATGAAAGAGATGAAGACTTCATATTGTACAAACTACACACTCAGCACCACTATCGATTAAATTGAGCCACGATATGCTACACAACATATCCGATGAGCCTTTATGCTACACAACATTCTCACATGATACTAAGGATGAATACTCATCTGTAACTTAACAATTACTTGGATTCGCACTACCAAGTAACTTGGAGTAATCATATAGTTTTCGACCCTTTGACTTGAATATCTCATGAAGATAACTTTTATGATGAAAGGAACACCTGATATTGCAGATCTAAAGTCCTAAATATCTCTCTCATTGTGTGACTGACATGGTTTAAATTCTCGGCCGATACCGGTTCGTATTGGCCGATACAAATTCGGTATAAGCCCTATACATACGATAATTTGAAGACTATTTGTCTTGGTGTCGCCCTATCAAAAAATCCCCAAAATATCGGATATTATCGGATGAAATCTCAAATTATCGGTCCTAGCCGATATATTGGCTGACATTTTGAAAAGATCGGCCGACTATATATATATATTTCTCCTATTCCACTCCGTTCTTCCTTCTTGCAAATACATCAGATGCTACCCTTCTTCTTCCCCAACACATATTTCACTTCCAAGCCATCAAAAATACCTATTTTTGTCAAATTAGTCTGAAAAATATCTACCGAGGTTAGCATTTTGAATTCTTTTTTGCAATTTTTTTATAAAATTATCTAAATATAGCTTAGAAATGATGATTGCAGGTTCTTTTTGTTGTAGGTACCTTTCATTATGTTAAATCTACACATTTTGAGGCAAAATCTACTATTTGAGGTTTTAAAAATTAGGAGTTTTGTCGAAATCTTGAAGATCTTTGCAAAATAGTTACTCAAATTTGTCATCATTTTAAGTAAATCATAAATGTCCAATTGCTTTGTGCTTTATCATATTATCATAATTAAATATGCTATCGTGATACTCCTGAATTCACAACTTACTTGATGATTGAGTGATGAATACAACCCTTTTTTTCTTAAATTCCACACTAATAGACAGTTCATAGTCATAACTATTGGTTGCATTTTATAAAAATTTGTGATATTCTAACTTACTTTGGCATATACATCTAAATCTATTGAACTGCAAGCAAAATTTATACAATTCCGAATAAGAAAGCAATAGAGGATGTCCTGACTTAGGGGGACCGATATTTTGATTTATTGTTGTTACTAATGGAAAAAAAAAAACATTATTTTCCAGCATTTTCTAATGTTAAGGACTTTTTGGATGTTATTGCATTTTTTTTTTTTGTGTGCTAAAAAAAATCACACCACGACAACCACGATGGACCGATGACCACGACCGATACCGTATCGATTTTTTGGCCCGGCCAATACCACGACCGATACCGCGATTTTGAACCGAGTGTGACTCTAGTTTTTTTCACAATAAATGTAACCCTGTTTTCTAAGTCGATATCTTGCCAAAACTTACATTATGCTTTGCTAGTGTCACCATCTGTTTGTGGGTCTATCTCTGTCGCTTCCGACTTATGTTTTAGTTTGTTGGAGCCAATGGCCCAATAGATCAAATCAGTTGCAATCTCTCCCACTAAAATATAGTATCTTCTATCTCGTCTTAATTATTTTCAAAATAATGGAGACTTCTAGTAGAACATACTACAGCTAGGTTACCTTTGCCACTACAATTATAACATTATGTAATATTGTACTCAGGTAGAATCGACTAAAGAAGGTTCTCATTTATTTTGAGGCTGTGATTGTTGAGATTGCGAAAATTGATGCTGATGATTTGGCCCAAACACATAAGAGTTAATGGATATATGGAATCACTTTGTGCAAGCTCTCAGTTCATTTCTAACTCTACATCAGTGACTCTCCTACTTGAGAGACAAAGCACCTCTCCACCTCAAACACCATATAGTACACATCTTCAAATTGATTAAGCTTAAAGAGTCCCATCTCTCAATAAATCTTTGTGCAAAAATCAGCTTTGAATTGGGAGAGAACCTGACTCTCATCTTCGTGAACATGGCATCTAATGTTAAATCATTAAATTTTTCCACATATTCCTCAACTGACTAGGCTCCTCCTTGATGAAGGGCTAAAAACTGATCAAACAATGCAATCTCATATTCTATAGGAAGATACTTTCCATGCAGCCTTTACTTCATGCTTTCCCAAGTGCAAACGAGACAATAAATATGCTCAATCCACTCTTCTAGCCCACGCTACCAAATGCATGCAAGGCCCTTCTTTGTGTTCTTGATGAATTGGATCCATCAATTATTACAATGAAGTACCACTCAAGGAAATCCTCAAAGGCAGGGATAGAATCACAAAACTCTATGGGGTTCATCTTGTCGTGATAGACATGCACATTAAGATGAACCTTCTTGGTAATATCATCATCCGGACAAGGAGCACCATCAGGTTTTTCTCTGAGATCCACAAAGTATACTCCTCCAAGCCTAGGCAAATATCTCTATCATTTTTTTTATTGTTGGCATCTCTTCTTCATCGCATTCAGGATTAGATTGTCCACTTATCATCTGTTGGGAGCTCATCATTCTCCAACTAAGGACCATTTTGTCCGTGTGGACCACCTCGACATTCTAAAACTTCCTTGAGGCTTTCAAAGCTTTTTAATCTCTTACAAACAAAGATGACAGATTGGTTCCTTTCATGGTCGGTGAACTTGCCTTGATAGTGACACTGACTTCTAGCTGTCATTCTAAATTTTCGGAGACAAAAGACTCAAGGAATGTATTTAAGTACATGGGAAAGACTCGATTGATGAAATGGAATAAAATAAAACTAATTGAACTAGATGGAACTCGGGATGGAAGACACAAGATTTATTAAACTAAATGAGGACTAATTCTACAGGTGGCAAATGAGTCAGGTTCAGTTAAACGGGTCAGGTTGGCCATGGTTGTCTACGAGTTAAGTCCAACACTCCAACTCATATCCGATCCTTTTGAGGAACGGGTCAGGCGACCTCAACCCAACCCAACCAGTCTTTAAAACCCACCTTAAAAAGACCCCTTGTTTTCTGACAAAAAGAAACCATCTCTCTCTCACAAGGAAAAGAACTGAGAATATGCCCGACTCAGGCCACCACAGCTATCATCAATGCCAACCAAGGAGCTTGCATGGCTCCGACAACACCCTAGCCATTTCCCCCTTTGGAATCAGCAGCACCAACCAAGAAAAATGGCGAATGGCTGACTCCAACGACTATAGTTATTGCTCAATCCCAAGGTCAAAAGCACCATCAGCTCATCATCAGAGGTGCATTGTAATAGCCCTTTAGGGCCTTTTCAGGGATTTTCTATGCTTCCTTTTGCCTTTGTTTCACCTACATGCACAAAGTGCTTCTACTTCCAACTGCCTTGAGCTATCAAAATTAGTTGTTTCTTCATGGGAGAAGATGGAACTAGGGTTTTGTATTCAATTGTGGGTGCAAATGGGTTTTGCCTTGAGTTATGATATTTGGTTGTTTGTTTACGGGAGAAGATGAGTAGGGTTTGTATTTCATCTATGATAATCTATGATACCCGGATACTTGTACAAGCCACACACACACACACACACACACACACACACACACACACACACACACACACACATATATATATATATTGGACCAATACGACACTTGTATTGGTGCTTGATATTGCACCGAAACTTCTAAGGAACGAGTTTAACATGTCCTATTTATAAAGTCAATTATCTCATATAGTTCTTTTCATATTTTTACTTCTCACCCTAAAAAATGCGAGAAAGGGATGAAGATAATGATAATTTCAGTGATACGAAAGTGATCTAGAGAAAAAAATTAGGACACCTGTATCCATATCCACATCCTAAATTTTCAAAAGTGAGGAATCGTATCCCCGATTCCCGTATCAATGTTGGTAACATATCCATATCTGGGCATCATAGATGATAACCAGTTGATTGTTAATGAGAGAACTTAAGGCTTGTATTTGATCTATGATAATCAATGGTTTGTTTATGGGAGAAGATGAGTAGGGATTGTTTTTGGTATATGATAATCAATCGCGTGTTCATGAGAGAAGATGAGTAGGGTTTCGTATTTGATGGCTGCAGATTGGTTACACGGGTCAGACGGGTTATGTGGGTTGACCCTAACCCAACCGTTTCAATGCAGGGTCAGGCTTTTCTAGACCTGTGACTGACCCCATGTATATGGCAGGTCAAATCTGGGTTGGGTTAGCAGGTTGGGTGAACTCAGTGGTAGATGGTGCTTTCTTAGTAACACAAACACTGTTACATGCTGCTGTATGATACCATCATTTTTAGCACTTCGAGGTGGGAGGAGATTGTTGTCTTAAAAAGGATTCTTAGGTGCTTCGAGCTTTCCTCCAGACTTAGGATAAATCTGTCCAAGTGCATGTTGGTGGGGATAGGAACCTCTAATGATGAAGTTCAGTTGCTAGCTTCGAAGCTTCTTTGCAAGGTTGGGAGTCTGCCATTTTCCTGCTTAGGTTTGCCTGTCGGGGGTAAAGTGAGATAAACAGTTGTGGAATCCTATGGTGGCAAATTTTAAAAGGAAGTTGTCCAAGTGGAAACGAAAGTATCTCTCTTTAGGCGGAAGAATTACCCTTATCAAGGCTTCTCTATCCAATTTAACGGTTTATTATATGTCCCTTTTAAGGATGCCAGTGGCTGTTAGGGAGCCATTGGATTGTTTAAGGAGGGAGTTTCTTTGGGGTGGAAGGAGCACCAAAATAAAACTGCATCTTGTAAAGTGGGAGGAAGTTATTAATCCTAAGGCGGTGGGGGGGTTTAGGCTTGGGTAACTTGGAGTTCAAGAATTGGGCTCTTTTGGCTAAGTGGTGGTGGAGATTTGGGGAGGAGAGGGAAGCTTTGTGGAGAAGGATAATTGTTGCTAAATATGGTGAGGACAAGTGGGGTTGGGGAGCCTAGTAGAGTCCATAGGTCTCGTGTGTCGGGTGTGTGGGGCAATATTCTAAGGGGGGGATTTACATTCTGGTGGGGGGGAAAGTGTTTAGGAGGGGGTGGGTTTCAAAGTCGGGGAAGGAAGGCAGGTCTAGTTTTGGGTTGACGATTGGGTGGGGGTGGGTCATTTGTCCTTGTCTTTTCCTAGGTTGTTTAGGGTTGTGGTCAAAAAGTGGGCTTCGGTTCAAGACTATTGTGTGGGTAGGGGGGGAGTTGGGTCTTGGAATGTGTCCTGCAGGAGAGCTTTGCGTCTTTCTGAGGAGTCTGAGTATGAGTCTTTGGTCAGTCTTCTTTCTAAGGTTTTTCTTTGTAGGGATGTACTAGATTCTCGTATTTGGAAACTTACTACTACTGGAAAATTCTCTTGAAAGTCCTTTTCAAGGGAGTTGGAAAACTCAACACTTTTGAGAGGCTCTTCTTCTCTGGCTTGGCAAGTTTGCTATTTTGGGGAAGGTTTCTACAGCGGATAACCTTAGGAGGAACAGCTTGGCTTATGAAGCTATTTCAGACTTATGTGTGTTGTGCAGAAAAGGGATGGAGACAGTAGACCATTTGTTTATCCATTGCGAATTTTCTCATACCTTATGGTGTAGGCTCCTCCTGCAGTGCGGTGTCTTTTGGTATAGCCCAAGGACTGTGGCAAGGGATGATTGAAGCTTGAAGGTGCTCTAGTTTTTACGTGTGTGGATTCATTTTTTGGAGACTTATAACTTTTGCTATATTGTGGTCTGTGTGGAAAGAGAGGAATGACAAAGTATTTAAAAGGTCCTCGTCGTCAGTGGAAGACTTGACGTTATTGGTGGTGGCTCGAATTGCCAAATGGGTCGCTTTCAAGTGTGAGTTTGATAGTCTAAAAGCTGATGGTGTGTTGCACAATTGGGAAGCCTCTCTATTTTGTGGGGTTAAGAAAATGAGAAAGGTGTTTTCCTGGGCTCCTCCTTCAAAAGGTGTGCTTAAGTTCAATGTGGATGGGGCAACCAGGGAAAAACCTGGGTCGGCGGGTATTAGTGGGGTGCTTCGCAATAGTGAAGGCATTGTGTTGGCTTTGTTCTTAAAGTTTGTGGGTTGTATGGAGTATAATGAGGTTGAGGTTGCTGCTATTTTAGAAGCTATCCTGATTTTCACTTCAACCGCTTTTCGTTCTAGACTTGTGGTTGAAAGTGATTCTCTTAATGCTATATCTTAGGTGTCTTCTTCGGCTATGTTTCCTTGGAAATTCCAGTTCTATTTGAATGAGATTAGAGCTCTATTGTCTTCAATTCAAGTGAGCTTTATTCATGTTGGGAGGACAACAAATGGCTTTGCTGACTTATTAGCTAAGCAAGGGGTTGATAGGTCTCTAACTTCTTAGCTTTCACTATGTAACTTGTTTTGTGGTATAATGCTATTATACCAAGTGCCCTTTGGTCAGGCCTCTTTGTATCACTCTTTCCTTTCTTAATATATTTTCTTTGTTGCCTATAAAAAAAAAAGGGACTTAATAGCAAGTCAAGTTTTTCTTTATAAGAAAGACCAAGGGTTCGTTTGGGGACTATTTTGATCAAGGAACAACTCATGTATCAAGCCTTGACTTATATGTTACAGCAAAAGATAAAGTTGTACTTTGGGGAAATATGTATAGGGTGCTGATGGACGAAATTGCATCAAGAATGGGATTGTTTTGGGGCCAAGCACAACAGAGCTTGCAGAGGGTGTAAGTTATGGAGGCATGGATGAATTAGGATTAATTTTTCAGAACAAAAATTGAGGTTGATTAAGGTCTACAGGGTCTGATTTGCCGGATTGTCACAATAACTTCTATAGACAACCTCTGCAGTGCAGTGCGTGAGTTTTAGGAAAGGCAAGGATTCAGCCAAGGGAAATTTTAAAGGATTTGGATAGGGTTTAAGCGGAGGTAAGGGAGAAATGGTAAGGTTTATTTGCCAGCAGATATAGAGGATAAAAGTGGGTTGAATGGGGTGATTTTGAAGCTTCAAGGGGAATGGTTTGTGAGCTGGTTCAGGGACGATTACAGCAATGAAGTCTAATAAGAAATTAGGGGAAACCATGGTTCAGCCTAAGAGTTTGGGGGCACTGATTTGAATTGGATATGAAAGCGGTATGGTAGGATTTTGGTTCAGGCTTTATGGGGATTGAATCTAAAGATGGCTTTAACGCATTAACAGCAGTTTCTAAATCAACAAACTCAAAATAATAATAATAAATAAATCAAGGAACCTAAATGGAATTTAAAGTAGTAGATAAATTGATAGAACGGGAAACTAACTTAATTGCAAGAAACAAAACTCCTTTTTTTGATAGAGTTATCAAACAGAATTTTTTTCTCTTTATGTTTATAGGTTAAAAAGTCGAAAGGGGTGATTTTGAAGCTGTTAAGGAACTACTTCATGAGAAAAAAACAAAAACAAAATAAAAAAGGAAATGATTCATGTGCTAGTTGACGGACTACAGCAATCAGTTCCTGTGACTGCAAGAATTTAGACAGAATAGGGGTTTAACCAAAAAGTATGAGTTGGGTTTGGCTTGGATGTGAAAGAGGTATGGTAGGTTATGGTTTAGGTTTTATGGGGATTGAATCCAAGGACGGTTTAGACATTGACAGCAGTATCAGTTGACAAATCAACAAAAATAAAACAGTGAAGTGCTTAATAGTATAAATGTCGGCTTTTAGTTTGCATAATCATATAGGTCTGGATCTAATTATTAATATTTATACCTTCGTTTGAGCTTCAATCATAGGAATTCAATTACAAGAAACACATGAGGCCAAAGTATTTTACAAGGTCAGTTGGATGAAGGCTACTTTTAGAAAAGCAAACAAGTTGGAATATCTAAAATTTAGAAAAAAAAAATAGAAAGCAGAGAAAATAAGAATGCAATAATTTAGAAAAAAAAAAACCAGGAATCACAGGACTGCCGCTGTGGATAGTGTCCCCGCTCCCACAGTTGCACCCAGGGATCGATTTCTGAGTGGGCAGGTTATGTTTACATCTCCTGGCCACCAGGCCATAAAAAAATAAAAAAATAAAAAAAGAACCCGGAAAGGAGAAAATTAAAAAAAAAATCAAAGAAAGAAAGAAGAGTAGGTAGCAGGAATGTAGGAAGAGGAAAATAGAATGAGTAAAATAGGAAGATGAAAAACAAAAAAAGAAAAGAGATGTATATAGTAGTTAAACAAATTCAGGGCTCAAATGAATTGGCAGTTAAAAGAAACTTCAGCCTTATGGATATCGAAAGTGTCAATGGAATGGAAAGCAGTGTTTTTAGGAGTCCGTGAAATGATTAAACTTCTATTGACCCCTCCCAAAATGGAGGGGATTCCTCATGTGCTATCAGAAGGGATGCAAGCAACTATATAAATCTGGGTGCTTATAGAGCATCTCCAATCGGCTAAAAGATCACACCCAACATCTTCAGATTTCAGATATCCATATGATTAGAAGTGAGAGTAAAATGGCCAGTGTTCTACATAACTATTGATTTGAGGGCCTCAAAGTTGAATGCTTTTATAATAGCAGTTTTTATTGTGCTCCAATGCATGTTGATAATAGTCGAATCACTATAAAATCGGGGTGAGTGAATTTTTCTTTTCTTTTCTTTTTGTTGGGTGGGGGTGGGGGATGTTCAGGCGGGATGGGGATGGGATGTGGGTGAAGGTTTGAATTAGTCATTGGTGGGAACATTTTCTATTTAAAAATGGCACGATGATTTTATTTAAAGGCGAAAAATGTACATTATACCCAAAGGAAAGGGAGATACAACCCTGGATTATTAAATATTGATGACACAAGGCAAAAACCAAAAGGGCCAAAAATCTAAGAGATAAAATCAGCAAATTCCTTCATGATGATGGCACGAGATAATATATGACATTAGGCTTTTCACACCACCAATTTGGAAGGAGAAGACCCACTCGGACAGACTCCCTATTGAAGCCTTGACCAAAGAAAAGCTACTAGAATGCAGCTACATAAAATATTGTCTCTTCTACTAGGAAACCCTGCCATGCTCCAAAAGGTGGAACACTCAATTAAAAAAAGGGTATTAAAAACACAACAACTCCAAAAAGCTAGATGAAGAAATCTCAAGATTGTCTTGTAATGGGCAATGAATAAAAAGTTGTAGAGGGGCTCCGCCTCTTAGATAAAATAATAATAATAATAATAATAATAATAAAAACAATCAGTGTTGACTAAAACCTCCAAATGCTTCACTTTGCAAACATTGTTCAAAGTAAATACTCTCAAAGGACAGCATCCAACAAAAAGCTAGAACACAAGGAGGTGCATTTATATTTCTCAAGCTAAACCACCCATAAGAACTGGATAGCCAACGAAATAAATGATCATAGAAAGACTTCAAAGTAAACATATCATTTGATTGTAAGAGCCATATACAATAATTCACCCCTCCATTTGGACTAAACACAACCTGAAGAACCAATAAGAGCTGGGACAATTGATCTATCTCCTAATCCCTATGATTCCTCCTAAATCGCCAAACTTCAGTGAGCAAGTTCACCACCACCCGGACTGTCAATCCAAGCCCACACTAGCAGGCCCATTTAGGCCCAGTCTGTATATTTCACTTAGTCAAAAGACAACTGTACATACTTAGTTTGTAATACTACATTTTAGGATCTAGATATAGAGAAGATTCTAATTACATGTAATCAGGGCATTCAGCCCTTATATAATATGAGCAGAGTCGACCATAAGAGGTACTCAATTTTACAGCAATATTCTCTCTCAAATGACATGGTATTAGAGACAGGTCGTCAAAAATTAGTGCTTTAGCTAATTTTATTCTTCAAGATCCAAAGTATTGTGGATTCTCCTAGTCATCTTCCAAGATCTGGAAGCCCTTCAGAGATCATCTCTCCAGCCTAATCGTCTTTGATCATCCCTGATCGTCTCAGATCAGACGTGGCCCACCTGAGATCATCATCAACAGTTCAGAGGAATCAGCCCATCTTGGTTGACTGGATATATACATATTTATGAAGATTTTCTCAAGATTTATCGATCATTAGAGGTAGGCCATCTACCATTTTTTGTGGAAAATCTGTTTTGTCCATTTCTTTTCATCACAGCCGTCCAAAATCTTGGATTTGGATTCGTTTTGCCTAAGACCACTTCCAGTAGTTGCAGAATTCTGCTGCTCACCCATCCCCATCCTCAGATCTGTATACAGATCACTTGGTGGGCCCCACGTGCAGATCTACACACTGACGACAGGGTCGTCTGGGCTCTGTTTGCACTCTATTTGTGCACTGTTCCTTTCTGTCTTCTGGGAACAGTTCTGGACATTCGATCTGATTGATTGCTGTGATCTAATCCATCATTTGTAATCTGATCTATCATTGGTGAGTTTGTAATCTGATTGGTTTGTGATCTGAACCATCCATCATTGGTTGCTGATTGGTTTGTGATCGGATCCATCCTTGGTGATCTGATCCATCATTGGTTTGTGATCTGATTGGTTGATGTCTACTGCAACACCTGATCTGCTTATGATCTGATCCATCATATTGATCTTCCTTGCCAATATATTCACAAGACTGATTTGTTTGTGCTTCTTCTGGTCTTTAGTAATGGACAAATCTGAAATTAAAATGGTTCAGTTTGATGGGAAAAATTATACCTCATGGGCCTTCCAATTTCAAATTTACTTAGAAGGAAAGGAACTCTGGGCACACATTGATGGATCTGAATCTAAACCAAAGGAAGATGACAAGAAGATTTTAGCTTGGAAGACTAAGGATGCTAAAATCAAAACCTGGTTACTGGGCTCGGTTGACCCACATTTTATCCTCAACCTTAGACCTTGCAAAACTGCCCAGGAAATGTGGGACTATCTTAAAAAGATCTATCAACAAGGCAATGCTGCTCGCCAATTTCAATTGGAACTCGACATTTCTCAATTTAATCAAAGCACCCAGTCTATTCAGGAGTATTACAATGGCTTTCGCAGACTGTGGTCAGAATATGATGAGATTAAGTTTGCTACGGTGTCTGAAGCACTCCTACCTGAACTACTTCTCTTATAGCAAGGTAGCCATCAGGATCAGTTTCTCATGAAACTTCATCAGGAGTTTGAGACAGTTAGATCTAACTTGATGAGCAGGGCTTCTCTTCCCAGCTTGGATGACTGTCTTCAAGAGCTTCTGCGGGAAGAACAACGTCTGGTCACTAAAACTACTCTGGACCAACAGGGATCTACTGAGGCTCCGCTTGCCTATGTTGCTACCACCAGACCACCTCCCCGGGATATCAGTAAAGTTCAGTGCCATAACTGCAAGAAATATGGTCACTATGCAAATCAATGCAAGGCAAAGATCTACAGATATTGTAAGGCCACTGGTCATGTTATTGATGAATGCCGGAAGAAGGGTCGCAATTCTACTTCCCGCAACTATGTGCCGTCAACCCCTGGTACTTACGCAGTGCCGTCAGCTCCCAGTGCTTACACAGTGACCACTCCACGATATGCCTCCTCTGACTTCAGTGGTTCTATGCAGTATGATTCTTCCTCAAAACCTGGTTCCTCAACACAATCTGTGTCCCCAGCTCCTCTCACCCCTGAGATGGTAAACCAAATGATTATCAATGCCTTAGCATCCATGAACATTGCAGGTACTGCTTCATCTCTTTCCAATACATGGTACTTAGATTCTAGTGCAAATAACCATATGACCTCTTCACCCATAAAATTAACAAATGTCGTTCCATACACTGGTCATCTTACTGTTCAAGCTGCCAACGGAGATCATCTTCCCATCACCTCTATTGGTGAAACCCCTGGCCCCTTACCCTTAACCAATGTTTTAGTTTCTCCTCATCTTGCTACCAATTTGGTTTCTGTGGGTCAACTTGTTGAAAATAATTACAATGTCTCCTTTTCTTCTTCTGGTTGTGTTGTGCAGGACCAGGAGTCGGGGGAAGTGATCGCAAGGGGGCCTAAGCGTGGAAGACTTCTTTCCTTACCAGTGTCTTCATTTATTCAAGATAAAACTTTACATCAGTTATTTTGTTTTTTCATTCAGAATAATTCTTGGTTGTGGCGTAATAGGCTTGGTCATCCGAATGCCTCTACAATGTCTACTTTATTTCAATCTGGATTATTAAATAAACCTGTTGACTCTGCTTCCTTTGAATGTGATGCTTGTAAATTAGGAAAGAGTAAAACTTTACCTTTTCCACACTCTAAAACACGGAGCATTGCATGTTTTGACTTAATTCATAGTGATGTTTGGGCCATTGCCCCAACCCTTTCACATAGTCATTTCAAGTACTTTGTAACCTTCATTGATGACTACAGCAGATTTACTTGGATTTATTTATTACATTCGAAGTCTGATGTTCTTAATGCATTTAAATTTTTTGTTAGCTATGTTAACACCCAATTCTCCAAATGCATTAAAACTTTGCGCTCAGACTCAGGGGGGGAGTACATTTCCAATAATTTTCAATCTTTTCTAAACAATAAAGGGATCATTTCTCAACGTACCTGTCCGTATACTCCACAACAAAACGGAGTTGCGGAACGGAAAAACAGACATCTCCTTGATGTAACTAGAACACTTCTAATTGAATCATCCGTTCCCCCTCGTTTTTGGACTGAAGCTCTCACCACAGCGGTCTATCTCATTAATCGCCTTCCATCTCTTACTATTGCGCATTCCACGCCTCATTTTAAACTATTTGGTCATCATCCTGTGTTTGATCACCTACATACCTTTGGATGTGTTTGCTTCGTTCATCTACCTCTCACAGAGAGAACGAAACTAACAGCGCAATCTCGCAGGTGTGCTTTTTGGGTTATGCTACTAATCAAAAAGGTTTTGTTTGTTATGATCCCATTGGTCGTCGTGTCAGGATTTTTAGAAATGTTATTTTCTTTGAAAATCAATATTTTTTCCAAACTCACATGGACTGTCATCAACCATCTTCCCCAGCTCTCTTACCTGGTTTTTCGGATTCGAAAACCATTACTAGGTTTAATCCTGATTATGTATATCACCGACGGGAAAAACCTACCACTGCAGATGGCCGTCCTCCTGATCTTCCACCGGCAAATGGTTCCCCGCCTACTCATGCCTTGCATCGCTCCTCCAAAACTTCTAGACCGCCTGCGCGGTATGGATTTACCCATACGTCTTTGATGACAACCCTATCTTCTGTCTCTATCCCAAGTTCTTATTTGCAGGCTGTACAACAAGATTGTTGGAACCAGGCCATGAAGGAGGAATTGGATGCATTGGATCAGAATCACACCTGGGACATTGTGGAGTGTACTTCAGCAGTTAAACCCATTGGTTACAAATGGATCTACTCGATCAAACTTAAATCTGATGGGTCCTTGGATAGACACAAAGCTCGACTTGTGGCACTCGGAAACAGACAAGAGTATGGCATTGACTACGAGGAAACATTTGCTCCTGTGGCAAAAATGACAACTGTTCGGTTACTTCTCGCAATTGCTGCATCTAAATCTTGGCCTTTATACCAAATGGATGTCAAAAATGCATTTCTCCATGGGGATCTGCAAGAAGAAGTCTATATGCATATACCATAAGGAGTCCCATCTCCATTCAAGCAGTCTGTCTGTCGATTGCGAAAATCGCTTTATGGTCTCAAGCAAGCTCCTCGGGCATGGTTCGAAACCTTCAGGGGTCGCTTATGCGAAAGTGGCTTTACTCAGAGCTCTTATGATCCATCTCTCTTTCTATGTCACACATCTACTGGGGTTACTATGCTTCTAGTGTATGTTGACGATATTATTATCACTGGCACGGATGATGTTATGATCAAATCTCTCCAAGAATCCCTTAGGACTTACTTCCATATGAAGGATTTGGGCCCTTTGCATTAATTTTTGGGCTTAGAGGTGTATCAATCTCCCAAATGTCTCTTTGTTAATCAACACAAATACACATCAGACCTTATCGAGTTGGCTGACCTCCATGATTCTTCGCCTGTTGATACACCTGTAGAGGTAAATCTCAAGCTGAGTAAAGATGATGACGATCTTCTTCCTAATCCTCATATCTACCGGCACCTTGTGGGAAGTCTTGTCTATCTCACCATCACTAGACCTGACATATCCTATCCTGTTAATCTTGTGAGCCAGTTCATGACCGCTCCTCAACATCTTCATTTGACAGCTGTGAAGCGCATTATCCGCTATCTGCTGAAAACTGTTCATCGTGGTTTATATTATCCAAAGGATAATCCTCTTCACCTGACCGCTTATGCGGATGCTGACTAGGCAGGGTGTCCAGACACACGTCGTTCTACTATGAGTTGGTGCATGTACCTTGGAAATTCCCTTATTTCTTGGAAATGCAAGAAACAAGAACGTGTGTCCAAATCTTCCACAGAAGCTGAATATAGGGCAATGTCTTCTGCTTGTTCTGAGATCTTATGGCTACGAGGACTTCTTTCGGAACTTGGGTTCACTCAAACCTCTCCTACTTCAATGCATGCTGACAATACTAGGGCTATCCGAATCACTGAAAATCCCGTCTTCCATGAACGCACCAAACATATCGAAGTTGAGTGCCACTTTATTAGGGATGAATATAAACGGGATGTCATTAGTATCCCTCATGTCCCTACAGAGCTTCAGTTTGCAGATATCTTCACAAAAGGACTTCCTCAGCCTCGACATCAATTTCTTGTCTCCAAATTGCTGCTTTATGACTCCCCAGCATCAATTTGAGGGGGGGTGTCAATCCAATCCCACACTAGCAGGCCCATTTAGGCCCAGTCTGTATATTTCACTTAGTCAAAAGACAACTGTACATACTTAGTTTGTAATACTACATTTTAGGATCTAGCTATAGAGAAGATTCTAATTGCATGTAATCAGGGCATTCAGTCCTTATATAATATGAGCAGAGTCGACCATAAGAGGTACTCAATTTTACAGCAATATTCTCTCTCAAATGACACGGACTACTAAAGAAAAAGCCACTTTGAAGGAAAGTACCTATGCACCACCAATCCTTCCAAAACATCACTTGGCTTCCTATTAAACTTTATACGAAATTTGTGCAAAAAAAATGGTCCCTAGAAAAGGAAACAAACCTCCATTTAGCAAAGGACCTGTTATTTAGCTCTTGAATATCCCATACATTATTACCTACATGATAGTTATAGACAACTGCTTGAACCACGGCCACTTTTCTAACAAAGCATTGTTGACATTTCGGAGAGAACTAATTCTAATACCCCTCTTCTATTCTTTTATCAGTTTAAAGAGAAAGGCACGAGACATGAAAGAAAAGTGTAAGCAGTACGTTGTCCCCTTGATCACTTAAATAGTTCACAGTTTTGCAACTTTTTTGCTTTTAAAGCAAAACCCATATAAGGAACTGAAGTGCTCACCCTCTTCATGAAACGGTTTACAAACCACATCATGGATCAAAATAGCGGCCGCTACGCTAAATTGGGCGTAGTGGCCGAGACCGATAAACTAAATTGAATTTAGCGCTGTAGCGGCTGCTCCAGAGTGTGACTGATAGCTACTTTTCAAAAAAAATTGAAATACATAGTAAGGCTTATTTCTTTCCTTCTTCTTTTCAAACAACATTTTTACACAACTCTTTTACCCTTCTATGCTTCAAAGAACACCAAAACACATAGGATCTCACTGAATTGAAGCTAATGTAGAGAGTTCCTCTCAAGGGCTCTTCTCTAAGTAATGTCCTAGCAGACACCCCCCTTTGATAGAACCTCTATCATGGTCTTACTCATATTGTGACTATGGTCAAACTCGATATAGATATCCACCACCTCCAAGTTCCTATGATGCCTTCTTTGCATTCTAGGATCCCTACGCCCACCAATATCAAATTCAATATGGTAGTGGCACTTCAAATGATAACAGCGATGGGGATGAGGACAGTGACGTCATATATCCTGGTAGACATTCCCTTTGGTATTAGAAGCCAACCAGCCGAGGTCTTTCACCAACTCTATACACCTTAAGTGGATTATTTTTTTATGAAGATATTGATTATTATGTTATTTCACATTTGTTGTATTGGTTGCTGACTATTGAGTATTAAGTATTGACGGTTCACTATTTAGTGTTTACTATTGAATTCTTAAGTCCTAACTCTTAAGTCTTAAGTCCTATGATTTGACTTCAAGTTAAGTGCATTGTCTCTTTTAATGGTATTTCTTCATGACGTAGTTTTTTTTTTTTTTTAATAAGCCTTTCATTAGTTTCTAAGTTAGCATAAATAATTATTACTATTATTTTCTATTCATACAGTGATACGGGACCTCATGCCATAAGGGGACCGCTACGCCCCCTTATCTTAGTTACTTTTGCAAGAAAAACAAATATTATATCATTTTCCAATATTCTGGATTTTATGGGATTTTTCAGATTTTTTATGAATTTTTTTTCAAATGACAATGCTATGCCGCTACGTAGTGCCAATTTCGCTACATAGCATTTCAACGACAGGCCGCTACGCCCGCCTCTACCACTATTTTCATCCTTGAACCACATCTCATCTACTAGATGATATTTGTGATGATCATCTAAAGCATTCCAAAGAAATTCCCTTTGAATATTCTCTATGCGTTTGAACACTTCTATGGGGCACTAAAACACCAACATAAACTAAAGGATAAACTTGCAAGAGCAGTCTTTATCAATGTTATTCCTCCTCCTGGAGATAAGTAATGCCCTTCCAAGATGAAAGTTTTTCTCACTTTTAGTGACTGGATCCCACAATGATTTAGATGCATTTCCTGTCACAATGGGAGGCCCAAGTATTAAAATGCAATTGCATTTCAACAATTCACATTTAGTAATGTTGATCTTGAGCCCAAAAACAACCTCAAGCACCATCACAGAATCCACTTAAAATTATAAACCTCATCTTTCGAAAAATGATAAGAATACCTCAGCTCTACGTCTAACAAAATCCATCACTCGAATATTCACCTATATCCCTTGTGCATTAGAAGGTCCTATCTTCCATTTCTCCTATTTTCAATTCACATTTATTAACGCTGATCTTTAGCCCAGAAAAAACCTCAAACACTCAAGACCTCATCTTTCGAAAAATGATAAGAATACCTTAGCTCTATGTCTAACCAAACCAACCGCAACCCATCACTCGCATGGCATTCACCTATATCCCTAGTGCATTAAAAGGTCTTCTCTTCCATTTTTCCCATTTTCGATTCACCTTTCAACCTTCCAACACAATCCACTCTCGGACCAATTGAGGTTGCCAAAAGGTAGTATTTACTGCACCAAGCCAGTCTTGACCAAATAGCCAAAGTTGGGTTCTTTTTATTGGAAAAGCCAAAGAATCCCTATGTTTCACTTTTGCTTTGTTATAAGGAATTTTCTCATCCTGTTTTGACATCCTTAGACAGTTGGTCATCCTCCATTATCTTGCCCATTGTGTAGAAAAGTATCTAGGAGAAAGCCATGTTTAAATGAAATGCAAGGCCATTTGTTAAAGCCTTCCTTGCTAATGTTCTGACTTCTAATACAAAACAAAAATAATAATAATTATGGATGGTACTTTGCAGTGGTCATGAGCTAATTATAAATATTTGTATCCATGTCTAATAATATGCAGAACAGACATGAGCAACTAAGAAATGTGAAATGCTATAACTGCTTATGCAGAAACTGACCGAGTAATTTAGAAACACAGAATTGGAGACTGCATGGTACAAACAATGGGCAATTGTATTTGCACTAGTTGGAGTTCACAAATCATTTTTGGAAGGGAATTAAGTGTATGACGGGCAGCTATAATGCCTAGATACGGCTTGGATATGGCAGCAACACTGATTTTACATATAAAAAGTAAAGTATCAGCTACGATACGACAAGATACATAGCCTGTTTTTAAGTATCCAAGAATCGTAGGTGGGCTGTTAAAATTTTTTGAAACCATTTCAATGTTCCAAGGTGCTAGATGCTTCTTAGATTCAAACAAACATTGAATTTAGCAGCCCTCAACAATCATCAACATTATGAAAGATACAAAAAGAAAAGGTTTGTTTCAAAAGTAAGAATCAGTGATTAGAACATTATAGGATCATTTTCCCTTCATATTTACACTCCTGCATGAAAATTGGTGCATGCAAAGAAAACAAAACTCAAGAACCATGGCTACCGGCTTGCTAAAGTTACTAGTACAACGCAGAGAGCAGAACATAGTTTCTGAGCTTCAAACCAAGGAAGACTTTGCTTCATGAATATTGCTAAATCTCAATTACTCTATGAACCAAAATGCTTTGTCATCCTTCCTGATATGTTCCGCCACCATTCTATTTTTAAACCAAAAGAGTTCCTCTACAGAGAAAACAATAGTTTCAAAATCATCTTTCAGGGGGAATGTTTCAACTCACAAGGTGCAAAATTCAGTCTCCTCCTGGGTCACCCTTCTCCCCAACCTCAAAATCTCTATGACAAAGAAAGTGAGTGATCAACGAGGCTGAGTGGAAGAGTGAAAGGAAACCAATAACCCCACAATCCAGGATTTTGACCAAAAAATACCAAAATGCCTCTACATGATAGGAAATATAGTAATTCCATATAGGCAATAAACTTCTCTTGGATGTTGGCATATAAATGAGTATATGCTAGCATTTAGATGTGCACACAACCCTCTTAGCCCATGACACAAGAAATATAAATGTAGATACTACAACAGACTGAGAGTGACTTAACCATAAATGGGCCAGTCCCAGCAGTTCATTTTCTGTATTTTTATATTTGCTTCTGCATGGCCATAGACTCATCATCCTCATATACTACATATGATTTCTTTAGATGTGCATGTGTTGTTCACAAAACATATTGCACTTATAAAAAATAGCCTATTCATATGGCTTCATGTACTCTTTCATAAAGAATTGAAGATGAAAAGTATAGTTGTTAACAAAGTAAGAAAGATTATATCAGGGTTCAGGGGCAGAGCTAACGCAACTAAGGAGGACTGAACTGTGAAGAGCAGAACCTTAATACCACTTAGAACAAGTAAAAGCAGGACCTGCCTCCTCAATCCAGATCAATAACAATCAGAGAAGACGCTTAATTGATGATACTCTCCAATGGTGACACTTGACGAACTAAACATGAAATGATGTTATCAAGTTATTTTTCAGTATAAAGCTTCTTAATTGCGCTGTGTAGGAAGCTTTTCCAACACATCCATGCATGCACTTACAGATCGAAGATCCTTCTGTATAGAAAACCCACTAGGGAAAAAAAATTCTAACCATAGAAATAGTTTACCAAGTATGTGAAGTTAGAATTCTTTTCAAAATCAAATGAAAAGGACAAAGCCCAATTCACCTGAAATTAGATCCCAGCCAGTGCAACAAGATCTTGGTCTTTAAACCAGAGGGCAAGGTGGGAAGACCTAACTTCCTAAGTTCAGATTTCCCAACAAATCAACATATCATTCCACCATTTATAATAAATAATCAACCAACCAAACTTAGCATCCTGGTCACAAGAAAGATGGCTAACAACAGATATCATCATTATCATCCCATTAAAGAAATCAACATTTGATCACACACTCTCAACAAAAATTGATGACAAAGCAAAAATCCATTTGTCCTAAAACCATATTTGCAATTTCAAAATAAATAAAAATGGAAATAATGCAGGAATAAGGATATCAAACAACAAACCAATAACACAGAAGTCACAGTGGCAATATTCTACTTGCATCAAATTTTCTATGTCAATGATGAACATGGGAGTGCAGTTGAACATATAACTTAAAACCACATCACCCAACAGCAAATTGAAACAAATTCCAATAAAAGCTTTACTACCAACAAAAGTAAAACCAGTTGAATTGCACCATACCATCCTGCGTAAGCAGCGGATAATCCATGGCGCTGAGAGTAACAAACCAATTCCACCCCCCATCCAGCCTCAGCATCGCCGCCGCAGCATGGAGCATCGCGGCAAGCGTTGAAGATCCCATGTAAGTTAGCGCATCCGGCTTCCCGACGACATCCACATTCCCGAATGCCTCCACCGCCGGCACCGCCTGCACCGCCACCGCAAGCTCCTCCCGCTCCCGATCGGACGCCTCCGTCCCGAGGTGGAGCAGGTACCGATTGCGAGGGTGATAGACGGCGAGCAGGAGCCGCAGGACCCGGTCCTTGTGCCCACGGCTGCCGAAGATGTAATAGGCGAAAGCCGGCGGATAACTGGCGCCGTGGCGGACGGTGGAAGGGCCGTAGAAGGAGGGCGTCCGCGAGAAGAGAGCAGAGGAGGCGCTAAAACCGGCGATGGCAGAGAAGTAAAGGAACAAGGAGATGAAGGCCGCGGAGCAGAGGGTGAATAGCCATTTCTTCTCTGCTGCCATGGAAGTAAGAGTAGGGTTTGGTGCAGAAGGAGCATGGAATTAGGGTTTGGGCTTTGGTCAGAGCCAGTTGCATTTGAGATCTCTTCTGATTTCCTTCATGAAATTAGGGTTAGAGTTAGGGTTAGATTATGAGGAAAACGCATCCACGGAAAACTGGGATTTCAAGAATTCTTTTTCCGCAAGCTTTTTCTGCAAATTCAAGATCTCATGACTTTCCACCGATCTGTTTCATGAGAGTGTCAAGGAAAATGCAAACGAAAAAGAAAAGTGTTGCCTTTCCGGGAAATTGAATTTCCGGAGAAGAAGATCTGAAGGATCAAAATGAGATTTTTTTTTTTTTTTTTTTCAGATTCTACGGTGGAACGCCAGGGTTTGTTTGGGGTCTGAATCCTCTTTCTGATTTGATGCGATGTGAATGTTTTGGACACGAATTGCAGAGGTGAAACGGGAAAGGAAAGAATTGCCGGGGAAGAGGCGAGATGCTCGATGTTTGATGACGTGGCGGACAGCGGCGGAGTTGATTGAAATGATTTAATAGTAAAATGCTCCCCGTGAGTTTGGTAAATAATACGCTCCAGTCTCTACATGGTTCAGAGCTCTCAAGTTCGATTTCCAAGTACAAAAATTTTCTATGCGCGGACGTAGCTCCGTGTGTGCGCTCGCGTTGGTGTACGGTAAGTTAAAATTGTAGACAAGTGCAACAAGGTCCGAGTGTCCGACATTCGAATTTGGTTTCGAATCCGACGCGGGGACCGATACGGTGATCCTATTCTAATTCTAGTTTCGGATCTAAAATAAGATGGGGAATGTATGCTCGTATAAATGGAAAGAGATCGACAAGAAATGTTTCAAATCTGCAAGTGGAGTTATTAAAATGGCAAATGATTGATATGCAAGCAATGCAGGCCCCTTAAAATGATATGTTTATGTAATCATTCTTTAGGTTGGGATTCTCATGTTGAAGCATACATGAATTGGGATCGGGCTCCGACTGTTTTGCAATCCACGATCTGAATTTCTCAGAGAAAAAAAGCTTCCAACCTACTTTACCTACCTCCAAGCCCAAGACTTTGAATGCTTGGAAAATCGACTATCTAAAACGATCGGAACTTAGTTTGGGCAAGTTTTCGTCAGTCTCAACGTGAGAGAGGAGGAATCTATTGAATTTATACTGAATGTACATGTTGCTCTATATAATATTTACATGTGTGTTTGCTGTAAAACGTGTTTGGGTTGACTGTATAAATCAAGTATGAGGTGGCTGATTCTTGACTATATCTCTTAGGCAATCTCCAGGATATTTCTAGACTTTGTCTAGCTTGCAGCTTATGGCTAAAGATGTGTGGGCTATATGGGCCTTTGGTTGGCTTGGGCTTGACACATTATTACACTGTGGGCTGTATGGGCCTTTGGTTGGTTTGGGCTTGACACATTATCAGATCCCCTCAAGCTGACGGGTCACTCGCGAACGGAGAGCTTGTCTTGGGAAAGTTTGAAACATTGCTTTGGAAACCCTTTAGTAAATATGCCAGCTACTTAATCCTTCATTGAAATGAACATCTAAATCTTTGCGAAGAACGAGCTCACGAACACGGTTGTAATCAATCTCGATGTGTTTAGTTCAAGCATGAAATACTGGATTTGAGGCCAAGGCAATTGCACTTATATTGTCACACCAGATAACTGGTGTTGTGGCTAGTGGAACACATAAGTCTCGGAGTAGCATACAAAGCCAGGAAAGCTCAGCAGCTATGTGTACAAGGCATCTATATTCGGACTTCGTAGAAGAGCGTGCAACAGTTGCTTGTTTCTTCGAGCACCAAGAGATAGGATTCTGTTCAAAGTAAACACAATATCCTATGATGGATCTTCGATCTAGTGGATTGTCAGCCCAGTCAACATCATAGAAGGCCACTAGCTTAAGTGGGCCTGGACGCAAGTGAAGTCCAAGTTCAAGAGTGCCTTTGAGAAACCACAAAATCCTCTTTACCGCCATCATATGAGAAGTAGTTGGAGCATGCATAAATTGACATACTCGATTGACAACAAATGCAATATCGGGCCATGTCAATGTGAAATATTGTGGAGCACCAACAATGCTTCTGTACTCAAATGGGTCGGGCAAAGGATCACCAGGAGTAGTGAGAATGTTGTCATGAGAGGAAGCTGGGGAGAGCACAGGCTTCGCACCAAGCATATTTGCACGCGATAGTAGATCCAAGATATATTTTGTTTGAGACAAAAAAAGACTTGTTGTAGTTCTATGGATCTCAATCCCCAAAAAATAGTGCAAAGGGCCCCAGTCCTTCATGGCAAAGTGGACCCTTAGTTGATGTATGATATTAAGTAAATGTGACCTGCTGTTGCCAGTAAGGATGATATCATCCACACAGAGGAGAAGGTAGGTGATGCAGCCATGTCCCCGATGAATGAAGAGAGAGGTGTCAACTTGAGAATTTTTGAACCCAAGTTCAAACAAATGAGTCTTAAATTTAGTGTACCAAGCACATGGTGCTTGTTTGAGCTCATATATTGACTTGCGCATTCGCCATACATGGTTTGGCCGGGGTCCACGTATCCTTACGGTTGGGCCATGTAGACTTCTTCCAATAAATCACTATGGAAAAAGGTACTTTCTACGTCAAGTTGTCAAATATCCCAATTGTAGTGCAAAGCAATTGTGAGAACCAAACGAATTGCAGTCGGCTTCACAACAGGGATAAATGTCTCAAAGAAGTCCATCCCGGGTTGTTGATGAAACCCCTTGGCAACTAAACGGGCTTTGTAGCGATTAATAGTGCCATTAGCATTGCTTTTAACTTTGTACACCCATTTATTACCAACAACATTCATAGTTGGATTAAATGGAACTAAGGTCCGGGTCCCACATTTTTTAAGAGTGGTAAACTCATGGTCCATAGCCCTTCTCCACTCCACTCGTAGAAGCCTCAGTGAAGCACGTAGGTTCTTGATGTTCAAGGTGATGGAGGAGACCAGAGGGTAAATAGTGTTTGGAAGACACCCATGCTACTTTCTTTGTTTTAATGATACCATTCTTAGCCAGAGTTTGCATAGGATGAGTATTAGAATGAGGTATGGCATATAGAGGTAAAATGGACAGAGTGGGTGATGAGCATGTTGGTGTGGGCCTTAGACTAGAGGGGGGCATATTGGGTTCAATAGAGTGGGGCAGATGGGGTTCAGGTTGGGTTGTAGATCGTGGTGGGTGTATATGCACCGGTGTAGTATAAGGGTTGGGTGAGTATGTGGGGGCAGAAAGATGGGGGCTTGTAACGGGTGATGAGGGATCATCATATGGGCTGAGCGAGGCACCATGTGGACTAGTCTGAGTGTCTTCTGCTGCAAAATTATCAACATTTGTTGAATCTAATGGTGGAGAACCAATTGAAATTGGAGGGCTGGAAGGTGGTATGAGAGGGAGCCATAACGAAAGTGGGCCATATTGGTTGAGAGAATCATCATGATGAGCCGTGGAACTTATGTTAGTAGTGGCCTGTTGCATGGAGAAGATGACAATGACTGAAAGGGGAACTCTGACTCGTCAAAAACAACATGACGAGAGATGTATACCCTACCAGTGATTGGGTCCAAACACTGATAGCCTTTGTGATTGAGGCTATATCCAATGAACACACATTTTATAGTGCGAAACTCTAATTTATTTCGGGTATATGGGCAAAGCCAGGGAAAGCAAACGCAACCAAATATGCGAAGAAATTTGTATTCAGGAGGTTTGAAAAATAGGGTTTCCCATGGAGAGACATTGGATAAAATTTTGATAGGCATTCTATTAATAAGAAAAACTGCCACATTGAATGCCTCAAGCCAATACTTGGCTGGAATTTGAGAGTGAGCTAATAATGTAATTCCAGTTTCAATTATATGACGATGTTTACAGTCAGATATGCCATTTTGTTCAAGGGTGTGAGGGCAAGAGATTTGATGGGTGATGCCACATGTTGAGAGAAATTTTTTTAAAAGATGGCTTGTGTATTCACCCCCTCCATCGAACCGTAAAATCTTTATTTTGTTGTCTAAAAGAAAACTTGAGCTTTAAAAGAAGTAAAGACATTGTAGACTTCAGATTTATTGCATAACGGATAAAGCCAACAATAACGAGAAAAATCATCCACGAAAAGAACATAGAAACGAAAACCACTTATTGAGGAAATGGGTGAAGGCCCCCACACACCACTATGAATCAGTTCTAAGGGACGTGAAGCATGAGAAGTAGATGTAGGAAAAGGTAATTTTTCGCTTTTACCCTGTTGACAAAAAACACACACAGCAGCAGAGGATGACCCAACTTGAGGAAGTCCACACTTTGAAAGAAGGTGTTGAAGCACTGCAGAAGATGGGTGGCCAAGACGAGAGTGCCAGATAGATGAAGGAACGCGCTCACCATGAAATGCAGATGGCCCATTTTTATTGACGTTGTTGGTAGTAGGGTGGAATGGATAAAACCCACATTTAGTCTATCCTTGGAAAAGAATCTTCCCCGACTTTTTGTCCTTCACAATAAAGCATGTATCATAAAAAAGAAAGTAACAATTATTATCTTTTGAAAACTTATGAACAGAAAGAATATTTGTAGAAGCAGTTGGGCAATGCGAAATGTTGGTGAGATGAAAGTTGTGAGGACCCTATATGGGCTATAGACAAACCTTGACCGTTTCCAACCTGAACGGTGTCGCCACCTTGATATTCCGAGTGGACGAAGAGGATTGCCAAATCATATGTAATGTGGTGAGATGCACCAGAATCCGTGTACCAAGGCTGATCTGCAATAGGTGATTGATTGGAGATCATGGCCATCAATCTTTGTGGAAGGACACGACCTTGATAGGTATGATCCATACGATGATAGCAATCGATGGCAAGATGCCCCATCCGATTGCATATCTGACAAATGGGGCGATTTGTAGAAGTTCCTTTGAGGTGATTGACTCGGAGCCTGAGTTGGATTATAATTGATGTGGGACCCAAGCCCGGAAGCTGAACCTGAACAACGGCCTCTACCTCGACCACGATGTGAAGTGGATCCTCGATAATTTCCTTGTTCAGAGGATGTACTACATGAGGCTGAGAAGGTTGTAGAAGTAGGTTCGGAGAGGGACCCACACATACATGGAAACAATTGCTTATCAAGACTACAAGATAAGCAACAACACCTTTTCAAATTCAATTTGTTGCCAAGATAAGAGGATTTCTTAGAGATCAAGCCAAGATGAGGAGTCCGAGTGGGAAACAACTTGTGCCAAAGAGGAGGTGCAAAAACTATAAATAGAGGCCATCCACCATGGGACATCCCATGTCGCCCCCACCCCCCCCCCCCCCCCCCCCCCCCCCCCCCCCCTTTCCACACATCCCACTCTCCCTCTCCCTCTCCTCCATCCACTTCTCTTCTCATAGTTCATGATGGTCAAGATGCTCAAGTGATGATGTATTTCGAAAGACGGATCCTCTCTTGACTTGGCGTTTCATGTAACTAGAGTAGAAAGTGAGTTTATTTAGAATTTTAATTTTCATATTCTTGTTCATGATTTCTTAGTGATGTGCAAAGAATAAACCAAGATTTATGAGTCGCAATAATTTATTTTATTGGATCAACATAGCGTGTTTATATGGGGTGTAACAGCCCCACTATACGCATGCATGATATTGTTTACTTCGGCCCACGAGCTTTACGGTTTTATTTCTGATGGGCCTCAACCCACCAAAAGGCCTCATACAAGGTAAGAGTGCAAGCTCCACATATAATCCTAATCACTTTCTTCTCTATAGTCGATGTGGGACTCTGAGGCGGCGTATGGGGTGACAGACCATATTTGATGTTGTGGTTTCTAATTTGATTCTTTGGCCCTAAGCATGGAGTTTGAATGTGAAAAATAAAAATTCTAAAGCCCATACTCTTTTCTTTATTTATTCTGAATTTATTTTATGCATTTTAATTTTATCACATTGGTGGTTTAATGATTATATTGTTTTGCAGTTCTTCGTTTTAGCATTAGTTTAGGGTTTAATTTGGGGGCTTGCTATTGGAACACAGAAAACTCCTTTTCCCACACAATTTCTCTCCACACACATCACAATATTTTAAAATTTATATTTTTTCTTTCCCCACACACCAAATATCCCCATTTTAGCCCCCTCTCCATCGTCCTCTTTCTTCTTCCCACACACATATCATTCTATTTCTCCCCACACACAAAATCGATCGAACACTCCCTCCTTCTCCGGCGTCTCTGTTCCTCCGGCGTTCCTCCGGCATTCCCAGTCATCTACACTATCTCCTCTTCCAAAGGTTAATCTCTATCTCCACCATTTTCATTTCATTTTGCTTCACCATTAATTCTTTACCATTGTATCCATCTTAGATGTGTTTTTTTTTTATGCAAACTTGTTATGGGGATAGATTCTCATTCAATGTAGGATTTTTTTTGATGCATTGGGTCCATCGTCTTCTGCCTTTTGTCGCTCCCAGAGATCGTGCTGTTCGGACCTGAAGGTCCGAACAAACTAATTTTGTTCGGACATTCAGGTCCGAACAAAACAATGTTGTTCGGACCTTCAGGTCCGAACAACATTTTGATATTAGTGCATTGGGCCCAGGGTTCAGTGATCAAGGCACATCATTTCATTACATATCATGTTATATCCAATTATGTGATGTAAGCAATTGACCAGCACATCAATTCCTTGACACCCCAAAGCCACTTGATCATCCATTCTATCATTCATAAGTGGGGCCTGTTTGTTTGCAAAAAGAGTAAAGTCAACGAGGGCTGAAATAAATTTGCACCCATGGGTTCTTTATTGTGAGAACCCGACCCCTAATTTCTTGGTTTAGTATGGTTTTAATCGTGATTTGGTTTTCTCGATGGGTTTAGTGATTGTTTGGTTGAGTTTTTGAGTTTGAATAGATTTTTCATAACTTTGGAGAGTTTTAAAAGACGTTGACTTTGTTTTGACCCGACCCTTGTAAATTGTATTTTTGTGAGAATTTATTCTTGGTTTCTAAAAATTCCAAATTTTATTCCTTTTGACCCATTTTGTTGTTACAAACAACTTTCATGTTTTGACCATCTTGAATAAATACTCAGAAATTGCGTTTTTCGAGAAAAAGGGCAAAAATGACAATTTTCACTAAATCTGTCCATAAATTTCGAAAATTCCAGAAATTGGGGAAAATATACTTTTTGGAAAGTAGTTATTTCAACGAACAACTTTGTCTTCTTCGTCGAATCGATTTGAGGTCCCGAAATGCATGTTTTTAGCCCGGCAAATGTTTTAAGTTGTGGGACCCATCTCCCCTTTGTTATAAGAGGAACCCACCTCTTCTCTTCTCTTCTTCCTTGACCTAATTTCTAAGAGAGGAGCAGCCCCAGCAGCCATGGCTTTCTCCATCTCTTTCTTGTTTCCTCCATCTCATAGCACCACCAAACAATGCCAAACCAAGATTAGACTCCACCATTTTCATCCTCATCTCAAGAGCTATCCATTGACACCATTTTTGAAGAAAACCAAGCTTTTCAAGATTTCCTTTGAGCAACCTCTTGCTTTTTGAAGAACTTCCAAGTAAGGAATCCTTGTAATCTTTTGGATTTGTGTTTTCCTAGCCTTTAAGAAGCTTTGTTTTGATTATTGGAGGCTTTCCTTTTGTTTTGATTTGGTTTTGCCATTTTAGGGTTCTAAGATGGGTTTCTTTTGGGGGTTTTGTTTAGATTGGTGATTTATAGCTTGGAGAAGTGATTGGTGGTTGATTTGATTAGCATTGGACCCAAGGCAAGTGGATGAAATGATTTATTTTCATTGATCATGTTTTATACAAATGTGTAGCTTTCATTAATGATTTTCATTACTTATGCTTTACTTCATGACATGCTTTTATTGAGATTTGAAATACACTCTTTAGTGTATCTTTCTAGTACATTGCATTCTTGAAAAGGGTATCTTGATAATACTAAGTTTTGACTTGTTTCATGTGATGGATTTCTTTGGGTTGAATGTGAATGGAATGGATGATTTGATGGAAGGATGGATGTAGTTGAATGGGGAATTTGAAGTGTTGAGAATGAAGTTTTGATTGTTTGAGATGGAGGATCTTTTAACTCACTTTATTACAGGGATCTGACCCTTGAAAATGAGGAGTGTTTGGAGAAAGAAGGGACTGAAAACAGCTTCAGAATTCTGTGTCCGCAGTAACGTCGGTCAGCTGTCGGTCAGCCCGTCGGTTAACCGACAGCCAACCGAGGTGGACCGAAACCCTCTCGGTTCCAATTCCAGAGAGCAGATTTCCATCAGGAAATCTGTCGGTCAGCTGTCGGCTGACCGAACTCCCTAGTTCGGTCGACCGAGAGCCAACCGACGGATCTTTCGGTTCATTTTCCAGAGAGCAACAAACTTCCTGATGTGTGTAGAGCTGACAGTCAGCGCCGGTCAGCCGTCGGCTAGCCGACATCCCAGTTCGGCTGACCGACAGCCAACCGGGGAGCTGACCGACAGCAATTGTATTGTTTTCTTCTTGAAGAACCATAGGGAACTATATTGGAGGAGAGTGAGGAACTGTACAGAAGAAGAAATTCCATCACCATGACTGTGTTGTTTAGGTCTTTTAGATTTGTTAATGTATATAAGGCCCCGGAATGTTTTCAATTCTTAAAGAGTACCAAATGTATGTCAAACGTAACATACGGGACCCTAGTTACATTGATTCAAATCTTGGACTTTCAACACTTGGCCCGGAGAATATGAGAAATCCATTCATGCTTTATTTTGACCGAATTTCACTTGTACACTTAAAATCTCGTGTTTTATGACTAGACTTGCCCGACAGTATTGAAAGTTATGTTTTTAACATTGTTGCTAGCCCGTACAGGCCCGACCAATACAGATATGCTTTTGTGCTTATGAGCACCCCGTCCCGTCATATGTATCTATTGGATTTGATTTCTTGTATATGACCCATGAGAGTAAAACCTTGAGGCAATAGGGGGTCGTGACAGACTGGTATCAGAGCGGGCAAGTTTCTAGGAAATAAAACACTCTAGGAACTTTAAGACGTGTGGTGAGGAAACCGTTAGATTGTCTTGTTTTGGCTAGATGCCATTCTGTTTTGGTTCGGATTTGTTTTCTTTCTAGTGGGGGAGACCCTTCTTGTCTCTTCCCTTTTTGTTCTTGCTGGGAATTTGGGGGACCAAATTCTTTTCTAGTGGGGGAGGATTTAATATCTCCGCACCCACATTCAGTGTTTTTTTTTCTTGTTTTCGCGTCAGAGAGTTAGAGTTTTGTGGTTTTAGCTTGTGGATCTCGGAGGACCTTGGCAGAATTCCCAGCTTTTCGATGTTACAGATGGAGCTAGCAAAGGAGTTTGTGAGCAGTTGTTAGTCAACAAGGAATGTGAACAGCATATTGAGACCCAATTTCAGTTGATCGTGTACCGTCAGATGGTGCGCCAGGCAAGTAAGTGTGGATTTTGGATAAATCTGGAATATTTTCCTAAACCAAAAGGCTACAGAAACTAGACAAATGGTGGATTTCAGGAAGTTTGAGGTAAATTTCAGTTGATAAAGATTCAAGTGGATACCAAAAGCAAGAAATTTCTCGAATTTGATGAACTCTTGGCGGAGAAGTGCTAGAAGATTTTTAATGATTCCAGAATGATGGTGAAGTCGACTCAGCAGGATGCATCAGTGTGTGGTTAAACGATAGGAAGAAGATTTTCAGCTGTGGTGTAGAGAGCTGTGTACAGAATGGATTGTTGCCTGATTTTATGATAGAGGAGATCTTGCAAACTTTACAGACTTTTGGAATATCAGTTTGAGCAAAGTACAGATACAACGGGAGAATTGGCAGTTGTACAAGAAAATTGCAGATGTTTAGAGACAAGTTTTCAATTAGTAGAGCTCCAAGGAGATGTCCAGAATTAGAGATTCCTAGAAATTGATGAGGTTTGTCGGAGAATTATTTTTGAATTTTCAACAAGTGTAGCCATGTGGTGGAGTAGACCCAGCAGGATGTGTCGTTATGTGGTTAGAAGCTTTTGGAGTTGGATTTCGGCAACTAATGAAGGAGTTGACTGCAGGAAGAATCTCTACTTGATCGCCCGACAACGAAGATCTTTACAGATTTTATCGACACGAGGAGCATCGGATTTCAATGTACAGGTATACAGAGCAGGAAATCAGTTATTTTGGATTTTATTAGGAAAGGTAAACTTGGCAGAGCAGCTGCAAGAGTGAACACGGAGCTCCAAATACTAAAGAATAGTGAAGGGACAAGCATGTTAGTGTCAGAGACCGAATATTGTATTGAGGATCAAGAGCAACGAGCAGAAAGAATTAAAGCTAGCAAGAGTTAACCTTGAAGATTGTGCAGTGGATGTGAAACCCTAGCTTCGATAGTTGCGATGAAGTCGACAAAATGGTTCCAAGAATTTTCAGTATCAAGGTGTTTAGAAACAAGAGACTTGGTTGAACTTAGAAGGAGTTAGAGTTGGCGAATTCCTTGAGCAGTCAGATTGAGGACAGTGACGGATTCGAGCCAGTGGGAGAATGTTTGACGACCGTTGATAGTTGACCAAGGGGTTCTACCACGAGGGCGACCCAGCGAGTTCAGATGTTTTCGAGAGGACCGTTTTGGAGTTTTGATTTGTGATTTTATTTTCGAAGTGCGGATTAATATCCCCACTTGTTTTGGATTTGTTTAGTTCATTTGGAGGACCAAATGTTCTAAGGGGGGGAGGATGTGAGAACCCGACCCCTAATTTCTTGGTTTAGTATGGTTTTAATCGTGATTTGGTTTTCTCGATGGGTTTAGTGATTGTTTGGTTGAGTTTTTGAGTTTGAATAGATTTTTCATAACTTTGGAGAGTTTTAAAAGACGTTGACTTTGTTTTGACCCGACCCTTGTAAATTGTATTTTTGTGAGAATTTATTCTTGGTTTCTAAAAATTCCAAATTTTATTCCTTTTGACCCATTTTGTTGTTACAAACAACTTTCATGTTTTGACCATCTTGAATAAATACTCAGAAATTGCGTTTTTCGAGAAAAAGGGCAAAAATGACAATTTTCACTAAATCTGTCCATAAATTTCGAAAATTCCAGAAATTGGGGAAAATATACTTTTTGGAAAGTAGTTATTTCAACGAACAACTTTGTCTTCTTCGTCGAATCGATTTGAGGTCCCGAAATGCATGTTTTTAGCCCGGCAAATGTTTTAAGTTGTGGGACCCATCTCCCCTTTGTTATAAGAGGAACCCACCTCTTCTCTTCTCTTCTTCCTTGACCTAATTTCTAAGAGAGGAGCAGCCCCAGCAGCCATGGCTTTCTCCATCTCTTTCTTGTTTCCTCCATCTCATAGCACCACCAAACAATGCCAAACCAAGATTAGACTCCACCATTTTCATCCTCATCTCAAGAGCTATCCATTGACACCATTTTTGAAGAAAACCAAGCTTTTCAAGATTTCCTTTGAGCAACCTCTTGCTTTTTGAAGAACTTCCAAGTAAGGAATCCTTGTAATCTTTTGGATTTGTGTTTTCCTAGCCTTTAAGAAGCTTTGTTTTGATTATTGGAGGCTTTCCTTTTGTTTTGATTTGGTTTTGCCATTTTAGGGTTCTAAGATGGGTTTCTTTTGGGGGTTTTGTTTAGATTGGTGATTTATAGCTTGGAGAAGTGATTGGTGGTTGATTTGATTAGCATTGGACCCAAGGCAAGTGGATGAAATGATTTATTTTCATTGATCATGTTTTATACAAATGTGTAGCTTTCATTAATGATTTTCATTACTTATGCTTTACTTCATGACATGCTTTTATTGAGATTTGAAATACACTCTTTAGTGTATCTTTCTAGTACATTGCATTCTTGAAAAGGGTATCTTGATAATACTAAGTTTTGACTTGTTTCATGTGATGGATTTCTTTGGGTTGAATGTGAATGGAATGGATGATTTGATGGAAGGATGGATGTAGTTGAATGGGGAATTTGAAGTGTTGAGAATGAAGTTTTGATTGTTTGAGATGGAGGATCTTTTAACTCACTTTATTACAGGGATCTGACCCTTGAAAATGAGGAGTGTTTGGAGAAAGAAGGGACTGAAAACAGCTTCAGAATTCTGTGTCCGCAGTAACGTCGGTCAGCTGTCGGTCAGCCCGTCGGTTAACCGACAGCCAACCGAGGTGGACCGAAACCCTCTCGGTTCCAATTCCAGAGAGCAGATTTCCATCAGGAAATCTGTCGGTCAGCTGTCGGCTGACCGAACTCCCTAGTTCGGTCGACCGAGAGCCAACCGACGGATCTTTCGGTTCATTTTCCAGAGAGCAACAAACTTCCTGATGTGTGTAGAGCTGACAGTCAGCGCCGGTCAGCCGTCGGCTAGCCGACATCCCAGTTCGGCTGACCGACAGCCAACCGGGGAGCTGACCGACAGCAATTGTATTGTTTTCTTCTTGAAGAACCATAGGGAACTATATTGGAGGAGAGTGAGGAACTGTACAGAAGAAGAAATTCCATCACCATGACTGTGTTGTTTAGGTCTTTTAGATTTGTTAATGTATATAAGGCCCCGGAATGTTTTCAATTCTTAAAGAGTACCAAATGTATGTCAAACGTAACATACGGGACCCTAGTTACATTGATTCAAATCTTGGACTTTCAACACTTGGCCCGGAGAATATGAGAAATCCATTCATGCTTTATTTTGACCGAATTTCACTTGTACACTTAAAATCTCGTGTTTTATGACTAGACTTGCCCGACAGTATTGAAAGTTATGTTTTTAACATTGTTGCTAGCCCGTACAGGCCCGACCAATACAGATATGCTTTTGTGCTTATGAGCACCCCGTCCCGTCATATGTATTTATTGGATTTGATTTCTTGTATATGACCCATGAGAGTAAAACCTTGAGGCAATAGGGGGTCGTGACAGACTGGTATCAGAGCGGGCAAGTTTCTAGGAAATAAAACACTCTAGGAACTTTAAGACGTGTGGTGAGGAAACCGTTAGATTGTCTTGTTTTGGCTAGATGCCATTCTGTTTTGGTTCGGATTTGTTTTCTTTCTAGTGGGGGAGACCCTTCTTGTCTCTTCCCTTTTTGTTCTTGCTGGGAATTTGGGGGACCAAATTCTTTTCTAGTGGGGGAGGATTTAATATCTCCGCACCCAC
Source organism: Umbellularia californica (assembly GCA_028538565.1). Taxonomy (NCBI): domain Eukaryota; kingdom Viridiplantae; phylum Streptophyta; class Magnoliopsida; order Laurales; family Lauraceae; genus Umbellularia; species Umbellularia californica. The sequence goes on along the minus strand of JAPQWN010000011.1, from coordinate 42,838,081 downwards.
ATTCAGTGTTTTTTTTTCTTGTTTTCGCGTCAGAGAGTTAGAGTTTTGTGGTTTTAGCTTGTGGATCTCGGAGGACCTTGGCAGAATTCCCAGCTTTTCGATGTTACAGATGGAGCTAGCAAAGGAGTTTGTGAGCAGTTGTTAGTCAACAAGGAATGTGAACAGCATATTGAGACCCAATTTCAGTTGATCGTGTACCGTCAGATGGTGCGCCAGGCAAGTAAGTGTGGATTTTGGATAAATCTGGAATATTTTCCTAAACCAAAAGGCTACAGAAACTAGACAAATGGTGGATTTCAGGAAGTTTGAGGTAAATTTCAGTTGATAAAGATTCAAGTGGATACCAAAAGCAAGAAATTTCTCGAATTTGATGAACTCTTGGCGGAGAAGTGCTAGAAGATTTTTAATGATTCCAGAATGATGGTGAAGTCGACTCAGCAGGATGCATCAGTGTGTGGTTAAACGATAGGAAGAAGATTTTCAGCTGTGGTGTAGAGAGCTGTGTACAGAATGGATTGTTGCCTGATTTTATGATAGAGGAGATCTTGCAAACTTTACAGACTTTTGGAATATCAGTTTGAGCAAAGTACAGATACAACGGGAGAATTGGCAGTTGTACAAGAAAATTGCAGATGTTTAGAGACAAGTTTTCAATTAGTAGAGCTCCAAGGAGATGTCCAGAATTAGAGATTCCTAGAAATTGATGAGGTTTGTCGGAGAATTATTTTTGAATTTTCAACAAGTGTAGCCATGTGGTGGAGTAGACCCAGCAGGATGTGTCGTTATGTGGTTAGAAGCTTTTGGAGTTGGATTTCGGCAACTAATGAAGGAGTTGACTGCAGGAAGAATCTCTACTTGATCGCCCGACAACGAAGATCTTTACAGATTTTATCGACACGAGGAGCATCGGATTTCAATGTACAGGTATACAGAGCAGGAAATCAGTTATTTTGGATTTTATTAGGAAAGGTAAACTTGGCAGAGCAGCCGCAAGAGTGAACACGGAGCTCCAAATACTAAAGAATAGTGAAGGGACAAGCATGTTAGTGTCAGAGACCGAATATTGTATTGAGGATCAAGAGCAACGAGCAGAAAGAATTAAAGCTAGCAAGAGTTAACCTTGAAGATTGTGCAGTGGATGTGAAACCCTAGCTTCGATAGTTGCGATGAAGTCGACAAAATGGTTCCAAGAATTTTCAGTATCAAGGTGTTTAGAAACAAGAGACTTGGTTGAACTTAGAAGGAGTTAGAGTTGGCGAATTCCTTGAGCAGTCAGATTGAGGACAGTGACGGATTCGAGCCAGTGGGAGAATGTTTGACGACCGTTGATAGTTGACCAAGGGGTTCTACCACGAGGGCGACCCAGCGAGTTCAGATGTTTTCGAGAGGACCGTTTTGGAGTTTTGATTTGTGATTTTATTTTCGAAGTGCGGATTAATATCCCCACTTGTTTTGGATTTGTTTAGTTCATTTGGAGGACCAAATGTTCTAAGGGGGGGAGGATGTGAGAACCCGACCCCTAATTTCTTGGTTTAGTATGGTTTTAATCGTGATTTGGTTTTCTCGATGGGTTTAGTGATTGTTTGGTTGAGTTTTTGAGTTTGAATAGATTTTTCATAACTTTGGAGAGTTTTAAAAGACGTTGACTTTGTTTTGACCCGACCCTTGTAAATTGTATTTTTGTGAGAATTTATTCTTGGTTTCTAAAAATTCCAAATTTTATTCCTTTTGACCCATTTTGTTGTTACAAACAACTTTCATGTTTTGACCATCTTGAATAAATACTCAGAAATTGCGTTTTTCGAGAAAAAGGGCAAAAATGACAATTTTCACTAAATCTGTCCATAAATTTCGAAAATTCCAGAAATTGGGGAAAATATACTTTTTGGAAAGTAGTTATTTCAACGAACAACTTTGTCTTCTTCGTCGAATCGATTTGAGGTCCCGAAATGCATGTTTTTAGCCCGGCAAATGTTTTAAGTTGTGGGACCCATCTCCCCTTTGTTATAAGAGGAACCCACCTCTTCTCTTCTCTTCTTCCTTGACCTAATTTCTAAGAGAGGAGCAGCCCCAGCAGCCATGGCTTTCTCCATCTCTTTCTTGTTTCCTCCATCTCATAGCACCACCAAACAATGCCAAACCAAGATTAGACTCCACCATTTTCATCCTCATCTCAAGAGCTATCCATTGACACCATTTTTGAAGAAAACCAAGCTTTTCAAGATTTCCTTTGAGCAACCTCTTGCTTTTTGAAGAACTTCCAAGTAAGGAATCCTTGTAATCTTTTGGATTTGTGTTTTCCTAGCCTTTAAGAAGCTTTGTTTTGATTATTGGAGGCTTTCCTTTTGTTTTGATTTGGTTTTGCCATTTTAGGATTCTAAGATGGGTTTCTTTTGGGGGTTTTGTTTAGATTGGTGATTTATAGCTTGGAGAAGTGATTGGTGGTTGATTTGATTAGCATTGGACCCAAGGCAAGTGGATGAAATGATTTATTTTCATTGATCATGTTTTATACAAATGTGTAGCTTTCATTAATGATTTTCATTACTTATGCTTTACTTCATGACATGCTTTTATTGAGATTTGAAATACACTCTTTAGTGTATCTTTCTAGTACATTGCATTCTTGAAAAGGGTATCTTGATAATACTAAGTTTTGACTTGTTTCATGTGATGGATTTCTTTGGGTTGAATGTGAATGGAATGGATGATTTGATGGAAGGATGGATGTAGTTGAATGGGGAATTTGAAGTGTTGAGAATGAAGTTTTGATTGTTTGAGATGGAGGATCTTTTAACTCACTTTATTACAGGGATCTGACCCTTGAAAATGAGGAGTGTTTGGAGAAAGAAGGGACTGAAAACAGCTTCAGAATTCTGTGTCCGCAGTAACGTCGGTCAGCTGTCGGTCAGCCCGTCGGTTAACCGACAGCCAACCGAGGTGGACCGAAACCCTCTCGGTTCCAATTCCAGAGAGCAGATTTCCATCAGGAAATCTGTCGGTCAGCTGTCGGCTGACCGAACTCCCTAGTTCGGTCGACCGAGAGCCAACCGACGGATCTTTCGGTTCATTTTCCAGAGAGCAACAAACTTCCTGATGTGTGTAGAGCTGACAGTCAGCGCCGGTCAGCCGTCGGCTAGCCGACATCCCAGTTCGGCTGACCGACAGCCAACCGGGGAGCTGACCGACAGCAATTGTATTGTTTTCTTCTTGAAGAACCATAGGGAACTATATTGGAGGAGAGTGAGGAACTGTACAGAAGAAGAAATTCCATCACCATGACTGTGTTGTTTAGGTCTTTTAGATTTGTTAATGTATATAAGGCCCCGGAATGTTTTCAATTCTTAAAGAGTACCAAATGTATGTCAAACGTAACATACGGGACCCTAGTTACATTGATTCAAATCTTGGACTTTCAACACTTGGCCCGGAGAATATGAGAAATCCATTCATGCTTTATTTTGACCGAATTTCACTTGTACACTTAAAATCTCGTGTTTTATGACTAGACTTGCCCGACAGTATTGAAAGTTATGTTTTTAACATTGTTGCTAGCCCGTACAGGCCCGACCAATACAGATATGCTTTTGTGCTTATGAGCACCCCGTCCCGTCATATGTATTTATTGGATTTGATTTCTTGTATATGACCCATGAGAGTAAAACCTTGAGGCAATAGGGGGTCGTGACAGACTGGTATCAGAGCGGGCAAGTTTCTAGGAAATAAAACACTCTAGGAACTTTAAGACGTGTGGTGAGGAAACCGTTAGATTGTCTTGTTTTGGCTAGATGCCATTCTGTTTTGGTTCGGATTTGTTTTCTTTCTAGTGGGGGAGACCCTTCTTGTCTCTTCCCTTTTTGTTCTTGCTGGGAATTTGGGGGACCAAATTCTTTTCTAGTGGGGGAGGATTTAATATCTCCGCACCCACATTCAGTGTTTTTTTTTCTTGTTTTCGCGTCAGAGAGTTAGAGTTTTGTGGTTTTAGCTTGTGGATCTCGGAGGACCTTGGCAGAATTCCCAGCTTTTCGATGTTACAGATGGAGCTAGCAAAGGAGTTTGTGAGCAGTTGTTAGTCAACAAGGAATGTGAACAGCATATTGAGACCCAATTTCAGTTGATCGTGTACCGTCAGATGGTGCGCCAGGCAAGTAAGTGTGGATTTTGGATAAATCTGGAATATTTTCCTAAACCAAAAGGCTACAGAAACTAGACAAATGGTGGATTTCAGGAAGTTTGAGGTAAATTTCAGTTGATAAAGATTCAAGTGGATACCAAAAGCAAGAAATTTCTCGAATTTGATGAACTCTTGGCGGAGAAGTGCTAGAAGATTTTTAATGATTCCAGAATGATGGTGAAGTCGACTCAGCAGGATGCATCAGTGTGTGGTTAAACGATAGGAAGAAGATTTTCAGCTGTGGTGTAGAGAGCTGTGTACAGAATGGATTGTTGCCTGATTTTATGATAGAGGAGATCTTGCAAACTTTACAGACTTTTGGAATATCAGTTTGAGCAAAGTACAGATACAACGGGAGAATTGGCAGTTGTACAAGAAAATTGCAGATGTTTAGAGACAAGTTTTCAATTAGTAGAGCTCCAAGGAGATGTCCAGAATTAGAGATTCCTAGAAATTGATGAGGTTTGTCGGAGAATTATTTTTGACTTTTCAACAAGTGTAGCCATGTGGTGGAGTAGACCCAGCAGGATGTGTCGTTATGTGGTTAGAAGCTTTTGGAGTTGGATTTCGGCAACTAATGAAGGAGTTGACTGCAGGAAGAATCTCTACTTGATCGCCCGACAACGAAGATCTTTACAGATTTTATCGACACGAGGAGCATCGGATTTCAATGTACAGGTATACAGAGCAGGAAATCAGTTATTTTGGATTTTATTAGGAAAGGTAAACTTGGCAGAGCAGCTGCAAGAGTGAACACGGAGCTCCAAATACTAAAGAATAGTGAAGGGACAAGCATGTTAGTGTCAGAGACCGAATATTGTATTGAGGATCAAGAGCAACGAGCAGAAAGAATTAAAGCTAGCAAGAGTTAACCTTGAAGATTGTGCAGTGGATGTGAAACCCTAGCTTCGATAGTTGCGATGAAGTCGACAAAATGGTTCCAAGAATTTTCAGTATCAAGGTGTTTAGAAACAAGAGACTTGGTTGAACTTAGAAGGAGTTAGAGTTGGCGAATTCCTTGAGCAGTCAGATTGAGGACAGTGACGGATTCGAGCCAGTGGGAGAATGTTTGACGACCGTTGATAGTTGACCAAGGGGTTCTACCACGAGGGCGACCCAGCGAGTTCAGATGTTTTCGAGAGGACCGTTTTGGAGTTTTGATTTGTGATTTTATTTTCGAAGTGCGGATTAATATCCCCACTTGTTTTGGATTTGTTTAGTTCATTTGGAGGACCAAATGTTCTAAGGGGGGGAGGATGTGAGAACCCGACCCCTAATTTCTTGGTTTAGTATGGTTTTAATCGTGATTTGGTTTTCTCGATGGGTTTAGTGATTGTTTGGTTGAGTTTTTGAGTTTGAATAGATTTTTCATAACTTTGGAGAGTTTTAAAAGACGTTGACTTTGTTTTGACCCGACCCTTGTAAATTGTATTTTTGTGAGAATTTATTCTTGGTTTCTAAAAATTCCAAATTTTATTCCTTTTGACCCATTTTGTTGTTACAAACAACTTTCATGTTTTGACCATCTTGAATAAATACTCAGAAATTGCGTTTTTCGAGAAAAAGGGCAAAAATGACAATTTTCACTAAATCTGTCCATAAATTTCGAAAATTCCAGAAATTGGGGAAAATATACTTTTTGGAAAGTAGTTATTTCAACGAACAACTTTGTCTTCTTCGTCGAATCGATTTGAGGTCCCGAAATGCATGTTTTTAGCCCGGCAAATGTTTTAAGTTGTGGGACCCATCTCCCCTTTGTTATAAGAGGAACCCACCTCTTCTCTTCTCTTCTTCCTTGACCTAATTTCTAAGAGAGGAGCAGCCCCAGCAGCCATGGCTTTCTCCATCTCTTTCTTGTTTCCTCCATCTCATAGCACCACCAAACAATGCCAAACCAAGATTAGACTCCACCATTTTCATCCTCATCTCAAGAGCTATCCATTGACACCATTTTTGAAGAAAACCAAGCTTTTCAAGATTTCCTTTGAGCAACCTCTTGCTTTTTGAAGAACTTCCAAGTAAGGAATCCTTGTAATCTTTTGGATTTGTGTTTTCCTAGCCTTTAAGAAGCTTTGTTTTGATTATTGGAGGCTTTCCTTTTGTTTTGATTTGGTTTTGCCATTTTAGGGTTCTAAGATGGGTTTCTTTTGGGGGTTTTGTTTAGATTGGTGATTTATAGCTTGGAGAAGTGATTGGTGGTTGATTTGATTAGCATTGGACCCAAGGCAAGTGGATGAAATGATTTATTTTCATTGATCATGTTTTATACAAATGTGTAGCTTTCATTAATGATTTTCATTACTTATGCTTTACTTCATGACATGCTTTTATTGAGATTTGAAATACACTCTTTAGTGTATCTTTCTAGTACATTGCATTCTTGAAAAGGGTATCTTGATAATACTAAGTTTTGACTTGTTTCATGTGATGGATTTCTTTGGGTTGAATGTGAATGGAATGGATGATTTGATGGAAGGATGGATGTAGTTGAATGGGGAATTTGAAGTGTTGAGAATGAAGTTTTGATTGTTTGAGATGGAGGATCTTTTAACTCACTTTATTACAGGGATCTGACCCTTGAAAATGAGGAGTGTTTGGAGAAAGAAGGGACTGAAAACAGCTTCAGAATTCTGTGTCCGCAGTAACGTCGGTCAGCTGTCGGTCAGCCCGTCGGTTAACCGACAGCCAACCGAGGTGGACCGAAACCCTCTCGGTTCCAATTCCAGAGAGCAGATTTCCATCAGGAAATCTGTCGGTCAGCTGTCGGCTGACCGAACTCCCTAGTTCGGTCGACCGAGAGCCAACCGACGGATCTTTCGGTTCATTTTCCAGAGAGCAACAAACTTCCTGATGTGTGTAGAGCTGACAGTCAGCGCCGGTCAGCCGTCGGCTAGCCGACATCCCAGTTCGGCTGACCGACAGCCAACCGGGGAGCTGACCGACAGCAATTGTATTGTTTTCTTCTTGAAGAACCATAGGGAACTATATTGGAGGAGAGTGAGGAACTGTACAGAAGAAGAAATTCCATCACCATGACTGTGTTGTTTAGGTCTTTTAGATTTGTTAATGTATATAAGGCCCCGGAATGTTTTCAATTCTTAAAGAGTACCAAATGTATGTCAAACGTAACATACGGGACCCTAGTTACATTGATTCAAATCTTGGACTTTCAACACTTGGCCCGGAGAATATGAGAAATCCATTCATGCTTTATTTTGACCGAATTTCACTTGTACACTTAAAATCTCGTGTTTTATGACTAGACTTGCCCGACAGTATTGAAAGTTATGTTTTTAACATTGTTGCTAGCCCGTACAGGCCCGACCAATACAGATATGCTTTTGTGCTTATGAGCACCCCGTCCCGTCATATGTATTTATTGGATTTGATTTCTTGTATATGACCCATGAGAGTAAAACCTTGAGGCAATAGGGGGTCGTGACAGACTGGTATCAGAGCGGGCAAGTTTCTAGGAAATAAAACACTCTAGGAACTTTAAGACGTGTGGTGAGGAAACCGTTAGATTGTCTTGTTTTGGCTAGATGCCATTCTGTTTTGGTTCGGATTTGTTTTCTTTCTAGTGGGGGAGACCCTTCTTGTCTCTTCCCTTTTTGTTCTTGCTGGGAATTTGGGGGACCAAATTCTTTTCTAGTGGGGGAGGATTTAATATCTCCGCACCCACATTCAGTGTTTTTTTTTCTTGTTTTCGCGTCAGAGAGTTAGAGTTTTGTGGTTTTAGCTTGTGGATCTCGGAGGACCTTGGCAGAATTCCCAGCTTTTCGATGTTACAGATGGAGCTAGCAAAGGAGTTTGTGAGCAGTTGTTAGTCAACAAGGAATGTGAACAGCATATTGAGACCCAATTTCAGTTGATCGTGTACCGTCAGATGGTGCGCCAGGCAAGTAAGTGTGGATTTTGGATAAATCTGGAATATTTTCCTAAACCAAAAGGCTACAGAAACTAGACAAATGGTGGATTTCAGGAAGTTTGAGGTAAATTTCAGTTGATAAAGATTCAAGTGGATACCAAAAGCAAGAAATTTCTCGAATTTGATGAACTCTTGGCGGAGAAGTGCTAGAAGATTTTTAATGATTCCAGAATGATGGTGAAGTCGACTCAGCAGGATGCATCAGTGTGTGGTTAAACGATAGGAAGAAGATTTTCAGCTGTGGTGTAGAGAGCTGTGTACAGAATGGATTGTTGCCTGATTTTATGATAGAGGAGATCTTGCAAACTTTACAGACTTTTGGAATATCAGTTTGAGCAAAGTACAGATACAACGGGAGAATTGGCAGTTGTACAAGAAAATTGCAGATGTTTAGAGACAAGTTTTCAATTAGTAGAGCTCCAAGGAGATGTCCAGAATTAGAGATTCCTAGAAATTGATGAGGTTTGTCGGAGAATTATTTTTGAATTTTCAACAAGTGTAGCCATGTGGTGGAGTAGACCCAGCAGGATGTGTCGTTATGTGGTTAGAAGCTTTTGGAGTTGGATTTCGGCAACTAATGAAGGAGTTGACTGCAGGAAGAATCTCTACTTGATCGCCCGACAACGAAGATCTTTACAGATTTTATCGACACGAGGAGCATCGGATTTCAATGTACAGGTATACAGAGCAGGAAATCAGTTATTTTGGATTTTATTAGGAAAGGTAAACTTGGCAGAGCAGCCGCAAGAGTGAACACGGAGCTCCAAATACTAAAGAATAGTGAAGGGACAAGCATGTTAGTGTCAGAGACCGAATATTGTATTGAGGATCAAGAGCAACGAGCAGAAAGAATTAAAGCTAGCAAGAGTTAACCTTGAAGATTGTGCAGTGGATGTGAAACCCTAGCTTCGATAGTTGCGATGAAGTCGACAAAATGGTTCCAAGAATTTTCAGTATCAAGGTGTTTAGAAACAAGAGACTTGGTTGAACTTAGAAGGAGTTAGAGTTGGCGAATTCCTTGAGCAGTCAGATTGAGGACAGTGACGGATTCGAGCCAGTGGGAGAATGTTTGACGACCGTTGATAGTTGACCAAGGGGTTCTACCACGAGGGCGACCCAGCGAGTTCAGATGTTTTCGAGAGGACCGTTTTGGAGTTTTGATTTGTGATTTTATTTTCGAAGTGCGGATTAATATCCCCACTTGTTTTGGATTTGTTTAGTTCATTTGGAGGACCAAATGTTCTAAGGGGGGGAGGATGTGAGAACCCGACCCCTAATTTCTTGGTTTAGTATGGTTTTAATCGTGATTTGGTTTTCTCGATGGGTTTAGTGATTGTTTGGTTGAGTTTTTGAGTTTGAATAGATTTTTCATAACTTTGGAGAGTTTTAAAAGACGTTGACTTTGTTTTGACCCGACCCTTGTAAATTGTATTTTTGTGAGAATTTATTCTTGGTTTCTAAAAATTCCAAATTTTATTCCTTTTGACCCATTTTGTTGTTACAAACAACTTTCATGTTTTGACCATCTTGAATAAATACTCAGAAATTGCGTTTTTCGAGAAAAAGGGCAAAAATGACAATTTTCACTAAATCTGTCCATAAATTTCGAAAATTCCAGAAATTGGGGAAAATATACTTTTTGGAAAGTAGTTATTTCAACGAACAACTTTGTCTTCTTCGTCGAATCGATTTGAGGTCCCGAAATGCATGTTTTTAGCCCGGCAAATGTTTTAAGTTGTGGGACCCATCTCCCCTTTGTTATAAGAGGAACCCACCTCTTCTCTTCTCTTCTTCCTTGACCTAATTTCTAAGAGAGGAGCAGCCCCAGCAGCCATGGCTTTCTCCATCTCTTTCTTGTTTCCTCCATCTCATAGCACCACCAAACAATGCCAAACCAAGATTAGACTCCACCATTTTCATCCTCATCTCAAGAGCTATCCATTGACACCATTTTTGAAGAAAACCAAGCTTTTCAAGATTTCCTTTGAGCAACCTCTTGCTTTTTGAAGAACTTCCAAGTAAGGAATCCTTGTAATCTTTTGGATTTGTGTTTTCCTAGCCTTTAAGAAGCTTTGTTTTGATTATTGGAGGCTTTCCTTTTGTTTTGATTTGGTTTTGCCATTTTAGGGTTCTAAGATGGGTTTCTTTTGGGGGTTTTGTTTAGATTGGTGATTTATAGCTTGGAGAAGTGATTGGTGGTTGATTTGATTAGCATTGGACCCAAGGCAAGTGGATGAAATGATTTATTTTCATTGATCATGTTTTATACAAATGTGTAGCTTTCATTAATGATTTTCATTACTTATGCTTTACTTCATGACATGCTTTTATTGAGATTTGAAATACACTCTTTAGTGTATCTTTCTAGTACATTGCATTCTTGAAAAGGGTATCTTGATAATACTAAGTTTTGACTTGTTTCATGTGATGGATTTCTTTGGGTTGAATGTGAATGGAATGGATGATTTGATGGAAGGATGGATGTAGTTGAATGGGGAATTTGAAGTGTTGAGAATGAAGTTTTGATTGTTTGAGATGGAGGATCTTTTAACTCACTTTATTACAGGGATCTGACCCTTGAAAATGAGGAGTGTTTGGAGAAAGAAGGGACTGAAAACAGCTTCAGAATTCTGTGTCCGCAGTAACGTCGGTCAGCTGTCGGTCAGCCCGTCGGTTAACCGACAGCCAACCGAGGTGGACCGAAACCCTCTCGGTTCCAATTCCAGAGAGCAGATTTCCATCAGGAAATCTGTCGGTCAGCTGTCGGCTGACCGAACTCCCTAGTTCGGTCGACCGAGAGCCAACCGACGGATCTTTCGGTTCATTTTCCAGAGAGCAACAAACTTCCTGATGTGTGTAGAGCTGACAGTCAGCGCCGGTCAGCCGTCGGCTAGCCGACATCCCAGTTCGGCTGACCGACAGCCAACCGGGGAGCTGACCGACAGCAATTGTATTGTTTTCTTCTTGAAGAACCATAGGGAACTATATTGGAGGAGAGTGAGGAACTGTACAGAAGAAGAAATTCCATCACCATGACTGTGTTGTTTAGGTCTTTTAGATTTGTTAATGTATATAAGGCCCCGGAATGTTTTCAATTCTTAAAGAGTACCAAATGTATGTCAAACGTAACATACGGGACCCTAGTTACATTGATTCAAATCTTGGACTTTCAACACTTGGCCCGGAGAATATGAGAAATCCATTCATGCTTTATTTTGACCGAATTTCACTTGTACACTTAAAATCTCGTGTTTTATGACTAGACTTGCCCGACAGTATTGAAAGTTATGTTTTTAACATTGTTGCTAGCCCGTACAGGCCCGACCAATACAGATATGCTTTTGTGCTTATGAGCACCCCGTCCCGTCATATGTATTTATTGGATTTGATTTCTTGTATATGACCCATGAGAGTAAAACCTTGAGGCAATAGGGGGTCGTGACAGACTGGTATCAGAGCGGGCAAGTTTCTAGGAAATAAAACACTCTAGGAACTTTAAGACGTGTGGTGAGGAAACCGTTAGATTGTCTTGTTTTGGCTAGATGCCATTCTGTTTTGGTTCGGATTTGTTTTCTTTCTAGTGGGGGAGACCCTTCTTGTCTCTTCCCTTTTTGTTCTTGCTGGGAATTTGGGGGACCAAATTCTTTTCTAGTGGGGGAGGATTTAATATCTCCGCACCCACATTCAGTGTTTTTTTTTCTTGTTTTCGCGTCAGAGAGTTAGAGTTTTGTGGTTTTAGCTTGTGGATCTCGGAGGACCTTGGCAGAATTCCCAGCTTTTCGATGTTACAGATGGAGCTAGCAAAGGAGTTTGTGAGCAGTTGTTAGTCAACAAGGAATGTGAACAGCATATTGAGACCCAATTTCAGTTGATCGTGTACCGTCAGATGGTGCGCCAGGCAAGTAAGTGTGGATTTTGGATAAATCTGGAATATTTTCCTAAACCAAAAGGCTACAGAAACTAGACAAATGGTGGATTTCAGGAAGTTTGAGGTAAATTTCAGTTGATAAAGATTCAAGTGGATACCAAAAGCAAGAAATTTCTCGAATTTGATGAACTCTTGGCGGAGAAGTGCTAGAAGATTTTTAATGATTCCAGAATGATGGTGAAGTCGACTCAGCAGGATGCATCAGTGTGTGGTTAAACGATAGGAAGAAGATTTTCAGCTGTGGTGTAGAGAGCTGTGTACAGAATGGATTGTTGCCTGATTTTATGATAGAGGAGATCTTGCAAACTTTACAGACTTTTGGAATATCAGTTTGAGCAAAGTACAGATACAACGGGAGAATTGGCAGTTGTACAAGAAAATTGCAGATGTTTAGAGACAAGTTTTCAATTAGTAGAGCTCCAAGGAGATGTCCAGAATTAGAGATTCCTAGAAATTGATGAGGTTTGTCGGAGAATTATTTTTGAATTTTCAACAAGTGTAGCCATGTGGTGGAGTAGACCCAGCAGGATGTGTCGTTATGTGGTTAGAAGCTTTTGGAGTTGGATTTCGGCAACTAATGAAGGAGTTGACTGCAGGAAGAATCTCTACTTGATCGCCCGACAACGAAGATCTTTACAGATTTTATCGACACGAGGAGCATCGGATTTCAATGTACAGGTATACAGAGCAGGAAATCAGTTATTTTGGATTTTATTAGGAAAGGTAAACTTGGCAGAGCAGCTGCAAGAGTGAACACGGAGCTCCAAATACTAAAGAATAGTGAAGGGACAAGCATGTTAGTGTCAGAGACCGAATATTGTATTGAGGATCAAGAGCAACGAGCAGAAAGAATTAAAGCTAGCAAGAGTTAACCTTGAAGATTGTGCAGTGGATGTGAAACCCTAGCTTCGATAGTTGCGATGAAGTCGACAAAATGGTTCCAAGAATTTTCAGTATCAAGGTGTTTAGAAACAAGAGACTTGGTTGAACTTAGAAGGAGTTAGAGTTGGCGAATTCCTTGAGCAGTCAGATTGAGGACAGTGACGGATTCGAGCCAGTGGGAGAATGTTTGACGACCGTTGATAGTTGACCAAGGGGTTCTACCACGAGGGCGACCCAGCGAGTTCAGATGTTTTCGAGAGGACCGTTTTGGAGTTTTGATTTGTGATTTTATTTTCGAAGTGCGGATTAATATCCCCACTTGTTTTGGATTTGTTTAGTTCATTTGGAGGACCAAATGTTCTAAGGGGGGGAGGATGTGAGAACCCGACCCCTAATTTCTTGGTTTAGTATGGTTTTAATCGTGATTTGGTTTTCTCGATGGGTTTAGTGATTGTTTGGTTGAGTTTTTGAGTTTGAATAGATTTTTCATAACTTTGGAGAGTTTTAAAAGACGTTGACTTTGTTTTGACCCGACCCTTGTAAATTGTATTTTTGTGAGAATTTATTCTTGGTTTCTAAAAATTCCAAATTTTATTCCTTTTGACCCATTTTGTTGTTACAAACAACTTTCATGTTTTGACCATCTTGAATAAATACTCAGAAATTGCGTTTTTCGAGAAAAAGGGCAAAAATGACAATTTTCACTAAATCTGTCCATAAATTTCGAAAATTCCAGAAATTGGGGAAAATATACTTTTTGGAAAGTAGTTATTTCAACGAACAACTTTGTCTTCTTCGTCGAATCGATTTGAGGTCCCGAAATGCATGTTTTTAGCCCGGCAAATGTTTTAAGTTGTGGGACCCATCTCCCCTTTGTTATAAGAGGAACCCACCTCTTCTCTTCTCTTCTTCCTTGACCTAATTTCTAAGAGAGGAGCAGCCCCAGCAGCCATGGCTTTCTCCATCTCTTTCTTGTTTCCTCCATCTCATAGCACCACCAAACAATGCCAAACCAAGATTAGACTCCACCATTTTCATCCTCATCTCAAGAGCTATCCATTGACACCATTTTTGAAGAAAACCAAGCTTTTCAAGATTTCCTTTGAGCAACCTCTTGCTTTTTGAAGAACTTCCAAGTAAGGAATCCTTGTAATCTTTTGGATTTGTGTTTTCCTAGCCTTTAAGAAGCTTTGTTTTGATTATTGGAGGCTTTCCTTTTGTTTTGATTTGGTTTTGCCATTTTAGGGTTCTAAGATGGGTTTCTTTTGGGGGTTTTGTTTAGATTGGTGATTTATAGCTTGGAGAAGTGATTGGTGGTTGATTTGATTAGCATTGGACCCAAGGCAAGTGGATGAAATGATTTATTTTCATTGATCATGTTTTATACAAATGTGTAGCTTTCATTAATGATTTTCATTACTTATGCTTTACTTCATGACATGCTTTTATTGAGATTTGAAATACACTCTTTAGTGTATCTTTCTAGTACATTGCATTCTTGAAAAGGGTATCTTGATAATACTAAGTTTTGACTTGTTTCATGTGATGGATTTCTTTGGGTTGAATGTGAATGGAATGGATGATTTGATGGAAGGATGGATGTAGTTGAATGGGGAATTTGAAGTGTTGAGAATGAAGTTTTGATTGTTTGAGATGGAGGATCTTTTAACTCACTTTATTACAGGGATCTGACCCTTGAAAATGAGGAGTGTTTGGAGAAAGAAGGGACTGAAAACAGCTTCAGAATTCTGTGTCCGCAGTAACGTCGGTCAGCTGTCGGTCAGCCCGTCGGTTAACCGACAGCCAACCGAGGTGGACCGAAACCCTCTCGGTTCCAATTCCAGAGAGCAGATTTCCATCAGGAAATCTGTCGGTCAGCTGTCGGCTGACCGAACTCCCTAGTTCGGTCGACCGAGAGCCAACCGACGGATCTTTCGGTTCATTTTCCAGAGAGCAACAAACTTCCTGATGTGTGTAGAGCTGACAGTCAGCGCCGGTCAGCCGTCGGCTAGCCGACATCCCAGTTCGGCTGACCGACAGCCAACCGGGGAGCTGACCGACAGCAATTGTATTGTTTTCTTCTTGAAGAACCATAGGGAACTATATTGGAGGAGAGTGAGGAACTGTACAGAAGAAGAAATTCCATCACCATGACTGTGTTGTTTAGGTCTTTTAGATTTGTTAATGTATATAAGGCCCCGGAATGTTTTCAATTCTTAAAGAGTACCAAATGTATGTCAAACGTAACATACGGGACCCTAGTTACATTGATTCAAATCTTGGACTTTCAACACTTGGCCCGGAGAATATGAGAAATCCATTCATGCTTTATTTTGACCGAATTTCACTTGTACACTTAAAATCTCGTGTTTTATGACTAGACTTGCCCGACAGTATTGAAAGTTATGTTTTTAACATTGTTGCTAGCCCGTACAGGCCCGACCAATACAGATATGCTTTTGTGCTTATGAGCACCCCGTCCCGTCATATGTATTTATTGGATTTGATTTCTTGTATATGACCCATGAGAGTAAAACCTTGAGGCAATAGGGGGCCAGAGCTTTGTAGTGCGAGCCCATGAGCTAAAAGAGAACATGCATACATGTATTTGTTTGTTTACTTGCATATAACCTATGAGTCGGCACCACTAAGCTTGGATAACCTTGTCAGTCTGATCCACTGACTTGGAGATTCCCCACTTGTCCCGCCAGCTGCAGCATGGATCCCGATACCCGGTTTATTAACCGTGGTCCCGTCCCGATACCCGGCTCGCTCCCGTGGTTCCCGATATCCGGTTCGCTACCGTGATTCCCGATACCCGGTTTGCCACCGTGGTCCCGTCCCGTATTATTGTATATGTATATGTGAATTTTGTTGTACCTCCTCACTTCGGTGACCGAGGTCAACGCCCGATACTATAGTCACTTCGGTGATAGAGGATTTAGCTTTGTGTGGTTGCCATCTTGATAGTTCCTGATCCTTGTTACCCGTACTGTTTTATATTGATCATGTCTTTTCTTAATAAAGGATGCATTAATTCTACATGCTTTAAATGAGTACCCGATTTGTAAAATGTTTATTATTTATACATGCTTTAAATGAGTACCCGATTTGTAAAATGTATATTGTTTGTACATGCTTTAAATGAGTACCCGATTTGTAAAATGTTTATTGTTTGTACACGCTTTAAATGAGTACCCGATTTGAAAGATGTTTATTGTTTATACACGTTTTAAATGAGTTCCCGATTTGTAAAATGTTCATGTTTTATACATGCTTTAAAGGAATACATGCTTTGCCTAATATCCGTGTTTCATACCCGTTTTATATGAATACATGATTTCGTCAGATACTCATGATTTCCGATACATTTTTATTATGTACAATTTTGATCAGACAGTATGATTTATTTCATGTTTACCATTCAGTATATTGTTATATCTTTTCACCCGCCTGCCAGACCGTCGTGTCTGACCCACTACTTTGGTACTCAGGTTCAGATTTCTTCACCCGAGATGAGTGTACGTGTTGGCGGTGGAGCCATGAGCTTACAGGTTGTTTGTCGGCTATGTCATGTAGACATTGAGCTTGACATCGGTATTACGTCACATCTGGGTAGTGATCATTAGCTTGTTTTCTTGTATGGCTTCTATTAGCCTTTTTCTTGGGATTTGTAATTAATACACATTGTTATTGTAACTTGAACATATATGGGATTGTAATACCCTGTTACTGTCAGCTCTGTACTTTTATTATGATGGTTTATTCCAGTCTGAGATGGATCAATGATAAGGTGATTATATGCTTAGGTTGAGTGCGGTGCGGAATCCAATGGCCACGGACTCCGAGTCGCAACACCACGAAAGCTTCCGCTAAATATTCAGAGTGTGTTGGAATGAATTTGTAATCCTCACACACGCGGATCTTGGGAGAAACATAACTCCCAATTCACGAACCCCGGGTCTGGGGTCGTGACATTTATCTCATGAGGTGTTTGTTTGCATTGGCTTAAATAATTTGATCAATAAAGTAAATATGTCTAACTTACTAGAATTAGTAGTTACTCCGATCCAACTTTTTTCTCTCCCACAGTTTGGAAAAGAATACTGCAAAACCTATATGAATTCTCTTACAATGTTTGTATTTTTATTTCAGATATGGACCGACCGAGCTCTTCTAGGGTGCGACCCACCGCTTCAAACAGAAGGCGTCGCCACCAAGTGGAAGAGGTTGCAGAAGAACCTCTTCTTAGTGAGGAGAGCCTTGAAGAACAACCTGATATGGATGTGGAACCAGGCCCGGGGCCACAAGACAGGTCCTTATTGACCAGCTTTGATACACATATAGCTGGGTATATTTGAAGTGGACAGGTGTGTTTCGTTTGTTCCATATCAAGATTGATTGATTGATTTATTGGGGAATATCTTCGATAATGTATCAATTGTTGAATGCAGGATCGAGGAGCACTGAAGTGTCTAAGCCATGGTCAGAAAGTGCCATTGTGGCAATGGCAATTGAATGGGTCTGATAGGTTTAGGCATTGGATGTCTAGATCCAGATTGGCTCCCTTAGTGACTGCATCATACCGCAGTGTGAATAAGATTATTGTATCGGGTTTTGTGGAGAGGTGGCAACCCGAGACTAACACCTTTCACATGTCATTTGGTGAGATGACCATCACTTTAGATGATGTTGCATCCATCTTAGGCATCCCAGTGACTGGACGGACTGTCTCGTATAATGATAGAATGGCATATGAGGAAGCTCAAGCACTCCTTGTTGATGCACTGGGAGTAGAGCCCATAGAGGCACATGATGAGCTGATCCAAGTGCGGGGCCAATCTGTTAGATTGGAGTGGTTACGGGAAAGGTTTGGTGGAATGTCTGACGAAGATGGGGAGGAGATGATTGACTGCGCAGTTAGAGCTTACCTTCTGTACTTATTGGGATGTACGTTGTTCACAGACAAGAGTTGCACACGGGTGCCTATCATATTTCTTACACATCTGGTGGATTTGGACAACGTACATTCATATGCATGGGGTACTGCTGCACTGGCATACTTATACAGGCAGATGGGGCTAGCAACTCGGCATGAAGTTAAACAAATGGCCGGTTACCTAACTCTATTGGAATCTTGGGTGTACGAGCACTTCGAATGTTTGGCTCCAACTCCAAACATTCACTATCAGCCAGATCATCCCCGTGTCCATCGATGGGTCCCTCGTAGGGAGTCTGCTCCTTTACAAGCACTACGAGAGAGACTTGATTCAATGAGCACTGACTTGGTAATTACGCATACTTTCATACTCATTTTCTATCACCCGAAGTATTATTCTTTATTATGTATCTTCATATCTTATGCTTTGATTCAATATTTTCAGGTCACTTGGGACCCATATCGTGATGTTAGGCGCTATCACCCTTTCAATGAGGTTTCATACTACTGTGGATGCATCAAGTGCATGGACGTGGTTGAGCCTTATCATCCGGATAGGGTGCTCAGACAGTTTGGGAGAGTACAAACTATTCCTGCATCGCCATTAGCCCCCATTCGAGCTACGCGAGGCCCGACTGCCCGTGACTACCATATTGCGTATCAATACATGAATCAAGTTTGGGAGGGATGGCCTAATCACCTACTGTCTGCATTGAACCGTAGTCAACCCGTAAGGCGTCCTGCAGATTGCGTACTCGGTTATATGGATTGGTATAAACGAATCTCGTGGAGGATATTACAAAACCCAAACTCTCACTCTAATTTTGTTCCCCGTCCGGAAGAAGCACAGTCTAGCAGTATGGTGGACTATGAGCAGCGTAATTCGAATGCACTGTTCATTCTTGATGAAGTGATGGGAAGGGGTGAGGACCATTGGGTTGAAGACCCACGGGGACTATATACTCATGTGAATCAAGTTGCCCATGTATTGCGGGGAATGTCAATAGCCGATGCTCAACGAACCATTCGACATCCGCATATGAGTTCACAAAGTTACAGCCGTAGCAGATCAACACGGGGAAGGAACAACTGAAGAAATTTGAAGAAGTTTGAAGAAATTTGAAAATTTGTATTTCAATCAATTTGTTGTACTTTCGATGGTTGTACTTAGGAAACTTTTCTATTGAATGAATTACTTTGAATGAATTACTTTGATTGAATTACTTTGAATGAATTACTTTGAATGAATCAAGTTTTTATACTTTTGGAAATTGTTATCTTTTTATTACAGATATAGTGTTCGGATACAGAGGTCCGAACAAAACCTGTTTGTTCGGACGTACAGGTCCGAACAAGTGTTGTTTGTTCGGACCTGTATGTCCGAACAAGTGTGGTTTGTTCGGACATACAGGTCCGAACAAACCCAGTTTGTTCGGACATACATGTCCGAACATACCCTGTTTGTTTCAAATGTGTATGGAGTTGTACGAACACACCGATAAACTTAATTTTTATGTTAATGACAACAGTAAAAAATGAGTGCAATTCATGCAACCTTGAACCATGCATAATTGTTACATTCAAACTGTTTACATTCAAATTTCAAATATCCAAAAAAAAATTGTTACATTCAATCCAAATTTATTGTCTCACATAATGAGACGTCTGGATTTACAAGCTCTTTGAAACGTTTGATCCGATTACTGTACGATAACTCCCAACCATCAGCACATGAATGGTGATACTGTATCCACTTATTTGCAATAGGCGGAATTGGATGTCCTGGTTCTAAGAACAATTGAACAAAATGATTTTGATTAACAAAACCTATTGTTCTCTCATTTCGAGAAAGCATAGGAACTGGCACAGACCGTAGTGGGAGGAAAGTCAGACACTGTTCTAAACTCAAGTGGTATAAAACCAAATTGTAACGAGATGCAATGAGATGGCCCATGTCAGGCATAGTCATCCAGTAATCCATTGGTGGGTTGTCATCATAGTATGATAATGTATCAATCAATTCTTCAACTCTGTTCTCAACCCCATATAACTGTTTGTAGTGATCCACATGTGAGAGCAGCTCCTGTAATAAATCTCTCCTTACTTGTCTCCATCCATCCTCGGTTAGGCCAACCAATCCAGCGATGACTCTGAAGCCACAGTTACCATCAGCTGAGACGTCCTTTACATGTCGAATGTAAGGTCTCAACCCCACCGGAAATGAGAGCATATAATTATTCGTGTTTTTTGACCTCGTACGAACCGCCTTAGCCTTTTTTACTGTATTCGGTTTACACATCAATCGTCCTTTATCCTTTGACTCTGTTTTTGAAACAGATATACGAGAGTAGCTATCCTGTACAGATGGTACCAACTCGAAAGCGCTTGGATCTCGTCGAGTTGAGGTGTCAACTTTCATTGATGGTCTACCTCTTGGCCTTGACTTTACTTCGGGTTCTATCAAATGAGTACTTTCTGGCATAGCTAGCTCTCGTATCTTCTTTAGAAGTTGTAGTTTTCTTGTGGAGTCATACTCGTTAAACCGTTTTTCAAGTAACTCCAAATCCGCCTTACAATCCAACCCCGTAGAATGACTTTTTGGTGGGGGAGTTTGCAACATATCAAGCTTACACCAATGTGTATGTACACAACTTAGAGGAATAGGCCGCCCTTGACTTATATATTCTGCAATCTCGTGCGCACAGGGTAATCCATGTGTGCATCGAATAACACAACCACAAACACTGGCGTTAATCCCAACTACGCTGGCTCTCTTGGTTTCTGTTAAGATTTTTTCAAGTGCATTTTTTGAGACATTTCCACGAAGTTCTTTGTATTCAGCCGGCTTGAAATTATGTTGCACAATTGTCTTACTTTTCTCGAACGAAGCTTTGATACCGGTATGCTACAACTTAAGCAAACTATGGATTTTACTCCAACAAGCTTCAAAATTTCCTTGACTTGATCCAAGTTGCCTCTTGAGTTGTGAATGTGAACTCTCGGCCCTGCATAGAATTATTAAAAGGTGAGGCATAGTAATTAATATGCATAACTCAAATGATCAGTAGTCGTTAAAAAATACCTATTCGATGTAGTATTTCCAAAATGGATACATTTATCTGTCCATGCAGAGACAAATCTTTCCTTGTAAGCGTCCAACTAAGTACCTTTCACGTAAGAAAGTGCACCGGGATACGTACTGAATTCTTGATTTAGCTTACAGAGTTGTTCACCAAACTCCTCTTCTGTGGATGAAGACACCAACATATTCCAGCTCATAATAAACCTGTCCCACTTTTCTTTCGTTTCGAACAATTTCTTGCATCTCGCCAATACATTTCTATTAATGTGCCATTTGCATAATAAATGAGTAGCACCAGGGAATACTGTGCTAATGGCTTTCATAAGTGCTAATTCTCTGTCCGTCACAATCACACCGGGAAGAATACCATCACCAATAATTAAACGCAGTACACCCAGTGCCCATGCATAATTCTCTTCACGTTCCGCCTGAAGGTATGCAAAGCATACAGAGAAGGTCATGTCTGTGGATGTGACTCCAACAATCTCCAACAGAGGCATGCGATAACGATTGGTCTTATAGGTACAATCCATTATTAAAACATGTGGAAATGCACGCAACAAATCTAAACTGCTTGGGTGTGTCCAAATCAAGTCAGTTACAGTCTCGCTATTCTCACAATTCTTATGCCATTCTATGTAATTGTGCTCTGCCAACTTCCCGAGCAGCTGTTGCATCTGACTTCTTCCACCTCGCTCATTAACTTTATATTTGTAACGTGCATTGTATATTGTCTTCATTGTGGTTACGTTTAAGTCACTTCTTTGTTTCAACGTAACCAAAATTTCTTTTGGTCTAACCATGCTATTAGACATATCAACCAGCAACTTTGTTTCCTCCTCTGACAATCTACCTGCAAATGAATGCCCCTCTAAATGTTCTGCGGCCGAGTGATTATGCACGCCACATACAACCTCCAACATCCAATCATCATTTGAGTCTAACTTTTTGCCCCTTAATGCGAAAGGGCATCCACATTTTTTGGAACCTATTTGTTTCATCCTTTTTGGCTTTTGGCGATGTTCATGCTTATATTGTCCGCTTCTCTCGCATGCAAGTAGTACTCTAGCTTTGACACCTACCCGAGCAGCATTTGAAACCTTTATGACAATGACAAAACCGTTTTTCCTTCCTACAGCACGAGCCCAACTAATCAAGGAATCCCGACTGTAAAATACCTACAATAAACAAATTTATTACGAACTTAGTAACGAACAATTGTAATTTGAGTAATAAATCCACAGTACGTCTTACCTCTTGAGTTATAAATTCACTGGTATAATCCATGACGAATTCCGATCCAACTTGACTTTCCTGTGTAGACACCTGCAGAAGAAATGTTCGGAGTCAAACTGTTTGGATACACAGAGCCGAACTATCCAATAATGTTCGGACGCTTATGTCCGAACAGACTCATTTTGTTCGGACATATACGTCCGAACAGACTTAGTTTGTTCGGACATATACATCCGAACAGACTGAGTATGTTCGAACATAAGCGTCCGAACAGACTGAGTTTGTTCGGAACTTATAGTCCGAACATACTGAGTTTGTTCGGACCTTACAGTCCGAACATATCGGGGAGTCTGCAACTTCCCAGTTGAGAAAAATTTCCCTAAAATAGCAAAAAACATGAACAAATCACATTGAAACGGACCTTTCCACTGCTGCTCTGATTGATAGGCACGATTTCATTGTTCTTTTCTTCCTTCATTGCACTAGATAGATCTAATGAAAAAAGTTAACTACAAGAAGAAGGAAAGAAGAAGGAGATGGAGAAAAATGAGTTGGCTAAGAACACAAAATGGAGGAAGATGAGATGCCAAAACAACAATGAAGTGGAGAATAATGAGAAGTGGAGAATGAGATGTGGAGAAGATGACTTCTGTGTGGGAGTACAGTGAGGGAAGAAGAAGATCGACTGTGTGTGTGAAAAGAAGAGAGTTTTTGAGTTTTGGAGGGAGATTGGATATTTTGGTCATTTCATAAAGGGGTAAAAATGTAATTAAAAATTATTTAGATTCCTTGTGTGGGAAAAGGATTTTTCTGTGTGCCAATAGCAAGCCCCTTAATTTGGATTTGTAAGTTTAAATTTAGAGTTGGATTGTAATTTAATTCTCAATTTCAGATTTGTTGGTAGTGGGATTTCTGTATCAAATTTTCTTAGGATAGCTCTAGGTTTTAATTAAGACAGGTTAAAGTGGACATAACTCTCTGTGGATACAATCCCGACTCACCACATAAAACTACAATTACATAAAACTACAATTAAGGCATTGCACTTGGGGGATCAATATTTGAATGTATATGCTTATGTGAGACTTTGGGAATCCAATTCATTCATACTTTACCTACTCTCAAATGGGCAGCATCTTGGTATATGCCAGAGTTGGACCCAAAATGGATAAAAAAGAGTTGGACCTTATCAACTTGGAAGGGTGCATTGCATGAATGGGCAGCATCTTGGTATATGCCAGAGTTGGACCCAAAATGGATAAAAAAGAGTTGGACCTTATCAACTTGGAACGGTGCATTGCATGAATGTCAGCCATGCCAACCAACTAACCATATCATGGGTCTTGTAAAGTCCATAGGCAAAAGTATGGCATGTGAATGTGTGCTAATTCACAAGGTTGACTCAGTTAAAGCTTTTTAGACTCCTCGATGTGGCTCGAGATTAGGTAGGGACCAGGGTTTTACCCATGGTTCTCTATTTTCAGGAGTTGTGGTTTTGACCATTGGTAATACTCGTCCATCATTTGGTGAATCTATAATCACATAAGGATGTCAATATCCCTCGAATAGAGGCTACTTAAGTCCATTTATGCCAATGATGCAAGATACTTAACTAAACAGGACATGAAAATATACTATACCAACCTTAAGGTAGGGTTGTCATCTACACATAGGTACAAGGCCATTCATGTCTTTATTGCAATGGGATCTCAATTATCCGTAGCATGTTGCAACCTTGGGGCTTTGATGGTGGTTGACAAATAAGGTTCCACGCTTGCATACCCACGACATAGCATTGTACCATACATGCATCTGAACAGCCTGTAAGTAAAGTAAGTTCAACCATCATCACCTGCTCTTGGTCTTATTAGTGCCATTGTCATATATGCACTATCTTAGTGTCGTCAATTCTGTGTCAAGTCTAAGACCTTGCCTCTAGAAGCGTCAAAATGGAAGATCAAGTTCAAAGTAGAAGATCAAGTCTTGAAAAGGCCCTGTTTCATCAAGTCATAATCTTCATTATGTGCCAACCTATTCAGGTAAAAGGACCTTAGATAAACAAGGAATAACGCCTTAGAACACTTAACACAAAAAGTAAAACTAATACTTTTTAATTGGTTAAGATTGTTTGCCGATTTCCGCAAGTATACGGTTGTTTCAAGTAATATAGACTATGGAAGTCCGGATATCATTCCTACAAAGATCGTTACAAGGAAAATAACAATTATCAATGAAAAAGAGTACCAACTCAAATATAGCTAACAAATGCAAATGGAGATAATAAAAAAAATGAAAAGAAGAAACAAGATAATAACAAGGGAAATAAAAAATGCAAACTAAATGGAAACAAGAAACTAGATAACAAAGAGATATAAGTAGAAATAGAAGAACTCAAATGAGAATAAGGTTAGTAACAAGTTAGTAACAAAGTTAATGACAAAAGAAAACTAACAAGGTTAATAACAAGAAAAAATGAGCAATGTTAGATAGATCATATGAGTAAGTGTGTGAAAACAATAAGTGAAAGATCAATATAAAAAGAAAATAGAAACATCCATGGAAATGAGTTAATAACTAGTGAGTAAGATAGGGAATGAATGGATGGAGATGAAAATAAGTGTGCTAAAATAGTGTAAAATCAAAGAAGGAATAAAAACAAATACATAGAAGGTAAGAACAAATAAACTAATGGATATGATGGTGTGGATAGAAAAATGGAGTGTGAGAATTAAAACAAGTGAATAAGTGTGTGGGAATGTGAATACAATCAAGTTAAAGTAAGTAAAATAAAGAACAAGCAATATTAATGGATAAATTGAATCATCTAGAATCCACTAAGTGACACTAATCCAACACTAATGCTCTTCTATTTTCCCAAACAAATACTTAAATCTAATGACAAATCAATGCTTAGATTTGGAAAATATAACTTTAAAGCTCTAAGATAGAAATTAACAATCTAATAGTTAAGACTTTCTTCCCTTCATAAAAGAAAATATTCATAATAACTATTTATCAAAAGAAAGAATAAACCATCAAAATGTATTAAATCCTAAGCATGATTTATCAAATCTAAGCATAGATAGTAAAAAGAATGGTAAGATAGAAAATAAGCATGGAAGGTAGCACATTGCAATGAAGAAAAATCTATTCTAGCATGCTAAGTACATAAACAAAGGGAATTAAAAGCATAAGCAAAAGGAATAGTATTAACTTAGCTTCATCTAGAAGATCTAATCAAAGTGATTAGCCACCCATTGGAGAAGACAAAGCTTTTATTATAAATCTTCAAATTTTACAAAGCTTTCCTCACTGTCTCTTTACAATTGCTCTCAATTACATGAATAGCTTAAGTAAAGAGGAGGAGGCTCTCCTTGCTTGTGTGTGTAATGCTTAGAGCTCCCTTCCTTACATAGAAACATTTGCCTTGCTCTATTTTGGTTTCTTTCCAATATGGGACTTCACAAGAATGAAAATATGAACATATGAATGTGATTTTCCATGTTAGAAATGGCCTAACTTTGTCATTTCTTCATCCAATTGTCTTCCAAACTTATCCTTACTCTCTTTAACTCTTGAATCTCAACTTTAATCTTTAAATTAATCTTCAATTAACACCTATAAAGAGAAATTAACATAATTGAGAGTATTTTCGAACATATTTTGTATGGAGACTATTGGAACTCATATAAATGCATACAAATGACCATCTATAATGGAAAGATATGAGCAAAGCATGATGGGGTGGAAATTTATTATTTTTCTACTAAAAATAGTGTTTTGAGTTCTTTTATCTTTGAAAAATCATAAAATAATGCTATGAAAGTGTATCTTTTTGAACTCATCAAAGATGAGCAGCTATGATTATTTAGTTGCAGGCCTCACGACTAGCTGTAACAAGGGTATAGCTAACAGTAAGGCCTCATTGGTTAGCTCGCAATCCTTTTTTCCAGAAGTTAGATTATTTTAAGATTTTTTAAACTAAGGTTAGCTTACAGTTAGCTTCACAACTCATCGTAAGTACCCTACGGCTCGTCGTGAAGCTAGACGTAAAGCAAATGCCGTAGGTTTAACTACGAGTCAAACTAGATGCTGCGGCCTGCGGGGTTCACAGCTAACTATGGACTAGCCATTGGGAGCTCCTATATATGTACTTGAGCTCATTTTTATGTACTTGAGCTCATTTTAATAGCAAGATGACACCCAACCTTTACAAAAATTTGAGAGTTCTTTCCTCTACTAAGTTAAACCTATCTCAAGCCTTCAAAATCCATATTCTACTTACTCTCTAAGATCCTCATAGGCAAATCTAAGAACATTCCAAGCTCATGAGAGAGTGATTGGTGGTATTAAGGTTAATAGTCTTGAAGTTTGATTGCACGCCATAGGCACACTTTATTAAAACCTTCAAGACAATCTTACACACACTCTAAGTGCATTACAAGCATATCCTTGAGTATTCAAAGCTCATTAGAGAGTGCTCAGTGGAAAGATCCATTACTAGGGATTGGACTAACCCATTGGTAAACCTTAGTCACCCTACATCCAAACCTCCTTTCTCATTTGGTTGTGCACAATTGGAGAATCTTCATCACTAAGGAGCTTAACAAGGAGTCAAAGCTTGGAGCTTTGGTTTTGAAGGGTTAAGAGGCTTTATCATCGGTTAGAGGCAAGCGTTCTTGTTTCATTTTAGTTTTCATTATAATATTGTAAAGTGGATTAGACCATTGTGATTGAACCACTATAAAAGATAAAGTGGTGGAGTAGACCTTAGTGGTCGAACCACCGTGTCAAAAGAATAAGTGTTGGGAGAGTAGACCTTAGTGATCGAAAACCTCTAATAATGGAAGTCAAGAGACCATTGGTGTATGGTTGTCTTGGAAGTGGACATAGGTGAAGGGCCGAAACACTATAAATTATTGTGTGCCTCTATCTTCTTTAATTTATGCTTCATTGTTATAGTTTTATGTTTTGAGATACATGTGCTAGATAGTCATATATTTATTGATTTGGCATACAACCCATATGTGCTAAAATACTTTGTACAAATTGGCATATCATTGAGTAGTTAGCACATATCACTTGTTGTGAACATCACAATTGATCACTTGATTGCCTTATTACTTAGTTATATATTGTGGTAGTTATGTATTGTAGTGCAAATTTAAGTGAACTTGTGTTTGTGATTAATTGGATTAATTTGCTTAGTAAAGTTAAAATCTATAATTAGTCCTATTCAACGCCCTTCTAAGGCTTGCATTGGTACGGCTTGCACTTTTAGGTCTCATACTTAAAACTTTTGGTGAGTAATGTGGTCTAAGTCTACATCCTAACTAAAGCCTAAGTACTTACTGGTGATAAATAACAATGGCAAGTGGATCAAGCTCTGCGTTGAGCTTGCTGGGTGTAATGCGCCTCTGTTAGAGGTGCAAGGGCCATGTCCCAAACCCAAAAACATTTGGGATTCTCTTCTAATGTCTATGGTTCATATGCAAAATACTAGGGTTTTTGTCTACTAAAGGGTCAGAATGTGGGGCCTATAATGGCCCTTCAAAGGTTTGGCCCAAGTCCAAGGTCACAAGGCACAATAAGGAAGAGTTTCAAGTTAATCGGATGTGGGCTAGGGTCACCAACCAAATACTCTCTATCAATCAGCTGGTGGCCTATCAGCCCACCCACTGATCAACCCTTTTGTTAGTCGGTGGGTGGGACTATAGGACACCCACCAATTGGCACTGTAGCCATCGGTTAAGCAATGCTAAACACTGCACTTTAATGAGGCTATTTCTCTTTAATGTCTCAGTCCTAAGGGTTCGACACTTCATTTTTAAAGGTCTGAAACATAATATAAAGTCTCATTTTAACATCCATTGATTCCAAACACATCTTGAGCTTAAAATGGGAACAACACAACCTATAAAAACACAAATTAACAAATGTATCTTGCTTGCATGATTAAATATGGATTGTACACTTGCCTCAAGATCCAAAACTCACTAAAAGAACCTCACTCTTCTCCACACCCAAAATCTTCAAAACCAACCTAAAATCCTACAAAAACTAGAAAATGGGGGAAGAGTTGGAGAAATGCCATGCATGTTGAGATTTAATGTGAAGATGGAGCCTAAAGTACAAACCTAAGGGGTCGTTTGTTTCACCCCATTTATATTTGTAAATGGGTCTTGATGTGTAACCATTTCCATCGTCATGTTTGTCTACCCGAATTACATATTAGGATATGTGATGTGAAAAAAGTGTGAAAAAGTGTGCATTTCTACCCTCAAATTGTCCCACCTATTAAAGTGTGAAACTGACTCAAACCTACTCCACAAAAAGCGTCTCTATAGTAAAAAAACACGTGATGACGCCCATCACCGTGTTTCTTTTTTTACTTATTTGTTAAAGTGGGTTCCTACTTCATGATCTGAACCTTTATCATGTTAACAAGTCCAAAAACGGCTCTAATATCAAATTTCAGATGTTGGGTCATTGTAGATTGTGAGAAGATTATGAAAAAGTCCAAACCATTATATCTGAATTTATAGACTTTTGTGTGCCCCATTTTCAGGATCCGAACCATTAATCCTCTTTATAAGGCAAATTACAGTTATGGGGTAAAACTTCACTTGTTTCTTTATCAAGGATCTTGAGAAATATTCGAAAAACGCTTGCCATTGGCTGCATACACTAGCAATAGTGTATTCTACGAGTTCAAAAAATATGTCCCTTTTTTCAAAACTTTGAATTATCTAGGCCTCTAAAACGAGATCTGAACCATGCATTATCTTCATTAAGCCAAGTACGACTAGTGGGTTAATTTTCATCCATTGATCCTTCATGATTGTGAGATATTCATGAAAGTGTCAAGACTACTTGATCTTCAATTTCTAATTTATGTTGGCCTTTTTCTCCCCAATCTTATGCCTTATTCCTCTTCAGAATGCCAATAATGGCTAGTGGGTTGAATCTTATCACTTGATTCATCATGGATTTTTTAGATTTTGTTAAAAACCACGAAAGGCGTGTGAATATTTTGAGGCACTCAAATCCACATTTGAAGAGGTGTGAGAATGACAAACAATAGAAATTATATTTTACCTGTGATTCATTTGCATACGAAAATGACTCATATGTGAATTATTTACACGTGGACCATTATCACATCACAAGTGAAATTGACAAACTACCCTTAAGAGATGGAAACGAAAGCTTACCTATTGGTGTCAGAATGAAGAAGATTTGGTCGCCAATGGAGGTCATGGGGCTTGGAATGGGAAGAAATGTGTATGGCCTAGGTCTTAAGGAGGGATTCTCGTGGATCCAAATCATGATTTGATGCAGAAAAGAGGGAGGAAGAGGAGTGGTTGAATGGTTGCTGTTCATTTTTGTCTGGAGTTAAATAAATGGGTGGGAAAGAGATGAAGAAAGAAAGAATAATGGCAGCCCCTTCTATTAAGACAAGAAATTCTAAAATGATGCTCATGTCCTCTCCACGTCCTCTCCACTAAAGTGAGAAAAGTACTAAAAAGAGTGGATTGGGGACCTACGAAAGTATCTTGGAATAATTTAAGCTATCCAGCGATCTAAAATTTGACCTATATTTGTGAATACCCAAAATACCCCCCGTAATGTCCAATTGACAATTCTACCCTTTCTAAGCCGAAACTCAAACTAATCACAACAAAACCAATTCGACTACTAACTTAACACTAAATCCAACTTATTTAGCTACTAAATAAGATTAATTAATGCGAATTACAATTAAGAAGGGTTAGGGTCTTACACATTTTATCTAGTTTTAAATACCATCACAGAGTTTCCAATAGGTCCGAGCATGGAAAGAAAATCCAAATGTTCAACATAGCACAACACAAAAGATGCTCCCAAAGTTTACTTGCATTGGGTTCCAAATCACGGGAAGTTGCTATTCAAACCTCTAATTCGCACCAACACGCCCTAAGATCGAAAGCCCTAAATCTTTACAATCCTAGGGTACAAGATTGGGGAAAACAAGAGGGGACAAGGTATTAGGTGTTGTGTGTAACATAAATGATCCAAATGAATTGAAATGGAAAGGAAGACCGCTAATGAAGCTTACCTTGTATGAATTGGAAGCTTGAGGAAGACGAATCACTGCTGGCCATATGGTTGTGGTCGTCACCACGCTCAAGGGAGGGCGAGTTGGGGAAGATGATGATGATGTCAATGAAGAGAAGCTCAAGATGGTGGAGATCCAGCCTTTGACAATAAGGTTTGGTGGAGAAATGGAGAAGGAAGAAGGCAGAAAAAGGAAGGAAGAGAAGATGGGTTTTTAGCTGTGCAAGAAATGAAGTGGAGAAGTAGGGATCAATGAGTTATAAGGGGTTTTAATGAATTTTTTGAAATTACAAGAAATGGCCTCCCAATGCATATTAGTGAAAAACGGGACTTTCCGAGCCTCAGAAGGGGATTGGTTCTGCACGCAAGTCGCGAATCATGAGCTTTATCTATTGAACCAAAAATTATGAAGTTTTTGAAATTGAAAATACACCATAGGGTTTCCCGAATTTACAAATAAGCTTCCAAACATGTCAAACTAGGCCCAAAAGCTCTCGAAATGAACCAAAACACTATTTTAACTATAAAAACAAATCTAATAACGTCTAAGTTACCAAACTAACAACTAAATATAATTAATTACGCTAAAAATATAATTAATTACATTAATACATGTTTAATTAAGAGCGGGACCTTGCGATTCCCACAATCAAATTCCATTAAATGATATCGTTTTGATTAACAAAAAATGAAATTATGCGCATTTTTGAAAGAAGTTAAGATTATATAGGTTTTTGTAATTTGAAGTCATCTTCCTTGCCAACTCTTAACAATAGCGTGTGATGTGGAATACCTCATCCAACTTGAAAATGAATGAAGTACTTCAAATATAAAGTACAAGTAGCATTAACATTTTGTGTTAAAATCCACGACAATTTATTACAATGCTTGATCGTGGGGACTCAATGAAGATAGGAATATGCATGCTATCAATTGATCCAATATAATTTTATATTATATAATATTAAGACTTAATAAATTAATAACATGCTAATTGTTGAATTGTATTCTATAATATGAGAATTTATTAAATTAATAATATGCTCATTGTTTAAACTAAAAAAATTATTTGTTTACTTTAAAAAAGGGTACAAATGTGTATTTTTTTGTAATTTCTATTGCAATATTGCTTGATGGATCATATATGCATTGTGTCCAAACAAAGGCTGATTACTTCATTGGAATATTGAAAATGTTCTTGAGCCAGACAATTGACTACATTAAAACCGATTATAAACGAGAATACTATAAGTTGTTCTCCGAGCATTATATCTTGCATATCACACAACAGATTTTTGCTATGATTTGTTCTCTTGGGACCAAATGTTAACTTGGACATTTATCAATGCTTCTTAGAAAAATATGCACCCAGTGGCTAATGGTCTCTTTTATAGTTTTCCCTCCCCATATATCTTTTTTTGAAAGAAAAGTAATTGTATTCCAAAGAAGAAAAGTTTTACAACAGAATGGATGGGATCCCATAAAGAGCAATAGGGACGGGCTGCTAGGCTACTGTAAGAGTCGATTAGCACCATGCCCAAATTGATGTAGATGTATAAGAATCCTCTTTGATGTAAATTTTGCATGTACCGTAGGTCAGGTTTTTGTTTTCTGTAACTGGGAATAATACCTACTTCAAGCCGAAAATAGAGTCAAACCACTTAATTTTACACATCAACATTTCTACCACTTTTATGGTGGATATAAGTGTGATTGGAAAAACTTGCTCTATAGAGTGATTGGGTTGCACCCAAGTGGACCCCACATCCTAATGTGCCTCACATCAAAGGCGGATCAGTTTGGGAGAAGAGTCAGAAACCCAATCACAACTATTAAAGGGGGTCGTGTGACACATGTCGATAGCTCCATCACGAGGCCCACATTTATAATGTAATTCGTTCAAGGTGAATCCCATCCCCTCTATGGATATTCATGAGTCTCGCGTTCAATTGGTAGGTCCCACCATTCAATTAAGCAAATGATGTAAGGGAAATTCTATTGCACCCACATGTTTTGCTGAACGGTATAATATCCAAAATACCCTCCTCTCCTCTCCTCTTCTCCTCCCACCAGCTGCAAGCGAGCCCCGATGTCCGCCCCATCACCGGCAACCATCTCTCCTTCTGGCAAGCTCCCCTCTCTTCTCCCTTCCGGTGAGCTGAGCGGTTTTTTCTCCTTTTCTCCTATTCTCTTCTCTTATTCTTTTCCCCTCCCATTTGCTGCGACTGAACCCCGACGGCCGCCCAATCACTGGCAAGCTCCCCTCTCTGCCCCACCATCACCGGAGACTATCTTCTCCTCTTTCTTCGCATGTATCGCTCGCTGGTGGGGTGCACGGAGTTTCAGAGCCGTGCACATAAAGAGGTGCATTGCTGTGAAACCCCATGTACATAAAGAGGTGCACGACAGAAAAACTCCGTGCACATGAGATATGCATGGAACTTATGGGTATTTTTGTCATGTGTAAGTTTTATTTTTGGGAAATTCTACTGGCACACAAATTTTCACTTTTCCCACAAATTGTCTCTCTACACATATTTTTAAAATTTTAAAATTACATTATTACTTTTCACACACACTCAAACTTTCTAAACTGCCTATCCCTCCATTTCCCTCTTTCTTCCCACACACATCCCCATCCCTTTCTTCTCTCCACAAATCACTGACTCTCTTTTTTACCTCTTTTCTCATCTTAGATTACCTTTCTTTACGTGAAAACTTGTTATGGGGATAGATTTTAGTTCAATGTATGTTTTTAGAAACAATGTGAATGTTTTTAATACAAGCAACTCTGAAATCCGTCGATCTGGGTAAGGGTTCTGAACCCATTTTTCACGACAGGTTCGGTCACTGAGTGACCGAACATACTACCATTGTTCGGACCTGAAAGTCCGAACAAAGTGATTTTGTTCGGACTTTCAGGTCCGAACAATGCTTTTTTTTTTTTAATCCATGTGGCTTTATTGGCCAAGGAGCACTATGCGGATTTGTGGCATCACTTGAATCCAAATCGACCGTAATCACATCTATAAGAGAATTTCGATCATCCACACATCGCCCCATCTCGATGCCTCTATTAATTTCAAAACCATTAGGCACCAAATGACAACTGAAACTAAAATTAGGATGAAGGGCTAATTTATCACGCAGTGAATTCCAATGTATAACCCGCAGGGCAAACTTCTGTATCAATTCGACTCCATCGCCCACACAAACCCTCAAGAATTCATCTTTAACCAACCCAAAATGCTGTTTTGCCACCCGAAAAACAATATCATCCATCTCCACTCCCACGATATCGAAAAATCCCAACTGCACGCGCAAGAATGAAAGTAACGCCCCACCACCGACCCCGATGCAGAGTGCCCGCGGCCTCGAACCTGATCTAATGCATTCCTCAAGGTGCGGAGCTATCAATGACAAGCTTGCAACCATAGGGGGCAAGTAGGGTTGGACCAAAACCGTCGTATTGGGTGGAGGAAGTGGAGAGTGAGAACTGTAGAATAAAATGGGTGAGAGAGGAAGAAGAAGGGCTTGTGTGTGAAAAGAGAATGAGTTTTGAGTTTTTGTAGAATTTTAGATATTTTGGTCATTTAATGAAGGGGTAATAATGTAATAAAAAAAATAATAAATTTGCTTTGTTTGAAAAGTAAAAATTTACGTGGCAATAGCAGCACTCTTTTGTTTTCTAAAAGGTGCGTGCGTTAAAAAATAACCTGTGCGTTCAGAATTTCTCTTGATGTAAATGTGATTAATTTCAGGCATGCGCCGCTGCACCCCCAACACATTTTTAATCACGTGATCAATCTTTCAATGGGTCATATTTTTATTTCAGTGAAGTACGAGAATATGCCACTGGCGAGGGATGAGACTACATTACGTCGATTCGGGCTTTGGTGGAAAAGATTCCACTTTGATAAGGGGAATGGAATGAAAAGCAGAGCCATTTTTCGAAAAGGATGCCTTCAGCGATGCTCTTCCGGCGCTGCTTCTGCTGCAATGGAGGTCCTTCTCTTAACCCAGCGAGGACAAAAAAACAGCTTGTCTTCATGGGTTCTCCACAGGTTTACATCTCTCTCTGGCTCTTTTTTTCATCATCTTTTTCACTTTCTATTCATTCTCGTGGGTACGTTTCCAGGTCTCTGCATCAGTTCTCGACGTTCTCCTCAATGCTTCTGGAGAGCCTAACTCCATTTTCCAGGTATCTCGTCCTATCCTCTTCATCCAAGTCCCCTTTCTTATTAGAACTGAAAAGAAATTCATTTCCAGGTGTCTGACGAAATGGGTCTTTTCCAAATGCTTCTGGGGTTTTGGGAATTTCGGGTTTTATTACAGAAATGTATTCTATAGGAAATCTCACATGGGTTTTGTGTATACATGACATGGTAAGGAGATTTCCAGTTAGTGGGCAAGAAGAAGCAATGGGTTTCTTATTGCTACTGATTTATTGTGGGTGACCTTTGAAGATCTTCTGTTTAGTTAATGAAATTTCTTTCCCCCACCGCTTCTGTATTTTTCTGGCATTCTGAAAGTGTTGAGTTCTTGGGTTGGAAATGTACTTCCCTTGCTGATTAAGTGTTTGACCATTTCTCAATCGCGTTTACTTGAACTTGATACCATGATTTATATTGATAAGTGAACGGCAATAAAAGGTTGGGGCACTGATAAACTTAAATTGATGATTGCCACTTTTATCAAAAGCCCGCTAAGATGCAACCCTAATTGCAACCACATGAGATGCTCAGTGCAAAAATGGTTATCCACTGTACCGAAAGTTTGTGAATCCTAAAAATGATGGTTGACATTCCTTGCCGAGGATAATCAGAGAGTCATATAACTCACTCTAGAGAGCGCGGTGTATGGTGCAGTGGTCTATTATTGTATGAATATTTTTTTTTTTCATTTTTATTTTTACATGTGGATTTGATGGTGCTCAGAGGGAGTTGAGGTGAACATACTGAGTTTAAAACTAGTATGTTGATTGATTGTTTGGGTTCAATTTCCTGAACTGTGATAGTATATGGTCCTTCGAATGAATAATGTCTTTGGGGATGCTTTTCTATTGTTACTTTGTTCGATTGGCATTCAGTCAGCTATAAACTAACTTTCCATACTCTAATTTGAGTTCTACTAATAGAAAAGTGGACTCACAGTTCAAAAAGCAACCCTATGTAGCAGGATAGGGCTTTGATGATGATGATGATGGTTAGGAATTCTCTCTTCAATGCTTTTTAATCAGGACTGAAGTCAGATTTTGAATTAATTTATTTAGTATAGCTTGCAGCTATTGTCACACAACCACCTTCTGCAAGGGATAGATGGAGAAAGCTAATGCCTTCCCCGGTTGCCCAACATGCTCTAGACAAAGGTTTCCCAAGTGATCTCATTTTCACACCTGAACAAGCTGGGGAGGTATGGCTCTTTGCTGAATATTGTTGCTAATGGCATTAGAATGATTATTCCTTTTTCGTTTTGCTAAAATGATACCTATTTTATCCTTTCATTTTTAATTGGTAAGAGTGACATTTTTTTGAAAAGAAAGCCTAGACAAGAAAAACCACCAAAAACATGGTATAAATGAGACTTATATCTAAGCAAACGAAACAACAAAGATTACATCGAACCTCCAAGATAGCAAGGACCCCATCAATGTCTGTGGGACTTGGCTTACCTCTAGCTGCCCTATCCACATTAAATTTGAAATAGCCTTCAAAAGGACACAGCCTTTTTAACTTTCTTGTCTTAGCATGACCACACCCTCCATAGACACTTTCCAATTATGAAGAATGTTATCCAAACACACACACTCCACCTTCTTACAAACTGCTGCCCATTTGCTAATTCTTAGGATCATAGCTGTGTTTGATATCATCTAATTATGAGTTTGAGGTATGGCTCCGACAAAATCATAGCTAATAGAATGCCCTCAAAAGATGCCATTACAAAATTGGAAATTCTCTCATGTCTTTCTTTCTAAATGGTCCAAACAGTAGCAACTTTTTATCTGTTTAAATGTTCGAAGAGTTTACTATAATCATAATCATGAAAACCACCCCTGGATTAAAGGTGTATATCTTTTATTGTTATTTTTCTCAAAAGATGACTGAGATTTATTTAAATATGTAATATGTACGAATGATTTACCTTTAAAGTAGGAGGAGCCTATGATACAGGAATGTATTAATGGCATTTTTAGTTGTACCCAGGTTGCAAT
Organism: Umbellularia californica; assembly: GCA_028538565.1. Classification (NCBI taxonomy): domain Eukaryota; kingdom Viridiplantae; phylum Streptophyta; class Magnoliopsida; order Laurales; family Lauraceae; genus Umbellularia; species Umbellularia californica. The sequence goes on along the minus strand of JAPQWN010000011.1, from coordinate 42,801,601 downwards.
TTTTGTTGTTTTTCTTATAACTTGGCATGATCGATGGTTATCTGCTCTCTCGTGCATTTGGAAATTGGGAGATCATGGATATGCAACCTCACATTAGTTGGGATTTCGTTGTTTTGACTTATGTCCCCTACAACGATGTCAACAACCAGCACTGATAATGATCGAGGTGGTAGAAGACAGAAACACAGTAGGCCACCTAATGTTTTTTTATTTCATGGAGGAAGAGACAGGCGTCTCTTCTGCCAAAGCATCCAAACCAACTGTATTGCTACGACCAAAATCACTGACCCAGCCGCCCAGGTAATTAAACTTAATCATAAACTGTACATGTATGGTCAAGTTGCAAGGTCAAATATTGGCATTACCATCTAGTAAAATAAAGGCAGTTATGTTACATTTTAAATATTTTCTTGCATGCGAATGCCATCACCATTATTTCAGCAGTTCTTTCTCATTTTTCTGTTGCTTCGTCAATGAAAATACTAGTTGTTGTGCAGGAAACATTCTTAGCTGATCTAAAGGCTCTAAAGCCAGAAGTTTGTGTTACAGCGGCATATGGGAATATTTTACCCAACAAGTTTCTTGAGATCCCACAACATGGTGAGTCAAAGAGTTATGTTGCAGTGAGTGGCTTCTATAAGGCTGGAAACACAGATGAATTACCTCTTATTTTTTAAAAAATAATTGACGTAACTGATATTGAACATAGTTGTCAATTCTGTTCCAGTTTGACCCTCTGTAGTGGAGTGTTTCGGCATTCTGGTCAATTCCCATATTCTGTTCCAGAAAAGACGCGATTGAAAAATGAAAAAACAAATATAGAGGAATACCTAGAATTGAAAAAATATCTGATTGCTAAAATAATACTAAAAATGTATACTTACATAACTTAAATTAAACTACACTCTACAATTGACCAATTTCTAGTTTTCACTGCATATCAATGGAAGTATGAAACCTTGGTAGGAATGGGGTGGAATCAGTCCGGAATTGGGGCCGGAATTGGGACCGGAACAACTGGAATTGGGACCGAAAACTTTTAGGGGGCCATTCCGTTCCGCCCAAGGTTAATTTCGGAATGTTCTGGCCAATTCCAGCCGGAATGGAACGGAATTGGCAACTATGATATAGATATGGTACTAGTGAGTAGGTGATTCAGAGTTAGCACATAAATGCTTATTTGCTTAAACACCACGCTATTTCTCTATTTTTCATGGACAAACTTAGGATAACCCCTTAAATTTGTATCTTGTGCTATTTGTTTGAGTAGATTCTTATTGGGTTTACTTATTGGCACGAGAGATTGTTATTATTTATTTGTTTGTTTGTTTGTTTTTTTTTTTTTGGTAACATTAACATAAAACCTGAAGGTTACAATAGTGAGCCCTTCCACAGTGTCACGGGCCCTTATCATGATATATTGTAAGTGTAACTATAAGGCATGATCCTGTATGCCCAATTTTACTGCATGTTGGAATTTCTTTAAAAACATATTTTTGGAAGCAATGCATAATCTCAAAGCTTTAGTTGATTGATATAGGATTTGGTTTAAAGCTATGAACCTCACAACACTCTCATTCATGTTAATGACTAGTTTCTATGGACTAAACTATTCACCAATGTACTTTTTACTCTGCACCATTCTACAATCTGTCTTTTTTTTTTGTCCAAATTACGTGGCACACTTAGCACAACCCATCATTTTAGTTTCTTTGTATATATTGGAATTTGCATAGGACTATTGTATTGTGGGGTTGATGCAGCCCTAGGATTGGGGTTTGCATGAAAGGTGCTGAAGCACTATAATAGGTATCCACAGGTACCTTCACACGCATGAGGATACATGTCAAACGGATAAATCCCACAAAATTCTATTAATCTTTAGACTCCAAGAATTTTTTCTCTACAATGCCATATAAATAGGAAAAGTAAACTTATGGGCTAAGATTCATAATCAAACTAGGAAAGTAGTTAGTAACCAACCTTTTTTTTTTTGAATGTTCATTAATAACCAACTTAGGAAATATTATTAAGAAATCCTAAGAAATTGGAAATCTAATCCTAATTACAACTCATTAATAATATTAAGAAACTAAATCGGATTGCATCACTCGGATCTACATCATTCCCTCCCAGTTAGAGGAAACTTGTCCTCGAGTTTGCAAGTGGCTCCACTGTCCTCTTGGATCAAATGTTAGACTCATCATACCAAAGATCCATAATTGCTTTGCTTTCAGATCATCTACCTCGCACCAAGCTGATAGTAGAATCTGTCGTTCTTTGTCTTGACAAAGTTGTCACTGTGGTGGAACTAATGGGATTTCGTTGCAAATTCCATCGAATTGCGAAACCTGAGATCCATTGGCCCATTGAATTTGGTTGCTCTAGTCCATTCACTAGACATGCAGTCAATAATTTTTTGCTTGTTTGTACATCATTAGAACGTTGATCCCATATGCGAACCACAAAATCAATTGTTTCTTGATCTCCTGACAATTTTGGTCGTCTACCAGAAATTTGATCTAATGCTGGTAGATTTATTTCTATTTGAATGGTTTGATCTGTATCTGACTTATCCTTCACATTGAGATTTGTGGTCTGATTTTTATTAGGTTGGTCTTCGTCTACATCTTCATATTTAATTTGATCTACTTCGGATTCAATTTGAAACTTCCCAGGAAATTCCGAAATATCAGCCTTGATGCCAGTCTATTTCAACTGGTACCTTCCTAGATGACGCGATAGTCTCTTATGAAGATCATTTTGAGTCACTTGTTCTTGGATTTGAGAATTGAGCCAATAAGAACCTGTCCCAATTTCTTGTCTATCATCTTGATAATTATTCTGTTGGTGATCGTTTTCTATATGATAAGTTTGATTTGCATCCTGGCAAGAGTTGCTTGGATAGAGTGACCACTGTAGATATTTAAGCAACGCCTCCGGTCAACTCCTCCATGGCCATGAATGAAGACTCCGCATTTATATTCTTCGTAGTCGTAGGGGCCTTTTTTAATGCAATTGAAAAATTGACTAACCTAATGAGTAGATCTCATGACGACAAGCACGCAGGCGAAAACGTATCTGAAATCCAGCTTCAGACGTCTTTGATATTGCAGAAACAATTCGGGGGCCCTTGATTCTGGTCAATTTTGCCTTTGACTTCTCTTTGCTGATGTCAGCACTGGTAGTACTGCTTGTGTCAACAACCTTTGCCGACTGTCTCTGAGATTTACTGTTGCCTGGGTTCCTACTACTTGGGCTTCAAAGCGGGCCTCTTTTCATCTGGGTTAGATCCGACCTGCAACTAACCTGGACCTAAACTCAACCCAAACTCATGCCCACCAACTAGCACAATACGTGTCACCTAAGAGGTACACATGCAAAAGAGAGCCTCTCGTCCTTTTATTCTTGACTTGGGTTTTGTGTAGAAAAGGAAATAAAGAGAAGACTTTGGTGATGCATGAGTAGGCATGAAAACTTGGCATGGCCCATTTAAGAGTGGGCCTAGCCGTGTGGCCCAGGCCACGGGGTTGTCTGTGCCGTAAATGGGCTGGGCCATGTGCCCATGGGCAGCCCACGCAACTCCTCCTTTTTTTTTTTTTTTTTTTAAAGTAAAAAAAAATCTAAAATTAACAAATTTAGCTGAAATAAATAACACATGATGTTATGACACATTCATTGAAAAAATACATCAAATAGATTATATTTCTTTGAAATTAAGTTACAAAATTAAAAAGATACAAGTTCGACCTTGGAACAATATGATTAAATTCGAACTTTTTGAGAAATGAAAAGATAACAAATTACAACTTTGAACACTATGATACATTCTAAAAAAAACATTAAGTAAGAATTACAGCTTCCTGACAAATGAAAAAAATATACATTTTATAAAAAATGTTATAACATGAAAAACTATGATAACTTCATAAAAATATAAGTTGATAAATTTCGAACACTATGATATATGTAATGCAGAGAGCTCATCTTCTATCTCATAATCCTCCATCGGATGCTGTCTTCTATCCTCTGCTTGATACCAGTCCTGTAAGCACATGCAGGTATCCACAATTTCTTTTGACAGCATCGTTCTCCTGGGGTCAATAAGGTGCCCACCTGCACTAAATGCTTGCTCTGATGCAATTGTAGACGTTGGAATTGTTAGTATATCATGGGCCATAGTGGAAAGCACAGGAAACTTAGTTTCATATGCTTTCCACCTGGCCAAAAGGTCAAAATCATCTTCATCATCAGGGATTGGAACTGGATCCATCTGTAGGTACATTGTTAATTCATTAATGTTATGAGCTATGATGCCCAGATACGGCATGGACACGGCAAGGACACTCCATGGACATGGATTTTACACATAAAAAGTGAAGTATTGGATACGATATGACACGATACGTTGTCCATTTTGAAGTATTCGTGCATCATAGGTTATGAGAGGATCCCTCGGAAGAAGAGGAGCCACTGCCTATAGTGCTCCTCATAATACCCCAATGGCCTTCTTTTTCCCTTTATGTGTTGCGGGAGGGCTTATAGAGACTGTGGGTGTTATGGATCTACCTAATTGAATAGCATATTCCAAAAAAAAGTGTTTCTAAATGAGTTCTAATTGTAGACATATCGTTTACATTAACTTGATTCATATTTTTGTGTGTTTCATTAATTAAAGTCTTTACACCTACTAATTTCAACCTAGGGTCTAATGCAACAGCTATACAAAATGTTAAAAGAGCTGTTTTCCAATATTGCGAAAACTTTGCCTCCATTTTTGCACACATCATCTTAAAAGGTTCTAAATGTCTATATTTTTGAAAAGCAATACTTATTTCATAAAAAATGGGTCAATGCTTGAGTTGATGTGGGATAATATACCCCGGAAAAAAATAAGGTTGCATCATGAAAAACTTCCAAAAAATCGTTTATTATCTAAAGAAGCTGCCAATTTTCATCATTTATAAAAATATTTTCATGTGCTAAATGTAGTTGATAAAATTGATTTAGTGCCATTCTATAAGTGCATGCTTATTTTAACATTTTATAAGTAAAATTCCACCTATGCTTTACATCTTGTATTTTTTTTGGTCTTTGATTTAAATTTTCACATATATCCTTCCACCATTGTTTTCGTGTGGGAGATGAAAAAAATGAAACCTACAATGTATTTAATGGTTTCTAAGGTACGCTTAATAACTTTTATCCATTCTTGTGCGATAAGATTTATGATGTGGCATGCATGTCTATTGTGAAAGATAGCTCCATTTAAATTAAGTTGAAGCGCAGATTTTACTAAATCTACAGCGACATTGTTGAAGAGTGCAGATTTTACTAAATTTACTGCGACATTGTTGGAGCTTGCATTATCTAAAGTTATAGCAATTACTTTAGTTTCAATATTATACTCTCATTTTTTCAAGGATAGTCAACCCTATCCTAGCACCAGTGTGTGGGAACTCTTGTAAAGGAAACGTTGTCATTCTTCTTTGCATAATCCAACACTATCGATATAATGTGATGTGATTGAAATGTACCCCACATTTTGTTTGGAGGTCCATAAATCTGAAGTTAATGCCACTTTTCCAAGTATGTTTTGAAAAGTGGCTTTTAAATTCTATTTTTCTTTCAAAAAAGTTTTTATTGCATCCTGCCATGAAGGGACAAAGGCTTGACTCAAAAAGTTTTCAGAAGCTCGATCTTCCGCAAGCACAAATGGTAATTTGTGAACTATTAAAATTTTTATAAGTTGGTATCTAACATTATTAGGGTCATAGTTAAAAACTCCTAAACCACCACTTGAATCGGTTTGAGAAAGTTGTGTTTGGACGGTCCCACTCCCGCCCCCTGCCTCCCCATTTCTAGCAACATGTCTGGGCATACACGATTTCATATGTCTAAGAAGGTGGCCAGTGCCACCTGATGATGATCTGCCGCTGTAAAGTTCTTTGCAATATAGAAATTGTGTCTTTTCTTCTATTCTTCCTCTGGGATTAGGGACCTTTATCAAAATGGTTTCAGGCTATAGAAGTCGTTCTTCTTTTCTTTTTAATTGAAGAAACTGGGCCATCACCGCCGGCAGGTTAGGGATGACTTTCTACTTTTATCTCCTGATCCTGATTCTGAGGAAAAATCAAGGATCTTCCTTCTTTAGAGAGAAGTCAACGTTGAACTGCTGTGATGATCCAACCATTTTTCTAAAAAACAAATTTTCCAAAAAAAAAAAAAAAAACTAAACAGATAATTATATATAATTTGTTTGTTGTGATAATTTATTTAAGAAAGGGGAGAAGATGAGACTTAATATATAATATTACTATGTATGTTATTACTAAATAAAATTCAAAATTCAAAATAATAAATACCTCTATGAGAGAGGGAAGGCTAATGCAGAAGTTCTCTGAGAGGGAGAGAGAGAGAGAGAGAGAAAGAGAGAGAGAGAGAGAGAGAGGACTTCTTAGACTTGAAAATGTTGTAATTTTTTTTAGAGAGTTGCCTTAGATTGAGAGAGCTTAGAGGGAATGTGAGATCTTAGAGAGTAGATGAGTATTGAAAAATGAGAGGAGAGGATGTCTTTATAGACCTTCTAAGTGTTGAAATGACACAAAATACCCCTCATTTGACCATTTTTGGGCAATTGGAAGGGGATATAATGGTCAAAAATAGGCAAATGACAATAAACCCCTCCATTTGACCATTTATAGCTGTTGGAGGGTGTTTTTTTTTGTTAAAATGACTGTTGGGGGGCCGGGCTGCGGCCCAACACGACATGGATAATTTCCGTGCCTGGCCGCTGGCCTAGCACGGCCTAGACAGGGGAGCCAGCATGTTGACTTAGTCAACAGCCCATGCACGTTTTTTTTGTGTTGGGCTATGTTGGGGCTGGGCGGCGCGCCCACATTTCTATGCCTATGCACGACAGAGCGAAAGCAGAGATTGAGTTTCGGGTGGTGTTGCTCGTTGCTGGCGACAACAATGTAGCTGTTATGACTCAAAATCTGGGGCCATCAAATTCAGTGCCGTGAGAACATTGTATCATATTTACACGAGTCAAATCAATAAAAAGATAAGAAAAGAATTTTAGGGCATGCAATATGATTCAATATTTAAGGTAATTACAAAAAAAGATTTACTTTGTATGCAATCCAACCAAAAATTTCCAAAAAAAGAGTTAAGGCTTGTCAAAAGAATGCCCTCCAAAACAATGAGGATGCTAATCCTTCAAAACAATGTTGTTACGCCACTCTTTTGTAGATGTCAAATCCTACCCCTTTATCATGGCAGTCCACTCCAACTTCTATCTGATTACCTGGTAGGGGCAAACAAGAAATCAGTGAAATGAGTAAACAAATTGCCTAATCTACTTGTATTTGCGTATGCAACATGTTAAGAGAAAGCTATGCATAAATACACAAAAGACATCATATGATTTCATTGAGAGCCATTAAAATGGAATAACCACAACCAATGACAACCACCTAATAGCTGAGAAGCACCGGGCTGGCTGCAACCATCTAGATTATACTTGTGTACAGCCACTTGCATCCTGCACTTCCATTCTGGAAGATCAACTATTTCCCATGTTTTATTTTTATCAAGAGCTTGCATTGTGTCCATCATGGTTGCTTTTCACTTTGGATGTTTTTAGGCATCAGGCACTTGTGAGGGTAATGTGGTCAGTAGACATTTATAGCGCAAAAAGTTGAAATGTAGGTGACAAGCAATGATAAAACATAACATTTTGAATGGGATGGTGAATGTCACAAGAATCTTTTCCTTTTTCTATGAGCAATAAGAAGATCAATATCATCAACAAAGACTAGAAAACTCACCTGGCAATGAAGAAGCAGTCTCTAGATCTTGGAGATTCATTGATGATGGGCCGAATAATAACAATGGTTTTGCTACTGTTTCTTTCCTGTGTGAACTAACTTGAAGCAGGCGTTCTTTTAGAGTCTTTTCTTTAGTTCTTTCTGGAGTCTTTTCCAATGTGTCATCAACTGCAATTGTATCTTGAGAATGTATTGATAATGTTGTATACACTAAGCAACCTAGAAATAAGCTACTAGTATGCACACAATTAAAACTCACAAGCGCACAAGATCACTATGTAGTGTAGTGAATTGTAAGTACAAGGTCGATCCCACAAAGACTTGTGATAAAACAATGTCAAAATTGACTAAAAATCAGAATATTAAAAGAAACAATTGAATGATGAAAGATTGAATTAAACTACTAAAAACAGTATATTAAATTATCAAAAGCTAAATGGAAAATAACATAAAACACACAACTAGTATTAAAATTGAAAAACAGTAATAATGAATGAACTAGAGTTTCATCTACTTCCCTAACCAATCCTATGCATGTCCCTTATTATCTTTTAATAAAAAATCAGAAATTATTAGTGACATCTATCAACCTAGACCATGTCATATGTATCTAGATTATTATTCCCCTAAACCTTATTCATGAGTGGCATACTACATGAATTGTTCATTATGATGCAAAAACTAAGTATGGCATATGTCCTCGTCAAAACAATCATAATGCATAAAAACAATGGGAAAGATAAATGCATGAGTCTCAGTATGGCATATATTTAGATTTTCATGGTTCTAAACCCTAGATGCTTAACATCAAGATCAATCAAAATTAAGTTAACTACTCTTAAAATTAATTGAACATGGCATGGTTGGCATGGCATATACACAACTCATCAATTAAAAACATGGTTTAGAATCTCAACTAATAAAACTGAAATCTGAATTAAAAGATGCCAAAAGAGACTACATAGAACTGGGCTAGGGTTTCAATTACACCCTAGCCCCAAAAAAGTTTAGCTACTCATGTCTTTAATAGAAAATGGCATAGAAAATAGAGTCATAAGAAGCACACTAGAAGATGCTGATGAAGTAGATGGCCAGCAGCTAGATTGCTTTTTCCTCGCTCCATAAGCTCTCCAATGTTACTCCCAAGGTGGCTTCAAAGGTGCTTTACGGCTGCTGGGATTTATGGGATGATGGATGGCTGATTTGATGGCTGGTAGTGTGTTGATGGATGGATGTATGGACGCCCCCCCTTGCTTCACTATTTATAAGTCTTGCAACAGCCCCTTTTAGCAAGTAGTTCCCTTGTAGAAATAGATCTCCAACTTTGTTAACAATTCTGTTTCCTAATCAGATTGAATTAGGAGCTATGATGCACGGATACTTCAAAATGGGCAACGTATCGTGTCGTATCGTATCTGATACTTCACTTTTTATGTGTAAAATCCGTGTCCCTGCCGTGTCTATGGCGTGTCCTTGCCGTATCCATGCCGTATCTGGGCATCATAGATTAGGAGTCTTCGTTCTTATTTATAAAAACTTTCTAAATCTGATCCTATTTGTATCTTCTAATTTGACTTGGATTCTTGCTTCAAACTTTCCTTATTTTTCTCCTTTTTTTCGCCATTCTTGGGCTCCACTTGTACTTGAATAAGACTTTCCAAACTTTTGAAATTCTTCTTTTGCAATGGATGTGGGCCCCCCTTTTGGGTGTGTAACCCAAGATTGAGTTTCTTCTTTTCCTTCTTTGAATTCACTTTCTTTTCTTGCTCCTCTAATTCTTAACCTTTGGCCCTACTTGGTGATTCACGCCTGCCTTTCTTCATTAATTCTTCTCTTTTTGACTCCTTTTGACCTTAGCATAAAAATTAACAAAACTATGTAAAATCAAATAAAAAAACTATAACTAGCATAAGATAAACCAAATATTAGGGCTCAAATTGCAAACAATTAAGCACTTATCACAATGCACATCATATGTTAACAACATAAACTCACCTTGACTACTTGAATCCATTATCTCTTTCAGCTCCGGTGAATAGGAGTAGTGTTTTCAAAAAATGCAACATCCATAAACCAAACCAAACCAAACCAAACCAAGCCTTTTCCCACTAGGTGGGGTCGGCTATATGGATTTGACGACGCCAATCAAATCTGTTTAGGGCCATGTCCTCCGTTAGATCCATGTAGGTAAGGTCGTGTTTAATAGTTTCTTTCCAACTTCTCTTGGGTCTCCCTCTCCCTCTCTTACTCCTGGCAATCTCTATTGCTTCACACCTTTTAACAGGTGCTTCCATTGGCCGCCTTCTAACATGGCCAAACCATCTTAGTCGATTTTCTCTCATTTTATCTCCAATCGGTGCTATTCCTACTTTGCCCCTAATCTCCTCATTCCTAATCCTATCTCTCCTTGTGATCCCGCACATCCATCTTAGCATTCTCATCTCCGCAACTTCCATCTTCTTAACATGATTATGCTTTACTGCCCAACACTCTGATCCATATAACAATGCTGGTCTTACCGCCACCTTATAATACTTTCCTTTAACCCTGAGGGGGACTTTCCGATCACACAAGACCCCCGAAGCACTCCTCCATTTGGTCCACCCGGCCTGAATCCTGTGACTTACATCAGTATCAATCCCTCCATCCTGTTGCACCATCGATCCAAGGTACCTAAAGTTTTCTTTCTCTACAATCTTTTGTGTGCCTAAACTTACTTCTATGTTACCAAGTGTCCTACTTTGGCTAAACTTGCACTCCATATATTCCGTCTTGCATCGACTTAGCCTAAACCCTTTTATCTCTAACGTTTTCCGCCATACTTCTAGCTTAGCATTCACTCCTTCTCTCGTCTCATCTACTAAAACAATGTCATCTGCAAATAGCATACACCACGGCACCTCATCCTGAATATGTCTTGTAATCTCATCGATAACTAGGGCAAACAAGTACGGGCTTAACGCTGAGCCTTGGTGTAGACCAATCGTGATAGGAAACTCCTTAGTCTCTCCGCCAGTCGTCCTTATAGATGTCACGGCTCTATCATACATATCCTTTATCGCCTCAATATATGCGACACACACTCTTTTCTTTTCTAGTACTCCCCATAGAATCTCCCTAGGAACCCGGTCATAGGCCTTCTCCAAGTCAATGAACACCATATGTAAATCTCTCTGGCCTTCTCTATACTGTTCCATTAACCTCCTCAAGAGAAAGATAGCCTCCATGGTTGATCTCCCAGGCATGAAACCAAATTGATTATCTGAAATGTTTGTTGTTCTTCTTAGTCTTCTCTCAATAACTCTCTCCCATAATTTCATCGTATGGCTCATCAATTTAATCCCTCGGTAGTTCGCACAGTTCTGAATATCTCCTTTGTTCTTGTATATGGGTATAAGAATACTTTTCCTCCATGCATCAGGCATCTTCTTGCTCTTTAGCACTACATTAAAAAGTTTTGTCAACCAATTTATGCCATTCTCCCCCAAGCACCTCCAGACCTCAATAGGGATACCATCTGGCCCAACCGCTTTCCCATTCTTCATCCTTTTCAATACTTCTTTAACTTCTTCCCTACTGATTCTCCTATAGAACATATGATTCGATTCTTCCCTAGAAATGGTAAGCTGTCCCAATTGTATGTCACTACTACTGCTTTCGTTAAATAACTTGTAGAAGTAGCTCTTCCAACGCTCCTTTATCTCATCGTCCTTTACTAATACCTTTTCATCCTCATCCTTAATGCATTTAACTTGGTTTAAGTCCTTGGTCCGCCTGTCTCTGGCTTTAGCAAGCTTGAATATCTCTCTTTCACCTTCCTTAGTGTCAAGTCGCCTATATAGCTCCTCAAATGCCTTTGCCTTGGCCTCACTAACTGCCTTTTTGGTTTCTCTTTTTGCTTCTTTATACTTTTCCAAGTTTGCTGCATTTCGATCCTTTTGCCAAGTTTTAAAACTCTCTCTTTTAACTCTTATCTTGTCTTGAACGGCCTTGCTCCACCACCATGCCTCCTTCTGTGCCGGAGCACCCCCTTTGGATTCTCCTAAGACTTCTTTCCCTACCCTCCTAATACACTCTGCTATCTTATCCCACATATTATTTGCACTCTCATTTATCGCCCAAACGTCTTCCTCTAGTACTCTATCCTTAAATGCTAGTTGCTTATCACCTCTCAAGTTCCACCATTTAGTCTTTGAGCATCTATACAACTTCTTTTTTGTAGTCCACCTTTGTAGCTGCACATCTATGATCAACAACCTATGTTGGGAAGTCAAGCTCTCCCCCGGTATCACCTTGCAATCTTTACAAGCTAAGCGGTCTCTTTTCCTAATTAAGAAGAAGTCAATCTGTGTCCTTGAGGAGCCACTCTTATAAGTCACCAAATGCTCCTTGGTATGCACCAAGCAACCTAGAAATAAGCTACTTAATATGCACACAACTTAAAACTCGCAAGCGCACAAGATCACTATGTAGTGTAGTGAATTGTAAGTACGAGGTCGATCCCACGAAGACTTGTGATAAAACAATGTCAAAATTAACTAAAAATCAAAATATTAAATGGAATAATTGAATAATGAAAAACTAAATTAAACTATTAAAAACAGTAAATTAAACTATCAAAAGATAATTGGAAAGTACTTAAAACACAAAACTAGTATGAGAATTGAAAAACAGTAATAATGAATGAACTAGGGTTTCATCTACTCCCCTAACCAATCCTATGTATGTCCCTTATTATATTTTAATCAAAAATCAGATTTTATTAGTGACATCTATCAACCTAGACCATGGCAGATGCGTCTAAATTATTATTCCCCTAAACCTAATTCATGAGTGGCATACTACATGAATTGTTCATCATGATGCAAAAACTAAGCATGGCATATGTCCTAGTCAAAACAAACATAATGCATAAAACAATGGGAAAGATAAATGCATGAGTCTAAGCATGGCATATACTTAGATTATTCATGGTTCTAAACCCTAGATGCATAACATCAAGATCAATCAAAATTAAGTTAGCTACTCTTAAGATTAATTGAACATCATATGGTTGGCATGGCATATACACAACCCATCAATTAATAACATGGTTTAGAATCTCAACCAACAAAACTGAAATCTGAATTAAAAGACGCCAAAAGAGACTACATAGAACTAGGCTAGGGTTTCAATTACACCCTAGCCCTAAAAAGCTTAGCTACTCATGTCTTTAATGAAAAATAAACTAAAAAGTAGAGTCATAAGAAGAAAACTAGAAGATGATGAAGATGCAGTGGATGGCCAGCAGCTTTTTCCCCTTTTTCTTGCTCCAAAAGCCCTCCAAGATGCTCCAAAGAATGCTCCAAAGGTGGCTGTATGGAAAATAGGGTTTATGGGATGATAATAACTGATTTTTATGCTTTTCTGGTGGCTGAATGGTGGCTCTAATGTGGATGGACGTGGCTGTTCATTGGATGTCTTTTTATACTTTTGCAACAGCCCCTTTAGTAATAGTTCCCTTGTATGTTTAGGTCTCCATCTTGCTTTTCAATTGGGCTTCCTAATTAGAATGAAATAGGAGTCTTCTTTCTTGATTAGCAAGACTTTCTAAATCTGGTCCCACTTGTATCTTCTAGAAAATTCTTCACATGGACCCACAAATCTGAGAATTAATTGCAATAACTAAATCTGAAGCTTTTATAATAAAAGTGGGCCCATATAATGCTTGCACAATGAGTGTGGGACCCCTCTTTTAGGACTTCTATCTTGACTTGAACAAGACTTACTCCAAACTTTCTTTCTTTTTCTCCTTGTTTTTCTCCAATCTTGGGCTCCACTTCAACTTGAATAGGACTTCTAATTTCTGAAATTCTTCTATTTGCAATAGATGTGGACCCCTCTTGGGCCTGTAACCCTAGATTGGATTTCTTCCTTTTTCTTCTTTCTTTCTTTTGCTTTTCTTCTTTGAATTGTAAGTTCCCAAAGAATTAGAAATTAATCTTGAAATCTGGAATAGCTTGGATGGGACCCACCTGAATCTCTCAATTAATCAATTGCTTAAATTTCTTTTCTTTTGGCTCCTTTTTACCTTTACATAAAAAAACACAAAGAATATGTAAAATCAAATAAAATAACTATGACTAGCACAAAATGAATCAAATATTAGGGCTTAGATTATAAACAATTAAGCACTTATCAAATTCCCCCAAACTTACCTTTTGCTAGTCCTCGAGCAAAACAATAAAATAACAAGGTAGAAAATCAAAACACTAAAATATGAAACCTATCCTTCCACCATTTGTCTCAGAGATGTCTGATCAATACATGATTCAAAGAAGCAAGAGTCGCAACCAGTTCACAATCCACATGCTCACAAGGTCGTGTGTAAAACAATACCAACATAACTTTCAGTTTAGGCTTTCACACAACCAAACAATCATTTTTTTGCAATTCAGTTTAACTTCAATCCTCACCATGCATACACTCACAATAAAACACTCAATAATTGGCTAAGATTGAACAGACAATGATCTCATGAAAAATACCACATGCTTGAAGTGAAATCACACACCATAGGCTCCCATTCCATCTCATCTCCACACTGGGACTACACTTCACCTAGGATCAATTAGGACTTTCACACATGGGTTATCATGGGGCTAGGGTGAAGGGTTAAGAATGAAAGGAAATGGATAACAAGATCTAAGGAGTTTTGCGTAGAATCATACTTCAGGTTCCTTTTACACTTCTAATTTTGGCGGCTAAGGCTTGCATTTTGAATTTCCACCTTCTTTAGTCACGCATATACCCTCCTTATTGTATTATTCTCTTTTTTTTTTTTTTTTTCTTTTTCTTTTTTTTTATCTTTTCTATTTTTTTTTTCTTTATCTTTTTTTTCTTTTTCTTTTTTTTTTTCTTTTTTTTTTTTTTTTTTTTTTGGCATAATTAAAACTATGGAGTGGCAGGGTAACGGCAACCTTTCTTTTTATTTTCTTTTTCTCGAGCCTTGCACACATTTTGTAGTGAACCTTGAATTCATCTTTATACTTCCTTAGATAAGGTAAGGCTATACATATGGTAAGGTAACTCCCCCAAACTTAGGGGTTGGTATGGGTGCAAGAAATGGCTTAATTAAGGCTCAACATTGATAACTAGTGATAAACATCAAAAGGAACGGATAGAAAAGCACAAACTAGTCAAACATGGCCTAAAATCATCTCCTATGGTTCATGAAGTCGAAATTTGCCTCAATCGGATAAAAATGAGAGTTCTAGCATGTGTATTCCATATAAAATTCAGAACATGTGATCAAAGAATTATAATGAAATCATCTGCATCATATAGATCAAGAAATGAAAGATCATATCACTCAGCATATAACCCTCTCAAGAATAAGCATTTAGGCTCAAATCTCACTAGGTTGCACAAGTTTTCACCAAAAGCATCTAATCATTCAATTATGCACGAGCTTTCAACCTCAGACTATATCAGCATTGTAATCCACACAGTGATATCTCAAACATGCTTAAATGAGATTTACTGCAATTGAATAATAAAAAGAACTAGCATAATTAAGTTCAATGAACCATGCAAGACAAATCATCATTACTCATCATTGTGGTAGGAAGGAACTATGACTCAAAGAAAAAAAAAATATTTTTGTGATTTTCGAAATTTTTTTGAAATTTTTATGTATTTTTGGACTATAATGACTCTATCTTAACTAAGACTCTTCCCCCAAACTAAAATTAAACATTGTCCCCAATGTTGTAAAAGAAAGTAAGAAGGAAACACTAAAAACATAACAAAAAAGTAAGTAAAAACACAAGGAAAAGGGTAAAAGAACTCAGCTGGATATGGAGTACATTGCCAGCTCTGAATCGCCATCCTCAACTTTTCCTTGCAAAGATCTGGGCTACCTCCCAGTAGTGCTTGCTTTATAGTCGTCAGCCAGACTGTGCTTCTCTATCAAGCTAAAGGGGAATCTGTGAATGTAATCACATCCACATCCTTGTCAAAATTCTGCTCCCAATAGGGCTTGAGCCTATGTCCATTGACTTTGAACTTGTTACCATTCTTTGGATTATAGATCTCAATAGCCCCATGCTCAAAAACCCGAGTGACCTCGAAGGGGTCAATGAATGGTAGTGGGAAGTGATACTTGAGATGTTCAGGTAATGGCTTCAATTCTAACTCTGGTGCTATTATAACAGAAGGAACGGGTTGCTTTGTGGAAGAACCAAGAATTTCGAAAGAGTTAGAATATTTACCTAGGATAGAGGGGAGTACTTCTAGTTGATTTACAATCTCCATAAGTGCTGCCTCAAGCTCATCACAATCATGCTTGATTTCAGATTTGGTGAGGCCTTGCTGAATGCATGTGTCCAACTCCTCCTTGCACCCATGTGCTACTGGAAACACCTCTACTATAGCCTGTTTAATTACCTCAATCTGAAAGCAATCTTCATCTCTCGGCATTTTCATAGCTTCGAACACTTTGAACTCAATTTCCTGCCCATTGACTTTCATTTCAATTGTGCCTTTCTGTACATCTATCTTTGAACCTGCAGTGGCCATGAAAGGTCGGCCGAGTATAATAGAAAGGTGGTGAGGCAGCGATACACTCTCCATGTCCAGTACCACAAAGTCAGCAGGTAATATGATTTCTCCTACCTTCACCAAAATGTCCTCCAGAATGCCCCTTGGGTGCTTCACACTCCTATCCGCCAATTGCAATGTAATTGAAGTTGGTTTGAGCTCCCCCAAACCCAAATACTCATAGACTGAGAATGGCAGCAAATTGATACTCGAACCCAAGTCTAGTAAGGCTCTCTCAAATGTATGATCTCCTATCTTGCAAGGTATAGTAAAGCTCCCAGGGTCCTTCAGTTTTGGAGGAAGCTTTCTGGAAAAAACTGCACTGACCTCCTCAGTTAACTTAACCTCTTCATGATCTCTGAATCTCCTCTTGTTTGTACATAACTCTTTGATAAACTTTGCATAAGAAGGTATCTGCTTGATAGCATCAATCAGCGGAATGTTAATCTCTACCTTCCTTAGTGTCTCAAAGATGTCATGCGTGAACTGATTTTTCTTCACCTGTCCCAGCCTTTGAGGATAAGGTGGAACTGGCTTATAGACACTCTCTGGCTCTTTAGAAGTTGTTTCCTGAATAGGAGTGGCCACAGTGTCTATGCTCTTCTTGTCACATTTCTGATTCACATTAGTCTCAGTTTGCTGTGCACTGTCCTGTGGCTCAATGTCTACAGTTTTCGGATTTTCATGTGGCCCATTCACGCTGGTGTTTATGGCTGTACCATGCTGCCTCATTCTCCTGTAGACCTTCTCTGGCTCTTTGGTGACGGTAGTTATGGCCTTCAGATGCTCAAGATTTTTAGGGTTGATTTCAGTCTGACTTGGAAACTTACCGTCCTCCCTTTTGGTCAAGGCATTAGCTATCTGACCCACTTGTGCTTCTAGCTTGGCCAAACTCTGCTGAGTATTTGTAATTGCTTGGCTATGTTGCTGGAAATTAACCTGAGATGATTGAATAAACTGGGTCACCAAACTTTTGAACTCATCTTCTTGTGGTTTTTGTGCACTGTTCTGAGAAAAGTTGTTATTCTGTGGGTATTGGGAGCTTCTCTGCTGTCCTTGATACTGGTTCTGATTCCCTTGATTTCCTTGATTGTTCTGATTCCCTCCCCAAGAAAAGTTTGGATGATTCCTCCATCCAGAATTGTAAGTATTGCTGTAAGGATTGTTTTGCTTAGGAAAAGTGTTACCAACATAGTTGGTATGTTCCTGGTCTGTAAAAGATGACATGGGGCAGCATTCAGTAGTGTGGTTAGTGTGAGAACATATAGCACATACTTCTTTTGATGGTTGTCTGAGCATGCTATTGGAAGCCATTGCTTTGATGAGCAGGTCCATTTTTTTATCCATTGCCGCCATCTGGGCAGCTATATTTCCTTGAGACTGGATCTCATACATTCCTTGCTTCTTACCCATCTGTCTGTTTCTACAAGAAAATTGTTGTGAGTTTTCACTAAGAGTTTCAAGGAGATCATAAGCTTCCTCACTATTTTTCTCCATCAGGGCCCCTCCACATGCAGAGTCAACTATTCCTTTATTCAGCTCGTTCAGTCCTTCATAGAAAGCTTGAACTTGATCTTCTTTAGTGAGGTTGTGATGTGGACACTTCAATAATAAATCCTTAAAATGCTCCCACGCTTCCCAGAACTGATCTCCATCTTTTTGCTGAAATGTTTGGATCTCTCTTCTTAACTGCCTTGTCTTTTGAGCCGGAAAAAATTTCTTCAGAAACTTACTGGCTAGCTGCTGCCAAGAGTTGATAGAACCAGCATCTAAGGAGTTTAACCATATTTTTGCTTTATCCTTAAGAGAGAAAGGAAATAGACGTAGCCTGATGCCCTCTGCAGTAACTCCCTGTATCTGTTGTGTCGCGCACAGCTCAAAGAATTCCTTAATGTGAAGATAAGGATCTTCATTAGGTAGCCCATGATAGTGTGGCACCATATTCAGCAGTTGTGCATGGAGGGTGAAATTTCCAGCCGTATTAGGTGGATAAAGAATGGTGGACGGCTGTTCGGTGTGCAAGGGTATGTAAGATTCCTTCATTGGTCTCTTTTGATTGTTCACTATCACTTCTTCTTCTTCTTCTTCTCCTTCTCTGCCAGCCATTTTTCCTTCAGCTTGATTTCCGTTAACACTGATTTCTTCAAGTTCTGAGTCAGATGAGGGTTGTGTATTGGATCTTGCCCTCTGAGCTTGTCTTCGCAATCTTCTAAAAGTTCGTTCAATTTCTGGATCGTAGACAATGATGGCTAAGACCTGAGATCGCCTACCTTGCATATACAGAATTTACGACTACAAGTAAGCACCTATGAAAGAAGTAATGTAAAAAAAAAAGAAATCTGAAATTAAATAGCTGAAATACTATGGTAAAACAGCAAATAACAGCACTTTAAAACTGAATTAAAAACTAAACTAGACTATGACACTACACTAAACACAAGTTTTGACACTATTCTATGCAAACAAGTCCCCGGCAACGGCGCCAAAAACTTGGTATGCACCAAGCAACCTAGAAATAAGCTACTTAATATGCACACAACTTAAAACTCGCAAGCGCACAAGATCACTATGTAGTGTAGTGAATTGTAAGTACGAGGTCGATCCCACGAAGACTTGTGATAAAACAATGTCAAAATTAACTAAAAATCAAAATATTAAATGGAATAATTGAATAATGAAAAACTAAATTAAACTATTAAAAACAGTAAATTAAACTATCAAAAGATAATTGGAAAGTACTTAAAACACAAAACTAGTATGAGAATTGAAAAACAGTAATAATGAATGAACTAGGGTTTCATCTACTCCCCTAACCAATCCTATGTATGTCCCTTATTATATTTTAATCAAAAATCAGATTTTATTAGTGACATCTATCAACCTAGACCATGGCAGATGCGTCTAAATTATTATTCCCCTAAACCTAATTCATGAGTGGCATACTACATGAATTGTTCATCATGATGCAAAAACTAAGCATGGCATATGTCCTAGTCAAAACAAACATAATGCATAAAACAATGGGAAAGATAAATGCATGAGTCTAAGCATGGCATATACTTAGATTATTCATGGTTCTAAACCCTAGATGCATAACATCAAGATCAATCAAAATTAAGTTAGCTACTCTTAAGATTAATTGAACATCATATGGTTGGCATGGCATATACACAACCCATCAATTAATAACATGGTTTAGAATCTCAACCAACAAAACTGAAATCTGAATTAAAAGACGCCAAAAGAGACTACATAGAACTAGGCTAGGGTTTCAATTACACCCTAGCCCTAAAAAGCTTAGCTACTCATGTCTTTAATGAAAAATAAACTAAAAAGTAGAGTCATAAGAAGAAAACTAGAAGATGATGAAGATGCAGTGGATGGCCAGCAGCTTTTTCCCCTTTTTCTTGCTCCAAAAGCCCTCCAAGATGCTCCAAAGAATGCTCCAAAGGTGGCTGTATGGAAAATAGGGTTTATGGGATGATAATAACTGATTTTTATGCTTTTCTGGTGGCTGAATGGTGGCTCTAATGTGGATGGACGTGGCTGTTCATTGGATGTCTTTTTATACTTTTGCAACAGCCCCTTTAGTAATAGTTCCCTTGTATGTTTAGGTCTCCATCTTGCTTTTCAATTGGGCTTCCTAATTAGAATGAAATAGGAGTCTTCTTTCTTGATTAGCAAGACTTTCTAAATCTGGTCCCACTTGTATCTTCTAGAAAATTCTTCACATGGACCCACAAATCTGAGAATTAATTGCAATAACTAAATCTGAAGCTTTTATAATAAAAGTGGGCCCATATAATGCTTGCACAATGAGTGTGGGACCCCTCTTTTAGGACTTCTATCTTGACTTGAACAAGACTTACTCCAAACTTTCTTTCTTTTTCTCCTTGTTTTTCTCCAATCTTGGGCTCCACTTCAACTTGAATAGGACTTCTAATTTCTGAAATTCTTCTATTTGCAATAGATGTGGACCCCTCTTGGGCCTGTAACCCTAGATTGGATTTCTTCCTTTTTCTTCTTTCTTTCTTTTGCTTTTCTTCTTTGAATTGTAAGTTCCCAAAGAATTAGAAATTAATCTTGAAATCTGGAATAGCTTGGATGGGACCCACCTGAATCTCTCAATTAATCAATTGCTTAAATTTCTTTTCTTTTGGCTCCTTTTTACCTTTACATAAAAAAACACAAAGAATATGTAAAATCAAATAAAATAACTATGACTAGCACAAAATGAATCAAATATTAGGGCTTAGATTATAAACAATTAAGCACTTATCACTCCTCTCTCTTCCTAAAAAAGGTGTTAGTCACCATGAGATCATAAGCCACTGAAAAGTCCAAAATATCCTTCCCTTCTTCATTTCTATTACCGTATCCAAGTCCCCCATGTACTCCTATATATCCATCTACGTCGCGTCCTACATGGCCATTCAAATCTCCTCCTATGAAGACCATCTCGCCTTGGGGTATCTCTAGTAGCACTCCTTCCAAGTCTTCCCAAAACTTCTCCTTATGTCCATCTCCTAAGCCCACCTGGGGGGCATAAGCACTAATTACGTTCACTATCTCTTCTCCTAACACTAACTTAATTGCAATAATCCTATCTCCACAGCGCTTCACATTAACTATATCTTCCTTTAAGTCCTTGCTCACTACTATACCAACCCCATTCCTCGCTCTATTAAGTCCCGTATACCATAACTTATACCCAGTCCTCTCGATCTCTTTAGCTTTCTGTCCCACCCACCTTGTCTCTTGCAAGCAGGCAATTGCGATTCGTCTCCTTTCCATTGTATCCACCACTTCCATAAGTTTCCCAGTTAGGCTCCCAATGTTCCAAGTACCTAATCTCAGCCTTCTATTTTGGGCTAGCTTCCTTACCCCCCGCACTCGTCCAATAAAGTGTGGGGACCCTTGCCTATTTAGCACTGCACCCGGGCGCCGATGCAGCGGTCCTTGCTCACTTATCACTGTACTCGGACTATACAGCGCGTCGCTAAGTAGGGGACGCCCCAACGAAATATCATTAGGTCTCAAATCCATAAAGAAATCCGACTGAGTATTGTGCTGGCTGTCGGCTACCTAACGCACAACCCTCCTCCTTTGTCCGGGCTTGGGACCGGCTATGTCAAGGATACCCCAACATAGGCGGAGTTAAAAAAAAAAAATGCAACATCCATGCTGTCGAAATATCTTCAACCTGTTTCCATTATGTAATACTAATACCCTTCTGTGTACTAGGGTATCCCACAAATATTCATTTGACAATTTCTGCATCTGGATTATCTTGCTGATGCTTAGGATCGTGAACAAACAAACACATCCAAACACTTTTGGAGATGTAGAAAATAATATAGGTGAATGATATAAAATTTGGAATATTAAATAATCTTTTGAAGTAAAACTAGATTTATTCAATAACGATCCCGAGTTCAATAATAACAGCAAAACTTTTTGGAATTGGGATGTCCTAATTGATTATGCCACAACTGACATTCATTATTAAAACAAGCAGAAAATAAGGAAAAAGGAATTTTATTCGGTGGTTGTGCTTTTCTGCTCAGAGGAAAAAGGCATTTGCATTTAGGCCCCTTGCGATCCTGCACAATAGAGCTAGTAGAGGAAAGTGAGACAATGCAATTTTCTCAACCAATTGTCATACTAGAAAAAATTTTGTGGACATTTAGAGAGTAAAATTTGGTCATAAGCTGGTTTGGATCTACATGGGTTATGCCGGAATGTCTTCAACAACTCTTTGAGGCGTGGAAATCCCCTGTTGGGAATCCTAGAAGGAAAGGAGTTATGGAAGCTTTCGTTTCTATCAGTCATATGGCACATTTGGAAGGAGAGCAATGCGAGATGCTTTGGAGGAACAAAAACTAAGGAGGAAATCTTATGTGACAAGATAAAATTTTCAATAGCACAATGTGCGAAGGTAAATCCAATTTTTAAAGATTATCCCACTGACCAAATAATGTATAATTGGACGGAGATAGCGCTCTTGGGTTCAGGGTGTCAGCCATATCTTTAGCTATTTCTGTTCTCTGTCATAGTTTTCCGTCCTCTGTTTGCTGTTTCTGTTTCTATTCAGGGTCTTAACTCTTAAGCTCTGTAGCATGCTTTGTTTTTTCTGTTTTCTTGGTCAGTGCAAATCTTTTGTACTGATTTGGTTCTAATAAAAGTTAACATTAAAAAAAAAACATATAGAGAGCCAAAATATATGATTCAGAGGCAAGGAGTGAGGCATGTCTCCAATGGCTGTGACAAGAAAACGTTCTTCATCATCTGTATGAACTTTGTAAGGGTCATTGTATTTCTTAATATTGGTGAGATTTGCTGAGGAGAATGTCATATGATTGGAGGCTCCAGAATCAAGATACCAAACTGGAGGAGAAGAGGTTTGAGTTGACATGAAAGGCCTTGTGTGGAAAAGGCAGACTTTGTTGTACCATTTCAGGGTTTAGGCATGTGGAACGAGCAGTCAGTGCAGGCTCAAGCAGAAGATTATGCAGCATGATAAGTGTGACTGTTTCAAGTTTTGGGGATGCTTTCGGCATTTAGAAACTATCTCTCTAATCTTTTTATAGTAATTGCAAAAATTTTCCTCTTACATTAATTTGCTAAATGCCTGAATCCCTTGCAACTATAACACTGAATTTTTCTCAAATCTTGATTTCGAGGCTGGGCTTGACTTGCAAAGGCAACAGCAAGAACAATTGATGATCCTTTCTGCTGTTCCAATGTGGCTTGAGTCGGACACCACATCATGAAGAAGTTCACTCAGACATGTATCTACTGTTGGAGACACGACTCTGTTCATGAGATCGGAACAGATAGGTTCAAGCTCACTCCGAAACTTAATAAGAAATTGGTCTTGTTGATTAGTGGCATGCACTCCTCAAAGTGCAGGAATTGTACCTTCGGGAACAGTTGTTGATGCAGGCCAGACAAGTGGGCGACACCCAAAAACTTTTATACCCGAAGGCCCAAGTTCAACAAGGCCCAATAGAGGAAAATTTCCCAAAGAGAACATGGATGGAATAGAAATGATAGATCCAAAGAAGTACAACGTATCCGATGATTCGGCGTAGGATTGGCTGGAATGAGGAAACACAATTCATGTAGGTTATTACCTCAACTATGTTGGGACAAGGCTGTGATGATGATGATGGCAATTGTGAACTCGCATTTGTAAGCTCCCTAGTTTGTACAATATGTGTTTGATATCTTTACTTTCGAGTGAATTCTAAATTCTTTTGAACCTTTTTCCTTTTTGAGATGTACTGAACTATTTTTATGCCTTCTCAGAATGCTTCCTATTGTTCAACCATTTGATATTATTCTACATTTCTTTTTTTCAGTATTTCATATTTTCATTTCCATGATATTTAGTAGGTTTGTGTAGATTGGTCATCCAATATAGATATTGTCTGGCACAAGTTTTAAAGTTTTTCTTTCTGGAATTTTTAGGCACAGTCAACATACACCCTAGTTTGCTGCCTCTATATCGTGGCGCTGCTCCTGTTCAAAGAGCACTGCAGGTTCACCATGTTGTTTCGAAGTAAAATGCAAATTAGCAATGTCATTCTGTAGAACATTCACACTTTTGAATATGGATCTTTCTAATGCTGCACATTATGTAGGACGGTGTCAAAGAAACAGGAGTCTCACTTGTATACACTGTTCGTGCTCTGGATGCTGGACCAATCATTTCCTATGAAAGAGTAGAAGTTGATGACCATATTAAAGTATGTTATCCAATTCATTTTGATGTCATAGTATATCTTGATTCAAACATGCAACATAAATGCTTGGCCTGCCTTATTACTAACGAAATTGGAATCCCATATTTCTAGAAATGTTTAAATCCCTTAGTGATAGAACTCATGTCATTCTAGTGATCTTTGTGACTTATTATCTAGTATAAAAATTTGAAGATGATGCAGCCCTTGGACATGGCCCACCTGGGGCCCACTAAAATGCTTAATTAGCCCATTATTTTTGTCAAAAAGCTCTTACCTTTCTCAAATTTATGCAAGTTGGCAAATTGGGTATTTTTCTTTTGTAGTCTTTAATTGTTTCTGATGTAGGAAAGACCCATGGTTCCCCATGGGTCGACTTGCCAATGGACCCAACCCATCCATCTCGACTAGTTCTTTGGGCCCAGCCCACCTACATGCCTATTTTATTTTATTTAGGGTGTTTATTGCTTATGTTTTAACGTTACTTATGTTGATATTTAAATCTTGGCCATTGATATGTTTAGATGACCAGGATTAGCTTTCGGTTTTGACCTCTTCTTATATAATGCATTGTAATGCCTCTTTGGCAATTAGAGTCTGATTAATGAAATGTTTCGAGTGCTTCTGGGGTTTCCCGAGTTCTCTTCTTCCTCGCCCGTGATGGGAGTTTAGCGTGAGGCTAATTTTTAGGCAAAAACTTGACGTATCCTTCCACCTCCATCTCTAGGCCCTTCATCCCTACCTGCCCTGCATTTGGTACCTTCCTCCGCATCAGTTTCCTTAAGTAATTAAGGGCCTTTATTAAGAAATTGTAATAAGGCTTGCTTAGCCAAAATTATGGAGACTAGAAGCTAGCTTTTAAGTTTCTTTTAGATTTGAGATCTGGAACTATTAGGATTCTGGTTCACTTCTTTTATTTAAGAGATGGGAATTATTAGCATGCTACTGGAATAGGAAAAACTCCAAGAGATTCATCTCTTTGTTGTAAACCTTGTGGAGTTCTTCAAACTTTGGACACAAGTCCTTCAGAAGAAATCCCTATTTGTTGATTTGGTGGAGCATTCAAGATCTGGACATGAGATTCTGCTGGTCTTGGCCAGAGTTAATTCATATTGTGATTGTGGCTATGCATATGGCCTTTTTTTTTTCTTCAATTGGTAACTATTGAAGTTTTATTTATTTCTTCTTTTTCTTGCTTAAATAAATTTTAGTTTCAAAGGAACACAAGCACTATAAGAAAGAGAATGATAAGAAACCACAGAAAACAGAGAACAAGAGCACTACACCCAACGGAAAAAAAAAAAAAAACCAAAACAGACAACAGTACAGCAACAAATTTGCACAAACAGAAACATGCCAAACCAGCTGCATAATATGATCAGCAAGAGATTCCTCAATGGATGCTCCTTAGCCAAACTGTTCACCACTTCGAACGTGCTAAAATTACGGGTGTTCATGGGCCGGGTTGGGCCGGGCTGAGCATTTAAACAAAAGGCCTGAGCCCGACTCAGGCCATATGTACCTGGCCCAAGCCCAGCCCACCTAGAATATGTTAAGCCTGAGGCCGGGTCTATTATATTTTATAAATAAAAGGGAAGATAGTTTCTAACCCAACTTGTAGCTCACTTGGTTAGGTTTGTTTGTGTGTGAGAGAATGTGTGTTCAACTCCTCTCTTCCACCAAAAAATATTGTTTTTACTTAAAGAGTGTGATGGTGCAGCCCGGATGCCACGGTGAAGATCTACACATCCGACTGTGAGATCGAGCCCAAAGGCTCAAAACCCTAAGATCACTTGGGGGAAATATCCCAAAGGGGAACTTACAAGAACAATTCTGAAATCTTATTAAAAATATCGCGTAAACATTACAATAGGGGTCTCCTCTATATATAGAGTAGCACTCTTTCTTAATAACCAAGACAACTAAAAATAAGAAACTACCTAATCTTAATCAAAATAGAATTTAGGAAGTAAATATACTAAGCAACTCTACTAATTTAGAGACTATCTAAACTAATGATAGGGATCTCAAAATTAGAGATCATGTGGACCCATCAAGCTGGTCCATCAGGGCCTGCGGGTCCTGATCTTGGATCTCACTGCATCAACTCTTCCCCTCTTAGGAAAACTCGACTCCGACGAGTTGAAAGGTTAATAACACAGGAGAGAATCCGCCCACAAGTTCAGAAAATGTCCACCCGGGTCGAAAATCAAACGCACAAACTTTCTTCTTTTCTTTTGATTTGCATTCGCATGACATAACTTGGAAGCTGGACGCGATCTGTTCCTCCATGTAGAAGTACGGTGGAGGTGTCTTTACTGCTAAAGTATGTGTGATCTGACCAATTGAAGCTTCAAGTGTTGCCTTTGTACCAACATATCATGATCATTGAATATCCATCTTGGCTCCCCGAAAATAAAGTCAATGTGAGGAACTTTAATAACTTGATCTTCTTGTGAAATGACTGGGACAATTGATTTGAGTTCCGATGATGCAATTGGAATTTCTGGAAGTGGCATGACAATGAGATCTACTGGATGTTCAATCTTTTTGCTAACCTGGGCAGAGTCTTCAATATTTTATGGGCCTTGTACTTCCTCAACCCTTTGCAGCTCTTGAGTGGCACTACCTTGATCAATAGTGCTTGTACCCACAAAATTAGTGTTGCTATGAACTTGCGTTTCAATGTCATCTTTGGTGTGCCAAGTCAGCTATTTTGGTGCAATCATGACTACTTTTTCAAGTTTTTGCTCCTTTTATGGTGCTTCTGTTGAAGGGGTAGACGACGACTGAGATGTTAATGTCATTGGCATGAGTCTACTCTGTCAAAACCAGAAGAGGGAAGAAGAAACAATCGTTTTGTAAATTGCATGATCCTCTTCAAGGTCACGATCTTCATTATATAAATATAATGTTGCTATATTTAGTTACAGTGATTGAAGCAAATCTCTAGATTACAGTAATTGTAATCTAATTACAATCTAAATCATATCTCTACATAAGGCAAGAGAATAATATTACATAGCTGTACACACATGGCTTGTTTTGACCAACAAGTTTGGGCTTTAGTTGTCATGGGCTGTGACCCACTGACCTAGGTCCAGTGACCCATTTAACACCCCCCCTCAAATTGATGCGGGTGAATCAACCAGCATCAATTTACCAACTAAGAATTGGTGCCGTGGTCGAGGAAGGCCCTTAGTAAATATGTCTGCAAGTTGAAGTCCGGTAGGAACATGAGGGAGAGTAATAGCGTTACGCACAAATTCATCACGAATGTAATGACAAGTCACTTCAATATGTTTGGTGCGTTCATGAAATACAGGATTTTCAGTAATCCTAATGGCACTGGTGTTGTCGGCATATAGAGGGGTAGGACCAGATGGAGGAAATCCAAGCTCAGAAAGAAGACCCCTAAGCCAAACAATTTCAGAGGTGGCGGCAGACATAGCGCGATATTCTGCTTCTGTGGATGATTTGGAGACTTTATCTTGTTTCTTACACTTCCAGGAAATCAATGAATCCCCTAAGAACATGCACCAGCCGTGATAGACCGTCGACTATTAGGGCAACCGGCCCAGTCAGAATCTGAGTAAGCAATGAGGGAAGTCGAGTTGCCCACGGGAAAGAAAAGGCCACGAGATGGTGTATGAAGAACATACCGAAGAATGCGTCGAACAGCAACGAGATGGAGATGGCGTGGTTGAGTCATGAATTGACTAACCAAGTTCACCGCATATGAGATGTCGGGCCGAGTGATAGTTAAGTAGATCAAACTGCCGACTAACCGACGATACATTGTGGCATCAGGAAGAAGATCACCCGTATCGTGTGTGAGCTGAAGATTGGCCTCAACAGGTGTATCAACAGGAGTCGAATGTTGAAGACCAGCCGTCTCAATGAGGTCCATAGCATATTTGTGTTGATCGAGGATGAGACCTTTCTCTGACTGATGAACCTCAAGGCCTAAGAAGTATGTGAGTGGCCCTAAATCTTTCATATGAAAGGATTCATGTAAGGATGCTTGTAGATGGGTGATCATGCCAGAATCTGTTCCTGAGATGATGATATTATCCACGTAAACCAAGAGAACAGTAATCCCACTTGAGGAGCGATGAAGGAACATAGAAGGATCAGATGCACTTTGAGAGAACTGAAGACGAAGGAGAGCATCCCTAAATTTTTCAAACCAAGCGTGCGGAGCTTGCTTAAGACCATATAGAGATCGTCGTAAGCGCGCACAATCTCCTGCCGAGGCCCCCATAAGTCCTTGGGGAAGTCTCATGTAGACTTCTTCCTTGAGATCTCCATGTAGGAAGGCATTCTTGACATCAAATTGGTAAAGAGGCCATGAGTGAGAAGCAGCAATGGCCAGAACAGTACGAATTGTTGTCATTTTTGCAACCGGAGCAAATGTTTCTTCATAATCGATGCCACATTCCTGTCGGTTACCCAATGCCACTAACCGTGCTTTATAGCGATCCAACGATCCATCAGCCTTGAGTTTGACTGAGAAAACCCATTTGTAGCCGATAGGTTTTGCAGATGAGGAACATGGAACAATATCCCAGGTATGATTATCCTGAAGTGCAGCTAATTCTTCGTGCATAGCCTTTTGCCAACAGTCATGTTTCACCGCCTGTGAGTAAGAAGTAGGAATAGCAATGGAGGAGAGGGTAGCAATTAAGGATGTGTGAGTGAACCCATATCTGTCCGGAGGCTTGGAGTGATGAGTAAAACGTCGAAGCTGAACTGGAGATGAAGCACTAGGTGATGTAGTGGGGGCAAGATCCGGTGCCGGCGAGGGAGTGAGAGGGGGAGGCAGTAATGGAACATCCTTTTGACGACGCCGTTCATAAACAATAAGTGGAGACAAAATGGTGTTAGAAAAAGCAGGTAGATGAGAAAAAGAAGATAAAGGTGATGAATGGGTAGAAAAAAAACGTTGATTTTCAAAAAAAGTAACATTTCGGGAGATGCGAAGACGGTTGAGCACAGGATCATAGCAGATATACCCTTTTTGGTGAGATGCATAGCCAAGGAATGCACATTGAGCGGATTGTGCTGTTAATTTTGTTCGTTCAGTAGGAGGAAGATGAACGAAGCACACACATAAAAAAATACGCAGGTGGGTATAAATAGGATCTTTATGAAAGAGACGAAAGTATGGTGTTTGATTGGTGAGGCGATGAGATGGTAAGCGATTGATTAAGTGAACCGCAGTGGCTAATGCTTCCGGCCAAAATTTTGCCGGAACGAATGATTCTAAGAGAAGAGAACGAACAGTATCCAGGAGATGTCTGTTTTTCCGTTCAACGACTCCATTCTGTTGAGGAGTGTAAGGGCACGATCGCTGCGATAAAATCCCGTGTGTTTGCAAAAAAGTTTGAAACTGGTGAGACATATATTCCCCTCCGGAGTCGGACCGGAGAATTTTTATGCGAGTAGAAAACTGATTTTCAACATAAGCCATAAATTTTTGAAAAGCATCAAACACTTCAGATTTAGAATGCAAGAAATATACCCATGTGAATCTACTATGATCATCAATAAAGGTGACAAAATATTTGAAATGTGTGTGAGAGATTACTGGAGTAATCCCCCAGACATCACTATGAATAATGTCAAAGCAATTTGAAGCCATAGTAGATTTGGAAGAAAATGGAAGGACTTTGCTTTTGCCAAGTTTGCAAATAGAACACTCATCAGAAATGTGACTAAAAGAAAGTTTATTTTCATTAATGTGACCAGTGTTTAACATTAAAGATAACAATTTGGAATGAGGATGGCCTAATCTATTATGCCAGAGCCTCCAAACATCTTGAGGAGAAAAACAAGAAAAAACAGAGATATGATTATTAGGAGAGATAGGCATAACAAAAGGAAACAGGCGTCCACACTTAGGCCCCTTCTCGATCACCGTCCCCGACACTTGATCCCGCACAACACAACCAGATCGAGAAAAGGAAACATTACAATTATCATCAACCAGTTGGCCAACAGACAAAAGATTTGTAGTTAGATGGGGAGAGAGAGACATTTGTGAGAGGCAATGAATGAATAATATCACCAGTAGCTGTAATAGGAATCTTTTGACCATCAGCAGTATGGGCTTGCAAATTTCCATTGTAAGGTTGCAGGTTGGAGAGATGAGTTGTGGAGGAAGTCATGTGATTGGAAGCTCCAGAATCAATAAACCAAATGGAGGAAGAGGATGGAGGAGTACCTGAAATGCCAAGTGCAGAGAAGGCATTTATGATCATTTGTTGAATAAGCTCAGGGGTGATCCGAGGAGCAGTATTGGAGACAGGAGGTGGTGAAGGCATAACTGATGCTGAAGGACTTTCACTAGAAGTAGTAGCATCTCCAGTGTGGACATGATATGCTCGTGGAGTACGATTTTGTGGTCGCCTTCTGCAATCTGTAATAACATGACCATTTGATTTGCAGTAATTACAAAACTTGGTCTTACATTGGGAGGCATAGTGTCCATAACTCTTGCAGCCAAAGCACTGGATTTTGCTGAGATCTTTTGCTGGGGTTTGTCCTTTAGCAGCTGAAGTGTGATGATGAACGAGCCCTCCCAGACTGTGAGAGACACCAGGGGTGGCAGGAGCAGCATATGCTACATCAGGAAAGTTTCCAGAGGACTGTTGCTTTAGAGCATGGTGAGTGAGCTGACTTTGTTCTTCACGCAAGAGTTCATTGAGACACTCATTCAGGGATGGAGATGGAACCCTGCTCATCAGATTGGATCTAATGATCTCATATTCAGATCTTAATTTCATGAGGAACTGGTCTCTGTGAGATGTGGCTTGTAACTTTTGAAGCTCAGAAAGAGTGGCCTCAGATACATTGAGGTATTTAATTTCATCATACTCTGCCCACAAATAAAGAAAACCTGTATAATAATCTTGGATGTAAGAGGTGCCTTGCGAATACTGAGCAATTTCTAGTTCAAGTTGGTATTGACGGGCAGAATTCCCTTGGTGATATACCTGTTTCAGATATTCCCATATCTCCTTGGAGGTATTGTAAGGTTTGAGATTCAGAATATATTGTGGTTCGACAGAACCAAGTATCCATGTCTTGATCTTGGCATCCTTTGTATTCCAAGATAGTATTTTTTTCTCATCTTCCGTAGGACGTGGATCCAACCCGGAAACAAGTCCCCACATTTCCTTTCCTTCAAGATATACTTGAAATTGGAATGACCAGGAAGTGTAATTCTTTCCATTAAATTTTATCAGGGTAATGTCCTATTTTTCCATTGCAGTAGAAGTATCACACTGTAGAGGAAGTGGTCACTGTGCTAAAGAAACTGAGAAAGAAAGCAAGACAAATAGGAAAAGACTTCCAAACGTTCCAACGTAGCACTCAGTATTGAAAATACTGCAAGAAAACAAATTTCCCCAAAAAAAACTGCCAGGCGACCCAAAAATTTCAGGCTGGATGGATTCCAGCAGAAGAAATCTGATCTGAATGATCAATCAGCCAACATAGACTGATGAAGAATACAAATTCGCACCCAACAAACCAGATTACAGGCAGAAAGGAGCAAGATCCAGAGAATTGGACGGCTGCGATGAAAAGATACTGCAGAAACTGTGATTTCACAAGAAGAGATAGAAATCCTACCTCTGAGATGCAAAAAATCCTCAAAAAATGTCCAGAATCACTAGAAAAAACAGGCGACCAAGGTGGTTGTAGTTTCCAGGCTTGATGATTTGGATCTGTGGTGGGCCACGTGTGATCACACCCTGATCTGACGAGTTCCAATGCTTGGAATATCAGGAAAAGTCATGCAGACACTCTGATGTCTTCCAATGCTTGGAAGATGAAGAAGATTCACTCTGAAACTCTGTATAGAGTTTAATTTCACTCAGGGCTCTGATACCATGTCAAAACCAGAAGAGGGAAGAAGAAACAATCGTTTTGTAAATTGCATGATCCTCTTCAAGGTCACGATCTTCATTATATAAATATAATGTTGCTATATTTAGTTACAGTGATTGAAGCAAATCTCTAGATTACAGTAATTCTAATCTAATTACAATCTAAATCATATCTCTACATAAGGCAAGAGAATAATATTACATTGCTGTACACACATGGTTTGTTTTGACCAACAAGTTTGGGCTTTAGTTGTCATGGGCTGTGACCCACTGACCTAGGTCCAGTGACCCATTTAACATACTCCATCTTCCATACCTGAAAAGGGTATATGTGTTTGCCTCTGTATCATGATGCACTTTCTGATCAAAGCCATAGATGTCCAAGAAGGATATGAGCAATGTTCCTATGGATCACATCACAGCAAATCTGATCTTCATAGTCGCCAATCTTGAAAGATACCAAACATCTGTGAGTCACGGGAATGACATGACCATTAGACCATTTGACTTGGTAGGGCTTAGGAAGCTTCTCAGTTGGCAAATTAAGCTTGTCAATAACCTCTTGTGCAACAAAATTTATTGCACTGCCATTGTCAATAACCACATTAACAGCTTTGTCAACGACTATCACCTGCGTGTGAAATTTCTTAGCATGTTTCCATTATTCTTCCTCTTCTTCATTGGTATTGAGGAGGCGACGAATGACAAGAGTGGGATTATCTTTACCTGCAAAAAGTCTTTCCACAATATGAGCTCTTTGTCGACATTGTTGCCTGCGAGACCTTCTAATCATGCGCTCAACACGGATGGCTTCTAAGTATGCCTCTTGACTCATTTTGCAATAATTCATATTTTCCAAGATATCTGGTCTCAAGCCTTGGACATAACGAGCTAAATTGTGTCTCTCATTTTCTTCCAATTCGCGTATCTCATGCAACTCTCGAAAGTGGCGGGTGTATTCATGAACCGTCCAATTTTCTTGCGTCAAGTTGAGAAATTCTTCAAAATAGAATTCATTTTCAAAATACCAAGTGCCATATTTGTGCTCATATTGAATTCTTTGAATTTTAATGGGGCTCCCAAAAAGTTTCATAGTGACTTGAATCAATGTTTCAAATATACTGCTTTGCAAATTTCTACACTTTTTTTTTTTGGGTTGGGTTGGGCCTGGACTCAGATCAGGCCCAATTGCAAGTCTGTTGGGAGAGGCATGTGGGAAAGAGACTTTTGGTTTCTGTTTTCTTTTTTTTTGGCTGTTGTTTAGTGGGTTGGGTCGGGTTTTTACTCAGATCAGGCCTAGACTATAGAGCAGGCCCAGATTGCCTAAGTTACACATGTGGGAGGAGGAAGAAAAGCCTTTTTTCTCTGTCTTGGAGATCGTGCAGGAGAGAATAAGAAACAGAGAGGATCTTCTTACCTTTGTTGACTTGGAGAGGATAAAACGGAGGAAGGAGCCAGCTGCCATTTGGTTGCTGCTGGTCAGCGATGGAGAGGAAGCTTGAATTCTAGCTGCTGTTGTTGTTTGAGCACTGCTGCTGCTGGAGTCTCCCGTCTAGTGCCAGGTACGCTTCTACTTCTCCTCTCTCCCTTTCTTTCTCTTCTTCTTTTCTTCTTTCTTTCTGTCTGCTACTGCTTCTTCTATGTTTTTTTTTCCTCCTTTCTTTATTTTGCTCTCTGTTTTTTTTTTTCTTTCAAACTACAACCGCTGGTTTGGGCTTGGGCTCAGGTTGGCCCAAACTTAAGCCCAGAAGGTGTTGAGACAGCACGTGGAGAAGACTTTCTTGTGACTTGTCTTGGCTTCTCTGTTTTCGTCTCACGCTAGGAGAAGAAAGCGGCCAGAAGGAGAAAAACGGCGATGACGAGGAGGGCTCCGATGACGACACTGTCACGAACTCGCATGTGGCACTGCTGTTTGGCAAACTGCTGCTGGGATGCTTTTGACGAATCCAGCAACTAGTGAGTGTCGACAGGGCTCTTTGCTGTGAAGTGTTTGGGTAGAATGGCACCTCTACAGTCGACCTTTTTTTTTTTTTTTTTCAATCTCTGGGTTGGCTTGTGGAAGGTGAAGATTGGTTTTGGTGGCTAATGATTTTGGGTGATGGACACTGCAACTCGAATCTGGGACCTTCCACCAAAGATGGGTTGGTTTTTGGTTTGGTGGTGAAGATGATGATCGGTGGGGATGGTAATGGATCGGTGGGGTGACTGGATACCTCGGATTGGCGATCGAACTGGCGATCTGAGATGGATCGTCGGCTTTGATACCAATTGATGGCGCAGCCCAAAGGCCACGGTGAAAATCTACACCTCCGACGGTGAGATTGAGCCCTAAGACTCAAAACCCTAAGATCACTTAGGGGAAATATCCCAAAGGGGAACTCACAAGAACAATTCTGAAATCTTATTAAAAATATAGCATAAACATTACAATAGGGGACTCCTCTATATATAGAGTAACACTTATTTTTAATAACCAAGACATTCTAAAATAAGAAACTACCTAATGTTAATCAAAATAGAATTTAGGAAGTAAATATACTAAGCAACTCTACTAATTTAGAGACTATCTAAACTAATGATAGGGATCTCATAATTAGAGATCATGTGGACCCATCAAGTGGGTCCTGATCTTGGATCTCATTGCATTAGAGTGCCTCTCATTCGGGCCTGGTTGGGCCAGGCTTCGGGCTTTCTACCATTTAATTCAACCATGGCCCATATATTAAACGGGCCCACAATTTATATCTGGGCCCAACCTGAGTACTAAAATCTAAGGCTCAAGCCGGGCTGGCTGGATCCATGAGCACCCCTAGCTGCAATTCCACTTTTTAAAATGAGGCAGACTCATCAAAAATGGAATTTTGGATTTTTTTTTTTTGCTGAATTGCAAATTGAAATAGAAGCAAAGGGAAAGAAACAACCAAAGGAGACAACACATAGACAAAAAAAGACAACAAAGGAAGAAAAAACTAGAGAAAAGACAACAAATTGAAATAGAGCTCTATCTTATATTAGGATAGAGCTGATTACAGAGAATGAAGGAGTCTAAAGTCACACTAGAAAAAGAAGAATTCATTCTGCTTAGAGAGAGAGAGAGAGAGAGAGAGAGAGAGAGAGAGAGAGAGAGAAGCATCCTCCAAAAAGTAGAAGATAGCTGAGTCTAGAGGGGATTTTATTGTTGAAGACAGCCTGCTTTCTGACCTTCCAAATGCTGAAGATGGCAATGATGAAGAGGGCACCCAGACCCTCCTTAGCTCTAGAGCATGAGTTGGCAGAGAAGGAGTCCCATTTGGAGGAGACAGAGCTGCAGGGGAGAAATTGGAACTTCCCTTTAACCTCAAGCCAGGCCTAGAAGGAGGAGGTGAAGGGGAAAAGGAAGAACATATCGTATGCTGTTTCTTGGTGAGTGCCACAAAGATAGCAAAAAGAAGCTAAATGAACTCCAATAGATTGGGCCCATGCATTGGTGGGGAGTTTGTTGTGGAACAATTTCCAAGCAAAACAAGCTATGGAAGGCTTAAGGAGACTGTTCCAGGCAAACTTGGACCAAGCACATGGGAATTTTGGAATTAACAGAGCCTACGTCCTTCAGCTTTTAGAAGAGTCGCTATGAACTATCGATGGGTCGTGAGAATCTTGCGAATAGATTCTTAATGCTTTTAGAATAGCCAGTATCTTTGCTGCATTGGAATTTTGAGAGCCTACTGATATACAAAACATGAACAAAGCTTGACCTCTAAAATTATGTACAACGCCACCTGTACCAACTGGTCCTGTTTTGCCTGTAGCTGCCCCGTCAACATTACACTTCAGCTTACCTATTGGAGGGAACCACTCTTCTATGTTATTACTATAGTTGGACCATAACCCATGCAAGCTTCCCAGTTGTGCAAAATGAGATCCAAATGGAACTCTTGAAACTCTTCTCTAATCAGCCAATTTACCTATCCTCATCATCACCACATTGAGGATATCATTTGGGAACACGACTGAAGCTTTATATATTTTTTCATCTCTTTCTCCAAAGTCCAAATAGACCACAATATAGCATAGGGAATGAACCGCTAAAGCAATAAACACATTCATGAAATGGACTCGCCCTCCAAGTTTGAACCTACTTGTCTAGAGAACTGGGAGATTCATGAAACTATGTCGCATCTCATGGAAAAAAGATACCAAATATGGGAAGAACCGAGACAATAAAGAACTAGGTGATCGATTGACTCTTCCTTTTGACCACATAAAGTGCACTGCACACATGTTCAAGATCTTAGTGGAAACTACTCTCCTTCTCTATAAATTGTTTATTATACACTTTTTAGCAACCACTAACCAGCAAAAAGACTAATTTATGAGGATATAAACGACACCAAATTCGCGAACAAAACCATGAGAAGCTTGGACAAATCTAACTCTTTGGATAAATACTTAACAGAAAAAGTCTGACTCGAAATGATGCAGTCCGAGTCTAACTGATACCAACCTAGCAACCTTACTCTTTGAAACATCATAACACTCTTTGATTGGGGACTTTTTTTTAGACATCACTCTAAAAGTCAAGGACATAGTCTAAACAAAGGACCCACACCCTCTACACATTGAACAAAAAGTGGACTCTATGCCTCACTCTGACTCTTAAACCAACTTGTTTTTCAAAAACTTCCTCAAAAACTAGCCTCATCCGCACACAAGTGATGGTGCTCCAATACCCCATCCTCCTATTGTTAAACAGGCCCAAGGCCCATGAACAGATCATGTCCAGAATATCAATTTCTCAAGTCTTTTTCAGAAAATTAGATTGTTTTCATCAAGACCATCCAGAATCTTGGATCTTCAGAAGATTCAAACAAATCTTGTTTCCTTAGAAGACAGAATAGAAGGCCAACTCAGATCAGTCCTCTGATCTTTGCCCAAAACCATCAGTGGGGTCCACGTAGTGGATTTTCAGCCACTGATAGGGTCGTTTGGGGTCTTTTTTGCACAATTTCTTTGCTATGTTGAGTTGTCTCCTCCCTGTTTGGTTGGATTGTGTTTTCTACACATGGGAAAGGCATCCTACATATCTGTTGTTAGTTTTTTTTTCACTGTTCAATCAATCTTTGACCGGTATCACTTTGAGATGGAAAAATCTGAAGTTAACTTGATCCGTTTTATTGGAAAGAATTACCCTGCTTGGTCGTTTTAGTTCCAAATATACCTTGAGGCTAAGGAATTGTGGGGTTATATTTCTGGATCTGACGCTAAACCCACTGAAGATGAGAAGATCAAATCATGGATCCTCGGCTCTGTCGAGCCACATCTAATCATGAATCTCAAACCTTACCCCACTTCAAAAGACATGTGGGGGTATCCGAAGAAAGTATACCATCAAGATAATTCGGCACGTCAATTTCATCATGAATGTGCGATTGCTGAATATACATAGGGAACTTTGTCCATACAAGATTACTATTTGGGATTTTGTACACTGTGGTCGGAATACGATGGCATAAAGTATGCTGATGTGGCTGCGGATGTTTTGCTCGTTATTCACGATCTTCAAGCCTCTAGTCAAAGGGATCAGTTTTTGATGAAACTGCGTAGTGAATATGAAAGTGTCCGATCTGCCTTGATGAATCGGACGCCATTACCTTCCTTGGATGTATGCTTAAATGAACTCCTACGCGAAGAATAGCGCATTGCGACCTCGGCTCATATAGCGCAACAAACGACTGAGACCTATTCAGTTGCGTTCTCGGCTAATAAAACTTCTCAGCCTCCGCCGCGCGACTTGAGCAAAACGCAATGTTACAGTTGTCAAAAATTTGGGCACATTGCAACTCAAAACAGAAGGTCTACAGTTACTGCAAAAAGTCAGGACATATCATCTTTGAATGTCGCCGCCGCCCACAACGTCCATCACCTCAGTCTCAGACTCCACAGTATCAGCCTCCGCATGCGTATGTTGCGTCTTTGGTTATGCCTGCTCCTACATCTGCACCCTCACAGCCTGGGCCCTCATCCTCTCTCACTCCTGAATTAGTTCAACAAATGATTGTCAATGCCTTCTCTGCTTTTGGTCTCTCAGGTACATCCCCTCCATCTTCTACTTGGTTCATTGATTTCGGGGCGTCTAATCATATGACGTCTTCCTGCACACTACTCTCCAATGTGCAAAGATACACTGGCCCTCTTCAAATACAAACTGCTAACGGGGGCCATGTTCCCATTACTGCTGTCGGTAACATCCCTGGTTCCATTCCATTGAATAATGTTTATCTGTGTCCAAATTTAACTTCCAACCTTTTGTCAGTCGAGCAGCTTGTTGAAAATAATTATAACATCTCTTTTTCTTCTTCTGGTTATGTTGTGCAGGACCAGATGTCCGGGAAGGAGATCGCGAGGGGGCTTAAGTGTGGATGTTTGTTTCCGCTGGATTTTTCTAAGACTTCTAGGAATAAATTTGACAATGATGTGTTTTGTTTTTCCATTAGAGATAACTGCCAATTGTGGCATAAAAGACTTGGACACCCGAATTCAAAAGCTTTGTCCTTTCTGTTCAATTCTTGTTTATTAAATAAAACTACTGGTTTATCTTCTTGTGTGCCTTTTGATTGTGCTACTTGCAAAATGGGAAAGAGCAAAACTCTTCATTTTCCTATTTCCACTTCACACAGCACTCAGTGTTTTGATTTTGTTCATAGCGATGTATGGGGAATTGCTCCAGCTCTTTCTCATGCTCACTATAAATACTTTGTAACTTTTATTGATGATTTCAGTCGGTTCACATGGGTTTACTTTCTGCATTCCAAATCTGATGTTTTTCATGTTTTTAAAATTTTTCTGACTTATGTTGAAAATCAATTTTCCACCTGCATAAAAATCCTGCGATCTGATTCAAGCGGGGAATATATGTCCTTTGATTTTCAACAATTTTGCAAGGTATTATTTCTCAAAGAACTTGTCCTTATACTCCATAGCAGAGTGGATTCGCTGAAAGGAAAAATAGACATCTTCTTGATGTCACTCGTTCCCTTCTCCTTGAATCATCAGTTCCTTCCCCTTTTTGGGTTGAGGCATTGGCTACCGCAGTTCATCTTATTAATCATATGCCATCCCCCTCGATTGAAAATTAGAGCCCATATTACCGACTATACAAGACATCTCCATCCTATGATGATCTTCATGTTTTTGGCTCAGTTTGCTTTGTGCATTTGCCTCCTTCTGAACGGACCAAACTTACAGCTCAATCCACTCAGTGTGTTTTTTTAGGATATGCACCCTTCCAAAAAGGGTTCCTTTGCTATGATCCCCACATTCGTCGCATCCGTACCTCTAGGAATGTCGTGTTTTTTGAAAACAAGTATTTTTTTCAAAAACACCTTGATCCTCCGAACGACTCCACATTAGTTTCCTTACCTGGTTTTTCTGACGACACATCTATTGTTCGATTTAACCCTAACTTTGTGTATCACAAACAGAATAAAGATGTGCTTCCAAGCAATCCCTTTCCCGATCTTCCTCCAGCATTTGGTCCACCTTTGGCACTTGGTCCTTCTGGACCTCCTTCATTGCGCTGCTCCACTCGCATTTCGGGTCCCCCAGACTGCTATGGGTTCTCTCATACTTTCTTAATGGCAACTTTGTTGTCATCTTCCATTCCACAATCCTATTCTCAGGCTGTGCATCACCAATGTTGGACCCAGGCTATGCAACATGAATTGGGGGCTTTAGAACAAAACCATACGTGGGATGTTGTCCCACCTCCTGTGGGTGTCAAACCAATTGGCTGTAAGTGGATTTTTTCTCTCAAGTTAAAATCTGATGCACATTAGATCGCTATAAGGCGTGTCTTGTTGCTCTTGGAAATCGGCAGGAATATGGTATTGATTATGATGAAACTTTTGCTCCTGTCGCCAAGATGACCACCGTATGCACCATTCTTGCTGTTGCTGCATCTCAGTCTTGGCCTCTATATCAAATGGATGTCAAAAATGCGTTTCTACATGGTGATCTCAAAGAAGACGTTTATATGCGTCTACCTCAGGGGTACTCATCCGGGAAGGGTATGGTTGCTAAGCTTCGTCGCTCCCTCTATGGTCTAAAGCAAGCTCCTCGCGCATGGTTTGAGAAATTTCAAGATGCTCTTCTCCGCTTGGATTTTCATCCGAGCCAATATGATCCTTCTATGTTCTTACATCATGCTCCGTCCGGGATTACTGTGTTACTGGTCTACGTTGATAACATTGTCATTACTGGTTCCAATGCACATATGATTCAGGAACTCCAAGCTTCTTTTAATAAGACATTTCACATGAAGGATCTCGGCCCCTTAAACTATTTCCTTGGTCTTGAAGTTCATCAATCGACTAAGGGTATAGTTCTAAATCAGCACAAATACACGGTTGACTTTATTGACTTGGCTGGTCTTACTGCTTCAGCTCTAGTAGATACGCCGGTCGAACTAAATGTCAAACTCAGTAAAGAGGAGGGTGACCTTCTTCCAGATCCTACCACATATCGCCAGTTAGTTGGTAGCTTGATCTATCTCACGATCACTCGTCCTGATATCTCCTATGCGGTCAACCTAATGAGTTAGTTCATGACTGCTCCTCATCATCTTCATATGGTTGCTGTTCGCCGTATCGTTCGGTACCTTATTCGCACATCGACTCGCGGGTTGTTTTTTCCATCCAACAATCCTCTATCTCTCAAAGCTTATTCAGATGCTGATTGGGCTAGTTGTTCAGATACTCGCAAATCGACGACAGGATGGTGCATGTTTTTGGGTGATAGTTTGATTTCCTAGAAATGCAAGAAACATGAAAAAGTTTCCAAATCCTCTACCGAGGCTGAGTACCGAGCCATGTCTGCTGCATGCTCCGAAATTCTTTGGCTCCGGGATCTACTCTCTGACATTGGTTTTCCAGCAGAAGGAGCTACCCCCCCTATGTAGATAATACCAGTGTAATTCGGATAACTGAAAATCCGATTTTTCATGAATGCACTAAACACATCAAGGTTAATTGTCACTTCATACGAGATGAGCTTAAGCGTGATGTCATCAGCCTTCCGCATGTCTCCACTGAGCTTCAACTTGCTGATATCCTTACTAAAGGTCTTCCGCGTCCTCGCCATCAATTCTTGGTTGGCAAATTAATGCTTCTTGATTCTCCTGCATCAATTTGAGGGGGGGCGTTAAACAGGCCCAAGGCCCATGAACAGATCATGTCCAGAATATCATATCTCACGTGGATGTTGATTGGGTCAACTTGTAACAGCTGTACATATTCCCTTAATTAGATTTTCTCTTGTAATTAGTTAGTTTCCTAAAGTTAGAATAGCAATTGATGTAATTAGCTAGTTTCCTAACTTAGAAGCCTTGATTGAGGCATGTAATATTCTATATATTGGGGCTCGATCTCCAAAGGAGAGACAGAAATAATACAAACTAAGAACAAGTTTCTTCCAAGTTCTGTGGTCATCAATTTGTCACCTATGTCTTGGGATTCCTTTAGGAACTTAACCCCACCCATCC
Organism: Umbellularia californica; assembly: GCA_028538565.1. Classification (NCBI taxonomy): domain Eukaryota; kingdom Viridiplantae; phylum Streptophyta; class Magnoliopsida; order Laurales; family Lauraceae; genus Umbellularia; species Umbellularia californica. The sequence goes on along the minus strand of JAPQWN010000011.1, from coordinate 42,760,032 downwards.
TCACCATATTTTGAAACCATAAATGTTCTCCACAAACCCTTCTTTTCTTGTCAAACCTCCACCACCATTTGGTAACACTACATAATTTTTTCACATTAAGCTTCCCAACCTAAACTTCCGGATGGCTTGGCCTTAATAAGTTCCCACCATTTCAACAATGTAGCTTCTTTAACTCCCTTTGCCTCTTGCACAAGAAATTTCTTTGGATTTGATCAAACTTATCCACCCTCGCTTGAGCCATCTTGTAAAGATACATGTTGCACTGGATTGTCAGGCAGTGTAGCTTTCATTAAGATAATCCGGCTCCCAAAATGACAGATACGGTCTTTTCCAAGAAGAAAGCTTCCTTATTGAAGTTCTCAACTGTAGGGTCCTGATTGGTTTTCGTCCTCGGGTTCACCAGAATAAGCAATCCTAGATAAATAATCAACAGCCGCTCAATGCTGTAATTTAATTTTCTAGCCAACAGTTCGATCAACTCTTGAGAACACCCCACCCCCACCATTACACTCTTATATAGATTTTATTTCAAACCTAAAAACAACTCAAAACATCTCAAGGTTCTTTGCAAAGTCGCGATTTCTTATCAATCTAACTAAACTGAATTGTATCATCTGCAATGCAAACTGAAGGTGTGAAATTTTGAACCATCACGATCCACCTTGAAACACCCTGTGAAACAGACGTCCTTAGCCTTCAACTATATGACACCCATAGCTTCTACCACGATTGTGAACAAGAAGGGGATAAAGGATCACCCTGTCTATAACACTGTAAAGCTTTTAATGGTCGAGTGGGGGATCATTCACCAGAATAGAAAAAGATGTGGAAGAGATGCATTCCCAATCCACCATTTCCAGTTATGAGTAAAACCCACCCCACCTACCATTAGTCTACGAAATTCTACTCCACATGATCATACACCCTTTTGAGGTCTACTTTTGAGATGACACCCTCCTTTTTAGAGCGTTTCATTGAGTCAATCAGTTCATTAGCTATAAGAACCCCATCTAAGATCAGCCTCCTATTCACTAAGGCACCTTGAAACGGACTGATAATTTGGGGAAGAATCGATCAAAATTTTTTGCTTGAGTTTTAGATAATTTTTTGAACACACCCCACCAAACTCATTGGTCTTTATTCTTTCAAATCTGCAGGGTTAGGGACGTTGGATGAGAGTCAGGGAGGTGGGATTGATTTCTTTATTAATACGACCTTGGTTAAAGAATTTAAACAAGATCTCATAAAAGCTCTTTTCAAGGAAGCCTGTCTCGTTTTGATGAAAGAGACAATCTGTCCGGGCCTTGTGCCTTGTCCCTCGTACACCTCTTCAAGGCAATGCCTCCTAAAAATCTCTTTCAAGCACATCTTTTTGCTTAGAAATCACAAGAAAACAAATCCCATCTAAAGGTGTCAACGACCTTTCTCCTCTGTAAAGCACCCCAAAGAACTCCACTATTTTCTCCTTCTTTTGGGTCCACTATGAAACTCTGATAACTACTGTGAATGATTTTCTATGAAATCTTTTCTTTTTTTTTATTTATGTACATATATATTTTCATTATTCAAGAAAATATCATGAATTAGGCAAAGCTTCTTGAAATCTACTCATAGCTTCAAACGAGTGAATTCGTGCTGTCTAACAATGGGGTCCTCTCCATAATTGATAAGTGGTTAATTGTTTGTAATTAGAGCCATAATATTTGATTTATCTTATGCTAGTCATAGCTATTTTATTTGATTTTACATATTCTTTGTTGATTTTTATGCAAAGGTAAAAAGGAGCAAAAAGAGAAGAATTAATGAAGAGAAGTGGGCGTGAATCACAAAGTAGGGCCAAGGGGAGTCCACATCCATTGCTAAAGTTAGAATTTCAGAATTTAGGAAGTCCTATTCAAGTTAAAAGAGGAATTCAAGAATGGAGAAAAACAAGGAGAAATAGAAGGAAAGTTAAAGGAAGATTTCAAGCCAAGATAGAAGTCCAAAAAGAGGGGTCCCACACATGTTGCACGCACCATATGGGCCCACTTTTATTCTCAAGTTTCATATTTAATTCCTTGCAATTAAAATTCAGATTGGTGGGCCACATGTGAGGAACTTTCTATAAAATACAAGTAAGATCAGAATTAGAAAGTGTTGTTTATTAAGAAAGAAGACTCCTATTCTATTCTAATTAGGAAGCATACTTATAAAGAAAGATGGAGATCTAACCATACAAGGAGGGAAGCCTAAAAAGGAGGAGAATCTTCATAAAAGAGGGCTGTTGCAAGACTTAAAAGAAGGATATATGAACAGTGCACGTCCAGCAGAAGGGAGCCATTATCCAGCCACAAAAAGAAAGTATAAAAACCAGTTATTATCATCCCATAAACCCTATTTCCCATACAGCTACCTTTGGAGCATTCTTTGGAGCATCTTAAAGAGCTTTTGGAGCGAGAAAAATGGGAAAAAGCTGCTGGCAGAATTCTTCTTCTTCAATATTCAGAGTTCTTCTTATGGCTCTATTTTCTATTTTGTTTTCAATTCCAGACATGAGTAGCTAATTTTTTAGGGTTAGGGTGTAGTTGAAACCCTAACCTAATCTATGTAGTCTCTTTTGGCATCTTTTAATTTAGATTTCAGTTTTATTAGTTGAGATTCTAAATCATGTTTTTAATTGATGAGTTGTGGATATGCCATGTCAACCATGCCATATTCAATTAATTTTAAGGGTAATTAACTTAATTTTGATTGATCTTGATGTTAAGCATCTAGGGTTTAGAACCATGAATAATCTAAGTATATATGCCATGCTTAGACTCATGCATTTATCATTCCCATTGTTTTTATGCATTATGTGTGTTTTGACTAGGACATATGCCATGCTTAGTTTTTACATCATAATGAATAATTCATGTAGTATGCCACTCATGAATTGGGTTTAGGGGAATAGTAATTTAGACGCATATGCTATGGTCTAGGTTGATAGATGTCACTAATAAAATCTGATTTTTGATTAAAAGATAATAAGGGACATGCATAGGATTGGTTAGGGGAGTAGATGAAACTCTAGTTCATTCATTATCATTGTTTTCAATTCTAATATTAGTTGTGTGTTTTAGATTAATTTCCATTTAGCTTTTGATAGTATAATTTACTGTTTTTAGTAGTTTAATTCAACCTTTCATCATTCAATTGTTTCTTTTAATATTCTGATTTTTAGTTGTTTTTGACATTGTTTTATCACAAGTCTTCGTGGGATCGACCTCGTACTTACAATTCACTACACTACATAGTGATCTTGTGCGCTTGCGAGTTTTAATTGTGTGCATACTAGTAGCTTATTTCTAGGTTGCTTGGTGCATACCAATAATCAAATGAAGAGCCAACGAGGCATGCATGAGAGAGAGAGAGAGAGAGAGAGAGAGAGAGAGGACTAGCATATAGCCAGTAAGACTATCATTTACTACAGGGTTGTGACAACCGAGATTACATGGAAGAGTGGAAACAAGATTGATGGTAGTTGTAAACAGTAACTTTTATTTGTTGATAATTATTCATTATTCCAATGGAAACATCGTTTTGGAGAAGGCCACCATATCATTTACAGATGAAGGAAAATCATATGAAATATGAAGTGAGCGCCATGTACCGTGTTCTTTGAAGTCTCTCACATCCAACTATCGATGAAGTGACAGCGGGATAGTTTGGACTACGAGTGCTCGATTTGAAACATGGTAGCATGATGGAGGGTGACTTGAATTGTAGGGTTGATCCAAGACATATTGTGACCAATTTGTTAGAACTAGCTTTCATGATGGATCTGATAAGACCCTATTCACAACTTCATCCCTTGGCCGTTTCTGTGATGAATGGTATAAGAGGTTGGAGTGGTGAATTCAAGTTGACAGGGGTGGTACCATGCTTTTCGAAGCTGGTTAGTATTGACTAGGGATGTCAAATGGGCCGGGCCGGCCCGCCAGGGAAAAACCCTGGCACGGCCCGCCACGGGCCGGGCTGGAGCAGGCCTTTTTTTTTTTTTTTTTTTTTTAAGTCTAATGGTCTAATAATATATCACTCCAAACTATAGATGAGCCCAATTAAATCTAATGGTCTAATAATATATCACTCCAAGCTGAGATCATACTCCCATGTCCCATTACGACAGCTCTATTTGTATGCTTGATAAATATGCTTTGGGCCGATTTGTTTGATGCAATTGAATTCCTAGGAAAGTTCTAAGACATTGTATTTCTTAAATGAGACAAATAAAATGTGAATATCCAAAAATGACCATCAAACAACCTTTTCTTCAATGAAAATATAATAAGGAAAGATGGGAAATGAATAACCATAATTCAAGTCTCATAAAAGCCAAGGTCTTATCTACACTTCATCTTCTATTCTCGACCCCGCACCTGATATCCATCACCCTTCACTTCTTTAATAATACTTCATGGAGCTGATTTGACCATGAATTTCCATATATTATCATGTGCAACTAACTCGACCTACTCATGTTCAAATAATTAATATTAATTTAACAAAAAATCTTTTTAAAAAACCTTATTCTCTCACCTAAATTTACATTTACTATGGCTAGGGCTGTATATATATATATATATATGGGTTGGTTGGGACCTAATATCTGATTGAACACATTCCAAAGAGATACCTGTGAGTCCAAGACTAGATCCATGGTCTGAGGCACAAGTGAAGAGACCAAACTATACTTAGAGCTGATTATGTTTTAACGGGATAATATATTCATAATAAAAGTAAAAGTAACATTATTTATATTTTTTGGATTACTATTATAAGTTTATAACTATTAATTGGGCCAGAGAAGAATATTAGAAAGGGATGTAATTTCGGTCAATAAATTTAGGTTTGGTTTCAATTAGACCCTAGCTCCCAACCTATTTTCCAAGCTTACCTGGCCAAACCAAGCCATCTAGTAATGTTTGGTAGGTGCCAAAATAAAAAATGCACAAAAGAAGTTTGTGTTCTATTTGGGCCCAATTTCCATAGTGATTTTTGTCACAATGGGCCCACACTATGCACCCCTACCTCCTCCTTTATCAGGTCTCAGTCAACTGGTGGAGGTTAGTTTTTGATGTAAGAAATGAAAATAGAAAGAAGGTTTCGTTCGCATCACTTTAATGATCTAATAAATTCCCCCAAATCTCTATATACATTTCTCTTCCTAGTTGATTTCAGCAATCATTAATGGCTGCCTCTTAAATTGGTTTCTGAGTCAACCTCTCAATTCATAATGGGTGCCCCACAGTGTTATATAATGATTGACATCCTTTGGATATATATTTTTTTTGGTAAATAAAAATTTGATTAAAAGAAAAAGAATAGAAGGGTTAGAGTATTTATAGACTTTGTAAAATTGAAAAAGGACACAAAATACCCCTTATATGACCGTTTTATGGCTGTTGGGAGGTTAAAATGAAGAATTTTGTAAAAAAAAAAAAGGTCATTTTTGGGCGGGCCGATCCTGGCTGGCTGGAGGCACTAGCCCACGTGCCAGGCGGGCCTGGCGGGCCCAGGCCAAACGGGCCCAGCCACCTCTGACACGGGCCGTTGACTGCACGGCCCGCTCCAGCCCATTTGACATCCCTAGTATTGACTAATCAAATAGTTGAAGCTTTTGGATATTGAGTACACCAAGTTGGTCTCTTGAAGGCGATTTGTGTTGACCACAAGCCGGCCAGGTAATCCCTTGAGGCAAGACTAGGTCGAGTGATCCTATGAACCAAGGAAGGGGAAGCTACAAGGGGTAAGGGTGGAGTGCTTTGGTTTGCCGGGAGGTGAGCATGAGGCTGACCGTAAGTTTTGTTCGAGTCTCACATCAGAAATATCCTAGTCCCGACCCTGGGATAAATGCACGGCTTGGCCTTAATGTAGTGTGATGCGTTTTAAATTCGTAAGGATGAAAGTCATCTAAAGTGGATAGTATCGCACTAATAGTGGGCCTGGCTGTTACATTTGGTATCAGAGATTGAAATGAGTAAAAATGTAGATAATAAGAGATTGGTACCTTATCATTGTGTCAGGTCATCCCTTCTTATAGCATGAGTCTAGTCTATTTGCTGTAGGTTTACGAAAATTGTATTGTAAAGAGACAGATAAATCTAAGTCAGAGGCTCAGTCGAAGATTCACAAGGTCCAATCCAAGTCAGAGGGCTAGCCCAAGGCCAATTTCTAGAATAACTGTGATAGCTGTAACATATACTCACTGATTGTATTTGCTTAGTCAACCTTCCCTGCATAGAAGATTGTATAATATGTATAGTTGTTATATACCATACTTAGGAGATTTATTTCTTGTAATTTGCCTTAGTTTAGGTGCCATTGTTAATATATATATATATGGAAATGTTCCTATGAGAGTAACTCTCACACTACTATGAGAGGCTTGGGGGGGTCGGGGGACCCTCATATTTAGGTCATTGGCACTGGATATGGATCCAATGGATCCCCCCTTTACTGTCATGGTAGTGTGAGAGTTACTCTCATAGGAGCATTTCCCATAAATATATATGGATTGATCTCCACAATGGATGATGTCAAGAAGCCCAGTTCTTGAGCGTGTGTCAGATGATACTACTATTTTCTCAATTCCTTATCTCCACTATATTTGTACTCTTTGAAAAATTCCGAAATGCTATTCTGAAGGCTCAATCGTACCAGAGTCCTAATGATACCTCTCTTTTCTTCAAGAGGACTTCTCGTGGTTGCACCATTTTACCCATTTATGTAGACGTTGTGATAATTAGTGGAAATGATAACATTGGCAAGTGATCTAACAAGCACTTGGAAGGATGAAAGATCTGGGACCTCTCACATATTTTCTTGGCGTTGAAATTTCTTGCTTAGATGAAGGTATATGTCTATCAACAACATTGTGCAGATCTCCTTACTTCAGCTCGTTTTTCAAATTGCCAAAGTACTGATACACCCTTTGAGCTCAATGTGAAGCTTCAACAAACTGAAGGAAGTCCTGTCTCTTGTCCATCCACCTATCGTCGTCTAGTTGGAAGTTTGTTATATCTCACTATGACTCGATCTAACATCTCTCATGCTGTTCAAATTATCAGTCAATTTGTAAGTAATCCTTACACCACCCATCCTGCAGCAGTTCAATGTAATTCTACAATATCTTCGTGGCACCCCCAGTCGTGGATTATTGTACTCTTCACGATCTCCACTTACTCTTCAAGCATATGCAGACGCTGATCAGGCATGGTGTTCAGATACTAGATAATCAACCACCGGGTGGCATATGTTCTTAGGAACTTCTCCCATCCCATAGAAATGTAAGAAGCAACCAACAGTTTTCATGAATGCAACAAACATATCGAAGCAGATTGTCATTTCATTCGTTAGCATGTTCTGTCAGGTGCCATTCGTGATTCGCCTATCCTATTTTACTTCACGTGATCAGTTGGCTGACATCTTTACCAAGGTGATGGCCAAGCATCGTCATGACTATCTAGCAGGCAAATTGATGCTTCGAACAACTCCGCCTCAATTTGAGGGTGTGTGTAAAGAGATAGATAAATTTAAGTCAGAGGCTTAACCCAAGGTTTTCAAGGTCCAATCCAAGTCAGAGGGCTAGCCAAAGGCCCAACTTCTAGAATAATTGTGATAGCTGTAACATACCACCGATTGTATTTTCTTAGTCAACCTTCCCTGCATAGAAGATTGTATAATCTGTATAGTAGTTATATACCATACTTAGGAGATTTATTTCTTGTAATTTGCATTAATTAAGGCACCATTGTTAATATATATATATATATATATACGGGTCGATCTCCACAATGGATGATACGGCAATTCTCTCAATTCCTCTCTCCACTACATTCTTTCTTTTGGACAAGTTGTCATGTATCGCCTTAATTGGGGCTAATCTAATCTTTGGAGATTTATACATTAATGTACAACCATATTCCAAAATAGATAGTCTGCTAAACCATTCTAATACTCTGTAACTTACAGTGCACCTGCTGCGATCTAGGATTTCCCTTTCATAATAGCTGGTCTAATTAGGCTTGTAGAAAATGGGTTGGAAGCTAATCCGACATTAGTATATACTTATTTACATAATGCTGGCATCTGCTCTAACTTACAAACTCGAAGGAAGCTGAAATACAATGCTACTACTAATATTTTGAGATTTTTCATTTTTCAATTTTTTGGATTTTATCTTCATTAGACTACCAACATTGTTTTCTTTAAGCATCTTATAATCAGTCTTGTTGATCAATTTACATGTAGGCACCGGAATTACTCTCGATGCTATTTGATCGAGGTATGCAGGTCTGCTGGTCTATTTTTATGCATTCAATCATTATAACCATTGATATTTTCTTATTTTGTGGACGAGACTTGAGATATTGATATGGATACATTTCAATAGTCGACGGTCGACACTAACAGACATGGCTCTATGAAATTCTGTTTCTTTGTCTTTTATTGTTTTCATCCATTCCTAAAACTCTAGGATACTTAAGATATTTTATGCTGAGAGAGAGACAAAATATAATTTATCTCCAACGGAGTACTTGATTACCTATAGGCAGCATTGCATGGATGCATTCAACATATGTAACAGAAGAATATATAAGTGAGACAATACAATACTCGATGGAAAATAATGAATAGTTTTTTTAATGATTTCTTGAAAAAAATATTTTTAACGTTATTTAAAACAAATGAAAATAATTAGATTAAAAAATAATTAATTTACCCAAATCTTGGAGATCTAGACATTCAATATGCTTGCATGCTAGATCTATGAACATTCATACATTTAATCAACTATTTTCCAAGTAATTTAATAAAGCCCGAAAGATCTAAAAATAAAACCCCAAAATCTCAAAATCAAAATTTTTAGATCTAGTCTCAGTAGGTTTATTGCAAACTAAGAACCTACATGCAAATCTAAGACATTTTAAAACTTTTCTCTAACTAATTTTACAAAGTTTAAAGATTTTAAAATAAGCCCAAAGTTTCAAAACCAACCTTTCTAGAAGTAGGCTCAAAATCACAAGATCTAAGGCAACATAAGAACCTACAACCAAATGTAGCTTAATGTCTCGACTGCATTTATTTTTCTTTTATTTGAATATAAATCGGGTAAAAATCATGAAAAAGTAAAAAAATAAAATAAAAAATATATATATATATATATAGAAACTTTGATTAAAATTACCAACATTTGCTTGTAGAGTCGAGACTCTAGATTTAACATGAATACAACGTTTGAAATTTTGTAGCAAAAAGGGTGAAAAAGTGTAATAATACAAAATACATACCAAATGGTCTCTTCTCTCTTGCTCGAGTTGTAGCCTACATGGCGTGATGAAATCTCTTTGTATCTTGACTTTTTTGGGAGAGAAAGTGAAGAAGATGGTCTTACAGCCAAATAGTCCTTGAAATGGAGGAAAGATGAAAGAGAAAGAGGCATTTGGTGTTTTAGAAGCTATCAGCCGATATTTTCAAAATATCAGCCAAGATCGATACACCTTTCATTATCCGTTCTGTGTTAGCTGATATTTTGAATGGAGGAAAGATGAAATAGAAAGAGGCATTTAGTGTTTTAGAAGCTATCGGCTGACATTTTCAAAATATCAGCCAATATCGATACACCTTCCATTATCCGTTCCTTGTTATGAATTTTTTGGTTGAACTCATATTATCATTGAAACCTTATCCCATATATCTAGGTTAAACTCAAATAATAGGTTTTAAAAAATCCTGAAACTATTAAGCTGGTGTGCTACCTACTGGTTCTATTGGTTTTGAAGATGACCATTACCCTCCTTAAATGTAACAGTAATGCGGAACATAGTACGAGATGCAGAGCAGGTTGGATAGAAATGGAGAGATAGGGGGATAGTTCAAGCTTTTACCTGAAAATAGGCCTCACACCAAACTCCAATCTAGGAGGCAAAGATCTCAAGAGCACTTTGGGGAAGAACTCAAAGGAGAATTCCGCTAACTCGATTTTCATTATCATCAACCATAGAGCCAAAGAGGCTTACTATGCTTTAAATAAGCAGGAACATAGCCCTAAAGCTAATCTAGACCATCCAAACACATTGATGGCTAGGATTTAAACATCCAATCAAAGGCAACTTAAAATATAAATAAAACTCTAAATAGAATAGAAATGGATGGGTTGGGCCCAAAGGATGGTCGAGATAGATGGGCTAGGCCCAAATACTGGTCAACCCATGGGGACCTCGGGTCTATCCTGCATCAATTTCTCTTCATCTTGGAGAGAACTCGACCTCGAGTTCTATATTCGTCCTCTAGGATCGAAACTCCAACGTACAAATTCCCGATGCTTTTGTCGATCTTCATATTCTTTGTGTTGGCTCATAACTTGACACAGCCTTTTATTCCAAGTAGATTTTAGGCTTTGCTTCGTTTGACGCTTAGATTTTGATAGGATGTGTGCTCAAAAGAACTGATGCTTCAGGTCTTGAATTTGTATCAGCTGCTTATAATCTTCGAATATCAATTGTCTATCCCCGAAGATGAAATCAATATGGTGAACCTAAATAATTTTATCTTCCTTTGTGGTCTCCCGATCGGTAGATTGTTCTTCTGATGATACAATTTGTTGTTCTGGAAGTAGGTTTACAACCAGATCCATTAGTTGTTCAGTTGGCTTGCTAACCATCTTTAATTCTTCAATGCTCATATCTTCTCCTTTTGTTGCCTGCACTTGGTGGTGATCAACATTGTTCGAAGAAAGAAATTCGTAATTTTCTTCGAATCTTGTTGAATTTTCATTCATGTAGCTAAAGTGGGTCCCACTAGGTCATTTGGGTTGGACTTGATCATTTCTCTGAAATGATTTATTCAAGGGAAAACGTGAAAAATGACAAGGGTATTTTATTTCATTTTGAAAATTATTTTTTTGGTGAGGACTTGATTGAAAGAAATATGGAAAGCTTTTGTACTGTTATGAAATATTCAAATCTTCGTATACCTTTTTGAAAATGAGCTAAAAGTTTTATACTATTTTGAAACTTTTCTTTGTTTATTTTTACATGATAATTTGCGACATTGTTATGAAAATCGGAATCGTATCGCAAATTGTTTATACCCATGAATTGAATCAAATTGTGAATCATATTGCGAATCGTAGGGTTTTTTATTTATTTTTCTAATAAAAATAAAATATAATGAAAAAAATTAAAAAAAGAGAAGAAAAACAGTTATTCGTAATCCATCCATCTTCCCACTCAGAGCATTATAAATACAATGAAAAGTAATCTTTCAATCATATCAAGAACATCATGAAATATATTAATATATATTTTTTGAATAATGAAATATATTAATATTTAATAAATGGTATACATAAATAGTTAAATAAGTTTAAGGTTTCAATATATATTTACTTTTTATTATCTTTAAATCAAAATACAAGAGTAAAAATACAAATCCAAACTAGCAATCTTACAAGCGAGGATATTTCTTGAGGTTATAAAGTGTTCGTGAACAAAAAAAAGAAAAAAAGATTAAAAAAGAAGAAGATATAGACAAGCCTGATGCATATGGTCGAACCTTTTAATCAAATGCATGTTCTTTATTCATCTAGTCGAACCCTTTAATCAAATGCATGTTCTTTATTCATCTCTAAAACCTCCCCAAAGCCACAAAAATTCTTAACATGTTTCATTAACTACTAAATAACCTTTTAAAAATTAAAAATGGTGAAAGAGAGAAAGAAAAAAAGGTAAAAGATTAATATTAACTTAGTGGTTGTAGATATTCTTGCTCTACCAAATTATTTGAATCATAATATTTGATGAAACGAGTATCGAATCATAAGATTTACACCTGAATCCCAAGATACTTCTTTAAATGAGATTCTTTGCATAGATACGAATCGTTTTCTTAGGATTCGGGATACAAATCGTAGGATTTTGATAACTATGATCTATAACACTGAATGTATTGGTCTTATTTCAAGGAAAAGGCTCCCTTGCATTCATATATTTGGTCAACTGCATAAACATTTTTTATGTCCTTGAACTCAATAGGATCCGAAATTTTGATTCGTGAACTTCCTTCTATTTTTGATGGATCTGCAAGGCTGAAAGCACACGCACAAGATGATTCAAAGGCTACTCTGGCTCCAAAGGTATTCTGTCATATTAAATAAGAGGCACCCACATATGTTTTAAATCTTTCTTTGCAGTTTCCCCAATTTGTGTGGGTCAGGTTGTGCCAGTTGTTTTGCATCATGTAATCTGATGGGATATTCTTTTATGTTTGTGACAGCAATTCCTTTATGCTTCTGAGCTTATCATGTCAACCATGTTTAACTTGTTCTTTGGTGTAAAACTTTTCAGGTAAAGGGCTATTCTGGAATGTGTCTTTCCACATAACAGAACTTCAGGGCAACTCATCCACTCTATATACATCTCATGATTCACCTCAAGAATCATGTCAATCACTTGATGATGAGCATCCAGCTAGTGCTTTTGAATGATCAGTTAATGAAAGCAGTTAGATGATTAGGATCACCCTTCAAAAGAGAGAGAAAAAAATGATAATTAAGGTCATCAAATAACTTCATGGTCTTTGGGTTATATACTCATCCTTTGTGAGTAAAATGATTTTGACATTTTTAGTTGGCATTTATATATGCCACATAAGGTCTTTGTATTGTACTTAAAAACATTGGAAATCTAGTTTAGTGCACAGGGAGAAATCAGGGGGTTGGGTGTGGGAAGCACTAGCAACAGCATGGGTTAGTCAGAGATCATTCTCCAGTTTGGCTGATTGGAGGATTCCAATGAGGTGGAAGCTAATGCATTGAGTGAAGGTGTGTGCTATAAAAAGCTGTGTCATGGAGGAACATTTAAAAAGAAACAAGATGTAGTTAATATGGTTTATAATTTACATTCTGAGCCATCAACTTTATTACAATGGGCTAACTATAGTTTGCTTGCATATGTTGCAGTCAATCATAGCTTTCAAAATCAGAATCGTATCGCAAATCGTTCATACCCATGAATCAAATCATATCGCGAATTGTATCGTGAATCGTAGGATTTTTTTATTTTTCTCATAAAAATGAAAAATAATTAAAAATTAAAAGAAAAGGACAAAAGTAGTTATTAATAACCATCCATTTTTCCATTTATAGTAGTATAAATATACTAACAAGTAAGTCTATCATACAATCGTATCAAGAACATCATGACATATATATATATATGAAATAAATGATGTGTAAATAGTTAAATATGTTTAAAGTATCAATATATATATTTTTTATTATCTTTAAATCAAAATATAAAAATAAAATGAAATCCAAACCATCAATCTTACGCGGTAGGATATCTCTTAAAGTTAAGAAAGTGTTCATGAAGAAAAAAAACCATAATAAATTACAAAAAGAAGGAGATATAAACAAGCACCATACGTACAGTCGAATGCTTTAGTTAAATGCATGTTCTTTATTCATCTTTAAAACCTTATCAAAGCTGTAAAAAAATTCTTACGAGGTTTCGTTAACTACTAAATAACAGTTTGAAAATACAAGCGATAAAAGAAAGAGAGAATAAAGAAAGAAAAAAAGTAAAAGATTATTAATATTAGCTTATTGGTTATAGCCATTCTCGCTTAGTGGAATCGCTTGAATTGTAAGATTCAATGAAACGAGTATTGAATCGTAAGATTCACACCTGAATCCTAAGATTCATTTGTAAATGGGATTCATTACATAGATACGAATTGTTTTCCTTAAGATTTGGGATACGAATCGGGATTTGGGATGCGAATCGTAGGATTTTGATAACTATGTAGTCAAGGACAATAATTTGTCAGAGGCACTTGCTACAGAGGGTGCCTCAATGAGACGAGTACTAAAACTTTTTTTCCTCCCCTTCAATATTATTGGTCTGTCCTGGTAAATATGGTTTTGAGAGAAACAGTCTTCAAGGATAATTTTCTTCCTTTTCAGATTGTGATCCAGAATAAAAGTCCATTCTCCAATGGGCTCTTGGATGGAAGGAATTTAATGTTTTAGTTTATGAATGGCATGCTGGGCCCTTCTCGATTGTTAATGTAGTGCAGAGAGCCCAATCTTTTTTCAGTCATCTTTCATTCTGTCTTGCCATCTTTCCTTGTCTTGTTTTAGTGGTTTGGTTTCTTCCTCAGCTCACTTGGTGTGGTCACTGGGAGCTTATCCCCTCTATATTTCAATCCTTATTTTAGTAACAGCCACTTGGAAGCGTCTATCCTTGTTAAAAGAATCTATGTGCTCTATCTTGTAAATGAGGAATTTAGGATTTGCATAAACTGCTGTACGCTCATTGAGGGAGTGCCCAGTATTTATATTAATGTTTACAATGCACAATTAAATGAATGTCCCCTTCAAAGGGTTCAAAGATAGGATGTGCTCAAGGGTATTTGGGAACAAGAAACTGACAAGTGGTTGTACAGAAGGACTTAGTCTTGTAGAGGTATCATGCTCATGATGGATCAGCACTCTTTTCACTGTAAAATGCTAACAGGTTTACATAACGGAAGTGTAAAAATTTATTCATCTGGACCTATGATGTTTATGTTCTGGCCTGAAATGATGCCATTTCTGCTTTCTGTGTTTTTCTTCCCTGGGAGAAGATTCATCCATCCCTGACTTCCTCTGAGCATAGAATTATACTTATATGAGTTGAAATTTAGGACTACATCTTGACAAGAATGATTTTATCTCAAATCTCTTAGGTGTTTTCATTAAGAATGGCTAATGGCTATTTATAAGAGTACAACCTAAGATCTCTGGTCTCTACTCAAACTAGGAAACTTAATCATACAAACTAGTAAACCTAATCCTTATCCATCACAACTTTATCCCAAAATAACTCAATCCTAATCTAGGAAACCTACTCCCTTACAGTAAACCCAATGACCTAATTACAAATAAATAAATAATTCTCAATATTCTCAACACTCCCCCCTCAAGCTGGTACATAGATACTATGTAATAGCTCAGACTAAGCACCATATTCTACTTCCTTTTTACAACTGGTTTAGTGAGGAACTCTGCTGGTTTGACTTTTAATACTTGTGGATGGATCTTCGATCTGTCTCGCAACCTGACTTGTGCATAAGATGAAAAAACTTCGTGTGCTCCACAAACTACACACTCAGCAACACTGTTGATTAGACTGACTCATGGTATGCTACATAGCATATCGTATGGTCACACGAACTAGGTTGACCACTCAGCCATAATGATTATCTGGATTTACACTACCAAGTGATCATGGAATCTTCATAAAGTTTTTCTCACCCTGACTCGAATAATCTCATAAACTTAACTTTTTGTAATGATAAGAAACACCTGATATTTCAGATTCAAAGTCTTGAATAATCTTCAACTGCATCACTTTGATTTAACCTCCTTTCTCGAGTGACGTCTCACCAATACTTTCATTGTGCTTTACTAGTAGTTACTGTTTGTCTGTAGGTCCATCTTTGTTGCTTCCCGCTCTTTTTGAGTCGGTCAGAGTCGTTGGCCCACTAGATCAGATTTACAATAATCTCTTCTAGAAGCATATGGATGATGTAGCTTGACGAACAATATAAGAATGAAAGAGTTGATGGATTTTGTAAGGTTCAATAAACAAATGATTGAAAACCCCTTTTTTAACCATTTGATTTGGCTGATTGTATTTCTAATACATAGATCTCATCTTCGGGAGGAGCAAGCAAAAATGGGCTCAATGACTCTGCAATTGCAAGAAGATCAACGAAAAAAATAAGGTCAAACAATCTAATGTCTTTATTTTGTTGTAGACAGATGATAATGTAAGCACCCGGCTGGCTGTAGGTTCTATAGGCCCGGTTCATCCTAATGTAGTTCATGGGTTCCAAACCCAATCCAGAGTCTTTCATTTTCATCAACGTGAATCCTAGTCTGAATATAGCTTGATTAATGACTCAGCCCATAACAGTGAACACTAGGCTGGTGAAGGAGGCGTGAAGGTGCATGCGGAAGGAGGTGCACCTGTCACTTGTGACACATGTGAAGGCCTTGATTATGGCTAGCTTCTGCTGATGACACATCTTACAGGGACCACATCTTGATTTATGCGACTTTGATTTAGGAGCATTGAGTTCTCATCTCCCCCTGTTACCCCGGGAAATATAACTACACAAGGGAAGGCGATGGCCTTCTTGCAGCTTCATCTCACTCCTTCCTGGAGAACTTGGAATTCAGATCATGAGGGAGCACAATCGATCACACAAAACTACAAAAGTCTTTGTCAACCTTCAGAGAAACACGATCGATCTGCTCTCAACTGGGAAGGGCATGCCGGTGAGACCTATCACTTTCTCTGCTCTCTCTTGTCTGGGGCGTTCTTCGTTCTCAAACTCTAATTGGAGGGTCCATGACGATCTTCAAGATTGTGTTGCAGAGAACATGGACTCTTTTTATTGCGCAGAGGTGGGCAACAATGATGGGGTTGGAGTTCACGAGAGTCATGGAATTGAGAGAGACTCTCTATGTAAATCTTTTTTATACCTAATCTTTGCTTCCATCAAAGCATATGACATGGCTTGCCGATATGAAGCCCTAACTCATCATTGATCGTTCCCTATGGATTTGTGTGCAGCAATCAAAACTTAGTTGACTGATCTGGAAGATGCCGAACTATGCAAAAATCCCAAACCTTTTGGATCTCTTCCTCAGTGTAAGGCTGGTTCAAGATGATCGGATAATACGCATATCTACTGTGCCTTGATAGCCAACCTTGGAGAAGCTGAACCCCCATCCATCATAGACACATTGATTTCTGGATCTTCTTGCAGTCTCGGATCAGGTCCTTTTTTAATTTCGACAAAGCAGAAGGAGATGCTAATCTAAAACTTACAAATACACTCACAAATTGGGAACTGGCTTCGTCTAATCTAAAACTTCTTTCCTCGATCTTTGGATCATCATGGAAGGTGATCTTTGGATGCTGCTCGCCTCGACCTCATAAACTCCAGCATCAGAAACCCTTTATAGGGATTGCAGAAACTCCAGTGTCTCTGTTTACTCCTTCAATCTCTGTGCATCGCAAAAGCAATGTCGCCAGATGGGGTTTTGGAGATCGGCGGATGGGCTGCTGAATGACAAGATGTGGGACTTTTGGCTTCAATCCCTCGAGCCTGATTGGATATGAGATCGTCTCTTGCTCTATTTCTTCAAGAAGAAAACTTGCCAGAATTTCAAACTTAACCAAAATAGGATTGGAGACCTAAACTCATGATTAAATACACAATATAAAAACAGCCCTAAAATGTAATCCTAAACCTTAAGCTCTGATACCAAGTTGAAATTAAGGACTACATCTTGACAAGAATGATTTAATCTCAAACCTCTTCAGTGTTTTCATTAAGAATAGCTAATAGCTATTTATAAGAGTACAACCTAAGATCTCTACTCAAGCTAGGAAACTTAATCATACCAAACTAGTAAACCTAATCCTTAGTCATCACAACTCTATCCTAATATAGGAAACTTACTCCCTTACAGATAAAAACCCAATGACTAAATTACAATATATATATATATATATATATTTCTCAATATTCTCAACACTATGTATAAGCTCTCCTCTATCTTGCTCATCAATATTCTACTATTCATTTAGGGTTATTTACAAAAATGTCCAATAGACATTTCTAACAGAAATTCTGGGTAGTAATAATGCTTAACTGAAAACTCTAGTGACATCTCTTGGTTATTTATGAGATATGTGCATTCTTCTGTGTACTCATTTAAAAAGGAATCATTGTACACCATGTCT
Organism: Umbellularia californica; assembly: GCA_028538565.1. NCBI lineage: Eukaryota > Viridiplantae > Streptophyta > Magnoliopsida > Laurales > Lauraceae > Umbellularia > Umbellularia californica. The sequence goes on along the minus strand of JAPQWN010000011.1, from coordinate 42,742,207 downwards.
GAAGTCTCAGTTCGTAATTAACTTCTCCAAATCGGTTTGACTTACAATCTTAATCACACATTTCTTGTTCTATGCTTTTGTAGCTAAAATCTGAGGAGTCATGGCTATCATTTTCTGAGGAAGCTTTTGTCCTACATAATAAGGTAACATTTGCAATTTATCCATATTTTGCAATTTTTTTTTTGAAATGGCAAATTTTTCCATGTTTTGCTATATAATCATGAAAACGACATCTATAGGTTCGGGCATTTGCAGGATGGCCTGGAACCCGAGCAAAAGTTCAATTTGTTGATGGAAATGGTCAGCTTGATATCCAAGAGCTTAAAATCATCACCACAAGAGTTCGCAACTGTGGTGACATTCATGACAATAAAGATGTGATAACCTTCAAAGAGGACGCACTGATTTTCCCATGTGCTGGATGCTCTGCACTTGAGGTTTGGTTTATGGATTGACATTAATTCAGGCTTTAATAGGGAGGGTTTTGTTTTGTTTTTTTTTTTTTTTGTTTTTTTTAATAATTTCAGGCAGTTGTCTTTCCAATTTATTTGGCGGGCCTAAAACTCATGCATTTTAGCCCACTGTTATGGAAATTAACTAAAATTTTCCTCGATTCTGGGCCCCAGTTTAGTGCTGTCCCAGTGGCCTCAATAGAAATAATGTGAAACATGGGCCACCGCCCTTCCCATTTGTTGTTGATCTTGTAATTATTACTATTACCATTATTGTATTATTATTTAAACTGAGAATAGGCCTAAATCCAATCTGTGGGTTTGAGAATGAGGCCAGCTTAGGCTGCTGTGCCTGGAAGACCTAAGGTCCAACTTGGGCGGATGAGCCCCACTACCAACTTGGAAACTTTTTCACTATTCCTAACAAAATCTTCTTTACCAGGTAGTGGAAATCCAGCCCCCTGGCAAGAAAGTAATGAATGCACGTGATTTTTGGAATGGGTTGCGAGGTCGGAAGCTGAAAAAGGTCATGTAGAAGAAAATGGTAAGTGCATATGCTGAAATTTGCAGTACTTCATTTTTCTGTTCTCTGTTTCAATCATCGTCCGACCTCTTGTTAACAATGGAACTATAGGACCTGTCCTCTTTCCACCACTGAGAGCTTAGATGAGCAAATAATTTGGTGATGTCCGTTCTGGTCTGACTCAACTGTTACTATTGTAACATTCACAGGGAGACATATTTGGAGGAGAAAAACTGATTAACTCTAATCACGACTCAAACTTATTTTATTAGTGCGATTTTACCATTTGGACAAAATAACCAGGTACTAGGTGAAGATATCAACTATGGAAAATACGTGATGTATTCTCTTATTTGGCCATATATAAATATTGCACTCTTCACACTACTACTTGAGTTGGAGTGTGTATCATTGTTGTCAAATTCAGTTTGGTTCGGCTGAAATGGCTGAACAATTTGGTTTGGCCATCGTTCTGAACTGAACAACCCACCAGAAAAATCTTGGTCCAATTTCGGCCGAAATGGAAAGCCTATATTTCGGCCATTTTTCCAAAACCCTTGTTGCAATTCTCTTGCTTTGGTTATAATATTTTATGAAATATAAACTAAAAAAGAAAAGGAAAAAAGGACTGCTCCTCTTTGTGCATAAATATTGCAAGGAACTGGGGTTACTATGGTAGTGCCAAATCTACTCTCCACTGTCTCCTTGCTCTGCTACTTTGCTATTTGTCACCAAAGCTGCTCCTCTTCTTCTCCTTTTACTTCTTTGACGGCATGTAGGTGCGAGGGAAAGAAGTGTATGAAGTAGAAAAGGGAGGAGAAGAGGAAACTCTCATTGTTTTAACTCAAATATAGTTCAAATCACAATAAAATAGAATGCTCTCACAAGCTTACACTCTTCTTCTTTTATAAGCCCACATGAAGGTTTCACCTTCCATAGGTACATCAGTACATGCACCCACTTAATATTCTCTAGAACCAAGACAGTGGGGACAGGAACCATCATTTAGGAGATTGGTACACATACCCATTTAATGTTTTCTAGAATCTAGGATTCAAGATAAGGGGGAGATGAAGCATCTCTTAGAAAGTTGTGCATCATTACGATGGCCATGCATTCTCCAGTGAACTTGGACATTGACAAAAATACCCTTACATGAAAATCCTCCTTTTATGGAAAGTTAGTTTGGCTCAATTCTAATTAAATTATGAAGTTTCATTGGTTTGCTGGGTACAGCAAGAAGTCAATTTCCTAATTTAACGAACCCACAACAAGAAAAGAAAATTTATCAAGGAGAGCAGTCAAATAAGGAAAATTGTTAAACAACTAGGAGACTTAATTGGCACCACCACAAGAGGTGCCCCACACTTGGAAACGCCCAATATGGGCTGTGTTTCTTTCTTAAATATTGAATGAAATTAGGAAAGTTGTTGCATAAGAAACAACAACAATAGAAAGTTTCCAACCAACCTAGAAATCCTAGTTTCCCTCCAACCAAGACTCCTAAAATCTATAAATAAAACCCCATACTAGAAATCAACCCCCATTCATGCGTCCAAGTGTTGTTGCATGCCTAGAAAGAGAAAGTAGAGAGAGAGGGTGACGGCCAAAGAGGATTGATTCCCATTTTTTTTGCACTTTTCAGCCTCTTGATCATCTTGTCTAATCAATTTGAGGACTTAAATGCAAGTAGATTTATGCTATTCATTTTTGTATGCATGATCTTTGATTCTTTGTCCTATTGATCGTTTTGTACCGCCTACTTCTTGACCTTTGTGTTGCTATCAATCGAAGAGCAACAATGTGTTTCATTAAAATGCATTGGATCTGAAGCGTCCTCAATTATATGATCGGTTTTTAAGGGTTTGGATCAAGATCTACACCGTTGGGGTTTGATTTATGGAGATCTACACAGATTAATTGAATCTAAGCATAAGCTATTTGGATCATATTAAACCTGAAACTTGTGATGTATTCTACCTTATTAGAGATGTAGAAATTTGATTTATTGAATTTAGAGTCTTAATCGTCCGTTGGAATTTGTGCTATCTACATTGTTTATATTCTTTTTGATGTTCTAGTTATGATCTATGTTGGATTTGGTTCTAGAAATTAGGGTTTTGTAAAATACGATGAATCACGTGTTCATATGTATTTGTACCAGATTCTGAGGGTTTAACATCAGTTTTGACATATTGGAAGTAAGATTTAAATTTTTGGATACCTAATTTCTACGGTTTTGTGAAAACAAAATTTATCTTTTAAAATCGTGACTGAGTAATTGTTTTCGGGCTTATAGCTATGATGCAAGTGCCGGAGCACAATTAGGGTTCCAATGGAACAATCACACGATGAAGACACTCTCCATCGATAAACCCACAAAGGGAAAATTCTATTAACTCAAAATCTCTAGGATTATTAATCTCTACAATGTCATATATATAATAAAAGAAACTTAAGGGCTAAGAAAGCAATCTTAATCAAACTAGGAAACCAAATAATAATCCTTCTAAATTAGAAACTAATCCTAATTAAACTCTTTGCTAAAAATAAAACTAATAACAATTAAAAATCAGAGTTTCATGGGTCCCACATGTGGTCCACGAGCCTTGTTGCAACGATTTGGTATTGCTCCTGCATAATTCCCTCCAGGTTGGAAAAGAGTTCAACCTCGAACTCGGCTCTTCTTCTTGATGTTGCTTTTATATACAGTGTGGACTTGAAGTGCCACCTTGGTGAAATAAGAACTTGACCCTTTCTTTGGTGGTGGCTTCATAGGATGGAGTGTGACTTGCTTGTTACCATTGCATGAATGTGTAGGTATTGTCACGCATGCCGTTAGTGCCATTCTTGTCATACATCCACGGACGACCCAATAAGATATCACAACTATCCATGGGTACCACATTGCACCAAACTGTATCTGTATAATCTTTCTCAATAGAAAAAGTACTTGAACATGCATACCTCACTTGCACTTCATCACCTGTCATTAACCATCTAGCAAAATAGGGATGATGATGCTTTCGAACTTTCAGCTGTAATTGATCCACAAAAGCTTGGGAGATAATATTAAGACAACTTCCTCCATCAATGACTACCATGCATTCTTGACCATTGATTGTTCCTTTTGAGCAGAAAATATTTTCTTGCAACCACTTCTTCTCAATAGTTGAAGGAGTGTCGGTGATGAATATGACAGACTCAAGACCCTCCTCGGGCATAATGTCCTCCACCTCCTCTGTTTCATTCTCTTTAGGATCATCTGGAGTATTTTTCACATCACTTTCATTCTCAATGAGGTGGATGCGTTTTGGACATTCCGCTGCACGATGCCCTTGTTGTTTACAATTAAAGCATGTGATCCTATTTTGACCTTTGGGCTTGGTGAAAACTTTCTCCGATCAACCACTCGGTTTAGAGCCTGCAATTGAGAAATTCTTCTACATAATCCATTTATATGCATTAAATTTTCTGGCTTGATGATTTGCAATCCCCTCAGCTTTGATAGCATGCTGAACAATCTCATCAACATTAATAAAATGCTTGAATGTGAGGATGTGTTGTATGTCAAGTGTAAGCCCATTAAAGTATCTGTCAAATAATACATCATCATCTTCATTCAAACCACAACAAGCTTGCATGGTCATGAACTCCTCAGAATACTCAACAACTGTCTTAGATCCTTATTGCAAATCTTGAAAACTTGAACGCAGATCTCTGGAGTAATTGACAGGAAGGAATTTTTGCTTCAACATATTTTTCATTGTGGTCCATGTGTCAACGGGGTCAATTTGTTGGCTTCTTCTCTTCTTTTGCAACTCGGCCTGCCATATCGCAGCATAATTGCTAAATCGAGTTGCCATGAGTGTAATCTTATGACCATCTCTCATTGACCTTTGTGCAAAAATATTTTCAACACACTAACCAATCTATGAATTCACCTGGTTTCAAGTTTCCATTATATTGGGGAATCACGAGTTTAATACCCAAATCACGATCAACATTGACGGCATGTGGATCTCGTTGATTTCGATTATGTCCTCCATTATCTCAATGATTATCCTCATGTTGATTATTTTTCAAATTGGTTAATCGGGTTTCAATCCTTGTAAGAGTCTCTTGCATTTGAAACATCGTTGCAGATAGTTGATTAACAGTTACTGATAATTCCGCAACGGTTCCCCTCAAATCATCATCATTATTGGAGGAAGACTCCACTTCTACATGCTTATTGGGAGTCATTTTCTTGTTTTGAAAAATTTAAATTTTTTGACTAACCTGATGTGTAGATCTGCTCTCCACGATCACACTGGCGAAAACGGATATGAAATCTGACGGTAGATGAGCCCACAATCGTGAAAAGAAATTATGGGCTTTGATTAACTTGTTTCGGAGCTTTGATTAACTTGTTTATGGGCTTTGACTTGTCCTGGGCTGAATTAGGCCCAATCATAGATGCTGCACGTGTCACGCCTTGGCTGTCGTGTTGAAGGAAGAAAAGGATTGGATCCAATTCTCTGCTCGTTACAGCAACACAAGAGAGGAGAGGGCTTCGTCTTCTGGCAATAGCTCTTAGTGAGGATGGAGGAGCGCATTAGCTCCAGCAGCAAGATGGAGACGTCCGGCGCTGCTACTGCTGGTGATCGACCGGTGCACGGTACCTCCTCTTCCCTTCTATTCTCTCTCTTCTCTGTTTTTTCTTTCTTTCTTTCCCTTTTTTTTTATTTTTTTTTTTGCTGCTGGCAGAGGGCTTTAGTTTTTTTTTTTTTTTTTTTCCTGGAATTTGGGAGATTGGACTGCGAATGGAATTTGGAAGGGTTTTTTTTTCCGTCACAAGTGGTATGATGACTGGGGTTTTGGTGTAACATGGATTGAGATGGGTTTGGTGAATGGGTTTGGACGGTGGGCTGACTTTCTGGATTCAGTTTGACAGTGGGAATGGCTGGCGACTGCGGGTGTGAAAAGGGAGATGGGCTGGGATTGACAGTGAAGGGTGTGTAGGGATCTGGGAAGAGGTTTCGGTGAGTGTGGAGGGTTCGGGAGGAAGATTGGTTGTGGGGGTTGGAATTGGGGAACAATGATGGCTGTGGGATGATGAATGGAAAGAAGGATAAAGTTAATCACGCCGGCGATCGGGGATCGTTTGGCTCTGATACCAATTGATGCAATCCTAGGGTTAGGATGCAAGTGCCCGAGCACAATTAGGGTTCCGATGGAACAATCACACGATGAAGAGACTTTCCAATGATAATCTCTATAATGTCATATATATAATAAAAGAAACTTAAGGGCTAAGAAAGCAATCTTAATCAAACTAGGAAACCAAATAATAATCCTATCCAAATTAGAAATTAATCCTTATTAAACTCTTTGCTAAAAATAAAACTAATAACAATTAAAAATTCAGAATTTCATGGGTCCCACACGTGGTCCACAAGCCTTGTTGCAACGATGTGGTATTGCTGCTGCATCAAGCTATGTTCTAGAAAATTTGAAAAAACCCTTATTAAATTCTTTAGCTCTTCCTACCCAAAAGCATATCAAATTTGTCCCCCGACTCCATAAGAATTATGAGTCATACCTTTTTTTTTCTCTGGAGAGTGTCAAAACAATCTGTTTTTAAATTGATTTCTGTAAAGAATTAATTTCTGAGCCTAAAAACGATGCAGATTTAGGATTTTCCTACTCATGAGAAACTGTAGAAGTCCCAGTTTTCTTTCAAACAAAAGTAGTTTCAAAGGATTTCAATTTTATAAAAAAAACTTGACAAATATTTTCCTGAAACTGGTCCAAACTAGTTTCTGCATAGAAACGTATTTTTTGACAAAAATATGCTGTTTTCCTAAAATTTTCTATAAATCTTTGTATTCTTTATAAACAAAAGTGGTAACCTTCTAATTTCCAGAAACTGAATGAAAAATAAAACACTGAAGTTCTTTGAAAGAGACTGCTGTTTTGCGGGAAGTTCCATCATGTGTAAAACTAAGTTTAATCACTTAATCTGCATGTTAAATGATTGAGTTTGAGTGAGATAAAAATTTGGGGTCATACCACATGTATTACCAAAATGAAATTCAGATTTGGAGATATCTTGATGTTAGATTTGTCTGAAAAAATTTATGAACCATATGTCTCATTGTTATATGTTATGCACATACTAGTTTCTGTTATGAAATGATAAGTTCTATCTTGATATGATAAGTTCTGATTTGCTATGCAAGTTCTGTTATGGTATTCTGTTATGTGATTTGTTCTGCATGAGCTGATCTCTGATATATGGGTGACTCAATAATCTGTTAAACCAAGTTTTACTCAGATACGCGAGTGACTTGTGGCTAAGATACATGTGTTGAACAGATGCTTTGGGAGGCTTATTTAGTTTAATGAAGTTAGGAATTATTTATGCTTGTGCTTGCAATCTTTGATCGTGTGATGGTTTATGCTAAAAATATACCTTGACGATGTAACCGATGTCACATGATTGATATGATATGAATTTCACGACTCAAACTTCGGATTCAGATTTTTATTTTTTTAATAATAACAATAATATTATTAATATTAATATTAATAAGATCCGGAATTCGGGTTGTGATACTCTATAACCTTTTTTTCTTCCATTTCGTTTGAATCATGTGGTGCTTGGAAATGCTTGGACCCACATAAAATTTGTATGGTCCAAATGGAGACACAATTAGGTTTAGATCCCTTCACAATGGTGTCTTCTCATTGTCTTTGTTTTCTGTACATTCTCGCACAATACTGAGCGTTAGAGTTCCAGTGTCTTGCTCTTCGAGGGAGAATCCTCATTGTGGACAGCTTTCATTGGTGAGAACTGATATTAGCAAGCCCTTTGTGCCTCTCGTCAGAGGAATCTATTGACCACCTTTATTCAACTGTAAGATGGATCGGGGACTATGGTATTCAGTTTTTAGTGAGTTGAGTGCTGCTGGGTTCTCCCTGGGACCATTGATCTATTTGACCTATGGAACCTTGCTATAGGATCTCCTAAGGGAATGATTTTGTGACTTCAATCCTTTTGTAGCAACTGTTTAAGCCATTTGGAGGGAAGAATGTAAAGATGCTTTGAAGGAAAAGCTACCTCTGTTCAAGACATTTTTGGTAGGATGAGATTCAGTGTTGCATCTTGGGTCTCTACTCTTCCCCATTTTGGGGATTGCCCATTGATGCCATCTTGCATAACTGGAGGGAGGTGGCCATTGCCTAGCTTGGGTTCTTTTCGTGTTCCTTCGGTGTCGTTTTTCTTCTTGCAAATGCTGATGTCAGCAATATATCTTCCTGACATCAGCCCTAAGTATGGAAGATGCCCACTCCGGTCCTGTTTCTTATCAGCTGAGGTGCCTGATGGGGTCAGTTTTGGGTGGGAACTGGACAACTGTCATTTTAGTTCAGTTCCTATCCCAGTGTTCCGGATATAAAACTAGAAGTCTCCCCTGCATTATGGTTATCAAGGGAGGCTTGTTGAAATGCAGGCAGGATACGACAAGGCCCCATTTATTTTGAGAAGATTACATAAGCATCCTTTGTATTATGGTAACCATCATACAACGGCCACTATTAACACCAGCAAAGCTTGTTTATATTAATATGATCTGTTACTAAATTTCTGATTTTTTTTAGGTATCTATTATGGAGAAGCTGAGCAAACTTAATTGGAAAGCTAAGGTCTATTGATGAGAGGGTCTTCCGCCTACCACTTCAGTTTATGAGATGTCTTGGTAATTTTTGCCTCGAGTACTAAACTAGACTGTAAAATCCTGCTGTCATCGGCTGTTGTTCAGGTGGTTGAAGACATGGGCATGTCTGTGAGAGTATATGAATTCGAGCCATCCATGTAGAAGGAAAAAAAATACTGTAAAAATCATGCTATGTTTGTTAAGCATTGTTGTTTTTTTTTTTTTTTTTTTTTTTTTCCAGAATTTAATTTACCATTGTAGAAAGAGATTCTGATTTTTAAGGTCATGAACGACCTGAGTAGTCAGTCTGGAGTTTGTTAGGCCGAGTGTTTCTGTACAAGTGGGGGCAGTTTTTCCGGATATGTAATGTTCATATGGTGGGAGCCACCAGGGAAAGTCGATGGAACAAAAACATCAACTAGTGCTAGTTGCAATTTCATATTTTACATCATTCGTGTATTTTTGTCTGTTGTCTAATTGATTATAGAAGATTGTCTGCGCCTCAGGAAGCGGAGAGGTCTTGTGTTCGACACTTATGTTGGTTGGCCACCTCCCGCAGTTTTATCCGGTGTATGTGGATAGGAGGTTTGCATGCGCCCCTAGCTGTCTAGAATCGGGTCAAAGGCTCCTGGGTTGGGTGGGCGGGAGATACTGTTGGAAATACTACAGAACGCTGTCAAACAAAATTTAAATTAAAACAATTGTACCCGATTGTTGAAGACTGCAACTAAAATTTGTGGAAGACAAAGAGCAGCAACGGCAGTAGATCTGTAGCCGAGGCACGTCTGACGACGCTATCTTTAGGACGAGTTCCGTCCCTTCGGATGAAATCCAGATGCGAAAGGTTCTCAATAGAACTGCCCCTAGGATACAACAACCAATTTTCAGGTCTACTCGCACAAGCAGCCTAAAGTGTACTCCTTTTTGGATTGCTCAGAAGAAATGTTACAAAGGAACAGCGAGAAAGAAAAATCGTTTTTGTGTATATCAAAACGATGATGAAGACGCCGTAATATAAACAGATACAATCTGTTCGTTGGGTTTTTAATACGTAACGTTAAAACATTAAGGCCACATTTAATCCCCAACGTTCCAACGTTAAAAGCATTAAAATAGTTTAAAATCAGTTTATAAGATTAAATAAAATCATTTTATTTTAATGAAAAAATGGCAAGAGGTTGGCATTACTATATCACTAGATGGGACCCCTCAAGGCTACTTGGTTTGGATTTGCACCCCCCCTACGCGTGATATACAAGCAGGATGCGCGTCGCGGCCGCACACCCGGTTAAACGTTTTCCAGACCAGCCACCTCGGGTCAAGCCCGACTCACATGCGCGCATAGGGCCTATGGAAAAATGCTCAAAAAGTTTTTAGTAAGTATAGGAATAAAAACACTTATAAAGCCTCTTCAAAAGTTGGATTTTAGCAATATGGGATAGCTTGTTTTCAACAACCTACACCACCCATAAAACAAAAAAGGCAAAAGGGCAAACGGACAAAACACCTTTTACAAAAAACAGCTTTTGAATTTTTGATAAAAAAAAAAAACCCAACAATCTCCCCTCTGTTTCAAAATATTCAATGAGCATCTCACTGGTAAGGTGACTGAGCTTGAACCTCATCGTCATGACTTAATTTCAAACATTTAGGAGTTGGAGTGAACAAAGTCTTGAACTTCAACTCTTTATATTGGTTTAGAATTATGTCAAGTTTTGATTTCGGAGTCATAAGGTCAGCACTTTACGGCCATGTGCTATATCCCGGATTTCATGAGTGCTCTAAAGAATCTGTCCAAATTCTCATGGGAAGCAGCCTCACTTCCACTCATATAGGTGAGTCTATCAAGAGTGCTCCTGTAGTTGTGCACCCCCACCATATAGGCTATAGATCTCATTAAGGATTAAATCCAACCTCATTCGCTACAGGTAATGTACCAACCATCAAGTAATCTCACACAACAAGGATGAGTACAGAGTAAACATACTATACATGTCAGTACTTCACATCATCTGGATAGCTTGTTTTCCCCATTGAACCTATTTCTCGGGATCTCCGGTCATTAGGTTAGGTTCCCGCTATTGATGATTTATTGGCTTAAGACCCATCCCTTTAGTTGTTTCTTTTATTTTCTCCCTTGCAAGGCTTTTTGTTAAAGGGTTTGCAAGATTATCTTTTGATCTCACATAATCAATTGAAATTACTCCTCCACCGAGTAATTGTCTCACATAACTATGTTGTAGTCGCACTTGTCTAGACTTTCCATTATATGTGGCATTGTTTGCAGTAATAATTGCTGCAGTGTTATCACAATGAATAATAATAAGAGGAATTGGTTTAGTCCACAAAGGAATATCAAATAATAAATTTCTAATCCATTCAGATTCCATCGTAGCAGCTCCTAGAGCCAGGATCTTTGAATCTTTAATGGAATGAGAAATTACAGTTTGTTTCTTTGATTTCCAAGATATTGCAGCACCTCCTAAAGTGAAAATATATCCACTTGTAGACTTAGAATCATCAAAGTTTAAATTCCAGTCAGCATCGCTGTAACACTCAACTACAGGTGGATAACCAGAATAACACAATGCATAGTGTATAGTATTCTTTAAATACTTAAGTACTCTAGATATAGCATTCCAATGTTCTACACCAGAGGTTACTGGTATATCTACTCAATTTACTGACGACATAAGCTATATCAGGACGAATACAATTCATAGCATACATTAAGCTACCAATTACACTAGCATATTCAAGTTGAGATACAGATTCACCATCATTTTTCACTAATTTAATACTTGGATCAAATGGAGTAAGGCCCCAAAATGATAAAATTGTAAAAAACAAAAAAAATAAAAAAAATACTCGAGACTAATAAATCTGAGGTTTTCATTCTCTGTTCACACATGATCCAAACCATTCATCCTCTTTGGTAGAGGCTGAAAGTGGTTGGGAGGTCAAACGTCATGTCTTGATTCATCAAAATTTTTTGAGAAAATTGAGAGAAAAGGTGAATCGGTGGCTCCTTTAAAATTCACATGTGAAAATGTCGACAAACAATGAAAATTATTTCCATGAAACTCCATTGCATATGGAAATAAAACTCGTGCAGAATTTATACATGTGAATCCTTTATTATCAGATACGCAGAGGCCATGCGACCACTTTAATGACTACTTGAAAGTTGAAACTCCCACTCGCTATTATCCGATGGAAACACACACGTAACGAATCTTTATGCCACGGAAGTGAAATCCACGCCACGCAACTGGTCACTCCTCACTAACAGCACAGGATTAAGTTAAACCTTATCTTAGGTTTTTGCTGGTTTCCAAATCCAAAGACCTGAACTAAGTTCTTTTGTTTTCCCCACACCAGATAAATTTGAAGTGGTTTTCAAACAATGAAGGTGGAGCAAATCCATATCTTGTGTCACTCCACCAACTCCCAAGTGGATGACCCGAACGAATCTGAGCAAGGCTAATCTGGATTACAGTTTGGTCTCCTTTCTTTTATGAAATGGATTACTGTATATATTTTGTACAAAAAGTTGCACTCTGATTTGGCCTGTTTGGGTTGGCTCATCTCAAGTTGGGCTCTTTGTTGTAATGGTCATTCATAGGGATAGCTATTTACTACCTCCAATTTGAAATAGGACCTACTTTTTGAATCCGACCAAGTCGTCAACCATTCAAACTCTTCAGCTGCGTTTGTAAAGCCACTTTGATGATCTGTGAGAATAATTTAAGTGAAGCCTCTGAACTTTTAAAGAGAATTTAGAAAAGCAGTTGATTTTTTTATTTCAAAAAGAAACTACAATTGGGGTCCACCCATAGGCAGAACTTGGGGAGGCTGAGGCACCCCATCAAGAAATTCTGTTTTTTACAGAGTGGCCTCCAAAGGTAAAATTCCTGATCCGCCCCTTGGTCCCTATGATTAATCTAAAAACTTCACATGGGCCTTTTTGGATTGTGACACTCACCTTAATATGACACTCATTGGACTAATATAAACCATTAATTATAATACACAAAGAAAGCAGGTAAACTATAGTTTCATACTTTTAGGGCTGTCAAACAAAATCAAAGGTTGAGCTAATTCTACCAAAAAAAAAAAAAGGTTGAACTAATTTAATTAGGACAAGTTCTGGCCTCAAAACCTACATGCAGCCCTTGCCCCTGTTTTCTCTATGGTTAGCATGCATCTATAGTGTCCCATAGAAAAGTTAATTCTATAAAAATAAGATCATTGGCTTAAAATATTACTCACCATTTCAATTCATGCGATGCCTTCTTCTTTTTTGCTTTTTGGATTACAAGTTCCCACTCACTTTAACAATAGCACATTTAAAAACCTATCATTCACCTCCACTCCATAGTCCATCCCTCTTTTTTCTCTATTCTATGTACAACACACGCAACGCTATATATAGCTGCAGGACTCCTCTCTCCAAACGACAACTCTTCTTGCTCTTTCTTGCTTTTCTTCTTCTGGGCGCTCTTTATTCTGTTCCCTCCAAAGACAAGATGGGGGCTCTTGATTACCTCTACACCTACTTTTGCTCTGTCCACAGACCAAGAAGCAAACGCAAACCAATGCAGGTACTCTGAAACATGGACCCCTTTTTTCTTTCTTTCTTTTTTACTTTGGCAGAGTGAGAAAGGAAAGAATGTTTCTTCTTCAGTCTTTCCTTTGATTTTGGGTTTTGCTTTGTTTCCTGAACAACATTATAGAAAGATGTCTATGCATTTTCTTTCTTAGACAGTGGAGCTGAAGGTGAAAATGGACTGTGATGGTTGTGTAAGGAAAGTGAAAAATGCTGTTACTTATATGAAAGGTATGGCTCTCTCTCTTTTATATAGACAGTGGCCTGTGGTCGATGCCTTGTAATTCATCCATGCATTAGGGTGACCAAAAAATTTACATACAACCATCTGTATTTTCTGATAATGACAAGTCTTTTTGCATTTTATAAGTTACTATAACTAATCTAAAAAAAAATCTCCGTCCACCGCTTAGACTTGCAATCAAAGGCCATTTTTATATAGTTAAGGAAATTTGATACATTTTTGTTGAAGTACGATGGCTTGATTTAGGGCCTGCTTGGTTGCAAATATTAAGGGATATCCCATATGTAGCGTCAAGAGAGTTCTGAATGTTGTCCCCCAAATTAAAATTCCAAATTGCTCAGCCCTTGGTAATATTAAAAAATTCAGAATTGTCAGAATTCTAACAACTAAAATTGACAATTCACACGGCCAACTAAGCTAACTCTCACCGTTTGAAGTAAATCAAATTGGAAATTAAAGATATCCATAGACAACATCTATATTTTTCATCAGGAATTTCAAACAAGGGGAATTCCTATAAAAAAAAAATGCTCTCAGCCAAACAAGCAATTGGATCAAACGAAAGGTGTTAATCCATCTTAAATTTTCTTGTACTTGTCAGTCCTTTTGTGTTATCACCCCAATAATAATAATATACTACTCAAGTTCCAAACCAATTGAGCTACGACAATAATTGATCCCTTATTTCTACGAGAGATACCTCACCACTAAAGATAGGTGGATTGACATTCCTTTCTTATTTTTTAAACCATCTACTCTCTAAAAATAGGCCCACCCAAAATGTGTAGAAATGGGTCTATTTTTTTTTTTGGTAACGGTAGAGATGGGTCTTTTAATTGTCCATATATATCGTCTATTTCTTTGCCTTTTTACCTTGAACTCTTGGAAGTTTTAGCCCTGCTATTTCATAAAAACGGAGTCATGATGCACATGCAGACCCCTTCAGTAGAGTTTTATAAAGAGAAGCGAGTTGTCAGAGAGATTTTGCTGTCATAAGGCTACACCAGTTCCTTACAAAATTCTAGTGATAGCTTTTATCATCTATTTACTAATCAGGGCTTTCATGTAGGTGTGAAGACGGTGGATGTAAACCAAAAACAAAGCAGGGTGACTGTGACTGGACATGTTGACCCAAACAAGGTGTTGAAAAGAGTAAAGAGAACTGGAAAGAGGGCAGAGTTTTGGACTTACGTGCCATACAACCTGGTCTACTATCCCCACTCTTCTCAAGCCTACGACAAGAGAGCTCCACCTGGGTACGTTAAGAACGCGGCCCAGGCTTTTCCTGGCTACAATCCTGATGAGGCTATCACCTCGCTCTTCAGTGAGGACAACCCACATGCATGTTCTATCATGTAATCTACTTCATCCCTTTTTTTTTTTTTAAATAACGGAGGGTGTCTTAACCCTTTAGATTAGAATAATCCCTGAGGGCCCAGGAGAAGCCGGATAAATTCCCTGTGGCCCCAATGTAGTAGTGCAGTTTTTAATACTCAACCGTAGGATGCAAACCGTAATCCTGGACCAACTGAGCTACCCCTCAGATTTTTCTATCATGTAATCTAAGATCAGAAGAGTCAGAACAGTTTTGTTGGGGATGTGGGTTGGAGTTGGAGCGAAACTTTACAAGTTAATATTAGAAGCCATTTTGGCAAGTGATTTCCTATGTTTTATTCTTTAATGACTTTACTTTATTGACAGTGTGCAACTAATCTGTGATGAATCTCCAAAATAAAAGGAGCGTGTTGCAAATTAGAGTCCAACTAGGGAGTCCGGATGGCTAACTTAATTTATCTCCCTAGCTGCTTATAATAAACGCCCTTTTTGTGTTCATCTCATAGGAATTAGCTGTTATACTATTATTAATATGAACCCTAAGATCGTGAACAGCATGATAATCACGTGTAGGATTTAATCTTAAATAAATTAAAGAGTACCTCCAGACATCCTGATGCAGAGAGCTTTCTGATCCTGCAGTCTGGTGCTGTTGCTGATTGATGCTGTGATCCGTCGATAAAGAGACTATGTGAATGGTTTCGGTTTCTCTTTCCTTGCCTATAAAACCTTAATTTGTTGATTTTCATGAATGCATTTGTGATAGACGAAAGGCTTTGTTTTATAGGTGAAAAGAGGACCGAATTTCCAATTAGGGTTTCCTTAGACTTAATCTCAACCATCCATCAAGGTAGAGAATAGTAAGAAATACATCTCATTAAGAAACCTTTTTGTGTAAGGAATAACATGTATCCTAAGAAAACATATTTCCTATAATGACCACAATTCGGGAAAGGAAAGGACTTGTGGTCCAAGGAATAGACTTTAATGTAATTTCCTTACATTAGCCCCATCATAAAATTGAGGACTCACATTTAACAGGGGAATGGGTTTTTTTTTCTTTTTTTTTTTTTTTGTAATAATTGATTTCACGTTTCAAAATGAGGAGTGCAATTTGTTTTGGTTGTTCGCTTACTCCTTCATGGGAGGGAGTTACAGATTTTCTAGAGAGTCTAAAAAAATATTGCCTTTCAAAATGGTTCTTTTTAAAATTGCCTATTTTCTCTCTTTTTTATAAGATAGATAAATGAAAGTCTTTTATGGGACATGGCCTACTTTTACTTTAATCTGACATGGTCCATTTGTGAGATTCAAGTAGGAAAAATAACATAAATAAAATATAAAAAATTACATGTTTAAATGCATTACGGCTCACTACCAAATAAAAGTATAAAAAGTAAGAAAGAAGAAAAAAAAATACTTTTGCACTTTTCAATGGAATTGAAAGATGGAAGAAATTTTCCTCATGACAAGTACAGTTTAGCTCGTCAAGCCAACTTAAATTCATATAAAACTTGATTTTTACTTAAATCAAGCCTAATTATATTCAAATGTACACTTAACTTTTATATTCTCCATATTACTCAAATGAAGATGGGTCAAAATATTAGACAGAAATATAGTTTCTCTTTTTTTAACTTTGGTTTTTTTTCAGATTTGAATTTCATTTCGTTCAAATCACATAACCAAAATTAAAATGCATCTAAATATTGGACATGAATTTTTTTTTTTTCAATTTTTTCTAATCCCACTTATATATAACTATTGAATATTTTTCTATTTAAGCAAGGTCAAGTATAAAATACATATAGATTGACAAGTATATGCTTGTATTTTCAAATGGAAATCACACCACTCTATTAGTATCAACCAGATCAGGGAATCGTATAGATAAAAGAATAATCATTAATAATTACTTTCTTATAAGAGGGATTAGGGAATTAAGAAAACCATATTTATGTCTATATTTTGACCATTTTAATTTGGTTTATGTGGTTTGTATAAAAATCAGGTTTGGAATAAATAAAAATAAAAACTTCTTTTGAGTAAGAATCAACTTTGATTGTTAGATTGGGCAAGGTATGTTGCATTGAGCTAAATAAAAATCACGAGAAAGGACTAAAAAATCAAGTCCATATTTGAATAATTAGGCTTGAATGTAAGCAAAAATTGAGTTTGAATATGAGGTTGACCACACAAGCCGATTCATAGCTTAGTTTGGAAGGCTAAACATGTCTATGGGTTAAATCTCAAAGCTTGATACCTCATGGACCTCAAGAAATTGTGAAAAACTTTCAACCATTGATTTAAAAAAGCTTTAAATCATTTTTTATGTGTTGACAAATGGGACTATTTCTAAAACATCTATTTCAACCAGGCCCATTTGAAATAAATCTATTTCATGCAAATTTATTTCAAATAGATAAGATTTGCCAAACAAGCGCCAAATGTCTTTTTATAGTAGGTCCCATTTGTATTAAATGTCCTCATCTGCATTTAAATTGGATGGCATGTGTTACCCTTTTATAGGCCTAAAGAAGGACGTTTTCTTGCCCAAAATGTTATCGTGTTTTGTAGGGTGGGCAATATTCTAGTGCATCTGGTGTGCAAGGTCTTACTTCCACTTTGTTCATAGTTTTGAACTTAGTGGTGGATCATAGGGTCTTTAACAGCGAATGATGAACACATAACTCGTGGTAACTAACAAAATGTTAGACACCAAGTTCAATGGGGCGAAATCACACTGTTTGTTAAACGTGATAAAATTTCATTTTGCCACATTTCATTCACTCACTCTTTTAATACAGAGCATTGCTTAAGCGGGGTGAAATCATGCCATGATAAGTGCAAAAACGAAGATTGTTAGTCAATCTTTCCCACCTCTATGAGGTTTTTTGGGTTCAAGTTAGGTGATTTTTGTCATGTCTTAACAATGGATAGAATATGGCCTCAATGATTTCATCAAATGCATATTTCTTTTCCATCCATTGTGTTAAAGCCTCATTGGACTCAATATGTTTCCCCTTGCCCTTATTATTGGTCCTTTTATGAGACTCCAACCTCTAATGCTGTGTTTGGGAAGGGGGGAGGGGAGGGGAGGGGAGGGGAGGGGAAATTAATTTTACCTCCTCTTGTTTGGGAAGTAAAAAAGTAGGGGGAAGAAAAGTGAAAAAGTAGGGTTTTATTTGTTTGTGAAGTACATGAAAAATTACCATTTTTCCCTTATTTTTATAAAAGTTTCTAAAAGACAAAAAAGGACAAAAATGGTAAAAATGACATTTTTCCTCATTTTCCCTCCCCTCACTCATTTTCCCCCCTGTTTTGGGGGGAAATTTTTCCCTACCTTTCTCCCCCCATTTTCCCTCCCCCCACCCCCCCACCCCCCCTACCTTTCTCCCCCCATTTCCTCCCCCCCCCCAAATTTTCCTCCCCTCTCCCAAACACCCTCCAAAAATATTTTCCCCCCACTTTCCCCTCCTTTATTTCCTTCCCCCCACTTTCCCCCCTTCCCAAACAGGGCGTAAGAGTTTGGAATGTTCAAGGCCTCCTTTTTCTTAGGCTTTTGGGGAACTTCAACAAAAGAATCTATTCTTAATTTTGGTAGCTCCTTTGCATGCCAAGGTCTAAGGACTATTGCAGCCTCCACGGCTGCTTCTAACGCTGTGTTTGGGAAGGGAGGAGGGGAGGGGAGGGAAAATTTGAGGGGGAAAGAAAATGAAGGTGAGGGGAAGGAAAATTAATTTTCCCTCTTCTTGTTTGGGAAGTGAAAAAGTAGGGGAAGGGAAGTGAAAAAAGTATAATTTTGTTTGTTTGTGAGGTAGGGACTAAAAGACCATTTTACCCTTACTTTTGAAAAAAGTTCAATTGGAGTACAAAGGGTAATTTTGTACTTTCTCAAATTTTCCCCTCTTCCCCCTCACTTTCCCCCCATTTTTGGGGGGAAATTTTTGTCACTAAAAGACAAAAATTTTCCCCCCTCTTCCCCACCCCCCATTTTCCTCCCCCCCTTCCCAAACACACTCCCCTCTTCCCTCCCCCCCATTTTCCCCCCATTGTTTTCCTTCCCACCACTTTCCATCCTTCCCAAACACACTGTAATAGTTCTCCAAGTGATTTGGACTGAAGACCCACTATTAGGGAATGGACTTTATCTGACAAATTATCATGACAGATCCACTAAGGATGACCTTGCAGTGTGCCAGCTGGCTCGGACTATGCCAGGGCCTTCCATCTATTTACAAAATCGTAGATCAATTTATTCGCATCTTTTTTTTTTAACCCAGCCAAGGGGGTTCGAACCAGGAGAAAGCCTACACACACAGGAATACAGTCAGTACAAGCGGAAAAAAGGCCCGCACAAGTGGGGAAGAAGCCCGCACATCCTATTTAGTATTGCACAATTGGGCTGTTCTCATTGGATGATCCTCACCCTTAAAATAAACTTGCAAAATGCCCCCGTGCTTAGCACAAACAATAGAATTCATAAAAAGATATAACTCTAATTTATGATATAAATTAAAAAAGTGGTTTTGAGATAATATGTTTATATTATATAAAATCTAAAATAGAAATATTTCTCAAAAATAAAAAAAACCTTATAAGCTGAAAATTATAATAATAGATAGGAAGGATGCTATGTCCTATGTCTTAATCTATAAAAACACGGAATAATAGGCTTTCTTAGAAGTCATACAATTAGAGTTTTAAATAAATAATTGATATAAGAATTTTATACGAAACTTGAAATATGATATTTTTATATAAGTTTTATTGAGATGGAAGAAATTTATAAGAAATTTAAAATATGATAATCTCCAATTGGGGGAGGGTTTGATAGTGAAATGGTTGGATTCAGGGTAGGTATGGGTTTCTACACTTTGACCCGAGTTGAGCTCATGATGGGCTTAGGTTTTAGTTTACTTGAGCCATCAAAATGGTATCCAAGAAAAAAAATTTCAATGTCATCCCTGTATGATCTCTTTTTGTATGTGGAAGGGAGGAGGGGCTTTTTCATTTGTTGTCTTTTAATTTTAATGCTATGATCCTTTTACCACATAAGAAGAAAAATAAAGGAAAATGGGAGTTATTGAGTGTTGGACATTAGCCACCCTACGCCTAAGGCTCATTGTTTCAATTATCATTATCAAATATAATATTAAATCATGATAATCTTAATGATAAACTTATATTTTGGGTTTTATGGAGATTATATTATGAAAACTATTACAACAAATCCGAGTGTCGACTTTTTTTTTCTTGTGCATATTGGATCTTTTTATCAATATTGTAAAAAATAGAATAATTTTAAATTATATATATATATATATATATGTGTGTGTAACCATACGTCCTAGGTGATAAAAATGTGTTAGTTGTGTTCTCTTCGTTGTATCAATAATACTACTGTTATAAGATATTTTCCATAAATATTGCATTAAAGGGTGAAATGAAGAAGAGAGGGGAGTTATGGTTCTTATAGAAATGGTTAAGAGGAGAAGAGGGGATGGATAATAGGCACGATTTGAAGATTTTAATGGGGTTAAGATCAATTTGGTAGTCAAAATCAATTTGGTAGTAAAAATCAATTGGAATCCACCGCTTTCATGTATTATATTACTATAATGGATCTTAAGTGCGTCCCGAAACATGATGCTCCTAGTCAGGGTCTTAAATTGTATGACATGCTAACGAACAAAGCCCTTTCAACTATAAGATTGTTGGTTGGATTACCTAAAACTTACACGCGGACAAGGAACTGAGTCCATCACGAAGGATAAGGAGGGTTGATACCTTTCTCCTTGAGTCTAGACTCCTCTTTAGCTTTTGTTAGTATATTTCAGCGTATTTCTTTATCAATGCCTTGGATTCGTCTTCATGATTCAAGGTGTTCCAATCGGCATTGGATCCCTTCAGGTTCATTTTCAGTGCATACAACGAGCCATTTGAGTTGTGGTTAGCTCTTGCTTGGCCTTAGTGATAGAGGCTGTGTTGTTGTCCCACAGCTGCCTAGCTAGCTTGTCTCCCTTGGAGTGATGCATGGATAGGATTGAAATTTGACTAACTCGGATCTCATCTTCTGACTTTCTGTGATTTTGAGCAATTGTGCTTTGAATTCTCCAATTCATTCCCTGTGGATGGGAAGGGCTGAATCAATGATGTCTTTTAGCTTTTCTGAGTCGTTCTTTCAGGTGATTTCAATCGCTTTAATTGCCTTTGTTCATTTATAGGCGTTTTACTCTTTTGAGTTGATTTTGTAGTGACATATTCTTTTGAACGTAATTTTTCTCCTTTTAAGAGAAGAGAACGGCTCCTTACTCGAGTGGTAAGGAGCGGCAGTTCTCACTTGGGGGTTCGATCCCTGGATACACCACTCTTTCTACGTGTGCGGTCATACCCCTTCCTGTGTGTGCGGGCATCATTTCCACTTGTGTGGGCTTTCTTTCCATGTGTGGGGGCTCCTTTCCTACTTGAATGAACTTTCTTCCCATGTGCCAGTGGCTCTCAAAAAAAAAAAAAAAATTGGAAGAAAAGGTAGAACTTGTTGGCTCTTAATGGAGCCAGATTCATATGTTTAGAGATCCTTCAAATTCTCTTTTTACCTAGGGCTAGGCTAAGGGGACCATCTCTTTGAAAAAAGAGAGGTTGGAAAGGGATCACGAGACCCATGCCCACTTTTGAAGGGATGCCCCCAGAGTTGCCAGCATTTTTGGGGTATGGGGTTGGCTATAGCCCGAGGGTTTAGGTTTCTGGACTAAACCAAATTGATCCGTGCTATAATTTGGTGAAGGTTTCAGGGAGTTTGAAGTGTAAACTTTGCCCTGGTTTAAACCCTTTGGGATGCAGTCACGTTGGTTGATTCGAAAAGAGTTTTTTGGGTATCTATGAAGGGACCTATAAGGTCGCAGGCACCTGTGGTCAGGAAGGGTATGAACCCTACTTTGACTGGCTAAGAGTAGCCTTCCAGAGAGCAGTAGCCGGCCCATATTAGCTGAAGAGCATTTCGATACACTCAGTGGGGTAAGCAGCACGTTTGGCATCAGTTGTTTGGATTCCCTTGGCTTTCATCTTGGCCTGGTGTCAAACTTGATCATAAAAGAGATGAAGCCAACTTCTAGAAAGAAAAGTGCTTAAAATCTGAAACGAACCACGAATGTTAGCATGATAATAAGCCATAATGATCGAGTTAGGATTTTCATTTGGGTGGTACATGCAATTGTCCAGTTAAGAAGTCAAATAATAAATAATTTTTTTTAATAATATTTGTTGAGGAGTTCTTCAAATCCTGCACCCATGTCTTAACACTCAGGTCCGCATTAAGCCATAGATTAAAAGCATTACCAGGACTAAGCTAGCAAGCACAAATACCAATAAAGACAATCAAAGGTTTATGCTAATAGCCAGAGACTTGTGCTAAAGAAGATTCAAGTCCGTAATTCTTGTCAAATATTTGACATACCAATGATCAACCACGAATCAGGAGTTGGAAGGTGTAATCCAGGTTTGGAATTTCTTTTGGCTAAGGTGAATGGAAGCGTCCCTCCTGGTGTACCACTATTCTACTCGGCATAGAAAAAAGAATTTTCATGTGTTTTATGAAAGGACATTTGCATTACACATGTAAAATCCATTTTCCTAGCTATCACATGCGTAAAACACAAATGACCCCTGAGGTGGATCCAAATTGTAATTCCTAAAGGAGGACCCCATGTTCACAATTATAAAAGGTGGGTCTCACCTTATGTTCCACAATGCAAAATAGGTATAATTCTCATAAGGAGTTTTTGCAGCTATGAAACAAAAGAATATATGGAATTCTGGTGCACGTGCAAAACTCTTAGGCAGGAATTCCAACATCAATGAACATGGAATTAAGGAATGACAAAAACCAACAACATTTCAAAATCCCACCGTTTGAGTTCCAGAATGCTTAAAAAAGTGCAACCATGAGTCTTGAATTCTAGAAATTCAAGTTTTTTTTTTTTTTTTTTTTTAAAAAGCCCCAATAGAGTTTGCACATGCCTTTAACTATGTTGGCTAATAATTGCCTACCAAAATCAAAGACCTTTGTCTTCAACAGTTTCAAGTAAAGATGTGAAAGAAATAGGTTTCAAACATTAGATTCTTTAAGACTAAAACAAGGGTACGGATGTTTTCCAACTATTTTGAAAATGTCTACGCTTCTGGGTTACTTTCTTGAACCCCTAAAAAAAATAAAGATAATATGCCTTTTGCCCTTTTTCTTTTTACTGGAGGGAATAATGCTGTCACCACCATTCTTCTAGCGTGTGGCCAACACAACTTAAATATCAAGTCATCAAAGTAGTCACATTATGCACTTGACTAGGAAGTCAAGGTGGAGATTGTAGAGCCACTTGGAGCCATGCCAATTACTAGAAAGGAGCCATGCCAATTACTAGAAAGGACTAATGGAGGGATGGAATGATCTCATTGTAACCTAAGAGTGAAAAATATCAACCTCATATCAAGTCATTCTAACCCTCTAATTTATAATCCTCAAGTCCTTTTACTTTGTTTTATAAGGCATTCTGTCTTTTAGATTTTAATCCAACGCGACCATTTGATGAGCATCATCAAATTTGGATTTATGTCAAATCAAGGAATATAGTTTGTGGAAGATGTAAGTTAATGATGGAATGAGTCAGGTGGCACAATAATGACCCAGCTAGCAAGGTTCTTACATCCGGAGTCCGGACTGATATCGCTCCCGTATTTGTGTGATTAGAAATGTTGATCAGTGATTATTCAAAAGTTCTTATTCAATATAATGGTATGTTAAATTAATTTACTCTCCATCATTTTGGGCTGTCTGTTCCCTTTCTGAAATTCGTAACACACTCAGGAAAAGTGTGATTGAAAGAGAAGGCAAAGGCTTAGTTGAAATGCTCTCTCTAGAAAGCATTCTCAAGTACACAATTGTATTCTTGCCCAAAAGAAAAAGCACACAATTGTAAGATACAGTTTTCAGATTTGGAGAGAACCCACTCAAGTGTTGTTCTCTAAAATTGGCACAAGTGCATGAAATCTCTTTTTGAGAGATGTGGTGAGCCCCACCATTACAATGGCTAAGCGTGCATATCTACTTATGTGCCATTCATTTTAGTCTCACAAAGGGTTCTTTCTTTTGACACATGATGATCTAGGGACAGCTTGACTAATTTGTAGTCAATTTCTAAAAGTGCATCAAGAAAAGCCTTTTATCTTAGTGGTTAAAGTAAAGAACTAGAGAGGACCATCATTCTTCTAGTGTTTAAATTACTGCGGTAAAGGATTTAACAATCATTTTCTGTAAACATGGAAACAGCTTCAACTTCAGCCATTCACACTTAGGTCCTTGACAGAGCACATACCTTATTTTCAGGGAATGAGTATTAGGCATCCGAGACCTTGGCCAAAGAGGAATTTGAATCCTTTTCACATGAAATGGTAAAAGAAACAAGTAATGCACCGACCAAAAGATTCTGTTCTATAACTTAATTAAGATAGACAATCTCCACTTGTCACGTTCTCCCTCCTCTTTCTCCTTCGCCGTGGTTTTAATTTGGTTAAGCTTTTAGAGGACCAGTTTGTTTCATATAATTGAATAGCGATGAACTCTAAGACTTGTATTTGTATTTTTGATAAAGTGGTCAAAAACGAAATATAGAACATCCAGAAGTGATCATCAAATAATCTCCCATTAAATGGGAAATGAATCAAGAAGTTTATAGCCAGCCATCAACCTAGAAATCCAAAACTAATTTACTCAACCAAAGAAAAAAAAAAAAGAAAAGAAAATTTCGAAACTTAGGAAAGTCAAGGTCTCTCTGCATATTGTTCAACCTTATATGCCTTACGGTTACCCCCCACTTCTTTAATAATCCTTTCTTGAACTCGTTTTACCATGAATTCCTGCACATTTAGTTTTGAGGAACCAAACGGGACTACAAGGTTAACTTGAAAGCCATCCAAAGCATTTCTTTTGGACGGGAGAATTGTCACATCCCTGTCCTGAAATTACCTGCCCAAGGTAATTCCCCAGGTGTGACATATATACTCCCATGCTCATTACACATGTTTCGGGTCAAGTGTGAGTCACAAAGGAGATAAATCCAATTTTCCCATGTGAGACATGCTCACAGAAACTTAATAGCGGAAGCATATCAAACAGATTTAATAGAGGAAGCATCAAACATAATATATAAGGTATCATATCATGAGCTGTCCCATATTCAAGTTCATTACACAAAAGATAATTTCATTACTATTAAGAAGTAGAGATTTAAAATATACTCAACCTCAAATAATACAAAAAGTATTTATATACATCAATACCAAAAGTAAGTTTAGTTTGCTCTTATACACTGGTAAGGTTCACTAAGCAAAAGTATTCTATTTGCAAAAGAGGAATATGATGCTCTCCAAAGAAAAGAGCTAGACAGTTGCTCCCGCAGCCATCCATTCTTCTAAGTCTAGAGGTAACCTGACGACCTCCTCCTCTCCCTCCTCAGTCTCCTGAGGACCAAGATTGGGACCTGCGTTTGTAACACCAAGAATAACTAATGAATACCACAATTCAACTGAGTATAAGCAATAATCATTGACACATGTTATATTAAATTCGGAATTAATGACAATAGATTGAAAGAGATCAACTAATAGGACACTAGGCAAATTGTGCGGTCAAATTAAATCATGCTTGATGAATCAATAATATATGAAAACCATGAACAATCTAGTTGGTAACCATATTAGCTAAATCCCCTCAATGAGGGCATGCGTTTTTAGATGTCACCAGTGACCTGGCCAAAAGTTCAACTGGCTACCCGGGTTCTAGAGTTCCAGTGCTCCACACTGTCTACTGCGTAGAGATATTCATAAGTCTAAACCAAGAGTCACCCCATCAGGCATTGTCCGGTCGAAGCTAAGTAGTACCAACTCATTCAATCAATTACAAGCTGAGGTTGAGTAAACAACTCTAATCATTTCAATCAATATACTCAATTCGTTCATGTCCAATCACTAATCTATTCAAGACTTACTCAAAGTCAACAATAGTATGACCATTACATTGGAAGTACAAGTGAAATACTGTTACATTTATGAATACTACTTTTAGTGTATGAGATCAAGAATATGATAACAAGATGTTTATGCATTGAAATTCAGGAAGTCAATGATTGTTACTAGCCAAAACTATTATAAACATTCGTCTTTCGCTACTATCTTAATTAGTGTCACATTATGTATTAGTATACATTGAATTACTATAATTTAATAATCATGGTCTAGAATGAAATGAATGAATTAAACGTTCGAAAATCCTCACCTCATGAAGGTTTCACACGTTAACAGGTTTTTCAATGGTCAACGTGCTTAAAAGGTACCCTTGGGTGAGCCCTACAAGATTATCCAACTAGTTCCCAGAATTTCAGAGATTCTGATCAGTTGGTCAACACTCGGTTAGCCATCGGTTAGGGCAACTGACCAAAGTCAAACAAGGTATAAAGAGCCCTCCAGTTATTCTGACCAAAAAACTTCAGTTAAGGTTCGGTGAAGTGTCGGTTAACATGATTTTTGAGTTCGGTTAACCGAACTCAATTTCTACATTTCTCTTCCATTCTGGATTTGGAACCAAACTTGTGTTGATTAACCGACGCTTAACTGAATTCTGTGTGCAGAACAGGAACTTTTGCCCAGTTGAGCTGTTTTTCAAACCAATCAAAACTACTCTCCTTCCACACTTCTATTACATTTTCCTTTAGCTATTACCTGCATAAAATAGAGCCTCCTTACTCCCATTCATACATGTATAATCACATGAAACCCTTACCACTCCATTGTAACACAATTAAGAAAACCCATTTATATTTTAGGATAAGAGGCTACAATCTACGTGAATATATGAATCTGAGATTAGAACCAATGGCAAAACTACACATGCATAGAAGATTAAAGCTTATATTTGACTCAAATCCAAGCTCTAGACACCCTATTCCCTTCTTGAGCCAAAACAAGTAAAAAAACCCAAATTTTACAACCCTAATAAGAAGATAGTACCAAAATAACTATTAAAACACATGCATGTAAAGAATTCAAGCTTCTTATCTTCATTACAACTAAAGTGTTGAATTGAGTGTAGTTCTTAGCTATGGAAATTAATTAGAAGTTTCAGGAGGAAGATCTTGTCACAATGAAGCTATGGAAATGTAGAGAATGAAAGGAGGAACCCAATTCCAACTTTTAATCACAAATGCAAGCTTTACATCTTCGTTGATTTGAGAGAGAGAGAGAGAGAGAGAGAGAGAGGAAAGACGCACCAAGAGAGAAAGGAGAGGTTGCTCTCTGTCCAGCAAGCAACTAATCGAATGAATTGAGTATTTTTGTTGTTTAAAATGTTAATCTTACAAAATTTATAAGAAAGTCCAAACTATTACTCATTATCTCATTTTGAGTCAAATGCAAGCCTACTTGATTAATTTGAGGTCAAATGAGGAAATGATCAATATGAAAGATGACGTGCTCGACGAGATGTACGCGATGACGCCAAGATGATGTGTATACAATGCAAAATAAGAAAATCTAAATTTACAAAAAAGTCCATGGCTCTACTTAAAAGAGCTAATCTTTGGTCAAACTACCTACCCAAGAATCAAGGTCTGACTAAAATGCTAGAACAAGACTAATTTACACTAAAATAGCTTAATTAGTACCTAAGCACAATTAATTCATATAAAACATAATTAATTAAGCATAAACAAGATTAAATTAGGTCGGGTGTAACAAGAATACAGAGGAACTACATTGGTATTGATATTAACATTTTTTTCTCTCTTTCATTGAAGTTTTAAAACATGCACTACAGGAAATTTTCCTAATTGCGGCGGACAAAAAGCACTATCAAAACAGGAAAAACCACCCTTTAAGGTTTAAGTAATGGAAAATTGACCGCCAGTACTCTTTCCATCCCAAAAACATACCTTCCTATTGGTTCTAGCAGTGGGAAATGTTTGTCGCTAATTCTCTAATTTCCGCCCCCAGAAGCAATTTTTATCTAGGAACGCCATCCTGTTTTGGTCAATCGCAGTTTTTTTTTTCCGCCACTAATTGTAGATAATCTTTACCAATGGAAAGTTACCACTGCATTTTCCTCTTTTAGTAGTGGTCTGCTAATTAGTATGGACTTTTAGTGGCAGTCTCTTACGTCCACCCGCTAAAGCCTTTTTTAAAAAAGAGAAAAAACTCACCTAGAAATTAAATAAAAAATAAAAAAACCTGTAACATACACATTCATACAAAACAATTCTCCTCAATAGTAAATTTTATTGCATATGAGAATATCTTACAACTAAAATTTACACGGACATTGGTGCTATGAACTGCTTTAAGTTAATACACAAAAACATCTACTTGATTTAGCAAACAAAATAAAATGTTGAATTGAGCAGACATCGAACAACTTATAATAACCTCAATTAACTTGATCCTGTGATGCTAGATACTTAACCTCCCATGCAACCTAATTCTGCTCTATATTTGATATAAAAGCAGAGTCTTATCCTTCCTTTTGCGGGTTAGTGTTGATGTCCTTCAGCTTTTCATTTAGTTCTCCACTCTGGAATCAACATATGACAATTAGGAAATAACACAATTCAAATCTATAAAGCTTCACTTGACTTTATCCGGTGCATGTTGAGTTTAAGATCAGATCCTCCAATAAACTCACCCTTATTGAATATTTTAGGACAAGCTTCTTCCTGCATGGGTAGTAGATGCAAAAAGGCTTGCAAATACACCGCTGCCACCGCTGCTGACGCCACTGCTTCCCACTACACAAGTGCCAAGTGGGCGTAGACTGGTGTGACACTACCGTGGGATTTTTTGGCTTTGTAATATTGGGAATTGTCACGCCCCCAAACGTGAAACCGGCGTTATGTGTGAGATTAGAGCCAATTAAAAAATTTTCCAACATTAATCAAATTCACTTAGCCCCAATCGTGTTCCATATGGATCGAAGACCACTGTGAGGTATAAACATTTCCTTAGATACATATAACAAATAGCAGAAGCTTCATAATACAAATGGTATCTTAAGATGTATAGTTAAGAGCAAATACTGAATTTATTAACAAGTTAAAATAGTTAACCAAAAGTATTATTTACAATAAAAGGCCACGCTAAAACTGGGCCTAAACAAAAGATAAAATAACCAAAAGATGAAACTAATCCCAGAAGGTGAAGGCTCTCGAGTACAGGGTCGATACAGCTATACAACGCCATCTGTACTCTAGTCTAAGAGGTCATCAGACTAATCTGTTTGAATCGTCTACGTCGTCTCCTCCTCAAGGAAAAAGGGCTTGATACCTATGCACCAAGAGTAGCAACATTAGACAAGAAGGTCGGCAAGCAGATAGATATATAAATCACCAAAGATATGCAGTACTAAAGTAAAAGGCCAAACTAAAACTGGGCCTAAACAAAAGATAACATAACCAAAAGATGAAACTAATCCCAGAAGGTGATGGCTCTCGAGTACGGGGTCGATACAGCTATACAACGTCGTCCGTACCATAGTCTAAGAGGTCATCAAACTGATCTGTTTGAATTGTCTTTGTAGTCTCCTTCTCAGGGAAAAAGGGCTCAGTACCTATGCACCAAGAGTAGCAACACCAGACACGAAGCTCAGCAAGCAAATAGATATATAAATCACCAAAGATATGCAGCACTAAAGAGAGTAAATGATAGACAAGATCATAAGAATGCAAAGCATCGGAATCAAGAACAAGCTAACATAAACATCCATCAAAATAGGCGATCCACATAGGCTAATCACCATAGGATATTATCACAGCCCTCCCTGCTCAAATCGAGTTGTGGTAGAGAGAATGCATGGGATAATAGCTTGGCCAAGCAGAATTGGATACATGGAGAACAAACAGACAGTATCATCCCAAGTAATCTGATGGTGTACATCCATCACAGAAATCACGATCTGTAATCGCTCTACAGTACCGGTCCTATCACGGTGGTGCCCCAGTTGTGTCAAACAGTACAACTGAGTGGTGCCTGACACAAGAGTCCTATTCAAACAACAATGAAGGGTTAGGCATTCTTGCGTTAACAAGATTCAGTAACAAAAGAGAGACTACTTCCATTTGTAATATCGGGAATTGTCCAAACAAAAAGCAACAAAGAGGAGGAGCAAGTTACAGTCTGTAACTAAAAGGTCTACCATTATCAAAAGAGAAAAAGAAGAGCAAAGGCAATTATCGACTATTCCCCTTCATTCATGAGTTTTTGTACTTTATAAGTTGCAAGTGCCACATTGATAGGCTCCCATCCAAAAAATGAGAGCCTTTGGAAACTTCCACCCTAGCTTTCCAGTTTTACTGAGGCCTCTCTTTCTCACTCTCATTTTCTAATGCTCAGAAGATCTATTGAAAACTAAGATTCAAAGAAGATACAAGAAACCCCGTAGTCTAATCTATCTTATTTTAAATAATATATCCCAATTAAACAAATAAATGATGACGATGACAATCCGCTATTTAATTAGATAATTTTCATTACCTAGTTGCTCAACAGAGAAGCCCTAGAAACACCCCGGATGAAGAAGATGAAGTAGAAGACATAGAGGACAGTGAAGAAGTAATTGAGGCATCAATCTCATATTAATGGGGAGCTTTTCCTATCCATTATCTTGTGGCATTTAATATCAGAGAACTATGATGCACATATACGGTAAGGATACGCCATAGACGCAACAGGGACACGGATTTTACAAATAAACGGATATGATACGACACGATACGATGCCCATTTTGAAGTATATCCATGCATCATAGTTAGAAAATGATATAAGAACAGGAGTCAAATTAAAGAAAATAGAAAATCAAGGTTCAAAACTCAGAGAGATTAGGAAAGGACCAAGTTACTTATCACAGCACTCTGCCGGTGCATTAACCTCCACCCTATCCAATGAATACAGAAAAACAAAATCAACATCAATATCATCATTAACAACAACTTGTTTGAAGTTAGATTAAGATCTACAACAGAGAAATGGAGAAGGCGATATACCTA
Source organism: Umbellularia californica (assembly GCA_028538565.1). Taxonomy (NCBI): domain Eukaryota; kingdom Viridiplantae; phylum Streptophyta; class Magnoliopsida; order Laurales; family Lauraceae; genus Umbellularia; species Umbellularia californica. Next base: position 42,711,264 of record JAPQWN010000011.1, on the reverse strand, counting down.
TCAATAACCATGTGAAATACGCTTCATCATCTTCACCAATTCAATTCTTAACCATGCTCCTAAAAAGCTAGAAAAGAAACATGAATTCTAATTACATGAATATAAAATGCAAGGCAGCATTTTTACAAGTATACTAACCTATAGAAAATAATTCTCAGTGGCTTTTGGCCTGTCGCCCTGCGATATGATGCCGGTAAATCTCTCCATAAAAAAGGTGAATAAGATTGTATTAAAAATATAAAAAACATCACCAACCATAGATTAAAAGAGAACCACAAAGAAAATATTTACCGGATCAAGCCACCAGACCCACCACTACAGTGCCTCGAACAAGGTCATGCCATGTCTTGTACAACTCATATATAAGTTCCTGTCGAGCCTAAGCACAAACCAACCCTACATATTTTGTAACTTCAAGCCAATCATAAGAGGCTACCAATTTTTTTTATTGATAACTCAAGGTATCTCCCTCCTAACCTAACCCAGCCTAAGAGCCTTTGGTCCTAAGCATGAGGGTCACTCGATTCTAGACAGCCGATAACTGATCCCTAGGGGCACCTGCAAACCCTCCAATCCACATGCACCTGGTGAGACTATGGGAGGTAGCCAACAAAGTTAGGTGTCGAACACAAGACCTCTCCGCATCCTGAGGCGCATAGTCCTTGGCCAACTGAGCTACCACTCATTTATTATGAGAGGCTACCAACTACAGCAAAAGGTGTAAGATCCCGACCCTAATTAGTTGTGTTTTAGTGTAATTAAGTGTGGTTCGGTGTTAACTACATGGGTTTGATGGTTAGATTAGCGGTTTAGTAGTTTTGAGAGTTTTTGGAACAAGTTTGGTAGATGGGAGGACATAATTGTAATTCTAGTTAATGTTGAGGGGTTGTTTGTGATTTCGAAAGTAAGCTAATATTGTGTTCATTATATAGAAGGAATTATTTCGAGGAAATTTCGCAAAGGTTAGGTACCCATCCAATAGCTAGAACAAATCCCTAATAGAATGTTTCAAGTCATTTAAGAGAGAGAGAGAGAGAGAGAGAGAGAGAGCATGGCATGTCTGTAATTTTTGCAAACTTCATTCTATATAAACTCAACCCCTGGCTCATTTCTTCTTCTCCCTCCCATTCTCTATTTTCTGGTCATGTCTTCCCTCCCAGCAGACGACTGTTGATGTTGTCTTCTTATTTCTCTTCTTCATCAATTTCACTCCTCCTTGCTCTCGATCTAGCTCCCCTCTTCTCCCTTCATCTTCCTCACCTTTTCCAACCCTCTCTTTCCCACCGTTTCAACCACAGTAGCCCCCTTCCTCCGCAGTTTGGCCTCGTTGGAGCTCATCTAGGTTAGCTTTCTCGTTTTCCTTCTCAATTCTTATTTAGAATTGAGGATCAAAATAGCGGTTGCAACGGGCGTAGCAGCCAATGACCAAAATGCTACATAGCATGTGATACGTGGCAATTGTGGTAATACGTAGCGGCATAGCGATGTGTATTTCTAAAGTGGTAAAAAAATCGAATCTTGTATAAGAGTCAATCTTGTGTGTTTTCAGTAAATTGGAACCAAGTAAGGGTAGAGACAACTTTAGGAAATGTTATTAAGGAGGAAAAAATAGGAAAAATGGTATTTTAAATTAATACTACTTAGCTCTACTAAGTTTTAAACTGTAGTATTCCTAGTTTCAAAATAGTATGACGGCCTCAATGCTTATGACCAATAATGTGGTCACTACACTACATATCAGCCGTTATTTTGAACCATGCTTAGAACCCCAATTGTGACGTGGATCCTTGCATGCAAACTTGGACTCCTTTTTTTCTCTTTGGTTTTGATTTTCAGCTTGGAGGCTCGTTTGGTGTAGGATTTGGGTTTTTTGGTGAGCGACCAAGGTTTTGGCTTGGATTTGTTCGAATTGCGAGGATTTCATCTAATTGGACAAAAGGCAAGTGCACAAGTTTAATTTCATTACATGCATGCTTAGTTTTGTTGATTCATGTTAATTCTTTCTCTAATTAGGCACCCTATAAGCTCAATATTTTTGTGTTTTTAAGAACTTTGTACTTATTTCCTTTTTTGCTATCAGAGGGTTCCCAACCCTTTGGGCTGGACTAATCCCTCCGGACCCAAAGGGAAGCCAGGTAAACTCCCCTGTAGCCCCAGTGTGGTAGTACAGTTTTGAACCTACAACCTTCGGGTGCAATGTACTTAGTTCCTTTTAAGTCTAGATCTTTATGCATGTTTATGGAAACCCTTTGAGTCTCAATCCCCAAAAGAAATAATTTGTTTATTAAGGCCCCAGTGGTCACCACCCTGTCAATGGGCCGGGCTGGGCCTAGGCTTGAGTTGTCCAATCCAGTCCAGAAAATAGGACGGGCCCGGCGGGTGTTGTCCAATCCTGGCCCTAAATTGAACGGGCCTGCATCAAATCTTGTCCCGTACGGGCTCAGGCTGGGACAGGGCCGGGCCTGGGCTTAGCCCGGTCCTGGACATAAGCAAAACATTCTTTAATTATTCCTACTGTCACCGGACACCCGGTGTGAACTGGAATTTAAACCCTCCTTTTTTCCGGACTTGAGACCGGCAATGCAATGCAACAAGCAACATGGTGGTGTTAAATTTTTTTTTTTGGCCAGTGACAGTAGAAAATCAATAAAAATGAATGAATATCCTATAGGCTATATGGGTCAAGTAATGTAGGAATAGTTAAAAACTTTTTTTTTTACCAGTGAAAATAGAAAATCAGAAAATCAATAGAAATGAATGAGAATGAGTATCCTATATGAGTCAAGTTAAAGTAATATAGGATCGGTTAAAACCTAATTAGTCGTTTTTTGTTGTTAGTGAGGGGCACTTTCAGAAATATATAAATAATTATTATTATAGGATTTTACCGGAAAATGCACCATATTTGCATGTTGCTCTCGAAAATGCAGATTATTACGTGCTGAACAAGATCATTCATCCCGACCATTTTTTATTTTTATTTTATTTTTTTGCACTAACGACAATAGCGTCGCCTAAATGCATTTTAGGCGACGCTAGCGTCGCTATTCACTATATATAGCCCCTGCCCCACGTCGCGCTTTTCCTCTTTTGTTTTTGCTCGTCCCTTTCCTGGCGTCCTTCTCTCTTAGAAAACTCCACCACCTTCCTTTTTCTTACACATACATCAAACGTTTATTGCTCATTTAGATCCATTTCAATGGCTGTTTGCCTTCCTTTAAGAAGTTAGTTGTCTTCTCCAAACTATTTGTTTCTCTACATTAAAGGAAGGGATTAATGTCATTTTTTTATGTGTATTCCTCCTTCTTTCCAGTAGATAATTTCCACATACATATATGCATGTCAGTTGCATCTGATTCCTCATTTATTTATGTAGCTTAAGGACTGTACACATATTTCAGTTGTTTATTGTCTCCAACAAACCCTAGGCTTTTGCATATATGTTTTTTTGGATACTAAAAAATACATTTTCATGATTAGGATGTCTGGCGGTAATTTAATAGTAATATTCCACTTTGATGGGGATTTCGAGTTTGATATTATTCGACCGCTTTACAAAGGTGGAAAACAGAAGATGAGGTTCATTAAGAGCGATATAACATTCAATTCTCTGGTAAACATAGCTCTTGAAGCATCAAATTGGGAGGTAATTCCTGATAACATAAGTATGGATTATCTCCATCACAATGGTCATGTATTCTCATTGGTGGCAATAGAAGATGATAATGATATAAGGTGCATGCTGTCACTCTCACGAGATGATACAAATGGGATTTATTTATACATAAGGAGGATGATACTAGTTCGTTCAGCTGAATGCTTAGAAAAGCAAGCAAGGTATTTATCACGAACGCAAATCATTAATGAAAACCAATTTAAGTCTTTTGACTAATCTTATAAATTCATATCTGATCGAGTAACTAACATAGCTTTTTGATTCATTGTATTTGTTGAAGGTCGCATTGTACGGAGAAGCGCTTGATAAGAGATAATGAACTTACCGGAACAGGAAGCAGGCGTAATGTTAAGGGCAAAGTAATTCATGAAGGCGATGCTATGCATCCCACCGTAAACCTTGGCGAAGACAACGATGTTCATTTCTCCTCCAGACCTATCCTTGGCAGTGATGAAGTGAGTGAAAACTCAAGTGAAGTTCTACAGGATGGCTTTGATGCGGCAGAAACGGATGAGGACATACCGGTCGTCGATGTCAATGCATCCCATAGAGTAATTGGGCTTCATACGGATGGTGTTGATGTTGAAGAAAGGGATGTAGTATTTGCATGTCCGGGCAAAAGTTTCGATGTCAGTGCATCCCATAGAGTAACTGGGCTTCAAACGGATGGTGATGATGCGGTAGAAACAGATGTAGAATTTGCAAGTCCTGACAGAAGTATTGATGTCAATGCATCCCATAGAGTTACTGGGCTTCAAAGAATGCTTAATGTCGGGGAAGGTTCCATTCATCATCCCAAAGTCAATTTCGAGGACAATATGGCACCGGAAGAGTTCATTACAAACGTTGATCTGAATAGCCCTCGGGAGTTTTAGTTAGGTTGTGAATTTCCGAATCGTGAGGATTTTAGAAGGTCTCTGGCAAAGTTTGCAATATATACCAACTTCACTCTCGAGCACATACGAACGAGCCAGTTGATGGTAACTGCACGCTGCAAGGATCGGGTTTGTCCATGGCGCATCCATGCGTCTATGATTGAGAGTGGCCTGCGCTTTTAAGTCTGAAAATATAATCTAGTTCATAAATGTTCAAAGCCTTTGATGGGTATGGTACATTCGCAAGCATCGTCCAACCTAATTATGGAGTACATTTTGGATGAAGTCCACCTAAATAATAGCATTAAACCGAAAGAGATAATGGATGATTTTCAGATGGAATTTGGAGTTACCATATCATATAGGAAGGCACACATCGCTAAAGACATTGCACTTTGCATCGTTCTTGGATCGTATGAAGATTCATTCAAGATGCTCCCTTTATACTGCGCCGAGTTGACAATGACAAATCCAGGCACCGTGACGAATATCTGCACTACAGGTGATGACAAATTCAAAAGGTTTTTTTGGGCATTTGGGCAATGCATACAATCCTTCACTTCAAGTCTTAGCCAATGGTTGCAGTGGATAGAACACATCTCCGCGGAAAATACCCAGGTGTCCTATTGGTGGCTGTAACACTTGATGGAAACAACAAACTTTTTCCCATTGCGTTTGCAATCACAGAGGCCGAAAGACGCGACAGTTGGGAGTTGTTCCTTGCGAACCTTTCGATATCACTTGGACAGCCGAAAAATCTAACAATCATTTCTGACCGACAAAAGGGATTGGTACCTGCACTTGCAAACATTATTCCGAGTGCAACTCATTGCTACTGTTGCCGTCATCTTGTGGAAAACATAAAGTCAAACTTTTGTGACTCTGCAATACAGTACAAATTTTGGTGCGCAGCCAAGGCTTATAGGGCTTGTAAGCACAAAGCGTTCATGGAAGATATTAAGATGGTGAATGTTGAAGCTTATAATTATATAAATGCATTTGGTAAGCACCATTAGGCGAATGCATTCGTAGGAGGCAAGCATTATGATATGCTAACAAGCAATGCCGCTGAAGTAACCAACAGCATGCTGAAAGACATTCGAGCCCTTCCAATTGTCAAGCAAGTGGAGGAGATAGGGGCAAAGTTGATGGATTTCTTCCAAAAACGACATTTGGCATCTCTAGATATGAATAGCCGTTTGACTCCTTATGCCGATAAACATTTGAGCCAAAAAACAGAAGAGGCTCGTAGGCTACATGTTCGGGTGGCAAGATTGAACGAGTTCCAAGTTCAGTCAACCAATTATATCGATGTTATTATTTTAGATGCTCGTACTTGCACATGTTGTAAATGGGATGCGCTAGGAATTCCATGCTTGCATGCCATCGCGTCGATGAGATTGAGGAACTACAATCCATATGAATTTTGTGAGAACTGGTTTCTAACGGCTGTCTACCGATAAACTTATGATGGGGTTATTCACGCCACTCGTGATAGCAAATAGTGGGAGCACATCACCACTGAAAGGGTCTTGCCTCCAAGCAGCCGGGGAGACCGAAGAAAAACCGACGTCGTACTGAGGATCATAACAGACAACGTAGGGTAATGACATGCTCTCACTGTACGCAAAGAGGACACAATCGCCAAAGTTGTCAAAATCCTCCTCCCCAGTGAACTTGATGCGTTGCGTTGCAATGACTTCTACCCTTTTTGGCTTTGACTTTTTGATGTTTTTTGTTTTACATCAGTTACGAATTGTCATATTGAAAAATTGATCTTGTTTAGGTGTCCATGGCATTCACTTGGTGTGGAGGTGGTCAACCTTTTAAAAAAAAAATTCCTGCAACCAGCGATGCTAGCGTCGCTGGTAGCTTACCAGTTAACCTAACAGAGCGACGCTAGCGTCGTTCATGGCATTACTGATAGGCGACGCTAGCGTCACTCCCTGCATATTTTTTTTAACAGATGCTGCTTCCAAAGCAGCCTACTTCCAATGGGCTACATGCATATCTTGTTCCTCATCCATACAATTCCTTAAAAAAAAAAAAACTTGGATGGGCTGTAGACCTACCAATAATCCTTAGTTTTTTTTTGACAAAAATATTAACAAAAAATATTAGAACTAACACCAAATCATTCATCAAGATATCAATGGGTCAATGTGCAAGCGGTGGCTATTAATCTCCCAACTTTTGCTATATATGTCCACGACAATCTTTGACCTCCAACACGGTATATCAGCTTGGGTGAAATTGATTGGCCGTTTAGATGCAACGTGGTCTGCGAATGCCAATGCAAATACACCGCAATCATTCCCGTTCTCTTGGTAAGGTATCTTCGTTTTAAATCAATCTGAGTTTGGCAGTTTTAAAACTTACACAGACACTGGGGTCGTAGAAGAACACATCAGGGTACCGATCCTTCAAAATAAAGAACCACCAATACATTAGATTTGTGTCAAACCAAGTATCGAGCTCCAGTGCATTCTTCAGGACCTTCGGTGATACCATCGTGCAGTAGATCTCCAGCTCATCCAGCCTACGAGATGGAAACATTTATTATAGAAAAATAGAAGCATTGAAAAATCTTCGAAATGTGGAGGGGGGGGGGGATTATTTGTCTCATACCTTGTCCTGTAGAATCCAAGGAAACCATCTAGAAGAGTGATTTCCGACTCAGTCAGAACATACTCCGATTGCACTAACGGATGCGTATATTCCTCAAAATATTTGGTAATTTTCCTCTCCCTATGCAATCGTTTTATTCCCCAAATCAGTGTGTTGATGTTCGACATTGGCGTTTGGACTACGATAAACATCTTGGGTGGTGCATTCACTGGAGTACTGAATACATCGGCGGCGAATGGAGAGACTGAATATGTAACTGCAGCATCCGGATGGGGAGAGGTTGTTTCAGAATCCACTTGAATGGGCTCGTTCGAGTAGTGAAGCTTCTTGGTAGTAGGCTTAAATTTCTTGCTATGCCTTCCCTTTTCCATAGCACGATTTCGATGGCTTGAAGGCGTATCCTGCATAGGATTGCACCATTAACACATAACCGAATAACAAAAGGGAACCTTGCTATAACCAGGCTTTAACATTTTGTTACCTCCTTACTCTCAACGTCTTCATGGGAAGTAGAGCAAGATTCCATCCCAACATGTTCCAATGCAGAGGCAAACGAATCTCTGAAATCTTTAATCTTCTTACGCAGCCACGTGGTGAAATCCTCCAGCTTTATCTTCTTCCTTTCTGCTCCAATGGATGATCGCTCAATGTGGTCCAACAATGCATTTACCTACACAAGTAAATAAAATTTTTCAAAATCAACAAGTTAACCCAGAAGCATACCATTTTATCCGACAACAACCATTTAACAATAAAAGAGAGCCCTCGCCTGTATGGAAGTACTGGATGACTCATCAATCTGAGTACCAACTCCAACACCTGCGACGGTGGTAGGTTTCGTTTTACCCTTCCCTTTAGATGTTGTTGGTTGGGTCATCTCAGGTGTTTGAGCTCCTTCACCACGTTTGCCGCAAACAATTTCCCAGATTGAGTTAAATGAATACCATAAGAAATACTATTCTCCATGCTTTTTAGACTTGTCTTTTATACCGCGTAGGATAGTCTCCCTCCTTTTATCCCAAAGTGTCATGACCTTTTCATCATATTGACTATAATCCATCTCGAATCTCTCTAAGCATTCTACTCTCGTAAATGGCAGATAAAATGGTGGTGGGACAACTTGTTTGATGCCAAATTGTTTTGAAACACGTTCTGGACAGTGCCTTTCTACTACCCAGTAATGAAGGAGTACGGACAACGAACTAAATAACTCATTGTCGTGCTTTGGGACTTGTTCGAAAAGCTTCTTAGGCATCTTAGCATAGGGCTTCCAGTCGAACTGCAAGATTGAAACCAAACGTATCAATACAAGTTATGTATACATCCAACAAACCATTTGTGAGACGCTTTATTACCCCATCCTCAGGCAAGTTGTTGATTTGGTGCCGAATTTCTTTCATATTTGTAACCTTCTTACTCTCAAGTAGCCTCGGTTCCCATGTCTTGAAAAGTGGGAACTGTAGATCCTTCTTCCAACTGGGATCAGGTTTTGAACATCTTCCAATAGCCATTCTCGAATATGCCCATATCTGCAAAGAGAATAAGTGAAATCCATTTACAATACAATAAACGAAGATATTTTATAACCACTTACAAAAGTAAAAATATAAAATCACCTGTAACAACTGGAGGGGCCCTGTTAGAATTTTCAATTTTGTAATCTTCGAACTTGATCCTTTTTCTCCCCCCTCATCCTCTTCCTCTTCCTCCTCACTTTTTAACAAGGTTGTGGCCCTTGTAAGCATCTGGTAAAGGCTAGCAAGGCATGCTGGACCCCATGCATAGCTCTTGAATTCCCTAAAGAGCTCCAGTTGCCAAGCTGGGCCTCGGGCACTGGACGAGTTGGAAAATAGTTACCCAAAAACCAAGAAAAATAAGTAAGCCCTGGTCTTGTAGATCTCATTCTTCTTCTTCGAAGGCTTAAAATTATCTTCTAACCAGTTGAACTTTATTGTAATGCCAATGGAATCCTTGCCAGCACATGAAGCCATACCAAGCAGCTCCATGCAAACTTTTGAGACGTTGGCATTTGGAAATGTCCTTCCCGTTACCGGTGGACCATCGATAGGCAGTCCATAGATGTATGCGACGTCTTCCAACGTGACTGTCGCTTCGCCGGTCGGCAAATGAAATGTGTTGGTTTCTGGCCTCTAACCTTCCACCAGCCCCGTAAGGAGGGCTTGGTCAATTCTCATGTAGTCTATCTTTGAAAGATGAGATAGACCAACATCCCTCACAATGTCTTTCTGCTTATCCGTTAGAACCCATATTTTCTTATCCGGGTTCGTATTAATGCATCAATAAGCGCTGGGTTCAACACCATCCAATATGTCCTTAGAGACATGTGAGTCTTGCTTATAACACAATTCTCCTCCTTCATCGTTTATGTGTCCTTTAGCCATCTGCGCATTTTGGAAAATGTAACAAGCACATAAGACGTATATTGAAAAAATCAATGCAATATAACACATGGGATTGAGAAGTTTCCATAGCATACTCAAATTTAGAGTAACTATATCCATAGAAGTTTCCCAACCAAGAGCAGTAGCAGGATTGAGAAGTTTAAAGCATCAATATAGAAATAGAGTTACACTGCCAACATATGGGATTGGAAGGCACATCAATCTGAATAATCCCAGAACTGTTTTCAAACAGTTTTAATGATAGACCATAAACTTTTCATTTTCTTGACTTCATGGATCAGATGGATTAAATACATGGCAAACTTTTAAGGTTGAGTGTAACATGTCAGAGAAGGCTTTTGGATCGCAAAGTGACAAAAAAATGTGGCTTTAAAAATGTCACTTCCATGTATTTATCATGACCCTTCACTCTTAACCTTGTAGATTAATGCCATTTTCACAAGTAAACTGATGGACCCGAAAAGGGAATCTTCCGTCCTCTCCTTCCGCACCCCGGGGGCTGACCTGGGTCTCGGCGGAGGAGGGAAAATCTCGGGTATCAACATTTTTGTACGGGTATACCAGATTTACTTTCTACTTGGAATTTGGAATGGTGATAATCCGGAGATTCACCTTCACAAGTGGAAAGGAAATCAATCCTTTTTTCTAACTTTTCGAATTGCATTAATATTAAGAAAAGAGACAAGTTTGTTTTTTAGAATGCCGTAGGAGGCGTTTTTGTTTGTTTGCCGTAAAAGGCGATTTTGCCGTGAAAGGCGATTTTACAAAACTCATCAAATGTGAAAGACAAGAATTGTGATTTCTTTTTGTCTCTTTAAGAAATACAAACTACTATAGAAAAGTAAGAAAATTGATCTAACTTCTCAGGAGATTGTGGGGACACGTTGAGATCGACGGTCGTAAGTCATGTATGGGCTTCGCCATCGTCCTTCAAATGAGAACATGTGATGCTTTGATTCTTTGGCTTGGTTCCTAACCTCAGTTTTTTAAAGGACAAGGACCAAGAGAAGGTCCTATATCCAATGAAAAACCGAGTAAACGGGCTGAAAAGCCGCGTTTAGGCCATGTTGGAGAAGGAGGTGACCTTGGGGGGGTGGCCCCCCAAGGGACGTTGATCACCTTGTGGTGCTTCCGGGAGCAAAGTAGTAGGACTTCATCTCTCTCTTGGATTTTTTGGATTTTCAGAGCTTGCACTTGGGATCTATTTTCATCATGCATTCTTCTTAGAATTGACCTCCTTTTATAGGCTTTTGGTAGCCATGAGGTGTTTATTGGCATTGATGGCCATGATGAAAGAATTGATGAGGAGTTACAAGTTGATTTTGTAACTCCTTTTTCATGGCTTGTGATTGGCCGATGAAGGTAGTGAGCATTTAATCACCTTTATGCTTCATGATGATGGGAATTTCATGGGTTTAATGCCATGATTGCTTGGATTTGTAACTCCCAAATGCTTGAATCTGATTGGGCCGTCCAAAATAATGAGTTAATGACCGCATTAAGTTGTCATAAACGGGTCAATTAACGTCATTAAGTGGTCGCCAAGGCATGTGAAGAGTCGCGGGCCGCGCTGCGCCTTTTGAGATTCTTCTTGTGATCATCACGGGTGGATCCACACATTGTTTGATGTCGGATCGCAATGTAATTTCAGACATTGATTGATGTTGGTGGGCCGGTGACATCTGTCTCGTCGATTTCACGATCGGTCGGACAGAAAGTGCACTTTCTTGGTCAGCCGGTAGGCGATCTTGGAACGATCGGTGATGATTTCATGCTTTTGACGGCGGATCTGAGATGTCGATGAAGATCAGTCGTTTTCAAGCATCAAACATTGCATTTTCCGAAAATCATAGAGGCAGGAACACCCGAAACGCGAAAAGAATCGAAAAACGGGGCTTTTGGTGCAAAATCCGGCGACCCGGATTTGCAGGGTCGCCGGGCGACCTTGGGCCAGGGTCGCCGGCGACCCTAGGGTTTTTTGCCCTTTGGTCACCGAGCTTCGTTTTCGGTCGATTTTTCGTCTTTTTCTTTCCTTTTTTCTTCTGTATTTTTCTTGACATTTTTCCTCAATTATTGACTTCATTTTCTTGGAGAAAACTTGACGAGAACCCGTGCGAAATCGGAGCACAAAGTTTCCCATTTTTCGGGAAAGCTGAAGACTTTCTAGCCGATTTTCCATCAAGAGTCGAAACTAGGTCAAACGATGTCGGAATGACCTGAAAATTGAGGTGAAGCTTCTTGAGTGGTGGATAGGATCAACCATGGGCTTTTATTTGAGTTTTAAAGCCGTTTGGGGTTCCATCGATGCTTCGCTTGATTTTGCTGCGGGAAAATGCCGAGCTTTGATATGTGGTCAAACGATGTCCGATTGACCTGAAATTCGACGAGGAGCCTATTGGAGTCATTTTGAGACGTTCCATGGGCTCCGTTTTGGATGTCATGGTCCTGGGTTGCTCCGCCGCCGGTAGGCTTGATTTTCTCTCGGAGCGTCGAAACCTGGTCAAACTTCGTCGGAATGACTTGAAATTCGACGTGCAGCCTTTTGGAAGCATGTTGAAGCCACTCATGTATTTTTTTTTTTGATGAGTGATGGCTTCGGTGGTTTCCGCCGCCGGGAGGCTTGATTTTGCTGCTCGAGCATTGATGGAGGGTCAAACGTTGTCGGTTTGACTTGAAATTTGGCATGAAGCCCTTTGGAGACATTCTGGAGTCATCCGTAGGCTCTGATCAAAGTTTTGGTGTCTTTGATGATGTCGCCGCCGGGAGCGCTTGTTTAGCTGTCGGAACAGTGAAGTTTGGCCAAACGCTGTCGGAATGGCCCGAAACCTCAGTTGTACCCCTCTTTTGTTTTGAAGGATCTCTCAGTTTCTGTCTGATTCTGACAAAATCTGATGCTTGAAGTAGCCTTGCTTGTTTTGTAGCAGGATGCAGCTTCACAAGGCTTCTTGATGTGGAGGAGACATAGTGACTTTTTTTGGTGTCAACAAATGCCCCCTCGAGGTACGGCGACGAGTAGCTTTTTGGAGTCGATGTGCCTCGAAGAGAAACTTGGAGGAGAGATTCCAACTTGACCAAGAGTCTTGAGCTTGCTCTTTTTTTTTTTTTTGTTGAATAGCCTTTTGAGTTTCCGGGGGAATTTTATGGTAGTGAGAGGGATCACACACCATCTCAAGGTAAAGTTTTGAAAATGACAAGGGGTATTTGGATTTTGGGTTTTGGATTTTGGTTTTTGACCTTGTGACCTAACAAGCTGTATGTGGCAAGTTAGGGGGTCGGGGTTTGATTTTTGATTTTAACCTTGTGACCCAACAAGCTGTATGTGGCAGGTTGGGGGATCAGATTTGGGGTTTTTGGTTTTGGGTTTGGTTTGGATTTTGATTTTGGTTTTGGTCTTGTGACCTAACGAGCTGTATGTGGCGAGCTAGGGGACCGGAATTTGGTTTTGTGAAATGTCAATTTCAAGATTTTGGCTCAATTTGGTTCATGAGGTTGGATGGTTTAGTTTTTGGAAACTCATGAGACTTTCTTTTCTCTTTTTTTGAATGGTCCCATCAACTCAGAAGAGGCATGGGACTTTTTTTTTTTTTGCTCTTGGTAAGAGGAATATTTTGACTAAAAGCCACTTTTAGTGCCTAGGTGGTCAAACCTGGCTCATATGGGCTAACCCATGGGACCTTAGGCTTTGGAGATGGCCTAGATCTCATATGGTGTCATATTTGTAAAGAATATCTAAAAATATCTCTTTTGTGTAGAGAATATCTAAAAATATCCTTATTTGGAGAGAATTTCTCAAGTTTCCACCTTTTGTGGAAAGATTCTCTCAAAATATCTTTCTTTTTCGAAAGTAGTTAAATTTTAGCACTTACCTCCTTTCTTTTCTCCTTGTTTCCTCTTTTGGCTTGCTCTCTTCTATAAAAGCAAGAGGGTTGTTTCTTTTGCTCCATTGCTCTCTTTTTGCAAGAAATCTTCAAGAGTGCTCTCCAAGATTAGAAGTGCTTTTTCTTCTTCAAAGATCTCCAAGCTTTTCTTCTTCTTCTCCATCAATGGCTTCAAGAAAGTTTTCTTCCTCCACAAGAATATCCATTGTAGAAAATAGCTTCTTCATTTTTTTCTTCTCTTATTTTTTTCTTTTCTTTTCTTTCTTCTTCTTTTTTTCTTTTTTTTTTCATGCACATTTTTCCTTCTTTTTTTTTTTCGTGCTTCTTCTTCTTCTCTTTTTTTTTTCTTTCTTTCTTTTTTTTTTCTTCTTTTCACGGATTTCTCTCTGTTTTTTTTTTTCACCGTGTATTTTTATTTTCTCTTTTTTTTTTCTTTTACACGCTGATTTTTCTTCTCTTCTCTTTTTTTTTTTTGTCAGCGATTTTTTTTTCTTTTTTTTTCGCTGATTTCTGTTTTTTTTTTTTTTTTTTTTTTTGCACCCTGATTTCCCCTTTTTTTCAGCGTTTTTTTTCTTTCTTTTTTTTTTTTTTTTTGCTGTTTGTTTTTTTTTTTTTTTTGTTTTTCTCCTGTACGGACCTGTCCGTATAGCCACGTGGCAGTGGGCCACGGCCTGTGGGCCAAAATTTTTTTTTTTTTACTGAGATTTTTTTTTCTCTCTCTTTCTTTTTCTTTTTCCTTGTTTGCTCACCATGATAATGAGGCTATGCAATTTCAATATGTATGCATTTTCTTTCTCTTTTTTTTTTTAATGCATCAAGATAGAAGGCTAGAGTCTCTAGGTCAAGCCAACATGATTTTTGACTTGGACAAAGTTTGATTGGTTTTGACCAAATTGGGTTGGAATTGGTCAAAATTTGGTCAAGGTTTTCCTAGCATCTAATGCATGATGATATTCTTTGATGCATGATTTTTGTAAATGGATTTGGAAGTATGATGATGCATACCTGAAAATCTTTTGCAAGTATCGGGATTTTGAGCTCGCAGCGATGTTGAGCTCTTTCTCGGTCTTGCTGGATTTTGAGGAAGTTTGCAATTTTTGGATTCTGAAGCTCGCAGCAATGTTAAGCTCTTTTCCAGATTTTACGGAAGTTTGATGAGATTGGCTCGTTCTCACAGCGATGTTGAGTTCAAGCCTTCTTTGAGAATTCTCCACTGACTATGAGCTCGCAGCGATGTTGATCTCATCTTCAGGCTTCCTGTCTTTTTCGAAGTATTTTCCTTTTCGTTGGAATTGCCCCGGAACCATGTCAAAATTTTGCTAGAATTTTTGTAGCAGAATTCTGTCATTTTGATGTTGATTGATCTTTTCTCTTCCATCTTTTGCAGGTAGTTCTTCTAGAACGAACAAGGGTAAAGGTCCTGTTACTGACGCACCTCGTCGGTCTGCTAGATCTTCCAATGCTGCCGTTCAGCAGGCTTGGGAGAAGGTCCAGTTTGTTGAGAAGAACTTGGAAGAGTGTGATTCCCTCAATCGTGATGAGATGAGACAGCGATTGATCGCTCTCAAAGATGAGGAGTTCTATAAGATCATGGTAAGCAGCCGTCCTTGGGTTACAGGCGATCAGAGCGCTGTGCTCAAGCCTACCTTCTTCTTTGGTGATGTAGTCCCCGACGACTTGACATAGCAAATGAGATGTTTTCAGTTCTCTTACACAGCAGATGGTGAGGAGAGAACTATTTCTACTCGGTCGTCTTTTGATCGGACCATCTCGATCCTGAGCCTTTCTCCCACGTACCCTAAGAGGGAAGATCCTCCGAGCTGGGTGAAGAGGACCAGTGTGATCAAGACCGGGGTTTTTGTTGGTGGACCTTCCGGTTTTGCAGAGAAGCCACCTGTCCGTATGGACATGTTGATGTCAGCCAGTGGCTACCAAGGTTCTGATCATCCATCGATCGATTTGAGACCGGTGGGCCTTGGCGTTTTTCGAGGTGACGGCAGCAATTGGGTGAAGCCTTTTCGACTTCGTGGCCGTTTCAGTGCTGACTCGAACTGGGAATCATGGACTGATGACACCCTGAGGATTGGTGAGGCCGTTCTTCGGGAGGCCGAGATTTTTTATGCGGTTCGCGCTTTTCGGCAAACCGTCGTTTTCTCCAATGAGGCTTTCATGGCCATGCTGGAGTCATTCCTTCCACAAACCAACACCTTCATTGTGACGAATGGTGAGATTGATTTTTCTTTGAAGGAACTGAGCGCCATCACCGGATTGCCTATCCTCGGCAAACTCTATGAGGAGTTCATGCCTGTTGACAGCATCCTTGAGGAGCAATCTGAGGAGTTTAGGCTTGTGTACTTTCAGCTCGTCGCCTTCTATGATTTTTTGAAGGAGAAGGAGGGCTCGAAAGTTAGGTGCAGCAGTTGGAGAAGTTGCAGCTCCAACTTTTTTTACAGCGGGGATTCTTCTGATGGCATGGCCCAGGATGCTAGGGCTAAAGCATCAAGTTTGAAGAAGATCGCTACTATGCGAGAAGATTTGAAGAAGTTCTTCGCAAGCACAGATGCCATTTGTCCTGACATTGCATTGCGGAGAGATCTCGTTGTTTACCTCACTTACTTGCTAGGTGAGGCTGTTTTTGCTGGAGGAGATGGAACGCACATCAGGCCGCACTGTATTTTTCCGGCTTGTCAGATGGCGTTTGGAGAGCGGCTGGCTTTGGTACTTGCTCTTTACTCCTATTTGTGTACCGAACTGCAGGCTGCTCCTTTTCTGGTTCGACTTGGGCTTCCCATGAACAGGGTATTTTCAGCCCATATCTTCTATTCATGGTATGTATACCATTGTCCTAGCTTCCATCGTTTGGGGGTTGCACAGGACGAAGATCCCTTTATGATTCGTTTGGCTAGAGGGACAGCCGTTCCCGAATCACTTTTGTCTGCCCGTTTAAGGATCCGACGATTTAGGGACGTCGAGATTGGGCAGTCTTCGGTGAAGCTTTCTCCGGGTTTGCGGAAGAAGGCTTTTGACTTTGGTGTCTCCCGTGATTCGACCAGGGCAGGGTCGGGAAGACACTATGCTTTGACAGACGCGGAGAAGAGATGGCTCTTCAACATACGGGTTGGTACGATGGTGTACCGCAGACATCTTTTCGTCGATATCCAGCCGTATGTCCCTTCGCGTTTTGCATTGCAGCTTGGCTTCTCTCAAGGCGTCGTTGGAGCGCCTTCGAGCATGGTGAAGCGTTTTGGAGGTCTGCAGGATGGGAGAAATGCATGGCCTTTTTATAGCGCCGAAGACACTACCACCATGATTTTCTACCCTGAGCTGCCCACCTTCCGGACTGCCTGCTTCACGAAGTGGTTCGTGGAGAGCTTCTCAGTGCACCGGGGGCTTTCCAAGAAAGAGCTCGATATTAAGCAATCTCCTAGGAAAGGTCTTGGCAAATCGGATGGTGTCCGTCGGGAGGAAGTTTTGGCCTTCCTTTCTGGAGAGAAGCACAAGATAGGCTTTCTCAACGGGCAGGACATCATCAGATCAGGAGTTGCACAAGGGATTCCTGGTGAGGTCTTGAGACAGCTAGAAGAGGAGGAGGCTGAGATCGATGCTATGATATAGGCAGAGCATATGAAGGCTTCCATGGAGTCTACTGAGAAAAGTAGACCATCCAGTGAGGACTCTTGTGAGAAGCCTGATGTTGATAGTGGGGCAGGATCGTCGAGCAGGTTGACCCACCGAGGCAAAAGGAGGAGAGGACAACGCCGTAACATAAGACGGCACGATAGTCCTTCTGATCTTGAAGTTCCTCTCACCATTGCTGAGGAGGTGTCTGAGGATGCTGACGAGCCTCAGGAGAAGAGAAGCAGAGAAGAGGAGACAGCTGGTATGATCCTCTTTCTTTCCTTTGTTTCTTCTTTTTTTTTCTTGTGAAAGATTTTGTTTTGATCCGCTGCCTCTTTTTTTTTTTAGCAGGGGATGATGACCTGGTGATGCCTGAGGTTCCGGCCGATGAGGCAATGACAGATCCAGTCGTGGCATCTGAGGAAGAGCCCAGGGACTTTGGAGTGGTTCCAGATCCTTCACCTGGTATGATTTGCTTTGGCTTTTTCTCTTTTTTTGTTTTTTTTTTTTTTTGTTTGTGCTGCCATTTGCTAACATATAGCTGACTTGCCAGAGGATTCCGACGATTTCGAGCCATCCATGGACGCAACTTTTGACGATGCTTCGGATGAGCTCAAAGAGGCAGAGAGTACTCCGCCGGTCGTCGAAGCAGGTATATTTGCAATAATAATCTTGATATATTTTTGACAAGATTATATTCATACATTTTTGTCTTTTTTCTTGACAGATTGTGGAGTAGCAGGAAAGATTCCTCAAAGCCAGAACAGGGGATCCCTGCGGCTGATGTAGAAGTAGGGGCTTCTTCCACTTTCAATGAGTCAGTTTCTTCCGTTGGAAAGAGTTTATTGATTACTCTTTCAATAGAGCATGACGTGGGCAGTCGGGTACTAGAGCATGGCGAATCGTCATCTGCGCTGCACCTTCAGTATGCAAGGAAGGTGTTGAAGATTGTCTTGAGCTCATGGGTTGAGACTCTTTCTTCAGGTCATTTGGAAACTGGTTTTGGCATGATCAAGCATGTGCAGGACATCCTCGCTAATAGCAAAGAAGTCGGTCTGGACATCGCGAGCGCCAATGATTTTGTTGAGGAGATCATCACCTTGGGGAACAAATGGACTGAGACCAAGCGTTTCCCAGATGGTGATTTCTTTGATGAGATGTTCATAAAACCTTCCAGCAAAGTCAAAGCTGAGCTGACTGAGGTCACAAAGACTCGGAGGCAGATCGTTCGGGAGAAGAATGTTACCGAGTTATCCATCATGGGGTTGAAGCAAGACTTGGACCGCCTTGATAAGGAGGTCGTCGAGGTTAGGCAGCGTCTTGATCTTTTAGAGGAAGAAGCTGCTGCCAAATGGACCGCCATTGTGGAGGCTCGTGACAAGGAGGGGACTCTCATTCGCCAGGTTGAGGAAGCTGAAGGTAATGTCCGGAGGAAGACTCAGGAGCATGAGCAGTGGTAGGTCCTCTGGGAAGAACTTCCTCGTGCTGCAGATGGGTTACGGCACTCGGCCGCGTTTTATGGGGACATTTTGAAGAAGCGGGGCCTAAAAACTTTGGAAGTTAAGGCCAAGGGTCTGCTTGAGGAGTTGAACATTTGGTTGAAGACCATGTCGGATTGAGCTCCTGAGTGGTAACAAACTCTTTTTCCTTCTTATTTTTTTTGGTACCTCCATGTATAAACAGTCTTGGTACTATATTTTTGTATCCCCTTCCTTTCACTTAAATCATTTTTTGATGGAAACACATTTGAGTAAAAGTTGATGGGAATGTTTGTTTAAGAATTTGATCAAAAGGTTGTCATTTTTGTGAAAATCTTTTGTCAAATGATTGTTTTGGGCATGAAAGCCAATTTTGTGGCGAAATGCCTGTTTTTTGATGGCTTGAAAACCAAATTTTGAATGGCATGAAAGCCTAATTTTGTCTGTGGCATGGGAGCCAAATTTGTTTGTGGCATGAGAGCCAAAGTTTTTTGGATGGCGTCAAAGCCGAATTTTGGAATGGCATAGAGGTCGAATTTCATTTTGTGGCATGGGAGCCAAATTTTGTTTGTGGCATGAGAGCCAAAGTTTTTGGATGGCGTGAAAGCCGATTTTTTTGGAATGGCATAGAAGCCGAATTTTAAGATGGCATGAAAGCCGATTTTTTTTTTGTTTTGTTTTGGCATAGGAGCCAGATTTTTGGCGTTTATAGCCGGATTTTGGCGTTTATAGCCGAGTTTTGGCGTTTACAGCCGAGGTTTTGAAAACCAAGTTTTGTTTTGTTGGCATGAAAGCCGATTTTGGCGTTTATAGCCGAATTTTGGCGTTTATAGCCGGATTTTGGCGTTTATAGCCGAAATTTTGGCGTTTATAGCCGAATTTTGGCATTTATAGCCGATTTTTGGTTTTCAAAATGCAGGTATCGACTAAATGTCGCCTCCCCGCTGAATGGTCTTGCAAGTATCGATTGAATGTCGCTTCCTTGCTCATTCGATTTTGCGAGTATTGATGGAATGTCACTTCCTCGCGGGCTGGGTTTTGCGAGTATCGATGGAATGTCGCTTTCTCGCGAATTGGGGTGCAAATATCGACTAAGCGTCGCTTCCCTGCTTTTCCCAAAACTTTTGGTTTTGCGGGTACTGACTTGATGTCGTTTCCCCGCGATTTTTGAAATTTGAGGTTTTCTCGAACAATTTGAAATTTGGATTGTGGATAGCAACTGGTATGTTGCGTCTCCACGATTTTTTGAAATTTGGGTTGTGGATATCAACTGGTATGTTGCTTCTCCACGATCTTTGAAATTTGGGTTGTGGATATCAACTGGTATGTTGCTTCTCCACGATTTTTGAAATTTGGGTTGTGGATATCAACTGGTATGTTGCTTCTCCACGATTTTTGAAATTTTGCAAGTATCGAATTGGGTTCGCTTCCTTACGATTTTTGGGTTTTGCGAGTATCGACTAAGTGTCGCTTCCCCGCGATTTCTAAAAAGCCATTTTTTTTTTGTTCAGAGAAACGAGGGTCATAAATTTTGGCTTAAAACTATTTTGGTTGTAAAAGCCAAGGCAGCCTAGGGTGAAAATTCCTGAGTCCTGGTTTTTGTTTCAAACTATGAATTTTGGGTTCAAGGATCGAAAATTTTGGTCAAGTCTAGGAAGGGGCTCCTAAACTTGGATTTTGGATTTGATTTTTTTTTTGAACAATGAAACGATGAAAGTAAGCATTGTTTTGAGAGATTGTTTTTTTTTTGGAAACTTCAACATAAAGATGAAAATTTCAAAAGGGGTGGGTTTGACGAGCAAGTACCTTGGAAATATGCTTTAGCCGTGTAGATATTGCTCTGACCCATTTGAGGAAGTCTTCAAGGGTAGTACCGCTTCAAGAACTTGCCGTTGATGGGTAGCATGCATCTGTCTCCTTCCATGTTTAGAAGAGCGTATGCACCGTTGGAGAAGACTTTGTCGATGACGAAGGGTCCCTCCCATTTTGGTTCGAATTTGCCTTTGGATTTGTGGGCAAAGACTATGGGTCTTTTTACTGCAAGAACCAAGTCACCATTTTTGTAGGCACGTTGCTTGACCTTTTTGTCGAAAGATCCTGCCATGCGTGCTTGGTACAACTCAATGCTTTGTAGAGCTTCGAGTCGTCTTTCATCGAGATTATCCAGCTCTTGGAGTCTCAATTTGACATTGCTTTCTTGCGTCATGTCATTTTGCAAAGATACCCTTAAGGAAGGAATTTGTATTTCCAAAGGGACAACTGCTTCGCATCCATAGACCAAAGAGAATGGTGTACTATGGGTTGGTCCTCGAACGGTGGTTTGATAGGCCCACAAAGCTTCTGGTAGTTTGTCGCCCCAGTCTCTTTTGTGACTAGAGACCATTTTCTTGAGAATTTTGCAGAGTGTCTTGTTGAAGGCTTCTGCTAGTCCATTCGCTGCTGGATTATATGGAGTCGAACGACAACTTTGGATTTTGTACTTGTCGCAGAACCTGTAGAATCTGTGATCCTGAAATTGTGGTCCGTTATCATTGACGAATCTTTTAGGTACGCCGAAGCGACAAATAATGTTGGTGCGCAAGAACTGAAGGACTGATGAAGTCTTCATTTCGCTGAGCGCAAATGCTTCTGACCACTTGGAGAAATAATCCGTAGCGGCGAAGATGAAGCGATGACCTTTGCTTGATGGGGAAGAAATAGGACCTATGATGTCCATACCCCAGGCTTCGAAAGGCCATGAGATTGCTGTTGGATGTAGCTATTCTGGAGGCATGTGGATATAATCTCCGTGAATCTGGCTTTTTTGGCAGCACTTGGCAAATTGCATTGCATCAGCTACGATGGTAGGTCAATAATAACCTAGCCTTTTTATCTGGTTGTAGAGCTTAGGGCCAGCCTGATGGGCTCCACAAAGACCAGCATGCACTTCTTTGATAGTTTCCTCAGCCTCTTATTATGACAAGCAGTGTAGGAGTACTCCGTTGAAGGATTTTCTGTAAAGTGCTTTTGAAGGTATATCCAAATGAAAGTTCGGGGCTCGTCTTTGGATGCTTACCCGCTCTTTTGGATCTTCAGGTAGGATTCCGAACATGATATAATCAATGAACGGATCTCTCCAGTCGTCAATCAGAGGTTTGAGGATGGACATCCGACTTCCAACCACTTGGTGGCATTCAGCAACTGCTTGGTGTGTGTTGAGAGGAGGGAGAATCCTTCTTTGACACACTGTGACTTGCATGTTTTCCCCTTCTTGGATTGCCATGGATGCGGCGAGTCCGGCCAGGGCATCTGCACGGATGTTTTCACATCTGAGGATGTGGGTGATATAGCAGATGTTGAATTTTTGTCGAAGCGACTGCGCCTTATTGTAGTAAGGTAGCAAATCAGGCTTCCTGACTTCATATTTCTGATTCATCTGGTTGACGATCAGTTGAGAGTCTCCAAAAGCTTCCAGCATGGTGATGCCGGATTCGAGGGCGAGTTCCAATCCTATAATCAGGGCTTGGTACTCAGCTGCATTGTTTGAACATGGTTCCAGTAGCAAGAAGGCGTGTGGAATCATGTATTTGTAGGGCATGCACTATTCATCTTTAGGACATGCACTATTCAGGTCTCTGTAGTCGATACAGACCCTTATCTGCCCATTTTTCTTTGTCATGGGGACGATGTTAGCCAACCATTCAGGATACTGTTCCTCGCGGATGAAGCCAACGTTTTTGAGTTTCTGAACTTCTTGTTCAATTTTGTCCATCACGTCGGGACGGAATCTCCTTTGGCCTTATTTGATAGGCTTGATTTCTTTTTGCAAGTTGAGCTTGTGGACTGCTACTTCGGGATCCAAGCCAGGCATTTCGGCATAAGACCATGCAAAGCAATCAACGAACTCACGAAGAAAAGAGATATACTCGAGTAACTCTTCATCCTTTATATTCTTGCTTATGAATATAGGACGTGGGTTATCAGGTGTTCCCAAGTCTATCTTTTGAACAGGGTCTTTTGTTGGAAGGTTTGAAGGTGGTTCCTCCACAATGTTTTTGGAGGCTTTCAACTCAACAAGACCTTCTGGAGTGCCAGAGGCATTTTCAGGCCGGGGCTCTGCTTCTGTCCATGAATCTTCTTGATCTGTATCCTTCTCAAGGCTATCCTTCTCAAGGCTTGCAATGAGATGGTCTCAATCATTTGCTGGAATTGGGTTGAAGTAGGGTACTTCTTTTGGAGACGATGATTCCTCTGGGACAGAGAACCGCTCGTCTCTATCATTGGGCAATTCCTCTTTATTATCAGAGAAATTATACCAATTGGAGTAGCTTTCTGGATTTTTGACGAGTAACTCCTCAAAGAGATATCCAGGGATATCGATGTCTTCATGAGATGTTGAGGCTTGGTCGGTAAAGCGACTTTGTAGCCATGGTGTCAATTGTCTCATAGGAGCGGTAGGATCATACCCCAACCCATATGAAGACTTGCCTTTTTTAAGGTGGATTTTCCAATCTTCTGGTTGACTTTTGATCAGGGTGGGTTCCAATGGTGTGAGAATACCACGGCCACCTCCCAAACCAGTCGGATTTTGAGCGTCGTAGCCCATTTTCTTCATGATAGCTTGTCCCATTGGACTATACAGGGATAGCTGAGGCATACCTTCATTTTGGAAAGGTTCAAGTAAAGAGTTCAGTGGAGATGCTCCCGATCTATGGAAGAAGATTGCCTTTTCTTCTGGCGAAGTTGCCGGAATAACAAAGGAAGCAGACGTAGGGTCTTCTATGTCTGCAAGTGTCTCCAATGGTTACCTCTGATGATTGCTGAGGAGCCTTGCCTTTATCTTTCTGGAGACTGTCGGCAAAGTGAATTGTTTTTTCCTCCTGTTCTTCTTTTCCATCTTTGTACATTTGAGCATCTGCAAAATGGACATCCTTGCCTTTGAAGGGCTTTTTGTCTGCGAATACTCGATGTATCAAGCCATCGTCGCCAACGAACTTGATGCACTGATGTAGAGTTGAAGGGACGACACCATTCTCATGTATCCAGGGGCGTCCAAGGAGTATATTGTAGCATGAAGGGGTCTTTATCGCATACACGGTGACTTCAGAAATAAGATCACCGATTTGCAATTTGAACCTGATTTTGCCGATAGGCCTTTGAGCGCTCCCTTCATATCCGAAGATAGATACGGACGTGTGACTCAGTTTACTAGGAGGGATGCCCAGCTCTTCGAGTGCCGAAGTAGAGATGAGGTTGAGTGCAGAACCTAGATCGATCTGAACTCTGTGTACTGGCATTCCTTTGACGTACCCCGTAAAGTACAAGGGACGGTTGTGCTTTGTTTCGCCTAGGAGGAGGTCATCCTTGTCGAAGGCAATTGTTGCACTTGCTGCTTTTTGTACCGAGAGGCATTCATTGCTTGATCCCTCAGTTTTCTTCTTTTCTCCCTTTGAGGGAGTATTTGATTTTTTGACCCTATAGTCCATTTCAATTTGTAGGACTTGTGGGGCATGTTTGTCGACATCCTCATTCAGCGTTTGTAATTATTAAATGAGACTATCACGAGTTTGTGGAGACATTCGTAATAAGTCAAGGATGTGCAGACGTGCAGGTATGTGTTTGAAGTGCTCAATCAAGTCATACTTGAAAGCCTCCTTCGGGCCTGCATTTTTATTATTATTGCCACTTGGGGCGCTTACAGCTTGCTTTCCCGAAGGATTTACATAAGAAGAAGAGGGTTGATTGTAATTTTTGTGGTAATCCCGGCCAGAACGGGTACCTCTACCAACTTCAAGAGCCTCTAGAGAAAGGTCTTCTTTTGGAAGATCGTTCACAGGATCAAGGGGTTGACCCTTTGCTGAAGACGTCTCTGTAACAGCATTGGTGTCTTCAGTAATTGTGTTGCACGGAGCAATTTCCGGGAACAAGTCCTGAACAGCAGCCGGCAACTTTTCTTTATTAGCCCAGACATCGCCCGTAGGATCGGGTATCTGGGACCAATTGACTGAGTTTTCATTAAAGAAGATTTCATTGGCAGAAGTTTCTTCAAGATGATCAATCGGGAGAGGCTTGAGCTCTGATGTCACAGCTTCAGGAGACGAGGGCTGAGAGGATGTTATCTCAGTGGAAGTCACCTGCGAGGATGTAGCTCTAGAAGATACGCTACCGGTTGGGGTGTACGTGTCTTCGGAAGCTTCAGAGGCACTGTCGTCCTGACCTATTGCATTGCAGGTTATCCTGACAGGAGATGCCCCCAATGTAGGCTGTTGGGAATCGGACTCATCCTCAGATGTAAGAGGATCATCGATCCAACTGTTTTCTCCATTTTCAGGAGTTGAGGGATAAAGTTCCCGTTGATTTTCGGGGACTTCCAGTTCTGGATCATGACGAAGATTGATGCGATCCTGCTCCTGCTCTATGGCAAGATGTTGCAAGATTCTTGCATATTCTTCAAGATCAGGCATGGGAGCCAAATCTTCTTCGTCATTTGCTCCTTGTGGTTCGCCCATGTTGGGTTCCACTGAAGTATTTGCTGGTGCTGGATCAACAGCGTTTTCTTGAACAGGGTCCTGGTCTTCTTCATCATCAGACCAAGATCCTTGTGGCTGTAATGGGTTATACCAGATTACTGGCATAAGATGAGACTCGGGAATCCATTCCTCGTCGGAGAGGTATTCTCCTGTTTAAAGGGATTCCAACTCATCTATATCACTGGCAGTATCACTGGACTCGTATCCATCCATAGGGAATCCAACTACCGAATTGCAGGAGTATGATGCCCCCTGTGCAGTTTCATTTTTGTATTGAGGTGGCATGAAATCATCAAGAGTGAATTTTCTTACCACCTTGGAGGTTTTGGGAAGAGATTCTTCCGTCGTCCCGAGTGAAGCAGTGGAAGAAGTTTCTGCTTTTTCAAGGACTTCTTGTTTTGGTTGAGACTTTTGCTGCTGTTTGAGCTTGCGGAGTTGTCTCTTGGCTTGCCTTCGCTGCTGAGCGGTCGGCTTTGTTTTGACGATCTCCCAATTTTCATCATCTAGGAGATCGAGATGCACCCATATAGGTTGTCCATCTGGTGTTGGATAGGGAACCAATTCTTGGGATGCTTGAGCCATTTTAATCACCTTGAATGAAGTAATGGTCTTCTTCTTCGGTGATTTTGAAACTTGCCCACATGACACCATGTTGACAGAAGTGGAGCCGTAGTTTTTGTCAAAAGTTATGACTCCGTTTTTCCACATCTCATTGATCTTCTCTCTCACAACAAAGCATTGATTGAGAGGATGTGAGATCATCTGATGGTATGGACAGTATCGGGGATCATTGGTTTTGCCAACATCTCCCGGTCTTTTGGGCTCTGGTAAAATGAGTTTGCCATTTGCTAAGAGAGCCTCAAAGATTTCTTCAACATCTTCATCGAACGGATATTTCTTTTCTACACGTTCTTTGAAAGCATCAGAGAGTTCAAGCCTTTACCTGCAGTTTTGTTTTCAGGTTTCTTTGGTTACTGAGGAGCTGACTTAGTCTGCACATTGAGAACCTCCTTTTTCTTTGGTTTTGAGGTTGTAACAGCAGTCGGCTCTTTCTTTGATGATTTCTGACTGTTGAGGTCTTTGATCACCATTTCAGCTTCCATGGAAGCTTCGAGGAGTTCCCCCAGGTTCTTTGATTTGTTGCCGATGATCATGGAGCGAATTTTTGCTCTCATATTGTTATGGCAGATGTCGACTAGCGACGCTTGTGGCAGCACATCTGAGCATTTATACGCCATTGCCTTCCACTTGTGAATGAAGTCATAAGTTGACTCATTCTCTCCCTGTTTTAGGCTGCAGAGCTGAGCCATAGTAACAGGATGATCCTCATCTTGGAAGTGGGTCAGGAAGCGTGTCTCCAGCGTAGCCCAGTTCTGAATGGAGTTCTCCGGCAGAATGGAGTACCAATCAAAGGCTGTACCTTTTAGGGTACTTGCAAAGAGGCTAATCTTTAGGGCATCTTGATCCGCAATAGCTCCCGTCAGGATCTTGAAGTGGATGATGTGTTGTCTGGCTGAACCTTTCCCAGTATATGTCTGGAGAGTAGGTTGTTTGAATTTTGCAGGGAACGGAACCGAGTCCATCCATAAAGGGTAGGGTGGCTTGATCCCATGTTCCTTCAATATATCCTCTTCTTTTGCTTTTGCGAGGATATCGTCCACGTCCTTTTTGGTAAGGGTGCGTGACTCATTATTTTCTGCATTGCCCTCATCATCTTCATGATTCGGAGGGCTTTCGTTGTTAGGTGGCGGACGCTGTAAAGTGAGAATAAGGTTTTCCATCAAAGCCTCAATTGTCTGTTGTCCTTGCTCCAACTGCTGGATGCGTGCGGTTACATCGTCATGCTGTGGAGGCGGCTCAGAACTTGTAGCCAAAACGTTCATCCCTCGAGATTCGAACGAAGAAATTGTCCTGGTGATTGAGCTAGGGCTCATTCTTCTGGATGAAGAATCTGAGGAGTGGTTACTCCGGTGTTCTTGGCTTGGAGGAGTGGAAGATTCTTCCAGATGTGTTCTTGTCTGAGAGACGCTGCGAGTCACTGGATGTCTAACATTGATTTTGGTTGCTGACTTCTGGCGTTTTCTGGTTTTGCCAACCATATGAACAGCAATGAATTGGTCGGGTCTTTCTTTTTCGACCCATTTGTTTGAGACGTGGAGAGTAGAACGCTGGGTTCTTTGTTTTTCGAGTCTCTTTTGTCGATATGCAGTGCGGCGACGCATACGACGAGCAATTTGAGCTTCAGTCAGCTCTGGCTGGGCTCTGGCGATGAAGGATGTAGTCCCTCGTGCGCAGCAGCCGAGTTTGTCTTCTTTGAAGCTTGGCAAGGACAGAATCTGGACGCGGTCCTTTGCCTGTCGCAATGAAGACTTGAATTTTGCGAGCTCGGCCCCTGTTGAGATGAAGGGTCGACTCGCAGGAGTGCAGGCTTCAGCATGTTTTAGCGTAGGCCTAACAATGCAGGATTTAATTTTGGGCTTATAGGAGCAAGCCGGCTCATGATGATTTTGTTTGTTTTTTGGGCGGAGGGTAGGTTTCTCCTCTTTCATGTAAGAGAGAGGGTAGAACTGATTCTCCTTTAGAGAGGCCAGGTATGCTGGCTTTGCAGATGTTTGGGACCTCCGTTGCTTTGGTGAAGATCTCGGGGACCAAGTTTTGGTGTAAACCTGGTTTCTTGTGGGTTGAGGCTTCGTGGGAACGCCACGGGCTTCAGGCTTCTTGGTGTTCGCCCTTGGTGCCATTTTAGTGACACGTTGCGGGGCGGTTTTCTGCTTCTTGGCAGGTACAGTGTCTTCTGCGGGAAGTGGGAATGGTCCCAGCAATCCGAAGACGATGGTCCGGGGAGTTGAAGTTGACCCGGTGTTTGGAGAGTTGTCGAGGGAGATGACGCTTCGGCAACTGGCAGGGCACTTATGCTTGTTTTGCTTGTCTTGAAGCATAAGCTGATACTTGTTCTCATCGAAAGTGATGGTCAATGAAGCTGCCATTGTTAGTTTTGGAAAACTTCTAAAACAAGACCAAATCCATTAGTAATCACAAGAATATGGTGATCGTAAATGGAGAACAACTATGGTTTTGTCTTTTCAAATCACTTGAGGGGACATGGCCCAACCAAGGACGATGAAGAAGGCAAAAAGCCATAGAGGATACAATTATTCTAAAATGTAAGTATGGTAGGCTCAGAGTGAGCGTTCCAGTGACTGCTAGAAGCAATTGTAGACCTTAATTCAAACTACCGAGAAGCAAAGCTCACTCGAGGTAAAATGATATAAGGTTGGAGATACAAATGTGTCGGTCGCAAATATAGTAGACCCGAAAGGGCGTACTAGCACCGCTAGGCACAAATGTTGCAAATCGGA
This sequence comes from Umbellularia californica, assembly GCA_028538565.1. Lineage (NCBI taxonomy): Eukaryota > Viridiplantae > Streptophyta > Magnoliopsida > Laurales > Lauraceae > Umbellularia > Umbellularia californica. The sequence continues at coordinate 42,682,820 of JAPQWN010000011.1, read as the reverse complement.
TCCTTGGAAAGGACACGAGATGGGATTTTTTGAAAGGTCAAATTTGGGTTCATAAATGAGAGCAAATGGTGTTCCAATCCGAACATAGGCTCAACATTTCTGCGAGCGCTAAATTCAGAAGGGAAGGAACCAGAATTTCTCGGATGTGAATCCAGTAATGACGGAAGTTTTTTTTTTTTGAAGGGTCAAGATTGAATTCATCAAAGAGAGCAAATGGTGTTCTGTTTCGAACAAATGCTCAACATTTCTGCGAGCGCTAAATCCGAAAGGGAGGGAACCAAAATTTCTCAACTCTGAACTCAAAAGTGACGGAAGTTTTTTTTTTTTTTTTTTTGAAAGGTTAAGATTGAATTTATTGAAGAGAGCAAATGGTGTTCCATTCCGAACAAGGCTCAACATTTCTGCGAGCGCTAAATCCGAAAAGGAAAGAACCAAGATTTCTCAACTCTGAATTCAAAGTGACAGAAGTTTTTTTTTTTAAAGATTTTTTTTTAGAGGATTTTTTTTTGAAAGGTGCACATAGATTTCCAATTCGATCTTATGAAACCTTAGTAGATAGATCAGCCCCCAGGTAAGGGTAGGATTACTTAATGAACCCGTTTGGAGGACCCTTGCCTCGAACAGTCTAGCTGTCTCCACACTCTGGACAAGGCTTTTCTTAAATCCACTTTGGTCAAAGAACGCAACTGGTGGAACCTTAGTGTTTTTTTTTTAACTCTTTTTTGAAAGGTTTTTAATGAACTCATCAAAGAGAGCGAATGGTGTTCCAATCCAAACAAAGGCTTAACATTTCTGCGAGCGCTAAATCCGAAAGGGAAGGAACCAAGGTTTCTCAAATTTGAATTCAAAAGAGAGAAAACTAAATGTTTTTTGAAATTATAATTTTTTTTTTGGAAATCCCAATTGGACTCATCAAAGAGAAAAGATGGCCCAATCCCCGATATGAACGATAGCTGTGAACATTTCTGTGAGCTATCAAGTTCGAAGAGGGAAGGATCAAAATTTCTCAAAGTTGAGTTTTTAAGAAAGAGAGATCATTTTTTTTTTAAAGAGTTTGAAATGAAGGTGTTTTTTTTTTTTTTTTGAAATCCCAATTGGACTCATCAAAGAGAAAAGATGGCCCAATCCCTGATATGAACGATAGCTGCGAACATTTCTGTGAGCTATCAAGTTCGAAGAGGGAAGGATCAAAATTTCTCAAAGTTGAGTTTTTAAGAAAAAGAAATCAGATTTTTTTTTTTTTTTTTTTGTGAGAAAGAACAATTGAAATCCCATCTCATGTTTTTTTTTTTTAGATGCAAAATGCAACATAGGCCACCAACTAGAAAGGAGCCAAGTGATCAAAGCATCGCGTTCTCAAGTCAACGTGTCCCACCGGGTATGCCAACTTGATGGACCCGAAAAGGGAATCTTCCGTCCTCTCCTTCCGCACCCCGGGGGCTGACCTGGGTCTCGGCGGAGGAGGGAAAATCTCGGGCATCAACATTTTTGTACGGGTATGCCAGATTTACTTTCTACTTGGAATTTGGAATGGTGATAATCCGGAGATTCACCTTCACAAGTGGAAAGGAAATCAATCCTTTTTTTCTAACTTTTCAAATTGCATTAATATTAAGAAAAGAGACAAGTTTGTTTTTTTAGAATGCCGTAGGAGGCGTTTTTGTTTGTTTGCCGTGAAAGGCGATTTTACAAAACTCATCAAATGTGAAAGACAAAAATTGTGATTCTTTTTGTCTCTTTAAAAAATACAAACTACAATAGAAAAGTAAGAAAAGGGATCTAACTTCTCAAGAGATTGTGGGGACACGTTGAGATCGACGATCGCAAGTCATGTATGGGCTTCGCCATCGTCCTTCAAATGAGAACATGTGATGCTTTGATTCTTTGGCTTGGCTCCTAACCTCAGTTTTTTAAAGGACAAGGACCAAGAGAAGGTCCTATATCCAATGAAAAACCGAGTAAACGGGCTGAAAAGCCGCGTTTAGGCCATGTTGGAGAAGGAGGTGACCTTGGGGGGTGGCCCCCCAAGGGACGTTGATCACCTTGTGGTGCTTCCGGGAGCAAAGTAGCAGAACTTCGTCTCTCTCTTGGATTTTCTGGATTTTCAGAGCTTGCACTTTGGATCTATTTTCATCATGCATGCTTCTTGGAATGGACCTCCTTTTTTAGGCGTTTGGTAGCCATGAGGTGTTTATTGGCATTGATGGCCATGATGAAAGAATTGATGAGGAGTTACAAGTTGATTTTGTAACTCCTTTTTCATGGCTTGTGATTGGCCGATGAAGGTAGTGGGCATTTAATCACCTTTATGCTTCATGATGATGGGAGTTTCATGGGTTTAATGCCATGATTGCTTGGATTTGTAACTCCCAAATGCTTGAATCTGATTGGGCCGTCCAAAATAATGAGTTAATGACCGCATTAAGTTGTCATAAACGGGTCAATTAATGCCATTAAGTGGTCGCCAAGGCATGTGAAGAGTCACGGGCCGCGCTGCGCCTTTTGAGATTCTTCTTGCGATCATCACGGGTGGATCCACACATTGTTTGATGTCGGATCGCAGTGCAATTTCAGACATTGATTGATGTTGGTAGGCTGGTGACATCTGTCTCGTCGATTTCACGATCGGTCGGACAGAAAGTGCACTTTCTTGGTCAGCCGGTTGGCGATCTTGGAACGATCGGTGATGATTTCATGCTTTTGACAGCGGATCTGAGATGTCGACGAAGATCAGTCGTTTTCAAGCATCAAACATTGCATTTTCCGAAAATCACAGAGGCAGGAACACCCGAAACGCGAAAAGAATCGAAAAATGGGGCTTTTGGTGCAAAATCCGGCGACCTGGATTTGCAGGGTCGCCGGGCGACCATGCACCCAGGGTCGCCTGGCGACCTTGGGCCAGGGTCGCCGGCGACCTTGGGCTAGGGTCACCGGCCACCTTGGGCCAAGGTCGCCGGCGACCCTAGGGTTTTTTGCCCTTTGGTCGCCGAGCTTCGTTTTCGGCCGATTTTCCGTCTTTTTCGTTCATTTTTTCTTCTGTATTTTTCTTGAAATTTTTCCTAAATTATTGACTTCATTTTCTTGGAGAAAACTTGGCGAGAACTCACGCGAAATCGGAGCACAAAGTTTCCCATTTTTCGGGAAAGCTGAAGACTTTGTAGCCGATTTTCCGTCAAGAGTCGAAACTAGGTCAAACGATGTCGGAATGACCTGAAAATTGAGGTGAAGCTTCTTGAGCAGTGAATAGGACCAACCATGGGATTTTATTTGAGTTTTGAAGCCGTTTGGGGTTCCATCGATGCTTCGCTTGATTTTGCTGCGGGAAAATGCCGAGCTTTGATATGTGGTCAAACGATGTCCGATTGACCTGAAATTCGACGAGGAGCCTATTGGAGTCATTTTGAGACGTTCCATGGGCTCCGTTTTGGATGTCATGGTCCCGGGTTGCTCCGCCGCCGGTAGGCTTGATTTTCTCTCGGAGCATCGAAACCTGGTCAAACTTTGTCGGAATGACCTGAAATTCAACGTGCAGCCTTTTGGAAGCATGTTGAAGCCACTCATGTATTTTTTTTTATGAGTGATGGCTTCGGTGGTTTCCGCCGCCGGGAGGCTTGATTTTGCTGCTCTAGCATTGATGGAGGGTCAAACATTGTCGGTTTGACTTGAAATTTGGCATGGAGCTCTTTGGAGACATTCTGGAGTCATCCATAGGCTCTGATCAAAGTTTTGGTGTCTTTGATGATATCGCCGCCGGGAGTGCTTGTTTAGCTGTCGGAGCAGTGAAGTTAGGCCAAACGCTGTCGGAATGACCCGAAACCTCAGTTGTACCCCTCTTTTGGCTGTTTTGAAGGATCTCTCAGTTTCTGTTTGATTCTGACTAAATCTGATGCTTGAAGTAGCCTTGCCTGTTTTGTAGCAGGATGCAGCTTCACGAGGCTTCTTGATGTGGAGGAGACATAGTGACTTTTTTTTGTGTTAACATAAACCATAGGCAAAGACACATGTCCCCTTCACAGAACTTTGTCCATAGACAATATGTGCTTTCGTATTATCAATTCCCAAATATTGTTTGCTCAAATTACACAAATATCACGCATGCAAATTTATCATTTCCATGTGATATTATTAACCATTTGTTGCCGCTAGTGTGTCGTTCATTATTTTTTGGTTGAATGTGAATCAATGGGATAAAAATACAAGCAAAATAACATGAGCTCCATGATAGCAAAGATGTGCACACATATCAGGCTTCAACTCACTTTAACTGACAAGATAAACACAAATATAAGAACCTATGTCCAGTTAAATTATTTCATCCAAAACTTGTTACATTAAAATAGCTTCAACCATCCTACTACATTAAGAAAAGTACGCAAATATGACAAAGATTGTTACCTAACTAGTTCAATGAAAAATAAACCATTACAACCAAGTGAATTTACTGCAGCTGGATCAGCTCCCTTAACAGCCATGACGATGAAATCTTGAATATTTGCTTAAACATACAGAGATATTTGTTTAATGGTTTGCCTATATACTGCCTTTATCCCTCTAAGGTAAGAATTGGTCAATTTAATGGATAATTTAATGGTGTGATGGCTAAAGTGGAATTTCGTAAAATCAAGTATCCTCATTCGAACATGGTAAAAAGGTTAAGAGCTGAGGGATCTGGACTATGATTGGTGAAGGCAAGAGTGTGACATTATTTTGCAAATTTTAAACAAGGAAATTAAAGTGACTCATATCATCCCAAGGTGCTCTAACCAACAATTAAGTTAGGTTAGAAGATGGAGAGTAGAGTGGAGTATAAATTTTAAGAGAAATCCTGGTGATGAAAGAGTCGAGTGAACTTCTCGGGGGAGGAATTGTTGTTCCCCTCTTTTTTTTTCTTTTTTTTTTTTTTCTTTTTACTGGTTTCTCACTTTTCAGACTATTTATGTATTTCTAGGGTTGCAATGGTTATTTACGACGTGGTTCAGCTCGTGAGAGCGGATGTCTCCACCATTGCGCTTGGGATTGCTGCATCAACATAATCAATAACCCTTGGCAGTGGCACAAAGGGCAAAAGGATTGCGATGCCCAACGCAAGAATCATGCTTCGTCAACCTCTCGGAGGTGCCAGTGGGCAAATAATAGATATGGAAATTCAGGCCAAAGAAATCATGCACAACAAAAACAACGTTACTAGAATTGTCTCTGCTTTCGAATTAGACATGTTTGAAGGGCAGGGGATGCCAATTCAGTCGAATTCGACATGTTGCACAAAAATGTCAAATGGCCTATCAAGCATTATAACGAACACTTGACATACATATTTCATTTCAGCATGTTAATACAGTACACAAGGGCTTAGAGAACAATACAAATCGAAATACATTTTGAACCCAGCCAATGTTAATACAGTATATAACTTAAACTCATTGTTCATAGATATATCAAGATAAACGTCAATGCAGAGAGAGAGTAACAGAGAGAGCCAAATGCCACCAGCCATTTGCACCAAACATAGATATAGCAAGATGAACGTCATTAATCATAGAAAACCAAATGCCACCAGCCATTTGCACCAAACAATTGATTTGAAGCCATTAAGCCAAAAATACATACAACCAAACGGCAAATCAAACGAAAAGATGGTGATGGAACTCCCAACAAATGGTATAGATGAACATACCTACTTTGAATGGATAAGCGATATCGGAATGAGGGTGGTAGAGAAGGGAGGAGAGAGCACAGGGGGCAGGGGACAGCGGCGTCGTCGCAGGTGGGAGGGAAGGAGAAAAGGGAAAAAATGAGAGCGAATGAGGGAGGCTAGGGTTAAATTGGGTTTGACGAAGAGCGACGCTAGCGTCGTGCCTAAACGACGCTAGCATCGCTTCTTCCTAAATAAAATAAAAAAAAAAAAAAAAAAAAAAAAAAAAAAAAAAAAAAAAAAAAACGAAACAATGTATAACGGACTACGTTTGTGCATAAAGTAATAGTATACATTTTCTCGTGCAACGTGCAAATATTGTACATTTTCCTATAAAATCCTCTTATTATTAAATGACTTTGCAGCGGGTCAGGCCGGGCCTAAATGGATGGGTTATTTCTGCCCAGTTCCAGTCCCATTTTGGCTGAGCTTTAAAATATATTGTCCAAGCCCAACCCACTAGGCTCAAGCTTTTTTTAAAAGCCTTGTATTTTTGGGCTTGAGACGGGCGGGGCGGGCTTTCTACCCACTTCAACACGTCCCACTGATAGGCCTAGTGTCACTGCTGGCACTAGCCAGCAGACTGCTGGAAGCACTAACCGATGAAGTCCACTGGATGCACTAGCCGGTTGGCCACTGACTAGTGGACCTTAGGCCATTTGGCCATCGACCCATAGTCTTGCTGATTAGGTGCTTTTGTTTTCAGGTTTATGACCAACCAACTGCTAGTCTCGGCTAGTCGAACATATCCTTCGGTTACTCAAGGACTTTTGGGTTCTATTGGGTATGGGACAGCAAACTTAAGAATTAGAGTTAGTTTAAGAACTTCATGACTTGTTTAACAATTAATTAAGTGTGAAACCATAGTAGGTGATATTTTGGCCTTGATATTCACCTACAGATTATCAGGGAAGCATGGATAGTTTCCCTATTTGATCCTTCAACCTTAGAATTTTGAGTCAACACCACCCAACTTTGATCCCGCTCAATTGGACACGACTGTGTGTGGATTTTTATTACATTTATAACCAACTGTAGTTTAGTCTTTTGTTTGGAAGAGTCCGGACTCGCCTCAGTGCCATACGTGATATTTGTTTTGATGGCCATGATTAAACTCCTGTAAGGAATCTTGAGGTCCTAGTGCTATTACTTTTGTTTTGCTCTCTGCACCAATCACGCTGCTGCAATTGTGAATCTTGGGAAAAGTTAGCCACGTGATTTAACTTTTAGCTTAGGGTGTTAGATTTGTCTTTATTTGATGCAATGAGCTATTATTCTCGCATGATTTTGCGTAGCAGTAGACCATCTTAGATTTTTTTTAATTTCCTATTTGACATTATATTGATTCAACATGTATATGCGATTTGTACTTACTTGCTAGGGTTATTCATAGCCTAATACTGCACCTAGCATAATCCCAAGGGGTAGCTCAATTGGCTTAGGACATGGTTTGCACCCGGAGGTTGTAGTTTCGAAACTGCACCACAACATTGGGGCTACAGGGGAGTTTACCCGGCTTTCCCCGGTGCCCGGGGGGATTGGTCCAGCCCAAAGGGTTGGAAAATCTCCGATAGAAAAAAAAAATACTGCACCTGGCATTGTAGGTGACAGAACCCTACCCATGAGCCGGAAGTTGCTGCGATCCATGAGGAACTACAGTGCCCAAGCTAAGTGGAGTGCAAACGATGTGGTTTAAGGCAAAAGGCTAGCACGTGAGCTCCATCACATCTTTTAGATAGCCTCCTCTTTTGTACTTTTGGTTTAATGGCCTTTGAAATTGTATCTAATATACGTTTGTAATACTCAACTTTAATGTTTAATGCATTTTGGATTTTATCACGTTTTTTTATCTTGTCTCTTATTATATTTAAGCGTGTGGTAAAAATTGAATGGAGACTCGAGACAAAAGGAGGAAATGGCTTACGTATAGCAGCAATTGAAGGGATCCATTATAGTCCATTTTCAAGGTGAATGGCATCCGTGTAATAACATGAGCCTACTATCCACGTGATATTGTCCTCTTTGACCAAAGTCACCCAAAGCCCCTTGAGTGACAAGCAAGGGTACAACTCCCCTACGAGAAACAAAGCCATCCTCGGCTGTAATATCATCATGTAACAATCTGAGCTCACTATCACATGATATTGTCCGCTTTGACTAAAGTTTCACGGCTTTAAAACATATCACGTGGGGTTAAGGTCAGGCCGCACATATATGCCTAGGGTCATGACTTATATGCCTAGGGTCATGACTTGGATGTTTCAAATGTGAAACTTAGTATAGTTCAAAGCCCACAAGATGACAAGCAAGCCTACGCAAGTAAGACCTCACAATCCTCCCTCAAAGATGAGTAGATCCTCCGTCTTATAGCATCCAAAAGAACATTATTTCTTCCACCCACCTAAAAAAAGACCATTATGCTGCTATCCAATGGCCATCTATGATTCGGGTTCACAGAAAGCATGATGATTGATGAAATGGATGAAACTTGTTTAACAAGAAGTTTGCTTTATGATAGATTACAGTCTTGCCTGATGAATCCGTTAAAAAGTGTAGAACTCATGGTTTTGCTGCCTATAAATATAAGTTTGCCACCTTATATAATGGCTTGCATAATGAGATTCCTGAGTCATACATGTAAAGACATTCCACTGAAAATTGTGGGACACAACTTCTAGTGAATCAAATTTCTGCATTACATATATCTTTTTATTGGTGAAATTATGCATAGCATTTTTTTGTAGCTAATTCAAATGCATTGCTACTCTCGTTGACCTTCAATGTGTAAGCATACTCTACAGAAGGCATTGAATGGAGTTCTTAAGTTCATGGTTGTGAGGAATGATTTTTTTTAAAACAGTTAATGAAGTTTCAGTATACAAATTAGCAATAAATAAATATACTTAGTTGCAAAAGAATATTGTATAAATTTCATCTTTGAGATAAAGAACTGATGCTCATGTTAGCTGCCTGCAAGCGACGAAATTTCATTCAACATTTCTAATGAATGAATTTCTGTTATCGAATCATAATTTAGCACAAAAAGCAGTTTCAGTCGAACCTTGCCAGTTGCCATGCCTAACTCATTTTCCTTGGGGTGTCATATGAGCCCTTTTCACAGCAGTAACTGGCATGAAAAAGAATAATGGGAATTGGTAATAAGTGAAGAAACATGAATGAACTCTGCATGAGAGCTCTGAAGTGGAAACATCCTTCTTGATGCCAAAAACCTCATCCATGAGATGTCTGCATAACCCATTAATCAATGCATCTATATCACAGGCAAACCACTCCCCACACCCCCCCTGCCTCATACTCTCTCGTCAACCCAACAGCACAGCTCACCATCCCAAACTTAGAATACCCATCAATTATGGCATTAAGGCCAGCAACATCCAATCTAAAACCCCCCATTAATTGACATCTGCATCAAAGATTCTCCACTACAATGTGAACTTTCCTTGTATGAATTCTCAGAACATACAACCACCTTCAAGCAACACATTCAAATCCATCAAGAGAACTAGAATGGTAACCATATAGAAGACTATGAACACCCAAACCAGCATACCTTTCACAATGGAATGCCTTTCTATTTATTTTTTTTTAATGAGGGTCTCGATGGAAGATGTCACTTCTACTAGGTTAGAGATCAACCAATAACAATCAGATTTGTTGTCCCTCTACAGGATTTCACAAATGCTAGGCTCAAAGGGGAGTATTAGCAAAATAGAGTTGTGGCATTGTTGATCAATTAATGTTCAAATTCAAGAGACAATCCCACACTTGCAATTAATCGAGAAGATAAGAAAATGTCTAAATAATGAAAGAACCACATAGGTCAAAACCCAAGATGGGATGGTTGAATAGGTCAAAACCTCATATGATCGGGGTCAGCGAAATGGTTGTGAACTGATGTAGGTTCAACTGGGCTGTATATAGCCTGGATGGGTTCAGCTTGTCCTGATTTGGGTGCATAGGGGTTCGACTAATAGTGGTTAGGTAAAATGGGGTTTGTCCAATATGGGTTAGGGCTTGCGGGTGCAGACAATGTGGATTAGGGTTTAGGGAGGCCCCACTATGGTGGATGGGGTTTGGATGTGGTTTAGGGTTTGATGAGGGACTAGGATTAGGGATTGGAAGGGTTTCAGGTTTGAGAAAGGATTAGGGTTGGAAGGGTTTCGGGTGTGAAGGGGGAGGGGATTTGGAGAAGAAAACAAAATACCTCAATGAAAGAAAAGAGGGAGAAGTATAAGATTACCTTGGAGTAGCAGCGCGTTACACCGGTTGCGGGAGAGAGCAAAATCACCCAAAATTCTTTGTTCCTTGATCATTAAGTCTAAAAGAAGCATTACACCATTTATATAGGCAAGGCCTCAACCCTAAAACTAGTATCAACCATTGAAACACTCTAATGGTTAAGATTAGAACATCTAAATAAAAAAATATTGTCCCATAAACTAGAAAATAACCCAAACAAATAAACAAGCAAATAAAATATAATAAAACCAGCTCCAAGTCTGTGTTGTACAGTCCCATGGCCATACAACCGTACAGTCCTAGGATGGGCCATATGGGTCCCCTTTTTATCTATTTTGCTTCCATTCTCTTGATGGCATCTCCCATCTGGCACATCCCGATGTGGGGTGTTCCTGATTTTCCCAGATGGGGTTTTCAACTTGATCACATGGATGATTGGACTAGATCCAACTACTGATATTTATTAGAATCAAGATCCCACAATTGATCTTTAGAATCAGCACGATTTAACATTAAGCAACAATCATCAAACAATAATGAAGCCTGCACATGAGCCTTCTTCTTTCTTCTATGTAAACCTTGTATGGAGGAGCTTGTCATCATAAAATCCATATAGAATGTACAGTCAGTAATACAATTTGTAATACAAGTAAATCCATCTACTAGAATGGCAATGAGGATAAAATAATGGCACCTTCCATCTCCATCATCAACCATCACATTGGATATCATCAAGAGGAGCACCGAAAACCTATTAGGAATAAATAAGTGATATTAATATGAGATTTAAAGATAAACCATAATGAAGCCTGCACATGAGCCTTCTTCTTTCTTCTATGTAAACCTTGTATGGAGGAGCTTGTCATCATAAAATCCATATAGAATGTACAGTCAGTAATACAATTTGTAATACAAGTAAATCCATCTACTAGAATGGCAATGAGGATAAAATAAAGGCACCTTCCATCTCCATCATCAACCATCACATTGGATATCATCAAGAGGAGCACCGAAAACCTATTAGGAATAAATAAGTGATATTAATATGAGATTTAAAGAGAATTAAACCCAAATATAACTAACTTTTAAATTTATGTTATATTACCCACATGCTCTGATGAAGATGACGGTTGGCCACTCTCGGACTCGGTGAACCTATGCAACAATGTCTCTATCCGACTCATTCGGGTTTTCATCTGGTCCATTTGCTCTTTCAAGGCAACCACGCTTTGTTCACTTTCTATCCTCTTAGCCCTCTCAGCCTCTGCCATCCTCCTAGCTTCAGGAGCTGAAAGTCGTGGACCATAGATATCGGAAGGGGCCACACCCATCCCAAAGGTCCGAACTCGGCCACGTCTATCTTCTCCCATGACTTGGGTGAAGATGTCATTCCGCGCTGTGCTGCTCTGTGAGCTCTCCGGCTGCTGGCTCATTCTTTCATTAAGCTGTCTCTATAATTCATGATCAAATATTTAAATTAAACGGTTAATCAAGTATTAACTCAAGTTACATGTGGATAAAAAAATTAGTTTTACAAGGCTCAAACATACCAATGCATCCTCCGCTGCCTGATCCACAGGCTGTCCATCCCTACGTGTATGGGTTAATCTAAACACCTCTATCATGTCTGGTGCCTGCCCATTAGGGTTTCGTGCCCGCTATCCTTATTTAAAAATTAATTGTATTAACAAACTATCAAGTGGATATCCAAATATGAAATGGACATAACTAACAATGGTTTAAAGAAAAAGTTACCTCTTCTTCGCGTATCCGTGCAAAGCTCCTTGTTCCTGCAGTATGATTCATCGTTTGCTTCGCGCGATTTTCGGTATTTCTTTTGCTTCGCTCCTATTTACAATAATGCAAATGTTAATTTTCTAAAGAAAGAAAGAAAAAAGGTAAAATTAAAACATTCGACTTAGAAACCTTAAATTCCTTATTTCATACCACCCCCTCCTGAGACCCCCAGAACTCAACAAGTGACACCCATTGTTGTCGATCCACTCTATTAGGACAATGTTGCAACTGCTCCTCAACAGTGGGAAATGGATCATAATATTTCCTCTTCAATTCACATTTCCAATTTCTCCAAGAGTGGCTTATCCCATTAAAAACCCACTTCTTCGCCCTATCGTCAATGTCAAATTTCAACTGCAACACATGCATAATAAACTTGACATAAGTACAAATATAGTACACACTATCATCATTATTGCATAATAATCATGTATCATGTATCCAATATTTACAATGGATTGCATATTGAATCAATGACATTAACACCTGCACAACCTCCCACATTTCCTCTTTCATCTCCGTGGGGATTCTCCTCCAATCAGCATAATTAATTGGTGTCTTCTGCCCGTCTCGTGCGATGATACCGAGATACGAGGATAGTAGTCTCTCACTTTGTCCAATGGGTTGGTTATATTCATTATACTCAATGACAATGCGATCTTGCCGGTCATTAAGAGCAATGCATCTATTGGGGCCTCGGGTCCTTTTTCTTGCTTGAGACCCTATTTAAAACAGAATTCGAGGTGGAAAAGTAACAATAAAATGATCAACTGAAATATCAATAATTGCTTCAAACACATTCAAATGTTTCGACTATATGTAATTACCTACAGTAGATGCCTCGACATCTGCCTGTGTTGGCTGGACCTCTGCCTGTGTTGGACAGACCTCCGCCTGTGATGAAGATGATATATCTAGCACGTGCAGTGCACGAATGAACTTACAGTCAATACTAGTCACTTTATAAATGCAAGGACTTTTGAAACTATTAACAAAAGAAATAGCTTGTAGTTAACAGATAAAAAATGCAAGGACTTTGGAAATTCAATTACATGTTACAAAATTGGAGTCATTTACTTACATTGACATATCAACTCATCATCATACTTAGAATCCACAAACTCAGAGTCATCAAATTCAGAATCATCCCCCTTGTCATCTCCTGTTGCTTGGGTTCCTATTACAGGTGCACCACTAATTGTCCCAGGAACTTCCTAACACATGTACGGCTCAATGCCTCACCATTCTAACGTGCCACATTGTACAATGTACACCATTAAATGTGAGAACCGACTGCAAATATGGATGATGCAGTTTGGCATGTGGGATCCAATCAGGGCCATGTCAATCAAGGGAGAGGAAAAAATGGAAAGATCTCAATGAGACCTGGGGTTGTGCAACATATTAACCCCATCAAATCATCCGAACCCCCTGTTTTATGGTCCTCAAGTTTAATGTTTTTAAAACACATCATTTATTTTTTTTCCAAATATAAGTGATGGTAGGACAGGTGTCAAATTTGGGCTTGTGGCAGTTCACAAACTATTGTGAGGATCAGTCATAGGTGGCTAAAATTAAGTCAATCAATCACGGGAGAGGAGAAAATGGAAAGATCTCAATAAGAACTGGCGTTGTGCAAAATATTAACCTCATCAAATCATCCGAACCCCCTATTTTATGGTCCTCAAGTTTAATGTTTTTAAAAGGCATCATTTGTTTTTTTTCCAAATATAAGTGATGGTAGGATGGGTGTCAAATTTGGGCTTGCGGCAGTTCACAAACTATTGTGAGGTAGCTAAAATTAAATCAAACCGCACACTTCCAATGTACATATGGTTCTCACTTGAATATTGTTTGTGAGCAGTGTACGTGAAAAAAAATTCACCCAATCAATAGAGGTACAATTTTGAGGGCTTCAAAGTTGTCCAAAATTCCATCCTTTTGATAAAGTGTAAAAGAGCTAAAATTTGTATAATCAATTAGAGGGCCCATACCCCTGGAATGAGTGTCAAGATTTGGGTCAATGCCAACAACTTACATTAAAAAAAAAAAAAAAAGAGAAGACATTTATCCAAAACCAACACATTCACTGCATAATGCAACCAGTAACAATCAACTTATTTCCACATCACCGAACATCCAATAAATCTAGGGTTTCCAAGAAAATCAAGTTCCCAATTCTGTTACAGATTACAAATCTTGACCAAAAGTAATAACAATAACAGTTTGCAAATCATGAAAAGGTTCTGAAACTCTCGGCTTACCTGTTGATGTCTGAAGGGTAGCCGGCGGGTCCTCTCTTCTCATTTCTTTTCTTCCACCTCTTCGCCCTCTGCTTCGAGCTCCCCGTGGCACTATCCCCGTGGCAGTGGGTTTGTGTCGACTCGACCGCTGGGATCGGGTGATGATCATCTTCCGAGAGCTAAGATGAGCAGAAAACTGCAGCAAATGAATTAAAGACCTAAAACTTCAAAAGAAAAAAAGTCTTAGTTAACTGAGAAAAACCACATCAAAACCTTCCAAAACCTGCTCAGATCAGCAGATAATCTATGGCATTCATCGTGATAGTAACAAAGAAATCTCACCATAAACAAAAACCCTTAAGTGTCTGAAAACCCCAAAAAAAAAAAAAAAAAAAAAAAAAATCCACAACAAAACAACAACGAATCACCAAAAGAAACCCTCAAGAAAGCAACGAATTCTAGCGAGAAATGGGATATAGACAGGCGAGAAAAGAAGATCTAACAACACAGAAGCATGGATAAAAACATCAGAAATTTGTGAAAAGAGGCTGAGCAAGAAGAAAACCGGGGAAAGATAGATCAGAAAAGAGGCTGAGAAACAAGATTTACTTGAAGCAGTGGATCGAGACGGGGAGTCGGCGAGGGAATCGAGAAACCCTAGATCGAGATCGAGATTTTTTTTTTTTTTTTTTTTTTTTCGTTTCCTTTTTCCTGCTTGCCTCTGAAAAAACTGCTAAAATGAGAGAAGTGAGATGGGCTCACATTTATATATGGTCCGCTCGTATGGATTATAAGGTGGGCCCACTTGGTATTTTTAAATGGACCACTCATCGGTAACACTGGAACAGTTGAAAACTTGAAAGGGAAAACATGCTGTTAGATATCTCAATTCACTTGGATAGAATGTGGCCCAAACATGATTTCCCAGTTTGGTTGAAACAAGTACTTCGCATACTCTAAGGGCACATTTGTGTACACACCATTTCTGCGGAAAGAAGAAATTGTAACGTCAGCAAATTCCATAAAAATAAAAACCTCGGAAAAGGATTTTCATAGAATTTAGATTTTCATGTTTGGTGCCAAAAGAGTTTCCTTATTGAATTGGTGCTAATGTTGTTTGGTGCGGCTATGGATTCCTTATAGAAAATCAAAATTTCTTATTTGGTGATATAATTTTTTGAAGAAAAATATTATAAATGCATATTATTTATTCAACATTAAATAATAATTTATATAAAGAAATAAAAAATGAAAGAGTTATAGAGTTTTTGGGTTGAAATGGACTAAAGTGAGGAAAAGATGAAGAAGTTTTCCGAGGAAATTCATTTCCCATACCCCCCATAGGAAACTCATTTCCACCATCATCAAGGAAAATGCTGACGAAGCCGGAAAGCATTTCCGCGGAATTATTCCGCACCAAACACCAGAAAAATGGGTTTTCCGCAGAAAACCGTCCATTTTTCCACGGAAAAGTGTTACACAAACATGCCCAAAAAGAGTTCGGACCCCATTTTCAACGAAACAGGAAAATACTATTTCGGCCTATCCCCCCGAGTGCTACCTATATAAAATGTTTTATTTGCTTCATTTTTTTTTTTCCATTTCAATGAAGTAATTTAGAGTGTACAATTAGCTGACATCACATTTTATATAAATGGCGCTCAGGGATAAGCCAGAACAATGTTTCCCTATTTCGTTAAAATAAGGAATCCAGACTCTAAGAAAATAGTAATTGCCTTTTCACTGTAACCAATTCTTATTTGAGTTCATAAGATGCGGTTTAGTTCTTGTCGCATTTAATATAGATGGGTAAGTTAATTTGTTTTCTTCCTCTATGTTTGTCTAATTTTAGCTCTAGTTCAACTGATTTTGGTAAGTAATTCAATTCATTTGGTTCCACATTGTATGATTTCAGAATGGTTTAAAATCAAGGTATCAGCCGACCCCAAAAGATGATATGGTATCAGTATCAGTCGTGGTCCGTCGCAGTTGTCACAACGTGAATCTTTTTACACTAGATTTTTTTAAAATTATCCAAAAAACTCAAAATATTATAAAATGCTGGAAAACTATATTTTTTTTCCATTAGTGGCAATTATAAATCATAAAATCGGTCCCTCTAAGTCATAATATTCTATATCTCCATCTTATTTGAAATTTTATAAATTCTTTTACAATTATATAGGTTTACATGTACATATTGAAATATATAAGCTGAATGATCATAAATTCTATGAAATGTAATCACAATGATGAATTATAAGCTATCTATTAGTGTTAAGTTTAAGAAACTAAGACTTTTCTTCATTATAGATTTATGCCAAACTAAGAGGCCACAAGCATTTTAAACACACTTTAAACAAATTTGAGTAACTATTTTGCAAAGATGTATAAGATTTTTACAAAAACTCCAATTTCCAAAACCCCAAGTAGTAGATCTAGTCTCGAAATGCATAAATAATAGAGTATTATTTTGGGAGGCCTATTATGTAAGATTTTCAAACAAATCTTGGGGGCCATGGCCAACATTTTTCTTTTGTTTTCAAGATGGGTGAGTGATACACAGCTCATGGATATCCTACCCATGAAGGGATCAATCCCTAGGCACTTATGTGAGAGGAAACACCCTTACCATAGCCACTAGCATGTCAATGTCATCGATGGTTGGCCCATGTTTTAATGTGGAAAGTAACATCCAAAAAAACTTGCCCAAGCCTTAGAGTTTGGAGTGTTCTACTACACTATTTTTTTGTTTTAATGAATTGGAATTCCTAGGTATTGTACATATAAAATTTAGAAACTATCGACACATTTGATTTGGTTCACATGTGTTGATCATATGCAGTGGGCCCCAATCATAGAATGGGTGCCCCTCGACTCTCACAATAGTTAAATTTTGTCAAACTCACAATAGTTAAATTTTTTCAAGGGAAAATTTCAAATCAAGGTTTAACTTTTGGCCACATTTCAAAAAAAAAAAAAAAAAAGAAATAGAAAAAAAAACTACATTTCAAACTAGGGCATAAGTTTTCCACTTTTCTTTCGGATCAGGACAAACCGCTGGAATGGATAGTTTCTCGCGACCTTTTTCCGATGTCCATTGAGTTGGGATCAAACTACTTGATCTCAATTATCAAAATGCAATCAGCCATTATTTAATTTCAATTGAATTGATGGTTTTAATATATTCAAGATTTTTGGTTTACTAATATCCAACCAATTTATGAATTGATTTAAAGAGTTTTATTTCATTTATTTATTGCATTTAAGAGGAGTCTTTCAACTTGCAAATGAAATGAGTTGCCTAGTAGGTCCAAGTAATTTTTTTTTATATATTACAAGTTTTCATCTTACAGATGATATTACTTTCCTGAGATTTTAAATCTTTGTTTACAATCATTGAAACTATATTATCAAATAGTCCATGCATTAGGAATTGTTATAGGAATGGACAGCAGTTGAAAGGAATTTAAAAATCTATATATTTTCCTTTACTCTTTTTTTAATTAGCTATATTATAACTCGTGAATGCACAGGCTTTAATGCTAGTTCTTGCTTATCCACGTATTGATTCTCTATGACTATAGTTTTGTCATGCCACAAGACTCTGAACTAAAGAAAAGCAATTAACTTCCATTTTTTTCACTAATTTGTAAATAGTTTATGAATTTTATTGGTAAAATATAGATGGCGCTCTACTAATTTATTTCACATTCTCTAATTAGTATTGAGCTAGTTGTTGGTTTCTTTGTTATAGAGATAGTAATCTTATTTTTATTGCAGTGCCCAACTTGTAATAAAGTTGGCATACTTCAAAGCATCACTTGATATAGAAAACCATTAGCATATGACTCCAGCGTCAAGGAAGAGTGAATACCTGATATGCTTTTTGAATGTTAGAACGTAGTGCCAATGGAGGGTCAACTTAACAAGACATGGGAAGCGAAATCTATAATTATATAAACAGTTTTTCTCAACGTCTAGAAAATCATGCAATAGATCAGACCATGGATTAAAAAATGGTATAATAGAAGTCGGACTAATTTCATTATAGGGGACGAAATATGTTTCCATTAAGTTTTTACTCCATTTTATTGCTTTTTAATAAAAAAAAAAGGTTTTACTTATATATGGTAGCATTTTATATTCTCTATTAACTTATCTAATATTATTCTTTTCAAATTAGCCAAAGAAAAGTATACAAGTCAACCGATTTTCTTGACGGAGATTGCAGTCATTATGATGAAGCTGGTCAAACTCCAATCGCTATCTTGGACATGGAGTTCAAAATAATAACTAAATAATTGACTCCTAATAGTAACTATCGTATGATACATTTATGTTGTGTTTCAGGAGTATATTTTATACCCGACTTGACTTGAAATTTATTGAAGCAACTTTAAACTATTTGGAAAGTTACATTTAGATATCTAATATTATCGGATTTTAACTATAA
This sequence comes from Umbellularia californica, assembly GCA_028538565.1. Classification (NCBI taxonomy): domain Eukaryota; kingdom Viridiplantae; phylum Streptophyta; class Magnoliopsida; order Laurales; family Lauraceae; genus Umbellularia; species Umbellularia californica. Next base: position 42,664,372 of record JAPQWN010000011.1, on the reverse strand, counting down.
TTTATCATCCTTAGCAAGTATCAAAATGGGGGAAAATGGAAACTGAATTGTCCTGACTTGAATGTCTAAAAGCAGTAGACTTTTTCCAAAAAAAAAAAAAAAATGGACAGGCTTGATATTACTTTCTTAAGATTTTAAATCTTTATTTAGAATCATTGAGACTATATTATCAAATAGTCCATACATTAGGACTTGTTATAGGAATGGACAGAAAGTTGAAAGGAATTTAAAAATCTATATAGTTTCCATTACTCATGTTTTATTAGCTATATTATAACTCGTGAATACACAGGCTTTAATGCTAGATCTTGCTTAGTTTTGTCATGCCACAAGACTCTGAACTAAAGAAAGCAATTAACTTTCATTTTTTTTTCACTCATTTGTAAATATTTTATGAATTTTATTTGTAAAATATAGATGGCGCCCTACTAATTTATTTCACATTCTCTAATTAGTATTGAGCTAGTTGTTGGTTTCTTTGTTATAGAGATAGTAAGCTTATTTTTATTGCTGTGCCCAACTTTCAATAAAGTTGGCAAACTTCAAACCATCACTAGATATGGAAAACCACAAACATATGACTCCAGCTTCAAGGAAGAGTGGACACCTGATATGCTTTTTGAATGTCGGAACATAGTGCCAATGGAGGGTCAACTTGACAAGACATGGGAAGCGAAATATGTAATTATCTAAACAGTTTTTCTCAAAGTCTAGTAAATCATGCAATAGATAAGACCACGGATTAAAAAATGGTATAATAGAAGCCGGACTAATTTCATTTTGGGGGACGGAATATGTTTCCATTAAGTTTTTACTCCATTTTATTGGTTTTTAAGAAATAAAAAAAAAGGTTTTACTTATACATGGTAGCATTTTATATTCTCTATTAACTGATATAATGCGATTCTTTTCAGACTAGTTAAACAAAAGAATACAAGTCAACCGATCTTCTTGACGGAGATTACAGTGATTATGATGAAGTTGGTCAAACTCCAATCGCTGTCTTGGACATGGAGTTCAAAATAATAACTAAATAATTGACTCATAATAGTAACTATCGTATGATACATTTATGTTGTGCTTCAGGGATATATTTTATGCCCTACTTGGCTTGAAATTTGTTGAAGCAACTTTAAGCTATTTGGAAAGTTACATTTAGATATCTAATATTGTTGGATTTTAAATATAATTTCTCATCCTTAGCAAGTATCAAAATGGGGGAAAATGAAAACTAAATTGTCCTGACTTAATGTCTAAAAGTAGTAGAGTTTTTCCAAAAAAATTGGACAAGCTTGATATTACTGTCCTGAGATTTTAAATTTTCGTTTAGAGTCATTAAGACTATATTATCAAATAGTCCATACATTAGGACTGGTTATAGGAATGGACAGAAAGTTGAAAGGAATTTAAAAATCTATATATATTCCTTTACTCATTTTTTATCAGCTATATTATAACTTGTGAATGCGCAGGCTTTAATACTAGTTCTTGCTTATCCACGTAATGATTCTCTATAACTATATTTTTGTCATGCCACAAGACTCTGAACTAAAGAAAAGCAATTAAATTCCATTTTTTTCACTCATTTGTAAACGGTTTATAAATTTTATTGGTAAAATATAGATGGTGCTCTACTAATTTATTTCACATTCTCTAATTAGTATTGAGCTAGTTGTTGGTTTCTTTGTTATAGAGATAGTCATCTTATTTTTATTGCAGTGGCCAACTTGTAATAAAGTTGTCTTACTTCAAAGCATCACTAGATATGGAAAACCACTAACATACGACTCCAGCGTCAAGGAAGTGTGGACACCTGATATGCTTTTTGAATGTCAGAACGTAGTGCCAATGGAGGGTCAACTTAACAAGGCATGGGAAGCGAAATCTGTAATTATATAAACATTTTTTATCAACGTCCAATAAATCATGCAATAGATCAGACCATTGATTAAAAAATGGTATAATAAAAGCCAGACTAATTTCATTTTTGGGGACCGAATATGTTTCCATTAAGTTTTTACTCCATTTTATTGGTTTTTAAGAAATAAAAAAAAACGTTTTACTTATACATGGTAGCATTTTATATTCTTTATTAACTGATATAATGCGATTCTTTTCAGACTAGCGAAACAAAAGAATACAAGTCAACCGATTTTCTTGACGGCGATTACAGTCATTATGATGAAGGTGGTCAAACTCCAATCGCTGTCTTGGACATAGAGTTCAAAGTAATAACTAAATACTTGAATCTTAATAGTAACTATCTTATGATACATTTATGTTGTGTTTCAGGAGTATATTTTATTCCCTACTTGGCTTGAAATTTGTTGAAGCAACTTTAAACTATTTGAAAAGTTACATTTAGATATCTAATATTATCGAATTTTAAATATAATTTATCATCCTTAGCAAGTATCAAAATGGGGGAAAATGGAAACTGAATTGTCCTGACTTGAATGTCTAAAAGCAGTAGACTTTTTCCAAAAAAATTGGACAAGCTTGATATTACTTTCCTGATGTTTTAAATCTTCGTTTAGAATCATTGATACTATATTATCAAATAGTCCATACATTAGGACTGTTTGTAGGAATGGATAGAAAGTGGAAAGGAATTTTAAAATCTATATATTTTCCTTTACTCCTTTTTTTTAGCTATATTATAATTCCTGAATGCGGAAGCTTTAGTGCTAGTTCTTGCTTATCCACGTATTGATTTTTATAGCTATATTTTTGTCATGCCACAAGACTCTGTACTAAAGAAAAGCAATTAACTTTCATTTTTTTCACTCATTTGAAAACGGTTTATAAATTTTATTAGTAAAATATAGATGGCACTCTACTAATTTATTTCACATTCTCTAATTAGTATTGCTCTAGTTGTTGGTTTCTTTGTTATAGAGATAGTAATCTTATTTTTATTGTAGTGCCCAACTTGTAATAAAGTTGGCATGCTTCAAAGCATCACTAGATATGGAAAACCACTAACATACGACTCCAGCGTCAAGGAAGTGTGGACACCTGATATGCTTTTTGAATGTCGGAACGTAGTGCCAATGGAGGGTCAACTTAACAAGACATGGGAAGCAAAATCTGTAATTATATAAACATTTTTTATCAACGTCTAGTAAATCATGCAATAGATCAGACCATTGATTAAAAAATGGTATAATAAAAGCCAGACTAATTTCATTTTTGGGGACGGAATATGTTTCCATTAAGTTTTTACTCCATTTTATTGGTTTTTAAGAAATAAAAAAAAAAGGTTTTACTTATACATGGTAGCATTTTATATTCTTTATTAACTGATATAATGCGATTCTTTTCAGACTAGCGAAACAAAAGAATACAAGTCAACCGATTTTCTTGACAGCGATTACAGTCATTATGATGAAGGTGGTCAAACTCCAATCGCTGTCTTGGACATAGAGTTCAAAGTAATAACTAAATACTTGAATCTTAATAGTAACTATCTTATGATACATTTATGTTGTGTTTCAGGAGTATATTTTATGCCCTACTTGGCTTGAAATTTGTTGAAGCAACTTTAAACTATTTGAAAAGTTACATTTAGATATCTAATATTATCGAGTTTTAAATATAATTTATCATCCTTAGCAAGTATCAAAATGGGGGAAAATGGAAACTGAATTGTCCTGACTTGAATGTCTAAAAGCAGTAGACTTTTTCCAAAAAAATTGGACAAGCTTGATATTACTTTCCTGATATTTTAAATCTTCGTTTAGAATCATTGATACTATATTATCAAATAGTCCATACATTAGGACTGGTTGTAGGAATGGACAGAAAGTGGAAAGGAATTTTAAAATCTATATATTTTCCTTTACTCCTTTTTTTTAGCTATATTATAATTCTTGAATGTGGAGGCTTTAGTGCTATTTCTTGCTTATCCACGTATTGATTCTTATAGCTATATTTTTGTCATGCCACAAGACTCTGTACTAAAGAAAAGCAATTAACTTTCATTTTTTTCACTCATTTGAAAACGGTTTATAAATTTTATTAGTAAAATATAGATGGCGTTCTACTAATTTATTTCACATTCTCTAATTAGTATTGCCCTAGTTGTTGGTTTCTTTGTTATAGAGATAATAATTTTATTTTTATTGTAGTGCCCAACTTGTAATAAAGTTGGCATGCTTCAAAGCATCACTAGATATGAAAAACCACTAACATACGACTCCAGCGTCAAGGAAGTGTGGACACCTGATATGCTTTTTGAATGCCGGAACGTAGTGCCAAGGGTCAACTTAACAAGACATGGGAAGCGAAATCTATAATTATATAAAAAGTTTTTATGAACGTCTAGTAAATCATGCAATAGATCAGACCATTGATTAAAAAATGGTATAATAAAAGCCGGACTAATTTCATTTTGGGGGACGGAATATGTTTCCATTAAGTTTTTACTCCATTTTTCGCTTTTTAACAAAAAAAAAAAAAGGTTTTACTTATACAATTCTCTATTAACTGATGTAATAAGATTCTTTTCAAATTAGCAAAACAAAAGAATACAAGTCAATCGATCTTCTTGACGGAGATTATAGTCATTATGATGAAGCTGATCAAACTCCAATCGGTGTCTTGGGCATGGAGTTCAAAGTAATAACTAAATATTTGAATCCTAATAGTAACTAACTTATGATACATTTATGTTGTGTTTCATGAGTATATTTTATGCCCTACTTGCCTTGAAATTTATCAAAGCAACTTTAAACTATTTGGAAAGTTACTTTTAGATATCTAATATTATCGGATTTTAAATATAATTTATCGTCCTTAACAATTATCAAAATGGGTGAAAATGGAAACTGAATTGTCTTGACTTGAATGTCTAAGAGCAGTAGAGTTTTTCCAAAAAAATTGGACAAGCTTGCCATTGCATCTTCTGTCGTATCATAATTACCAAATGAATGAGCACAATTCATTGTAAATGGTGTCCATCAAAAAGAACTTTTGTAGTGGTGGCAATACATTTTTAGTGCAGAATTTTTTCTCCTGTGGTAAAATAGCATTTTTTATGTTTGGTGTGGTGTTGGATTTCACAGAGAAAATAAAGAGATCAAATATTCTCAACAACAAACGCTTAACAGTCACATTATCATATTATACTATATATTAAAGCCAATCATTTTCAATCTAATTTGGACTGTTGTTACAATTTTGATAGTATGTTATCCTTCTCTCCTCCATTATCTCTTCTAACCCACTTCTTATCACATACAATACCTATTTTATCTCATATAACTGCCCATGTCAATTCCCCACATTTTCTCTTTTATTTTCTGTAAAACTCTTTCCTATCCACATCTATTATTCCTTGTATCTTCTTCCATTGTTCTCTACCTCACTTCTTGTATTCCCTTTCCACTATACCTACTCCCAATTGCAAAAATAGGTATTGTCCTATACTCTCTTCTTTTATTTTCTTTCTAAAAATTTACTATTGTGCATTATATTGGGGCACCATTCATGTCAATGCTTATTTTCTAATTGTATGAATATTTAATTTTTATTGTATGGGCATACTCGTGCTTAGCACGGGTTATTGTGCTAGTAATATATTGAGTGGCCAAAAGAATTAGATTGGATACTTCAAAGGTTGCGATTATTTGATCGCCTTGAAGTCCATAAAAATAACCATATAGTTCTCAAGCATAAAGCCAGAAATTATAGTGAAATTGAGCTAATAGTTAAAAAATCCAAGACCCTAGTTCCAGTTTCAACAAATGCAAAGATTAGGAGGGACACCATGATCACCCGGTATTCAGCCATTTACACTTCAAGCTGAGTCAGTAATGCCACATGATTAGTAGACAAACAAGAGAGTTTTTGCTAAAAAATAGAGGATCTTATGAATCTACTAAAATCATCATATGGGCTAAAATAGAGGATAAAAAAAAAAAAAAAAAAAAAAAGCAAAGAGAAAGGAATCAAGAGAGTGACAGTGAGATTTTAAAGAAGGTTTGTGATGCCCAGGAGTCCTACATCGACTATAGAAGGAAAGTGGATGGGGTTATATGTAGAGCTTACACCCTTACCTTGCATAAGGCCTTTTGATGGGTTGAGGCCCATCAGAAACAAAACCATGAGGGTCGTGGGCCAAAACGAACAATATCATGCACTACTGTGTCGAGTGGGGCATTACAAATGCTATCATAGCTGACTCTCGAGTAGTTCGAATGTGGGTCCCCTGCCGTGGTCTGGTGCAAGTGGGCGGGTTTCCATGTGGGCGGGCTAAGAGGGCTGGCAGGTTACAGGGGCTGGGAGTCCCACATAAACTATAGAGAGGTTGAGGCCCATCAGAAACAAAACCGTGAGACCCATGGGCTAAAGCAGACAATATTTTTGATGGGTTGAGGCCCATCAGAAATAAAACCTTTTGCTAGAAGCATAAAGGGGTGGGGATGAGTGTGTTGGTGTGAAGATCAAAAGGAGCAGCCTCCTCATCTCTTCCCTGAGTAGATCAAGGATTTGATTTTGATTTTATCACACTAAACAATGAGAAAATTCAACACAAACCTCTTGGTATTTTTGTGACAAACCTATTAAGAGAATTCAACACAAACCTATTGAGAGAGAAACCATTGGAATAAGGGATAAAATAATGGTATTTTTATAAATAATGACATGCTTATTTTTATATAGTGGATGTATGAGAAATCTATTATTTTTATAAATAATGACATACTTATTTGTATACAGTGGACGTAAAAATTCAAGACAAAACTATTGATGGCTGCCCATTATTATATGTTAAAGGGATAGGATTTGATTTTGAAATTGGAGCCCAAATTCGCAATTGATTGAGAAATCTAGTCTCAGTCTTGATTTCGATTTCAATTTTGATTGGAGAGAAGTTTATATTGAGAGTCCATTTATCATTCTAATTCCTAAAGACGATGCCACATGTCGTAATTCCTAAATGTGCCCCCCCCCCCCCCCCCCCCCCCCCTAATTCTTATTTGTGTCGTCTTTTGAATATTATGGTTTAATTTCCACAGTCAAGACTCCTAATATATCCCATGTAACTCCTAATCCATACAAATTTTAAATTACAAGTTAATCTTTTTAAAGTATTTGAGCTTTTAAGTGGTTTTAACAAAGCCTCCGCAGAGCCCCCCAAATAAACATAACCATTAATCAACGCAATCCACGGGAACTACAATCTCTGGAGCATTTCATAAAGCAGTTGGTGCGCCATCTCAATCTCCCCATTCTTCTGACCTGATCCACTCTTCTGGAATATCCCAGTTATAGAGAAACTCTGTTTTTTAAACCCCAAAAGCACAACAACTGGTTCATTGAAATTTCCCTTACCAACATTTATCTCCAAGTCAACCTCAAACTTTGATGTTTTAGAGAATATCCTAACCTCTTAACATCTATCATTTAGTTCATATGGACGCCAACAAGATCTAAAAGAATTAGGTGGAGCTACAAAATCAAAGAGAGGGGAAGATGTGGCTTCCACCCTTGTTCGTCTCCTATAGATGGAAGTAGAAGAAGGCGTGTTCCAACCGAAATGGTCATGGGGTACTACTAGGACTGTGATGAGTTGAAGCGGGTCACTGCTACAACCTCCTTTGGAATATATCGTAGCACTTTGGAGCTTTGTCGTAGGAATGTCATCCTCCTTGTTAGGAGCATAAAAAGAGGCACTGTTATTATTACTTTTACTTTTGTTTTCTGGAATCACCTTGTTTGCCTTCAAAGTCCTTTTCTTTTTAGGAAATGGCGATGAGGCATTGAAAGATCTGGCAATTGCAATCCCCTTCGTGGAATTTCTGGCATGATTAACATTAACATGGTCCATCTGAGATGTATTTCTAGTTGAGCTTCAGGCAGACTAGAGAGTCTACAGGCGTCGTAGTATCTTGGTTAGCATTTTGCCTTGACATTCATACGTCCCCTTAAACTCTGCCTGGGAACTTTGTAGGATCCCAACTGCTCCTCCATCTAGGCTGATCGTTGCTTTGATACCAATTGATGCAAACTTTCTTACAACCTCGAGCTATGGTGCTTAGGGGCTTAAGCACTCTCACAAAGGTAAGAAGAAAGAAAGTAGATGATCTCAAAATAAAGATCGCACCTGATAAACTAAGAGTTTTGTGTTGGACTTCAGATAATGCTTTCTTGAGAGTTAATCCAACTCAATACAAAAGACTCCAGCACATACCCACATCCCTAAGAATTTACTCCACAAGACTCTTAGGCCCTGTTTCTTTTGTAGAATTTTTGCCAAGAATTCATCATGTCCAGGAATTCCTGGACATGATGTGACATGTTGTCCCCTGGAATTTCTGAATCCCATGTTTCTTCAATAGTATTTCTGGATTCTAGCCACTTGAAAGTTCTCTTTTGACCCTTGGGAATCCAGGAATTCCACTCCCTTTGCATTTTTATGGAATTCCTGGATACTCAAGCCCAAGGGGAATTCAGGAATTCCACTATGTCTGAGAATTTAAGAAATCCCCAGACATGAATTTCTGGAATTCCAGTAAAGAAACAGGCCCTTATAGTTCCAACCAACTCCCTATGTGTGGGAAGTGTTTGGCTAATTCAAACTAACAAAAGAAATAAAAATTAAAAGCAACAAGAGAATTAAAAACACCCTGGTGAGCATCCACTAGACCCCTAATCATGCAAAAGTGCCCCACTACATGTGATGAGATAACGTCACATATCAGTTTTGGTGATGATGGGGTTTTGGTTTAGTGTGTTAATTGATAGAACGCGCTCCAATGCCGAGGGTGCTACCGGGGTCGGCGGACGTGGGAGTCCGTCGGGTCCGGCCCTTTCGGTCCCGGGGGGCTGAAGCGTGCATCAACATTTCTTTGTGTGGGTGTGCCAGATTTTCTATTTTACTTGGAATTGCAAGTAGTAATCCGGAGATCAACCTTCGCAAGTAAAAAGGAAATCAACTTCTTTCAAGTTTTCCATTGCACAAATATTTAAGAAAAGAGACATTTTCTTGGTTTGCCGTGAAAGGCGATTTTGTTTGGCATTTATAGCCGATTTTGGCGTTTATAGCCGATTTACAATTCTCATCAATAATGAAAGACAAGAGTTGTGATTTTTGTCTCTTTTAGAAAAATACAAACTACAATGAAAAGCAAGAAAAAGAGGATCTAACTTTTCAGTAGAGTGTGGGGGACTCGTTCAGATTGACGGTCGCAAGCCATGTATGGGCTTCGCCATCATCCATGCAGATGAGAACAGAGGATGCTCTTGATTCGCTTGGCTTGACTATAACCTCAGATTTTTAGAGGACAAAGACCAAGAGGAGGTCCTATGTCCAATAAAAAGCTAAGTAGACGGGCTGAAAAGCCACGTCTAAGCCATTGGAGGCAGCGGGAGAAGGCAAGGACCTTGGGGGGAGTACCCCCCAAGGGACTTTTTGTCACCTTGTAGTGGTGCTCGGTGCAGAACTTCAGCAGAGTTTTCTCTCTTTTTCTTTCTCTCAGATTTCTGGATCTGTGGTGCTTTTTTTTTAAGTCCTCTCGAATGCTTGAGGTGCTCTCCTATTTATAGGTTTTCTGGTAGCCATTTAGGAGGGTTTATGAGGGTTTATGAGCCTTAATTATCATAAAGCTACATAAATGGAGGAGTTACAAGGTTTAATTCCTTTATTTTGTAACTCCTGGATCTTGGCTTCTGATTGGCCGGTGGAGATTGAGGGCATTTAATCGCCATGATGGGAGGAGTTTTAAGGTTTAAGTGCCATGAATCTCTTGATTTGTAACTCCCGGATGCTTGCTTCTGATTGGGCCGTCCAATAGAATGAGTTAATGACTGCCATAAAGCTAGCCAATTAACCACATTAATTGGTCGCCGAGCAGTCGAAGAGTCGCGGGTCGTGCCGTGTCTTCTGGAATTCTTCTGGCGATGATCATCGATGGATCTTCATGCTGATCGACATCGGATGAACATGTGACTTCAGACATTGATAGCTAAGAGCGGGCCGGTGACATCTGTCTTGTCGATTTCTCGATCGGTCGGACAGAAAGAGCACTTTTTAGGTCAACCGGTCGGCGATCTTGGAGCGATCAATGATGATTTTATGCTTTTGACGGCGGATCTGAGATGTCGTCGGATATGAGTCAATTTCAAGCACTAAAAATTACATTTTCAGGAAACCACAGGGGCCAAAGTGCGCTAAACGCGAAAAGGGATGGAAAAACGGGTCACCGGCGAGAAATCCGGTGACTCGGACTTCCATGGTCGCCGGCGACCCTGGGGGTTTTTCTCCCCTTTTTGGTCCGTTTTGCGGTCTTTTTCGTCGCCGTTTTCTTCTGTATTTTTCCTGACATTTCTTCTCATTTATTGGCTTGATTTCCCTGTAGAAAACCTGATGAGAATCCTTACATTTTTAGAGTGCAAAGTTTCCAATTTTCCGAGAAAGCCGAAGACTTTGTCGCGTAGAGCTGCTGATTTTCCGCCAGAAGCTGAAACTTGGTCAAACGATGTCGGAATGACCTGAAATTTGAGGTGAAGCCTCCTGAGCAATAAATAAGACCAACCATAGGCTTTTGTTTGAGTTTTGAAGCCGTTTGGGGTCCCGTCGCCAGTAGACTTGATTTTGCCGCGAGGGAGATGCCGCGCGTTGATGTGCGGTCAAACGATGTCCGATTGACCTGAAATTTGACAGGGAACCTATTGGAGTCATTTTGAGATGATCCACAGGCTCTGTCTTGGAAACCATGGTCCCGGGGAGCTCCGCCGCCGGTAGGCTTGATTTTCTTTCGGAGCGTCGAAACCTGGTCAAACGTTGTCGGAATGACCTGAAATTCGACGTGCAACCTTTTGGAAGCATGTTGAAGCCACTCATGCACTTGGTTTGATGAGCGAAGGCTTCGGTGGTTCCCGCCGTCGGGAGGCTTGATTTTGCTGCTCGAGCATTGATGGAGGGTCAAACGTTGTCGGTTTGACTTGAAATTTGGCATGGAGCCCTTTTGAGACATACTGGAGTCATCCGTAGGCTCTGATCGAAGTTTTGACGTCTTCGATGATGTCGCCGTCGGGAGCGCCAATTTAGCTGTCGGAGAAGCGAAGTTAGGCCAAATGATTCTGAAATGGCCCGAAACTTCATGTGTACTCTTCTCTTGGCTATCTTGAAGGATCTTGCAGTTTTTGTTTGATTCTGACAAGATTTAATTTTTTGGAGAAGTTGCATTGCCTATTTTGGTAGGCTGCGGCTTCATGTGGCTTGAAGAGGCAAAGTGACATTTTTAGTGCCAACAAATGCCCCCTCGAGGTACAACGACGAGTTGCTTAACCTTTGTAGTCGATGTGCCTCGAAGAGAATCTTGAAGGAGAGTCTCTGTCTTGACCAAGAGTCTTTGAGCATTTTTTTTTTTTTTTTTTGTAGAGTGGCCTTTTGAGCTTCCGGGGGAATTTTATGGTAGTGAAAGGAATCACACACCATCTTGAGGCAAAGTTTTGAAGATGACATCAGGGATGTGGATTTGGGTTTTTGTTTTTGACCTTGTGACCTAACAAGCTGTATGTGGCAGGTTAGGGGGTCGTGTTTTGGTTTTGACCTTGTGACCCAACAAGCTGTATGTGGCAAGTTGGGGGATCATGATTTGGTTTTTGGTTTTGGTCTTGTGACCTAACAAGCTGTATGTGGCAGGTTAGGGGACCAGGATTTGATTTTTGGTTTTGGTCTTGTGACCTAACAAGCTGTATGTGGCAGGTTAGGGGACCAGGATTTGATTTTTGGTGAAATGTCAATTTCAAGATTTTTGCTCAATTTGGTATATGAGGCTGGATGGTTTGATTTTTGGAAGCTCATCGGGCTCGCAATTCTTCTTTTTTTTTTTTTTTTTTTTTTTGGTGCCTAGGTGGCCAAACCTGGCTCATATGGGCTAACCCATGGGACCTTAAGCTTTTGAAATGGCTTAGATCTCATATGGTGTCATTTTTGTAAAGAATATCTAAAAATATCTCTTTTGGATAGAGAATATCTAAGAATATCTTTAATTGGAGAGAATCTCTCATCTTCCCTTTATTTTGGGAGAGAATATCTCAAGGAATATCTCTTTGGGAGAGAATATCTCAAATCCCCTCCTTTTTGGGAGAAAATCTCTCTAATTGCTTTCTTTTTTGGAGAGAATATCTCAAGGCATCTTTCTTTTTGGGAAAGAATCTCTCTAATTCCTTCTCTTTTGGTAAGGTTACTAATTAGTAGCACTTACCTTTCTTTTTTTGTTTCCTTCTTTGATTTGCTCTCTTCTATAAAAGCAAGGAGGAGGCTAGATCTCTTGCCCTTATTGCTTTCTTTTGCAACAATCTCAAGAGAGCTCCAAGACCAAGAGTTTTTCTTCTTCAAGGATCTTCAAGCTCTTTCCTTCTTCTTCTCCATCAATGGCTTCAAGTAAGTTTTCTCTCCTTTGCTTTCAAGAAAACTCCATGTACAGAATAGGATGGTAAAAAAAAGGAAAAGTTTCTCTCTCTTTTTGTTTTTTCTTTTCTTTCTATTCTTCTTTTCTTTTTTTTTTCACGTGATTTCTGTTTTTTTTTTTTTCGTGCTTCTTTCTTTTTTTTTTTTTTTGCACGTTTTCTTTCTTCTTTTTTTTTTCTTTCTCCTCCTTTTTTTTTTAGAAAGTTTTTTTTTTTTTTTTGCTCATCATGATAATGCGTTTTTATGCAAATCTAGATGTTCATGTATGTACTTTTTGTAGATTGAATTTGAGAGCATGATAGCATACCTGAAAATCTTTGCAAATTTGGGAATTTTGGAGCTCGCAGCGATGTTGAGCCCTTCTTGATTTTGCGGAGATTTTGAGGTTTCGAAAGTTTGGAGTTTCGGAGCTCGCAGCGATGTTGAGCCCATCTTCAAACTTTCTATTTCTTTCGGGGTATTTCCCTTTTCTTCGGAATTGCCCCGGAACCATGCCAAAATTTCGCCAGATTTTCTTTTAGCGAAATCCTGTCATTTTGATGATGATCTTTTTTTTCTTTTCCGTCCTTTGCAGGTGGTTCCTCCAGAACGAACAAGGGTAAAGAGCCTGCTACAAGCGTACCTCGTCGATCCGCCAGATCTTCTAATGTGGCCGTTCAGCAAGCCTGGGAGAAGGTCCAGTTTGTGGAGAAAAACTTGGAAGAATGCGATTCCCTCAATCGTGATGAGATGAGACAGCGATTGATCGCTCTCAAGGATGAGGAGTTCTATAAGATCATGGTAAGCAACCGTCCTTGGGTTATGGACGATCTGAGGGTTTTGCCCAAGCGTACCTTCTTCTTTGGAGATGCAGTCCCTGACGACTTGACATACCAAAGGAGATGTTTTCAGTTCTCTTACACAGCAGATGGTGAGGAGAGAACTATTTCTACCCGATCGTCTTTTGATCGGACCATCTCGATCCTGAGCCTTTCTCCCACGTGCCCTAAGAGGGAAGATCCTCCGAGCTGGGTGAAGAGGACCAGTGTGATCAAGACCGGGGTTTTTGTTGGTGGTCCCTCCGGATATGCGGAGAAGTCGCCTGCCCAAATGGACATGTTGATGCCAGCCAGCGGCTATCAGGGCTCTGATTATCCGTCGGTCGATTTGGGACCGGTGGGCCTTGGCGTTTTTAGCGGTGACGGCAGCAATTGGGTGAAGCCTTTTCGACTTCGTGGCCGTTTCAGTGTTGACTCCAATTGGAAGTCGTGGACTGATCGCGTCCTGCTGATTGGTGGCATCATTTTGAAGGAAGCCGGGATTTTTGACGCGGTCCGTGCCTTCAGAGATACCGTGGCTTTTTCCGACGAGGCCTTCATAGCCATGTTGGAATCATTTTTCCCACAAACCAATACCTTCGTTGTAACGAATGGTGAGATTGGTTTTTCCTTGAAGGAGTTGAGCGCCATTATTGGATTGCCCATCCTTGGCAAACTCTACAAGGAGTTATGCCGATTAACAGCGTCCTTGAGGAGCAGTCAGAGGAGTTCAGGCTCCTATATTTTCAGCTCGTCGCCTTCTATGATTTTTTGAAGGAGAAGGAGGGCTCGAAAGTCAGGTCCAGCAGTTGGAAGAGTAATGGCTCTTCATTCTTCAACTTCTTTGACAGCAAAGAGTCTTCTGACAGCATGACCCTGGAGGATCGGAAGAAGGCTTCCGCCATGCAAGAAGAGTTGAAAGACTTCTTCGCAAGTACAGATGTAATTTGTTCTGACATTGCACTGCGGAGAGAAATTGCAGTTTACCTCACTTATTGGCTAGGTGAGGCTATTTTTGCTGGAGGAGATGGAACACACATCAGGCCGCATTGTATTTTTCCGGCTTGTCAGATGGCGTTTGGAGAGCGGCTTGCTTTGGTGCCTGCTCTTTACTTCTACTTGTGTACCGAACTGCAGGCTGCTGCTTTTTTGGTTCGGCTTGGGCTCCCTATGAATAGGGTATTTTCAGCCCATATCTTTTATTCGTGGTTTGTATACCACTGTCCTGGCTTCCACCAGCTGGGTGCTGCACAGGATGATGATCCTCTGATGATTCGATTGGCTAAGGGAAAAGCCGTATCCGAATCACTTTTATTTGCCCGCATGAGGATCCGACGGTTCAGGGACGTCAAGATGGGGCAGTCTTCAGTTAAGCTTTCTCCGGAGTTGCGGAAGAAGGCTTTTGATTTTGGTGCCTCCCGAGACTCTACCAGAGCAGGGTCGGGAAGGCATTACTCTTTGACCAGTGTAGAGAAGGAGTGGCTTTTCAGCATACGAGTCGGCACGATGGTGTACCGTAGACATCTTTTCGTCTACATCCAGCCGTATGTACCTTCTCGCTTTGCACTTCAGTTGGGCTTCTCTCAAGGCGTTGTTGGAGCGCCTTCGAGTATGATGAAGCGTTTTGGAGGTTTGCAGGGTGGCAGAAATGCATGGGCTTTTTATAGTACTGAAGACACTACTGCCACGATTTCTTATCCTGAGTTGTCGACTTTCCGAACTGCCGGCTTCACGAAGTGGTTCGCGGAGAGCTTTTTGGCATATCGGGGGCTTTCCAAGAAAGAGCTTGATGTAAAGCTGTCTTCGGGGAAAGGTACTGGAAAGTTGGATGGCGTCCGGCGAGAGGAAGTTTGGGCCTTCCTTTCTGGAGAGAAGCACAAGATAGGCTTTCTCGGTGACCAGGGCGTCATTGGTTCTGAAGCTGTTTAGGAAGTACCTGATGAGGCTTTGAAGCAGCTAGAACAGGAGGAAGCTGAGCTCGACGCTTGGATGCAAGCGGCACAGAGGCGAGCTTCCGTGGAGTCTACTGGCAAGAGCAGACCATCCAGTGAGGAGCCAAGTGGGAGACCTGACTCTGACAGTGGGGCAGGATCTTCTAGGAAGCGAGCCCACAGAAGTAAGAGGAAGAGGAGTCAGCGTCACACGGGGCGGGACGAAGACTCTCCTGATGTGGAAGTCCCTCTCACTGTCAATGAGGAGGTGCCAGGGGAAGCTAACGAACCTCCGGAGAAGAGGATTCGGGAAGAAGAGACCATAGGTGAAGGTATGATTCTTCCTTTTCCTTTTTCTGCTTCTTTCATGGGGCTTTCCATGTTCTGATTTGTTTTCTCACCCTGCTGCTGCTTTTTTTTTTTAGCAGAGGATGAAGACTTGGCGATGCCTGAGGTTCCGACCGATTAGGCGGTGATGGAGCCGGTTATGGCATCTGAAGAAGAACCGAGGGACTCTGGAATGATTCCAGAATCTCCAATTGGTATAACTTCTTTCGCTCTCTTTTTTTTTTTTTTTTTGCCTGCGACTTGATTTGCTAACATTTTTCTTGTCAGCTGACTTGCCACAGGATTCCGATGACTTTGAACCATTAATGGACGTAAATGTTGATGATGCTTCCGATGAGTTCATGGAGGAAGAGAGTGTTCCGCCAGTCGTCGAAGAAGGTACTTTGTAGTGATGACCCTGATGATTTTTTTTAACAGGATCATATTCATACCTTTTTGTGTTTCATTTGCAGGTTTTGAAGTGACAGAAGAGAGTCCATCGCTTTCTTCAGAACCAGAGCAAGGGATGCCAGAGGTCGATCCGGAGGTAGAGACTCCTACAACCAGTCCTGACGCGATAGAGGAGATACCTTGTGCTGAGATTCCTTCTCCAGTGGCTCCAAGTGGAAAGAGTTCTTTTGTTACTCTTCCAATGGGACATGACATGAGCAGCCGATCAACGGAGAAGGGTGAATCTTCATCCAATTCGTCTCTTCAATTTGCGAAGGTGCTGGCTCGGGTTTTGAGTTCTTGGATCGAGACTCTCTTTTCTGGACACCTGGATGCCGGATTTGGCATGATCCCACATGTACAGGAGATTCTCACTGATACCGAAGAGGTTGGTCTGGATGTCACAGGTGCCAGGGCGATCGTTGATAGGATCATTGCACTGGGTGACAAGTGGTTTGAGACCATGGATTTTCCTGACGACCAATTCTTCAAGGAGATGTTCTTGGACCCTGCTGATAAGGCTAAGTCTGACCTGAATGAGGCTACACAAAGCAAGAAGCAGCTAGTTCGGGAGAAGAACTTGGAAGAGCTAGCCATCATCGGATTGAGGCATGACCTTAACGTCCTTGATAGGGAAGTTGAGGAAGCCAGGAGACGTCTTGAGCATTTGAAGGCGCAAGTCGCTGCCAAGTGGGCTGCTATAACAGAGGCTCGTGACAGGGAGAGTGCTCTGATTCGCAGGGTTGCAGATGCCGGTCAAGTTCTCGAGAGGAGGACTCAAGAAAACGAACAATGGCAAACTGCTGGGGAAAAGCTTCCCGGTGTAAAAGAAGGGTTACGGCATTCGCCAGCATCTCATGGCAAGTTCCTGAAGAAGCGTGCCTTGAAAACTCTGACGGCTGAGGCCAAAAGTTTGCTTGAGGAGCTGAAGCTTTGGCTGGAGACCATTTTTGGCTGAGCTCCTGATTTTTTGTAGCAGAAACTATTCTTCTTTTTTTTTGGTACCACATGTATATTTTTTGGTACTCTTTTTTTTTGTAGTGCTTGTGAACACTTTTTTTTGGTACCACATGTATTTTTTTGGTACTTTTCTTTTTTTGTTTTTTTTTTCCATACGCTCACTCAAATCTTTTTGTGATGAAAGCAATTGCTAAATGGGATTTGATCAAAAGCTTTGTCATTTTGTGAAAATCTTTTGTCAAATGATTGTTTTGGTAGGGGAAACGAATTTTGGCATGAAAGCCGGATTTTTGTGGCATTTGCAGCCAGTTTGGTGGCATTGATAGCCAATTTGTGGCATTTATAGCCGGTTTGGTGGCATTGATAGCCGGATTTTTTGAAAGCCAAGTTTTGGTTTGTCGGCGTGAAAGCCAATTTTTTGTGGCATTGATAGCCGGTTTGTGGTATTTATAGCCGGTTTTGACATGAGAGTCAGGTTTTTTTTTTTTGTGTGGCATTTATAGCCGATTTGGTGGCATTGATAGCCGGTTTTGGCAAAAGAGCCAGGTTTTTGGTTTTCAAAAATGCAAGTATCGACTAAGAGTCGCCTCCCTGCTGAATGGTCTTGCAAGTATCGATGGAATGTCGCATCCTTGCTCATTCGGTTGCGAGTATCGATGGAATTTCGCCTCCTCGCGGATTTGGGTGCAAGTATCGATGGAATGTCGCATCCTTGCTTTTCAAAAATTTTATTTTGCGGGTACTGACTTGATGTCGTTTTCCCCTTGATTTTTGAAATTTGCGGTTTTCTCAAACCTTTGGGTTGTGGATATCAAAACATTGCATCTCCACGATTTTTAGGTTTTTTTAAACCTTTTTTTGAAATTTGGGTTGTAGATATCAACTGATATGTTGCGTCTCCACGGTTTTTGGATTTTGCAACTATCGACGAAATGTCGCTTCCCTGCGATTTTGGGTGCAAGTATCGATGGAATGTCGCATCCTTGCTTTTTTTTCAAAAATTTTGTTTTGCGGGTATTGACTTTGATGTCGTTTCCCTACGATTTTTGAAATTTGCGGTTTTTTCGAACCTTTGGGTTGTGGATATCAACTGATATGTTGCGTCTCCACGGTTTTAGGTTCTTTTCGAACCTTTTTTGAAATTTAGGTTGTGGATATCAACCGATATGTTGCGTCTCCACGATTTTAGAGGTTTTGGAAGTATCGAATGGGGTTCGCATCCTTCCGATTTTTTGAGTTTTGCGAGTATCGACTAAGTGTCACTTCCCCGCGGTTTTTAAAAAACCATTTTTTTTTGTTTAAAGACACGAGGGTCGTAAATTTTAACCTAAAACCATTTGGCGGTAAAAGGTAAGGTGGACTAGGGTGGAAATCCCTGAATCCGGATTTTTGTTTCAAACCATGAATTTTGGTTCAAGGATCGAAAGTTTTGGTCAAGTCAGGGAGAGGCTCCTAAACTTGGATTTTTTTGTTTTTGAACAATTAAACGATGAAAGTAAGCATTGTTTTTTGAATCTCTGGAAATTTTGACATTTGATATGAAAATTCTAAAGAGAGTGGGTTTGACGAGCGAGTACCTGAGAACAGGTTTTGCGGTGCAGGCATTGCTCTTACCCAGTTGGGTAAGTCTTCAAGGGTAGTACCGCTTCAAGAACTTGCCATTGATGGGCAGCATACACCTGTCGCCTTCCATGTTTAGGAGGGCATATGCGCCGTTGGAGAAGACCTTGTCGATGACGTAGGGTCCCTCCCATTTTGGCTCAAACTTGCCTTTGGACTTGTGAGCGAAGACCATTGGTCTTTTTACCGCAAGAACCAAGTCACCCTTTTTGTAGGCGCGTAGCCTGACCTTTTTGTCAAAAGATCCTGTCATGCGTGCTTGGTAAAGTTCAATGCTTTGTCGAGCTTCGAGCCGTCTCTCGTCGAGATTGTCCAGCTCATGGAGTCGCAATTTGACATTGCTTTCTTGAGTCATGTCATTTTGTAGAGATACCCTCAGAGAAGGAATTTGTACCTCTAGGGGCACGACAGCTTCGCATCCATAGACCAAGGAGAATGGTGTGCTATGGGTTGGTCCTCGAACGGTGGTTCGATAGGCCCACAAGGCTTCAGACATCTTGTCGCTCCAGTCTCTTTTGTGACTAGAGACCATTTTCTTGAGGATTTTGCAGAGTGTCTTGTTGAAGGCTTCTGCTAATCCGTTTGCTGCCGGATTGTATGGAGTTCAGGGGCAGCTTTGAATTTTGTATTTGTCGCAGAACCTATAGAATCGATGATCCCGGAATTGTGGTCCGTTATCATGGATGAATCTTTTGGGTATGCCGAAACGACAAATGATGTTGGTGCGCAGGAACTGAAGAACTGATGAGGTCTTCATTTCGTTGAACGCAAATGCTTCTGACCACTTGGAAAAATAATCCGTTGCGGCGAAGATGAAGCGATGACCTTTGCTTGAAGGGGGAGAAATAGGACCTATGATGTACATACCCCAGGCTTCGAAAGGCCACGAGATTGCTGTAGGGTGTAGCCATTCCGGAGGCATGTGAATGTAATCTCCGTGAACTTGGCATAGCTGGCAGCGTTTGGCAAATTGCATTGCATCAGCTACCATGGTAGGCCAATAGTAACCTAACCTTTTTATCTGATCATAGAGCTTAGGACCTGCCTGATGGGCTCCACAAAGACCAGCATGAACTTCTTTAAGTGTTTCTTCGGCCTCTTATTGTGACAAGCAGCGTAGAAGTACTCCGTTGAAGGATTTCCTGTAGAGGATTTTTGAAGGAATATCCAAATGAAAGTTTGGGGCTCGCCTTTGGATGTTTACCCGTTCTTTTGGATCTTCAGGTAGGATTCCGAACATAGTGTAATCAATGAACGGATCCCTCCAGTCGCTGATTGAAGGTTGAAGGATAGAGATCCGACTTCCAACCACTCGGTGGCATTCAGCAACTACTTGGTGTGTGTTAAGAGGAGGGAGGATCCTTCTCTCGCACACTGTGATTTGCATGTTTTCCCCTTCCTGGATCGCCATTGATGCGGCAAGTCCGGCCAGGGCATCTGCACGGATGTTTTCACCTCTACGAATGTGGGTGATGTGACAGATGTCAAACTTTTGCAGAAGCGATTATGCCTTGTTGTAATAAGGTAGCAGATCGGGCTTCCTGACTTCATATATCTGATTCATCTGGTTGACGATCAGTTGAAAGTCTCCAAAGTCTCCAGATTCGATGGCGAGTTCCAATCCTAGGATCAGAACTTGGTATTCAGCTGCATTGTTTGTGCATGGTTCCAGTAGCGAGAAAGCGTGTGGAATCATGTATTTGTCGGGGCTAACAAAGAGGATGCCAACTCCCGAGATCAGCTTTCTTTTTTCATTTGTCCTGGTTACACCGTCAAAGTACATGTCCCAGGAAGCATTTGGTGAGGAAGTCTCCACGTTGTAGACAGGTTCGTCTGGGAGATCATCTCTGAGTGGAGAATCTTTAGGCAATGGATGCTCTACGAGAAAGTCTGCTAGAGCTTGGCCTTTGATTGCTTTTTGTGGTACATACCTAATATCAAATTGTGACAAGAGGATGGACCATTTTGCCAGTCGGGCATTGAGAGAACCTGCCTTTGTGACAAGGACCTTCAAAAGGTTGATCCTCGAGACCAGGTAAACTGTGTTGGAAAGCAGATAGTGACGTAGCTTTTGTACGGCGAACATCACTGCAAGGCATTCCTTTTCGACTGGAGAGTAGCGATGCTCTGCACCTACTAGCATGCGGCTGAGGTAGTATAGAGTAGCTTCTTTTCTTTCATCATTTTCTTGTGCAAGCAGAGCACCCAGAGAGTGATCAAGGGCTCTTGTGTACAAGATGAATGGTTTCCCAGTGGTAGGAGCAGCTAACACTGGAGGTTTGGTTAGGTATGACTTGATATCTTGAAATGCGGCTTCACAGTCGGCATCCCAGACAAAGTCTACACCCTTTTTCATCAATCGAGAGAATGGACGGCATTTCCCCGCAAGATTGGAGATGAACCGTCTGATGTAGGCCAATCTCCCTTGGAGCCCTTTTAATTCTCTTAAGGTTCTTGGAGAGGGCATTTCTAGAATAGCCTTGACTTTTATGGGGTCAAGTTCTATTCCGGCTTTCCGAACAAGGAATCCGAGAAACTTACCCGACGAGACGCCGAAGAAGCATTTTAGAGGATTCATCCGCAGTTTGTGTTTGCGAAGTCGGAGGAAGACTTCCCGAAGATCTTTGAGATGGTCTTCTTTTCTTCTGCTTTTGACGGCGAGGTCATCAACGTAACATTCGACCGTCTTGTGCTGCATATCTTGGAATATTTTCATCATAGCCCTCTGATATGTGGCACCAGCATTTTTCAGACCAAATGGCATGACAGTGTAGCAATACACGCCAAATGGAGTCCAAAATGAAGTGTGCTTTTCATCTTCAGGATGCATCTTTATCTGATTGTAACCAGAAAAGCCATCCATGAATGTCATTCGCTCGAATCCGTAGGTATTGTCAATCATCATCTCCGGTATGGGGAGCGGGAATTCATCTTTAGGGCAAGCGCCATTCAGGTCTCTATAGTCAATACAGACTCTGATCTGCCTATTTTTCTTTGTCACGGGGACAATGTTGGCCAACCATTCAGGATGTTGTTCCTTACGGATGAAGCCAACGCTTTTGAGCTTTTGAACTTCTTGTTCGATTTTATCCATCACATCTGGACGGAATCTTCTTTGGCCTTGTTTGACAGACTTGATGTCTTCTTGAAGATTGAGTTTGTGGACTGCTACTTTGGGGTCTAAATCAGGCATTTCAGCGTAGGACCATGCAAAGCAATCAACGAACTCACGAAGAAAAGCGATATACTCGGGTAACTCATCATCCTTTATATTCTTGCTTATGAATACAGGACGTGGGTTATCTGGTGTTCCCAAGTCTATCTTTTCAACAGGATCTTCTGTTAGAAGGTTCGAAGGTGGTTCCTCCACAATATTTTTGGAGGCTTCCAGCTCAACAAAACCTTCTGGGATTCCAAGGGCATTTGTAGACCGAGGGTTTGTTCCTTTCCACGGGTCTTCTTGATTGGTGATCTTCTCAAGGCTTGTTATGAGATGGTCCCAATCGCCTGTTGAAACTGGGTCGAAGTAAGGTACTTCTTTTGGAGACGAGGGCTCTTCTGGGTCAGAGTAGCACAAGTCTGTATTATCGGACGATTCCTCTTTATCATCAGAGAAATCATACCAATTGGATGAGCTTCCTGGATCTTTGTCAGGTAACTCTTTAAAGAGATATCCAGGGAGATCGATGTCTTCATGGACTTGAGATGTTGAGGCTTGGTCGGTAAAACGACTTTTAAGCTTTTGTGTCAACTGTCTCAGTGTCGGGATCATACCCTAACCCAAATGAAGACTTTTCTACATGACCGTAGAGTCCAATCTTCCAGCTGGCTTTTGGTCAAGGCGGGCCCCAATGGCGTGAGAATACCGCGTCTTTCTCCCAAACCGATTGGGTTTTGAGCGTCATAGCCCATTTTCTTCATAATTGCTTGTGCCACAGGACTATATAGAGATAGCTGAGGCATACCTTCATTTTGGAAAGGTTCCAGCATGGAGTTTGATGAAGAAGCGTCCGATCTATGGAAGAAGATCGGCTTTTGCTTTGGTGATGTTGTCGGAACACCAAAGGTAGCAGACGTAGGATCTTCTACATCAGCAGGTGTCTCCATCGAAGTGAGAGCAGGCTGAACTTGCTGAGCGTCAGCTTGGCTTGACGATGCATCTTCTTCTGGCTCTCAGTCCGAGTCTGTGTCTTGCATGATAGACACGAGAGAAACAACAAATTTGCCCCCAGACTTTTGTTTCGCCCTCTTCACTTTAGTCGTGATGACCAAAGGTTTTGAATTCTTGAGGGAGATGACGAAGGGAGATTGACTGCTCTCTTCGGATTTACTAGAGTGTTTGTTTTCTTCCAGTTATTTTTGAGGAGCCTTGCCTTTATCTTTCTGGAGATTTTCAGCAAAGGGTGCTATTTCCTCTTCTTCTTTTTCTCCTTCATACATCTGGGAGTCTGCGAAGTGGACTTCTTTACCTTTGAAGGGTTTTCTGTCCACAAATACACGATGTACCATGCCGTCGTCGCCGACAAACTTGATGCATTGATGTAGAGTTGAAGGGACAACACCATTCTCGTGTATCCAGGGGCGGCCGAGAAGGATGTTGTAGCATGAAGGGGTTTTTATTGCATACACAGTGACTTCAGAGATAAGATCACCGATCTGCAATTTGAACCTGATTTTGCCGATAGGCCTTTGAGTACTCCCATCGTATCCAACGATAGATACAGATGTGTGGCTTAGCTTGCTGGGTGGGATGCCCAACTCTTCGAGAGCCGAAGTGGAGATGAGGTTGAGTGCAGAACCTGGGTCGACCTGAACTCTGTGTATAGGCATTTCCTTGATGTACCCTATGAAGTACAGGGGTCGGTTGTGCCTTGCTTCGCCAAGTAGGAGGTCATCCTTTGTGAAGGCGATGGTTGCACTGGCTGCTTTTTGCACCGAGAGGCATTCAATGCATGATCCCTCAGTTTTCTTTTCTCCCTTTGAGGAAGTTTCAGAGTTTTTGACCCGGTAGTCCATTTTAATTTGGAGGACTTGCGGGGCATGTTTGTCGACATCCTCATTCAGTTTTTGTAATTCTGAGATGAGATTATCACGAGTGCGTGGAGACATTCGTAATAAATCCAGGATGTGCAGTCGTGCAGGTATGTGTTTGAAGTGCTCGATCAAATCATACTTGAAAGCCTCCTTAGGGCCTGCGTGTTCATCATTGTTGCCACTGGGGGTGCTTACAACATCTTTTCCCGAAGGATTTACATAAGTAAAGGAAGATTGGTTGTAATTTTTGTGGTAGTCCCGGCCCGAGCGGGTGCCTCTACCAACTTCGAGAGCTTCTTGAGAAGGGTCTTCGCTTGGAAGATTGTCCTCAGGATCAAGAGGCTGTCGTTTCTCATTTACTGAGGATGCGTCTGCAGCAGAATTGCCATCCTCAGTGATTGTGTTGCACGGAGCATTTTCCGGGAGCAAGTCCTGAACAGCATCCAGCAGCTTTTCTTCTATGTTGATTATTTCATCATCCCAAGCATCATTATCTGGGTTTTCTTCATGATGATCAGTCGGGAAGAATGTGTATCCTGAAGTCACAGTCTCAGGGGAAGAAACCTGAGAGGGTGTCATCTCTGTGAAAGTCACGTGAGACGAGGTAGCTCCAGAGGATACATTGATAGGCGTCGCCGGTGTGTAAGTGATCTCATCAGATGATGCATCGGAAGAGCTATAATCCCGAATTATCACATTACAGGCAGCTCTTAAAGGAGACGTTGTCTGCTCGGAGTCAAACTCATCCTCAGATGTAAGAGGATCGTCTACCCAGCAATTTTCTCCATTTTCAGGAGTTGAGGGAGGAGGTACCTGGTAGGCTTCAGGGACTTCCGGCTCTGGATTGTGAGGAATCTCGTTGACGCGGTCTTGCTCTTGTTCTAGAGCGAGATGCTGCAAGATCCTCGCATATTCTTCAAGATCAGGCATGGGAGCCAAATCTTCTTCTTCGTCTGCTCTTTGTGGCTCAACATGGTTGATTTCCACTGGAGCAACGACGGGTGCTGGCTCAACAGCATTTTCTTGTACAGCCTCTTGGTCTTCCTCATCATCAGACCAGGATCCTTGTGGCTGTAAGGGGTTATACCAGATTACTGGCATAAGGTGAGTTTCAGGAACCCATTCTTCGTCGGAGAGATACTCTCCTGTTTCAAGAGATTCCTCCCACTCATCGGTGTAGCCGGACTCGAATCTATCATCGGTGTCGCTGGACTCGTATCCATCAATGGAGAATTCAACTACCGAGTTGCAAGAGTATGATGCCCCCTGCATAGCTTCTTCTCTGAATCGAGGTGGCATGAAATCATTGAGAGTGAAGTTTCTTACCGCCTTTGAAGTCTCTGGAAGGGACGTTTCTGTTGCCCCTAGTGAAGTGGTAGAGGAGGCCTCTGCCTTTTCATAGACTTCTTGTTTTGGCTGGGTCTTCTCTTGCCGTTTGAGCCTGAGGAGATGTTTCCTAGCCTGCCTTCGCTGTTGAGCTGTCGGCTTTGTTTTTACGATCTCCCAGTTTTCATCTTCCAGGAGATCGGGATGTACCCATATAGGTTGTCCGTCCGGTGACGGGAAAGGAACCAGCTCCTCGGACGCTTGAATTTTGTTTATCACCATGAAGGAAGTAGTGATCTTCTTCTTCGGTGATTTTGGTGTTTGTCCACATGACACCATATTGACGGAGGCAGTGCCATAGTTTTTGTCAAAGGTGATGACTCCGTTTTTCCACATCTCGTTTATCTTCTCTCTCACAACAAAGCATTGATTGAGAGGATGCGAGACCATCTGGTGGTATGGACAGTACCGAGGATCGTTGGTTTTGCCAACATCGCCCGGTCTTTTGGGTTCAGGCAAGTTGAGCTTGTCGTTTGCCACGAGAGCCCCGAAGATTTCGTCAACATCTTCATCGAACGGGTATTTCTTTTCTACTCGCTCTTTGAAGGCATCAGAGAGTTCAGGTCTCTTACCTGCAGCTCTGTTTTCAGCTTTCTTTGGTTGCTGAGGAGCTGACTTGGTTTGCACATTGAGGACCTCTTTTTTCTTTGGTTTAGAGGTTATAATGGCGGTTGGCTCTTTTCTTGATGACTTCTGACTGTTGAGGTCTTTAATCACCGTTTCAGCTTCCATAGAAGCTTCCAGGAGTTCTCCCAGGTTTTTTGATTTGTTGCCGATGATCATGGAGCGTATTCTGGCTCTCATGTTGTTACGGCAGATGTCGACTAGCGACGCTTGTGGCAGTACATCTGAGCATTTGTACGCCATTGCTTTCCACTTGTGAATGAAGTCATAAGTCGACTCATTCTCTCCCTGTTTTAGGCTGCAGAGCTGTGCCATGGTAACAGGATGATCCTCACCTTTGAAGTGGGTCAGGAAGCGTGTCTCTAGCATGGCCCAGTTTTGGATGGAGTCCTCCGGAAGAGTGGAGTACCAATCGAAGGCCGTACCTTTTAGGGTACTTGCAAAGAGGCAAATCTTGAGTGCATCTTGATCCGCGACAGCTCCCGTCAAAATCTTGAAGTGGATGACGTGCTGTCTGGCTGATCCTTTCCCCGTATATGTTTGGAGAGTAGGATGTTTGAATTTTGTAAGGAACGGGACCGAGTCCATCCATAAAGGATATGGTGGCTTGATCCCATGCTCCTTGAGTATATCCTCTTCTTTTACTTTGGCGAGGATACTGTCTACGTCCTTTTTGGTAAGGGCGCGTGACTCATTTTCTTCACGATTTTCCTCATCATTGCGATGATTCGGAGGAGGCTCATTGTTCACCTGATTTTGGACAACAAGGAGAAGGTTTTCCATCAGAGTTTCAATCCTCTGCTGGCCTTGTTCCAACTGTTGGATGCGTGTGAGCGCATCATCTTGAGGTGGATTCTGAGGTGGTGGCTCAGAATTTGTAACCAGGACGTTCATTCCTCGGGATTCAAACGAAGAAACCGTCCTGGTGACTGAGCTGAGGCTCATTCTTTTTGATGACGAGCTTGATGAAGGATTACTCTCCCGTCCTTGGCTTGAAGGGGCAGGAGATTCTTCGGGATGTCTTCGTGTCCTGGTGACGCTACGGGTCATCGGACGTCGGACATGGATTTTTTATGCTGACTTTTGGCGTCTTCTGGTTTTTCCAACCATATGGACGGCAGCAACTTGGTCGGGTCTTTCTTTTTCGACCCATTTGTAGGAGACTTGAAGTGTAGGAGGCTGGGTCCGTTGCTTCTCTAGTCTCTTTTGTCAATATGACGCACGGCGGCGTGCTCGACGAGCGATTTGAGCTTCGGTCAGCTCTGGCTGGGCTCTGACGATGAAGGATGTGCTCCCTCGGGCGCAGCAGCCGAGTCTGTCTTCTTTGTTGCTAGGCAAGGACAGGATGCGGACCCGGTCCTTTGCCTGTTGCAGCGAAGCTTTGAATTTTTCAAGTTCGGCCCCTGTAGAGATAAAGGGTCGAACCGAAGGAGTGTAGGCCTTAGCAGGTGCTTGTAGAGGCCTAGTGATGCATGATCTGATTTTGGGCTTGTGGGAGCAAGCCGGTTCATGCTTGGTTGACTTGGGAGTCAAGTTGGAGATGGGTCTCTCCTCTTTCATGTAGGCAAGAGGGTAGAACTGGTTCTCTTTGAGTGGGGCCAGGTATGCTGGCTTGGTGGAGGTTTGAGACCTTCTTTGTTTTGGGGAAGGTCTTGGAGACCAAGTCTTAGGGTAGACCTGGTTGTTTGTGGGTCGAGGCTTCGCGGGGGTGCCGCGGGCTTCGAGCTTTTGGGCGCTCGCCTTTGGTGTCACGGGAGTGACACGTTGAGAGGCGATCTTCTGCTTTTTGGCAGGAGCGGTTTCTTCTTCGGGAAGTGGGAATGGTCCCAGTGTCCCGAAGACGATGGTCCGGGGAGTCGAGGTTGACCCGGAGTTCAGAGAGTTGCTGAGGGAGTTGGTGTTTCGGCAGCTAGCAGGGCGCTTGTAAGTGCGCTCGGTTTGCTTCTGTTGAAGCATGAGCTGGTGCTTGTTTTCATCGAAGGTGATGATCAGTGAAGCTGCCATTGTTAGTTTCAAAATTTCTGAAACAAGACCACATCCATTAGTAATCACAAGAATATGATGATCATAAATGGGAAATTCTATGATTTTGTCTTTTCAAATCGCTCAAGGGACATGACCCAAGCAATATGAAGAAGGCAAAAAGCCATAGAGGGTACAATTGTTCTGGTTGCAAGCATGGTAGGCTCGAAATGAGCGTTCCAATGACTGCTAGAAGCAATTGTATACCTAAATTCGACTTATCGAGAAGCGGAGCTTGCTCGAGATAAGAAGAATATAAGGTAGGAGTTACAAATGTGCCGGTCACGGATACAGTAGACCCTAAAAGGGCGTACCAGTATTGCTAGGCACAAATGTTGGAGATCGCATCCATGAGATGGGATTCTCTATTTTGAAAGGTCAGAAATTGATTCGTCAAAGAGAGCAGGTGGTATTCCGATTCAAATACGGGCTCAACGATTTCCGCGAGCGCCAGTACTCAGAAGGAAAGAGACCACAATTTCTCGAATCTGAATCCAAAAGTGGCGAGTTTTTTTTTTTGAAATGTCAAGATTGGTTCCATCAAGGAGAGCAAATGGTATTCCAATCTAAACACGATCTCGGCGATTTCCGCGAGCGCCAGTGCTCAGAAAAGAAGAAACCAAAATTTCTCAGATCTGAAATCAAAAGTGACGAGTTTTTGAAGATTTTTTTTTTGAAATGATTTTTTTTTATTTTATTATTTTTATTTTTTTATTATTATTTTTTTAAAATATCTTTTTTAAGATTATTTATTTTTATTTTTATTTTTTGAAGATTTTTTATTTGAAGATTTTTTTTGAAAATGTTTTTTTTTATTTTTTAATTTTGATTTTTTTTTGTTTAAGATTTTTTTTTGAAAATCTTTTTTTTTTATATTTTTTTTTTATTTTGATTTTTTTAAATTTTTTTAAGATTTAAAGACGAGAGAGTACACATAGGCCTCCTAACCCGGTCTTATGAAACCTCAATTGATAGAATTGCCCCCAGGTAAGGGTAGGATTACTTAATGAACCCGTTTGGAGGACCCTTGCCTAGAACAGTCAAGATGTCTCCACACTCTGGACAAGGCTTTTCTTGAATCAATCGTGATCAAAGAACGCAATTGGTTTAACCTTAGTGGTCTATGTCTTTTTATTTATTTATTTAATTTTTTTTTAGATCCCTGACAGACTCATCGAAGAAAAATGATGGCCCAATCCCCGATCCGAACACGGGCTCAACGATTTCAGCAAGCACACATGCCCAGAAGAGAAACGATCAAAGTTTCTCAATTTTGAATCCAAAACGAGAAATTGATTTTTTTGATTTTTTTATTAATTTATTTTTTGAAATCTCTAATGAACTCATCGAAGAGAAACGATGGCCCAAAACCTTAGTCGAACGGGCTCAACATTTCTGCAAGCACCAAAGAACGATAGGATAGGATCAAAGTTTCTCAATTTTGAATTCAAACTAAGAAAACTGATTTTTTTTTATTAATTTTTTTTTGAAAAGAGAAAGAGTGGAAACAAACTCAAAGAAATAGAAATTTCCAAAAAATCCCATCTCATTTTTTTAGATACGAAATCAAACATAGGCCACCAACTAGAAAGTAGCCAAGGAATCTGGAGAAGAAGTATAAGCATAGAGCAAAAATATGATATGCAAATATTTCATTTCCAAAGCATCATGTTCTCAAATGAATGAGTCTCACCGGGTGTGCCAGCTTGATGGAACGCGCTCTAATGCCGAGGGTGCTACCGGGGTCGGCGGACGTGGGAGTCCATCGAGTCCGGCCCTTTCGCGCCCGGGGGGCTGAAGCGTGCATCAACATTTCTTTGTGTGGGTGTGCCAAATTTTCTATTTTACTTGGAATTGCAAGTGGTAATCCGGAGATCAACCTTCGCAAGTAAAAAGGAAATCAACTTCTTTCAAGTTTTCCATTGCACAAATATTTAAGAAAAGAGACATGGTTTGCCGTGAAAGGCGATTTTGTTTGGCATTTATAGCCGATTTTGGGGTTTATAGCCGATTTACAATTCTCATCAATAATGAAAGACAAGAGTTGTGATTTTTGTCTCTTTTAGAAAAATACAAACTACAATGAAAAGCAAGAAAAGGAGGATCTAACTTTTCAGTAGAGTGTGGGGGACTCGTTTAGATTGACGGTCGCAAGCCATGTATGGGCTTCGCCATCATCCATGCAGATGAGAACAGAGGATGCTCTTGATTCGCTTGGCTTGGCTATAACCTCAGATTTTTAGAGGACAAAGACCAAGAGGAGGTCCTATGTCCAATAAAAAGCTAAGTAGACGGGCTGAAAAGCCACGTCTAAGCCATTGGAGGCAGCAGGAGAAGGCAAGGACCTTGGGGGGAGTACCCCCCAAGGGACTTTTTGTCACCTTGTAGTGGTGCTCGGTGCAGAACTTCAGCAGAGTTTTCTCTCTTTTTCTTTCTCTCAGATTTCTGGATCTGTGGTGCTTTTTTTTTTAAGTCCTCTCGAATGCTTGAGGTGCTCTCCTATTTATAGGCTTTCTGGTAGCCATTTAGGAGGGTTTATGAGGGTTTATGAGCCTTAATTATCATAAAGCTATATAAATGGAGGAGTTACAAGGTTTAATTCCTTTATTTTGTAACTCCTGGATCTTGGCTTCTGATTGGCCGGTGGAGATTGAGGGCATTTAATCGCCATGATGAGAGGAGTTTCAAGGTTTAAGTGCCATGAATCTCTTGATTTGTAACTCCCGGATGCTTGCTTCTGATTGGGCCGTCCAATAGAATGAGTTAATGACTGCCATAAAGCTAGCCAATTAACCACATTAATTGGTCGCCGAGCAGTCGAAGAGTCGCGGGTCGTGCCGTGTCTTCTGGAATTCTTCTGGCGATGATCATCGATGGATCTTCATGCTGATCGACATCGGATGAACATGTGACTTCAGACATTGATAGCTAAGAGCGGGCCGGTGACATCTGTCTTGTCGATTTCTCGATCGGTCGGACAGAAAGAGCACTTTTTAGGTCAACCGGTCGGCGATCTTGGAGCGATCAATGATGATTTTATGCTTTTGACGGCGGATCTGAGATGTCGTCGGATATGAGTCAATTTCAAGCACTAAAAATCACATTTTCAGGAAACCACAGGGGCCAAAGTGCGCGAAACGCGAAAAGGGATGGAAAAACGGGTCACCGGCGAGAAATCCGGTGACTCGGACTTCCATGGTCGCCGGCGACCCTAGGGGTTTTTCTCCCCTTTTTGGTCCGTTCTGCGGTCTTTTTCGTCGCCGTTTTCTTCTGTATTTTTCCTGACATTTCTTCTCATTTATTGGCTTGATTTCCCTGTAGAAAACCTGATGAGAATCCTTGCATTTTTAGAGTGCAAAGTTTTCAATTTTCCGGGAAAGCCGAAGACTTTGTCGCGTAGAGCTGCTGATTTTCCGCCAGAAGCTGAAACTTGGTCAAACGATGTCGGAATGACCTGAAATTTGAGGTGAAGCCTCCTGAGCAATAAATAAGACCAACCATAGGCTTTTGTTTGAGTTTTGAAGCCGTTTGGGGTCCCGTCGCCAGTAGACTTGATTTTGCCGCGAGGGAGATACCGTGTGTTGATGTGCGGTCAAACGATGTCCGATTGACCTGAAATTTGACAGGGAACCTATTGGGGTCATTTTGAGATGATCCACAGGCTCTATCTTGGAAACCATGGTCCCGGGGAGCTCCGCCGCCGGTAGGCTTGATTTTCTTTCGGAGCGTCGAAA
Organism: Umbellularia californica; assembly: GCA_028538565.1. NCBI lineage: Eukaryota > Viridiplantae > Streptophyta > Magnoliopsida > Laurales > Lauraceae > Umbellularia > Umbellularia californica. Next base: position 42,633,063 of record JAPQWN010000011.1, on the reverse strand, counting down.
CCTGGTCAAACGTTGTCGGAATGACCTGAAATTCGACGTGCAACCTTTTGGAAGCATGTTGAAGCTACTCATGCACTTGGTTTGATGAGCGAAGGTTTCGGTGGTTCCCGCCGCCGGGAGGCTTGATTTTGCTGTTCGAGCATTGATGGAGGGTCAAACGTTGTCGGTTTGACTTGAAATTTGGCATGGAGCCCTTTTGAGACATGCTGGAGTCATCCGTAGGCTCTGATCGAAGTTTTGACGTCTTCGATGATGTCGCTGCCGGGAGCGCCAATTTAGCTATCGGAGAAGCGAAGTTAGGCCAAATGATTCTGAAATGGCCCGAAACTTCATGTGTACTCTTCGCTTGGCTATCTTGAAGGATCTTGCAGTTTTTGTTTGATTTTGACAAGATTTGATTTTTTGGAGAAGTTGCATTGCCTATTTTGGTAGGCTGCGGCTTCATGTGGCTTAAAGAGGCAAAGTGACATTTTTAGTACCAACATTAATTAGTTTTGGCAATGATGGGTTTAGAGTTCGGTGAAGTTTAGGGTTTCGGGGATTTTGGGTTTGGGTAAAGAGATGTAGAGATTTGGGGAATTTGGAGATTTGGCTATGTGGTTATGGGATTGGGTTTTCGAATTAGGTCTGTGATGGGGATAGCAAGGATGATGGTGGGTTTAATGGGGTTGGTTTGGATTTTCAGATTGGGGTTAGATTGGATTGATGAGTGCCTGTGAGGTAGGAGGTTTTTTTTTTTTGGGAGTTTGGCATTAGTGGATTGGGTATGGTTGGTGAAGGGAATGGAATGGATAGATGAGCTGATGCTACTGATGATAATGATCATGATTACTGATTGAAGGAATGTAAAACTAGGAGATGGGATTACAGGGTTACCTAGATCGGAAATTTGAGGAAAGGACATTCGCATTGATGTAGCCCAGGTAAGGGGAGAATAGTCAAGGACTACTCTCCAAGCATAAGTTTAGGGATAGGAGGGATCCAGGGGTCTAAAAGTTGTTGTGGTCTCACATCACAAACAAACAACCGAGAGAAAAACCCTAGAAATTTTATAAAAACTTATCTTATATTTAAGGAGTGATTACAACCAAGGATGGAAATAGTGGTAGAGGCAAGTGCAACGACCCGTCGTCAAAACACTGTGAAGCGGGCACTACGTAACGGTGTAGCGGGGTGTTTTGAAAAAAATAGTAAAAAAATTTTTAAAAAATTTCAGAAAATCCAGAATATTGGAAAATGATAGAAAATGTTTTTTTTTTTGTCGTAAAAGTAATTAAGATAAGGGGGCGTAACAGTCCTCTCATTATATGAGGTCCTGTATCGCTAATGCTGTATGAATAGAGTGAACAATAAGAGTTAGGTCATAGAAATTTAATAACAAATAATAAGAATGAACTTTAGTGGTAAATGACCCATTTTGTTATTTGGTTAGGGCCCTATTGCCTATTAATTAGAGTGAACTTTGGTTGTGCCCTATGTATTATTATAGTAGCGTATGTTTAGTTAGTATGAAATTTGGTTGCTCTTTATTTTCAGTAGGTTTCAAAGTTGGCTATGGCACTATTCCCAATTAGAGTGAAATTTGACGAAGGTGTCAATTTTAATTCAGTAAGTAATATTTAGCTACGATAAGACTTTTTTTATTTTAACGCTAGTGCCTCAGTGTGGAGCCCACCAATAGTTACACCAGGTTCTTCGGTTTTTATTGTTTTGGATGTCCACATTTAATTTTTTGAATATTTTTTCGGGTGAATGGATTTTATACTTAATTTTTTCAATGTTTTTTTTTCCTTGGTGAATGGATTTTAATGATTTTTAATGCTTTTTTGAATGGCCCATGTAATTTTCATTTGTATCCTTCGTTAGGTTGGCCCATCGTGGGCCCATGACTTACTTGATGCTAAAAGAAAACGGGGACGATGTGGGCAGCCCAATAAGGGCATTTTGCTGCCCTTGCTTCCGTCCGAAACAGAAGAGGGAAGGGAAAGGGTGGGGCTGCCCTAGCTGCCGTCCGAAACAGAAAGAAGGAAACAGGACGAGGGGGAGGAGGAGGAGGAGCCTGCTGCCGCTGCAGCTGCCGCTGCCGCTGCGGTCGCCGATGCTCCCTGCTGCTGCCGCCTCTGCGGTCGCCGACGCTGCCTGCTCCTGCTCCTGCTGCCGCTGCCGTCATGCCGTGCTGGTGCTGGTGCCGGTGCCTTCATGTATCAGGTATGTCCTCCTCTGCAACTCTTCTCTCTTTTTTTCTTTTTTCCTTTCTTCCTTTGTCTCCTTTTTCTTTTTTCGGTTGTTTGTTCAATCAGTGGAGCAAACGAGAAGAGGGGGTGCTGGTTTAACCCAGGCCGCAATGTATCGGCCGCTATGGCAATGTATCGGCCGCTTTTTTCATCCTTGCACCAGCCTCTCATGAATTGGCCCTAACTCTAGTTTTACAATAATTTGAATTGTGCTTACCATTGGCTTGGATCATAGCTATCTAGTTCGTTCAAGAGGCCTTCGAACTGTGAATAGTTCATTTCCAATAATACACAGTTCGATTCCGGAACTACTAGCGAATTAATTTCACATAGTTCTCTAAGTGAATGATATTTTTCTATTGTGGTGCTTACCTAAAAACACAAGCCACTCAAAAGCATTGGACCCTAATGTATTAGCGCTAATCCATACCTAACTCCGATCAAAGTTTTGATCAACAGTAAAACATGCAAGTTCACTTTATTTTTATCATAACTATCTTTTTTACATGTAGTCAATCTGATTGTGACTCAAACTATAATTGAAGTAGACTTTTGCCTATAGCATAAATGAATATAACAGTTGTTTTCAGTGGTTTGGATTTTAGACAAGGACCTTGCGTGATGGACTTATAAAATGGGTACACATGAATTAGTTCAGCAAATTTGTTGAACTTGAATTTCGAATTAGCCGAACTGAGAAGCGAATCAAATGAACCTACTCCATTGAATTTTATGATCAAGCTAAGTCTTGAATTGCGAATTGCAAACTCGACTGCGAATTAGTTGAACTATGAATTTGGTAACTATGGCTAGGATTTCATATAAAAAAGTCTCTTAAGAAACCGTTAAGCCTAAGGTCCCCAAATCAGTGGCTGTTGTGATCTGATTGAGATGACTTTCTGCACAAAATCATATCCATAATAAGACCTTTACATTACACTATCCTCCCATGATTGGCATGCATCCAAGTGGGTTCTAAAGGTGCTTATATTTTTACATCTCATGCTATATATAAATTTAGATATGGATATAAATACAGATATAAGTGTGGGTATAATTACTTTGTGTATCATCATCACCATCATCATGTATAAACCTTTCCAAATTTAAAACTGTGCTCAAATTCAAACCCATGCAGTGTTATATTAACCATTGGTCATTTGGGCAATGATCTTTCTTTGGTGTGAAGGAACCCTTTTCCAAGAGTGAGATGTAATGGTCTGCCTATAGAGGGTCTAAAAGTCTTAAAGTCACACTCTCAAGCTGCTAACTTGTTGGAATCGATTCATTTCCCCGACCAACCTGTTCGATTAGTAGAAGCTGCGGATTTGTTTGACAGAGTGGAGCCAACTCAACCGGTTCTTGGTGCTGATTTGAAGGCACTATGAGGCAGATGGCTAGACGCATTTGTCGCTGCTTTCCCTTGTTTTCAATGCTCCCCAACCATGCCATTCAGAAAGCCAATTCCGGACCATCGTCTTTTCAAATGTGATTTTTTCTTTGCACTATCTTGCTCAATTGCTCTTCTTAATCACTAACTTTCCTCTGTTTGCTTCCCCAATTCATGACTCATCATCTATGTGCTTTCAGGTTAAAATCACAGTGTGGATCAATCTTAGGCAATCGCAGGGAGGGAATCTGTAGTTCATATTTTCCTATTATACAAGGTATGTTGTGGAGTCTGATGATAGATTTTTTACTGGTGTTCAACAGTATTGATTGGGTTGCTACTCCTTCATCAATTAATTTGGGCCTTTTGGTAATACATGAACTATTTTTGGGGTGTTAAATGTTCTGTCTGAGTTCTGATTCAAACTGTAAATTTGTGGCTTACCTCTTGATGGTTTTGGCAGCCTCCATGTAGGTTATCCTAGCTGTTGAGCTTTGCCACTGCTTAATGTCTGATAATCGACTTTTGATTTTCCATTTCCAATGTAAGATGCCAGCTAGATAGCTAGTGTCATCTGAGTCCCTATCTGGGAGTTAACTCTCACCGTCTTATAGTGAGAGATAGCATGCGGGCCCACCCATCACCAATCCGAACTGTCCACACCCAAGGGTACACCGGAGCCCATGGGTTTGCACCCATCCAAATGGACTAGATTGTTGGATCAAGGGCCAATTTTTCTTCTTTAATATAAGTCGTTAAACTTGTGGGCCACAGATCAAGGAGGGAGATGCAATGGGATTGACCCAAAACTTGATAGCTGGGCCCATCAAAGATTGCTCCTTCCATGCCCCCCTCTCCCCGCATTAAGTGATCAATAGGGCCTAGGTGGGCCCCATCAAGCTGTCTCTCACATTAAGATGGTGAAAGTTAACTCTCATAAGAGCATTTCTCTCTCTCACACAAATGCATACAATCTATCTATCTACACATGCACACAAGTGGAGGACACATTGCGCATGGGCAAAAAGATCAACTTCTCATTACATTATTTGGAAAAGATGGTTCATAAAAGTTTTCTTAATATCCATGATTAAAATTTTTATAATTTTTAAAAATAAGCAGAAAAATAAATGATGTATACTTAAGATCTTTTAACTTTTTGAATAATAGAAGTCATATTTCTTGAAAATTGATTGTATCTTAACTTTCCCTTGACATGTGAGGGACATTTAAGTTGATTTTAGGGTCTTATTTGTGATGATGCGGTAGTGCGTTGTATGTTTCTCATTCAAACAACTAAGATCAAACAGGCAATCTTTTGGAATTCCATTGTTGAACCCCATAATCATAATAAAATGGAAGACAATTCAAAGCTAATAAAAGTAGAAAATTTCTTGCAAATAAATGAGAAATAATATATATATATATATATATATATAGAGAGAGAGAGAGAGAGAGAGAGAGAGAGAGAGAGAGAGAGAGATCCACCCATGAGTTTGAGAAACAGAGAATAAGGTAGAATAATTCCAAGAAAAAGTAATATAATATTTCCCCTATTTACACTTCCTTCGGTATAGGGAACCTTTTTTTATTTTTTATTATTATCGTTTTAGATGGTAGAAGTCTAAACTGCAATTTAAAACGACAGCATCTTGTTAGCAATCTAGAATGATAATCATTTTTAAATAATTGTTACCAGATGGGTAGAATAATTATAAATATAATATTTCCTCTATTGACTCTTCCTTTGGTGTGGGGGGACCTTTTTCTTTCTTCTTTTTTTTTTTTTTTCTTTTTTTTTTTTTCCCGTTTTAGATGGTAGAAATCGAAACTGTCATTTTAAACGACAACATCTCATTAGCAATCTTGAATGATAATTATTTTTAAATAATTGTTGCATGGTATCATATTTCTGAAAATCGGAATCGTATCGCAAATCGTTCATACTCATGAATCGGATTGAATTGTGAATCATATCTCGAATCGTATGATTCTTTTATTTTCTAATAAAATTGAAAAATAATTAAACATTAAAAAGGAAAAAGTAGTTATTCATAATCCATCCATTTACCCATTCATAGCAGTATAAATATAATGACAAATAAGACTATCATATAATCATATCAAGAACATCATGACATTTATTAATATATAAGAAATGATATGTCTAAATAGTTAAATGTGTTTAAGGCATCAATATATATTTGTCTTTTGTTATCTTTAAATCAAAATATAAAACTAAAAATAAAACCCAAACCATCAATCTTATATAATAGGACATCTTTTGAAGTTAAGAAAGTATTCATGAAGAAAAGACCAAAAGAGATTTAAAGAAAGAAAAAGATATAGACAAAGCCCACGGCATACATATAGTCAAACACTTTAATCAAATGCATGTTCTTTATTCATTTCTAAAACCTCCCCAAAACCGCAAAAATTCTTGAGAGGTTTCGTGAACTATTAAATAGTCTTTTAAAAGTAAAAATGCTAAAAAAAATAAAGAAAAAGGGTCAAAGATTATCAGTATTAACTTATTGATTGTAGCTATTCTCGCTTAGCCGAATCACTCGAATTATAAGATTTGATGAAACGAGTATCGAATTGTAAGATTCACACTTGAATCATAAGATTCAAATGTAAATAGGATTCATTGCATTGATACGAATCATTTTCCTTACAATTTGGGATACAAATCGTAGGATTTTGATAACGATGCTTGGTGGGCCTTAAGTGATTTGGGGCCCGTAAATTGCTTCTTGGGAATTAAGCTTGTTGGTTCTGAACAACAAATTTTTCGTTCTCAAAGAAATTACGTCCTCCATCTGCTCCAAGGCATTGGGCATCTGGATATTGGTCTAATGATACTCCACAGAAACCCAATTGTAAACTTCAGCCTGACGGTGAAAACTTACGTGAAGATCCCCAACGCTATCAACTGATTTTTGAAAGGTTAATTTATGTCATTTAGTGAGCATTGCCAGCCAGTTCATCCATACCCCTCGGGAAACCTCATGTCGATGTAGTATGAGAGATCCTGATATACTTGAAAGGATAACCTAAAAGAGGTAGTCGTTATTGATCACAGCATATTAGGCTGGATCTGTTTATAATCAATGATTCACATCAGGTTATTGGCGGTCTGGTAGTGTCAATATGGTGACAATGGAAAAGTAAGAAGCAATATGTCGTTGCCAGCTCCAACTCCGAATATAAGTATTGGGCCATGACACCTACAACCTGTGAACACTTCTGGTTGAAGAAATTGATGATTCTATGATTTGAAATCCAAGGACCAGTGTTGATCGGGTGTCATAATCAAGCTTCCATACACATCTCTGCAAAACCCGTGTTCTATGAGCGAACAAAATATATTGGAAGTTGACTGTTTGAACGGGAGGAAATTTTTTTTAAGGAGTTTTCTATTCCATACATCAAACCAGGATAGGGTTGTACAAAGGCGCGCCTAGGTGCGAGGCGCACTAGTGGGGCTTCAAATACCTCAAAGCTAGGCGCATTCAGTAAGGCGCAGCTTAGGCGCTCAAGGCGTGCGCACCTTAGGTCTAGTGGCGTAGCCCCAGATCTTCGATCGAATAGACCAACCTCTCAAATGAGGTTGATCAAATCCAACAAAGGGATTCCACACAAAACAACACTCACAGCCATGGACTCATGGGAATAACTCACGTTACTTGATTTGATTGAAAAAAGCATAGAAAATAACAAGAGGGTTCTTCTGTATATATAGAAGACACTATTTCTAAACTAATTCTAAACTGATCAGGATATTGAAAATAGTAAAATACCTAATCCTACTCAAAATAGAATTTAGAAAGCAATTCCTATTAAGTAACTAAGTAATATCACTAATTTAGATATTGTCTCAAATAAGGATCTCTGCCAAATCAGAGATCATGTGGACCCCATCAGATCGTTCCTTAGGGCTTGCGGATCCTAGTATTGGGTTGGGTTGCATCAACTCTCCCCGGCTTAAAAGAACTCGACTCCGGCGAGTTTACAGCTTGATAATGCCAAAAAGAATGCAACCACAAGTTAGGGAAATGTCCTCCTGGGTCGAAAATCAAGCGCACAGACTTCCATCTTTTCTTTTGATCTGCATTCGCATGACATAGCTTGGAAGCTTTATGCAATCTTTTCCTCCATGTAAAAGTAGGTTGGAGGTGTCTTTGCTTCTAATGTATGAAGTGAATTCGGATGTGTGATCTGATTATTAGATGCTTCCGGTGTTGCATTGGTACCAACAAATCATGAACATTTACTATCCATTGTGGCTCCCCGAAAATGAAGTCAATGTGAGGAACTTCAATAACTTGATCTTCTTGTGAAATCACTGGGATAATTGATTTGATTTTCGATGATGCAATTGGATTTTCTGGAAGTGGCATGACAATGAGATCTACCGGATGTTCAATCTTTTTGCTAACCTGGTTAGAGTCTTCAATATTTGCTTGTCTTTGCTCTTCCGCAACCTTTTGCGGCTCTTGACTGACATTACTTTGATCAATATTGTCTATACCTGCGAAATCAACTTTGCCATAAAGTTGCTCTTTGATGTCATCATTGATGTCTTCTTTCTTCACTTTTGGTGCAATCATGACTTCCTTTTCAACCTTTTGCTCCTTTTGTGACTTTTCTATGGAAGGTGATAATGTCGACGAAGACGGAGCTATGGAATTCATTGGAATGAGTCTAATCCCTTTTCCATTCCATGAAAGGGTAAACGTATTTGCCTGTTTATCATTGTGCACTTTTCGATCAAAAAGCCATGGACGCCCAAAAATAATATGAATAATATTCATATGGATCACATCACATCAAATTTTGTCCGCATAATCGCCAATCTTGAATGATACCAAACATCTATGAGTCACAGGGATGACATGACCATTAGACCATGTGACTTGGTAGGGCTTAGGAAGCTTCTCCGTTGGCAAATTAAGTTTTTCAATAACCTCTTGTGAGAAAAAATTTATGGCACTACCATTGTCAATGATCACATTAACAGATTTATCTTTGATTCTTACTTGTGTGTGAAATTTCTGAGCTAGTCTCCATTCTTTTTCTTCCTTTTCATTTGTATTGAGGAGTCTGCGAATGACAAAAGTGGGATTTTCTTCTCCGGCAAAAAGTCTCTCCACAATATGGGCTCTTGATCTTTGAGACTTTCTTTCTTCAGGTGAGACTTTCTTTCTTCAGACTTACATTGTCACATGTGAGATTGTATAAGCATATGCTCAACATGGAAAGCTTCTAAGCATGCTTCCTGACTAGTTTTGCAAAAATTCATTTTCTCCAAGATGTTTGCTCGCAAACCTCGGATATCATGATCCAAATCATGTATCTCATCTTTATCGAGTTCACATATATCTTGTAACTCTCGAAATTGGCGAGTATATTCATCAACCGTCAAATTTGCTTGCTTCAAGTTAAGAAATTGCTCAAAATAGAACTCGTTCTCAAAATACCAATTGCCATATTTGCGCTCATACTGAATTCTTTGAATTTCAATGGAGTGTCCAAAAATTCTCATTATGACTTGGATGCAAGGATATCAAAATTTAACGTTGTTTAAGAAAAAGCGGACCTGTTGTGTGGATCTTGAGGAGTGGAGCATGCTGGCGAAGATGGATCGATGATCGGCAATTTACAGATGGCGTCAATTTCAACGAATTCAATCCGGATCATCCAATCTGATGCAATTTAATCTTGTTGTTTTTTTTTTCTGTTCTGGGTCGGGTTGGGTCTGAACTCAGATCGAGCCTAGGCTGTGGGTCAGGCCCAAACTTTGGCCCAGTGCAATGCTCCTAGACAAAAAATATCTATTCTTTCCTCGGGCTTTGTGCGCAAAGAAAATAAAAGGAGGGGGAGGGCTTCTGCTTACCATCGACTTGAAAATGAGAGGAATAAGACGGGCCGGTTTCGGCGATGCAAGCAGTTGGTAACAATGGCGGTGGAGCTTGGAGGAGGGCTAATGGCTGGTTGTTGCTCGACGATGGAGCTGTTGGTTGAGAGCTGCTGTTTTGGTAATGCCAGCAGGTGTTGTTGATGAAGCTGGGAGGCTAGCTGCTAGACGTTAGGTGCAGTCGTCAGTCTACAATGGCGGTACGAGGCTGGTGCGGAGTTGTTGTGATGGATTGGATGCTGCTGTCGAGTGGTGCCAGGGACCCTCGAGATACCAATTTGGTGTAGCCTGTTTGTCAATTCCCGCAAGTATACGGTTGTCTCAAGTAATATAGACTATGGAAGTCCGATTATCGTTCCCTCGAGGATCGTTACAAAGAAAATAACAATGATCAATGAAAAGGATTATCAATTCAAATATAGCTAACAAATGCAAATAAGATAACAAAAACAATGGAAATACAAATCAAAATAATAACAATGGAAATAAAAGAATGCAAACTAAAAGAAAACAAGAAACTAAATAACAAAGAGATGTTAATAGAAAAACTCAAGTAAGAACAAACCAAGAACAAGATTAGTAACAAGAATAACAAAGTTAATAACAAAAACAAAATGACAAGGTTAATAAAGAACAATGAAGAAATGCTAGATAGATCAAGTGAATAAGTGTGTGAAAATAAGTGCAAGATCAAGATAAAAAGAAACTAAAAGCATCCATGACAACTAACTAATAAGGAGAACAAGATAGAAAATGAGTGGATAGACATAAAAAGAAATGTGCTAATAGTTTAAAATCAAATGTGAAATTGATGGTGTGAATAGATAAATGGAGTGTGAGAATTAACATAAGTGAATAAATGTGTGAGAATGTGAATAGAATCTAACTAAAGTGAGTAAAATAAGCAAGAAACAATACTAATTGATAGATTGAATCATCTAGAATCCACTAAGTAACACTAATCAAATACTAATGCTCTTATCTTTTCCCAAACAAAGACTCAAATCTAATGACAAATCAATGCTTAGATTTGGAAAATATAACTTTAAAACTCAAAGATAGAAATTAACACTCTAATAGCTAAGATTTTCTTCCCTTCATAAAAGAAAAGATTCCTAATGACTATCTATCAAAAGTAAGCATAAACCATCAAAAGATATTAACTCCTAAGCATGATTTATCAAACCTAAGCATAGATAGTAAAAAGAATGCTAAGAAATAAAATAAGCATGGAAGGTAGCACATTGCAATAAAGAAAAATCTATTCTAGCATGTTAAGCACATAAACAAAAGAAATTAAGAGCATAAGCAAAAGGAATAGTATTAACTTAGCTTCATCCAGAAGATCCAATCAAGTGATTAGCCACCCATTGAAGAAGATAAAGCTTTCATTACAAATCTTCAAATTTTACAAGGCTTTCCTCACTTTCTCTCTACAATTTGCTCTCAATTACATGAAAAGCTTAAGTAAAGAGGAGGAGGCGGCTCTCCTTGCTTGTGTCTCTAATGCTTAGAGCTCCCCTCCTTATATAGATACATTTACCTTGCTCTATTTTGGTTTCTTTCCAATGTGGGACTTCACAAGTATGGAAATATGAACATATGAATGTGATCCCATGTTAGAAAACAGGTCCCAGATTGATGTGCGATTTTGACCCCCGAAACATCCGAATTGGGAAAAATGTTGTGAAATATTATTTGTAGATCTTAGAACAAGCTTTCCAATGCTTCTGAGATCACCTCAATCGGACACCCGAGTAAAAAGATATGGTCAAAATACCAACCCAGGTCTTTCATTTTTCTTCTTATTATTGGCCTAACTTTGTCATTTCTTCATCCAATTGTCTTCCAAACTTATCCTTACTCTCTTTAACTCTTGAATCTCAACTTTAATCTTCAAATTAATCTTCAATTAACACCTACAAAAAGAAGTCAACATAATTGAGAGTATTTTTGAACATATTTTGTATGGAAGCCATTAGAAGTTATATAAATGCATACAAATGACCATCTATAATGAAAAGATATGAGCAAAGCATGATGGGGACGAAATTTATTGTTTTTCTACTAAAAATAGTGTTTTGAGTTCTTTTATCTTTCAAAATTCATAAAATAATACTATGAAAATGTATTTTTGTGAACTCATCACACCCCCAAACCTACATTTTGCTAGTCCCAAGCAAAATAAAAGAAAACTAACTATATGCAGAAAACGATAAAAAATCCTAACTCACTTTCGCAGGAATCGCGGTTGCACTTAGCTCGTGCAACAAGCCATTTAAACCCCTAAGTTTCCCCTAGTGGACGAGTTTTGTCTCGTGAGGGTTTTCAGCGAATAAATCCCACAAAATTCTTTTTATTTATATCCTCGGGTTTTTAGCAAGCTAATAAAAATGAGAGCAAGTTTAGAATACTATCCAATTGTCAAAAATCTTTCCATGATGCTCAAGTCTCGGAGTGTATTTGAGTTAGTTTAGCCAACACTTGTGCGGTTTTGGGTTTTGAGAAAACACAACTTTGATCACCTGCTAAATCCATTCGTTTTGACTTCAGCCTCACAGTCATACTCTCGGAAATAAAATTGCGAAGATTTTCTGACTTATCACTCTATATGTGAGTATTGGCAAAGCAAAAGGACTCACATATTTTTTGAAAATGTGGAATTTTTGGAGAATTTATCTCATGGAAAGAACAACCATTTAACTGAGGGTGAAAATGCTCACTCAACTTCTCACTTGTTGAACATCCTAACTTTTCCTGAAATCCAATAGGTCTTTTATTGGTTGTAATGGGGTTAGGGGAAAGGGTTTGGTAAAAGATGGAAAATGAGGTTTTGGAGTTTATAAGAATGAAAGGTCTTAAGTTTTCTTTGAGGGATTTTTCTTCGAATCGACTTCACTTTTTTTTTTTTTTTTTCTCTCTCTTTTTTTTTTCTTTTTTTTTTTCTTTCTTTTTCTTTTTTTTTTTTTTTTTTTCGAGAAGACTTTTTCCTTGGATAGATCATGTGAAGTATCAACAATGCACATTTCCTTCTTTCCTCATCTTTTTCTTACACTTCTCAAAAACAATGGGTTGAAGGCTTTTTATTTGGGTAAAGAAGCTTTGAGAATTTTTAAGGAAAAATGTATAAAGGATAATGGCTCAAAGGGTTACTATGGAAATGTTTCTATGGGTAGGTTTTTAATGGCCATGGGGTTTTAATTTTAAATTGCCTATCATCACTTTACCAGGTCTAGAAAGGTGCTCACAAGCTACAAGTCAAGGTTAGTTCGCAATTTTGGTAATACCCTCAATGGTTGGAAAGAAATAGGCACTAATGAGATAAAAGAAATGTGCCGAAAACTACGAGTTTGAGTAGCTCTTCATTCTACTCGGAATTAGCGCAGAAGAGTCCTTACCATGGAGGAATAGAAAGGCTCTACACTCAATTGGTTAAGTCTCCACTAGTGATTTGTCAGGGTCACTCAGATGTGCCCACTCTTCACTTGGACTACACTCATGTGGCTAAATATGCAATAATTTTTTCCAAGACTTGATTTTGTGACAGTTTTTTTTTTTTTTTTTTTGTTTGAATTTGGATAGTATGGTAAACTAAGATTTCGAAATTTATTAACAAGCTAAAATCCTATGGAATTTTTTTTCTTTTTTTTTTTTTTTTAATTTTAATTTTAATTTTAATTTTAATTTTTTTTTAAATTAAAAATAAAGTTTTTTTTTTTTTAATATTTACAGGCAAATACATGTGTGCAATGTAGTACCACACCCCCAAACCTAAATCAAACATTGTCCTCAATGATATGCAATGTGAAATGATAAATGGACAAGTAAAAATAAAATAAAAAAAAAAAAATGGAACGCCTTACCATGGGTTGATGCAAAAAATGAATATTGGGTTGCCTACCAACCAACGCTAAGTTTCACTTTGTCAGCCCGACATGACCCTGAAAATTACTTATGCAACATACACAGGGTCCTGAACAAGAGTCTCTTCAACATCCTTGTCCTTAAGCTCTAGAAAGTGTTTCAACCTCTGACCATTGACTTTAAAAACATCCCCATTCTTGGGGTTCTCAATCTCAACTGCCCCATGAAAATAGACAGTACGCACAATGAAGGGTCCAGTCCAGCGTGATCTTAGTTTTCCTGGAAAAAGATGCAGGCGAGAATTATACAGAAGAACTTTCATGCCCGGTTCAAAGGATTTCCTCAAGATAGATTGATCGTGGTTTCTCTTCATCCGATCCTTATAAATCTTGGCATTCTCATAGGCGTCATTTCTAAGTTCCTTCAACTCATTGAGATGCAGCTTGCGTAGGTTACCGGCTTTAGCTAAATCAAAATTGAACATTTTGATGGCCCAGTAAGCACTATGCTCCAATTCTACCGGCAGGTGACATGCTTTCCCAAAGACCAATCGATATGGAGACATTCCGATCGGGGTCTTATAAGCAGTCCGATAAGCCCATAAAGCGTCTGTCAATCTTAAAGACCAATCTTTCCGGGTAGGATTGACTGTCTTTTCCAAAATTTGCTTTATTTGCCTATTAGACACTTCCACCTGTCCGCTAGTCTGTGGATGATATGGAGTAGCAACCTTATGAGTGATAGAATATTTTTTCATCAGATTCTCGAAGTTGCTATTACAAAAATGACCCCCACCATCACTGATAATCGCCCTGGGGGTACCAAATCTAGAAAAGATGTTTTCTTTAATAAATTTAATAACCACGTGACGATCATTTGTTCTGGTTGGAATCGCCTCTATCCATTTGGAGACATAATCTACAGCAAGCAAAATGTATAAGTTGCCGAAGGAACTCGGAAATGGACCCATGAAGTCTATGCCCCAGACATCAAAGATTTCCACAATAAGCATCGGATTTAAGGGCATCATGTTCCTCCGCGTAATTCTGCCTAATTTCTGGCAACGCTCACAGTGCAAACAAAACGTGTGACAATCCTTGAAAAGGGTGGGCCAGTAAAATCCGCACTGCAACACCTTTGTAGCAGTCTTCTTAGAACTAAAATGCCCACCACAAGCGTGGTCATGGCAGAAGGATATCACACTTAAATAGTCCTTTTCCGAAATGCATCTCCTAATGATCTGATCTGGACAGTACTTGAACAGGTATGGGTCATCAAAGAAGAAATGCTTAACCTCAGACAAAAACTTGGACCTATCCTGTTTGGACCAGTGATCGGGCATCTGTCCAGTGACCAGATAGTTAACAATATCCGCAAACCAAGGGAAATGGGAGACACTCAGCAACTGTTCATCGGGGAAACTTTCACTCAAAGGGATGCTCTCATGCTCGATTTCCGTAGGTAATCGGGAGAGATGGTCAGCTACAACATTTTCAGAACCTTTCTTGTCCCGAATCTCAAGGTCAAACTCTTGTAACAAGAGAATCCACCTAATCAGACGGGCTTTCGCATCTTTTTTCATCAACAGGTACCTAAGGGCCGAATGATCGGTGTAAACTATGACCTTAGACCCAATCAGGTAGGGTCTAAACTTCTCCAGGGCAAAGACGACAGCTAACAGCTCTTTCTCTGTGGTTGTGTAATTCAGCTGAGCGTCATTCAAGGTCCGACTGGCATAATAAATGACATGGGGCGATTGGTTCACTCTCTGTCCTAGCACAGCCCCAAGAGCATGGTCAGAAGCGTCACACATGAGTTCGAAGGGAATTGTCCAATTAGGTGACTTTATTATCGGGGTAGAGGTCAACTCCTGTTTCAATTGCTCAAATGCTTGTAGGCAAGGTTCATTGAAGACAAAAGATACATCCTTAGATAACAGATTGCTCAAGGGTGCAGCTATCTTGCTAAAATTCTTAATGAACCGTCTATAAAAACCTGCATGGCCCAAGAAAGATCTGATATCCTTCACCGTTTTTGGTGGTGGCAGGTTGGAAATGAGATCAATTTTGGCCTTGTCAACCTCGATACCATTCTCAGAAATAACATGGCCCAGGACAATTCCTCTTTTTACCATGAAATGACACTTTTCCCAATTCAAAACAAGATTCTTCTCTTGACATCTCACTAAAACAAGGTTCAGGTGATGCAAACATTCTTGGAAACTACTCCCATGGACCGAAAAATCGTTCATAAACACCTCTAAGAATCGCTCGACCATGTCTGAAAATATGCTCATCATACACCTTTGAAATGTCGCAGGTGCATTGCACAACCCAAAAGGCATGCGCCGGTAGGCAAATGTACCGAAAGGACATGTAAAAGTTGTCTTGTCCTGGTCCTCGGGTGCAATGGGTATCTGATTATAGCCGGAGTATCCATCAAGGAAACAATAAAAGGCATGACCAGCTAGTCTCTCAAGCATCTGGTCCATAAATGGGAGGGGAAAATGGTCTTTACGGGTGGCTGAGTTCAACTTTCTATAGTCAATGCACACTCGCCAGCTCGTCTGGGTCCTTGTGGGCACTAACTCGTTCCCCTCATTCTTTACAACAGTTATCCCAGACTTCTTGGGCACAACATGGACTGGGCTCACCCATGAGCTGTCCGAAATAGGGTAAATGATACCTGAATCCAACAGTTTCAGAACCTCCACTCTTACGACATCCTTCATTGATGGATTAAGACGCCTCTGTGGTTCTCTTGAAGTTTTTGCACTTTCTTCCAAATGGATCCGATGTTGAACCACAGATGGGCTTATTCCTTTTATATCTGCAATCGTCCAACCTATAGCCTTTTTGTGATCCTTCAGGATCTCAATCAATTGTTGTTCCTGGACTTCTTCCAGGTCTGAGGCTATAATGACAGGGAGGGTCTCAGCTGGGCCCAAAAACACATACTTGAGGGTGTCAGGTAGTGGTTTTAGGTCGAGCTTGGGTGGTTCTTTAATTGATGGAACAGGTGGGGCAGCCGATGGAATCAAGATCTCTGGCTTAGGTTGCCATTGACTCCTCTCAAATGCAGGGGCAGAATCCAGTAACGCATTTACTTCTTTAATGCTTTTCTCAACATCAATGTTACCTCCAAAATATGCAAGACAAGCCTCTAGTGGGTCCTCACAAACTAACTGTGATCCTACACTCTCAATAAGCTCCTCTAGGTAACTCACCTCACAAATTTCAGAATCACTCTCATCTCTGGGTTGCTTGCCAACGTTGAAAATGTTTATTTGGACTGTCATATTCCCAAACGATAGGTGCATCACACCATTTCGACAATTAATCAGGGCATTGGAAGTGGCAAGGAATGGTCTCCCTAAAATTACTGGGATTTTCACGATATTTCCAATTGGTGGTCGGGTATCAAGGACTACAAAGTCCACCGGGAAAACAAACTCACCTACCTTGATCAAAACATCTTCAACAACACCTTTGGGGTACCTAACTGAAGCATCAGCTAGTTGTAAGGTCACCTTTGTCGGTTTCAGATCCCCCAAACCTAACTCCTCGTATATCGAATACGGGAGCAGATTGACACTCGCACCCAAGTCCAACAAAGCTTGTTCTATGTGATGATCCCTTATTTGACAAGAAATTGTAGGACACCCAGGGTCCTTGTATTTGATTGGGGTTGAAGTGGTAATGATGGAACTGCATTGCTGGGCTAAAAAGGCCTTTTTGGGTACATTGGTTGTTCTTTTGAATGTGCATAAATCTTTGAGGACTTTGGCATAAGTCGGGATCTGTTGGATGGCTTCTAACAGTGGAATGTTAATTCTCACTTGCTTGAACACTTCAAGGATTTTATCCAACTGGACATTATTTTTCATTTTACCTAGCCTATGAGGGTATGGGGCCTTGGGAACAAAAGTTTTAGGAGGGGGCTCATTCTCACTCGGTGAGGCAGTTCCTATTGGTTGTTCAGGTTCCTTAGTAGGTTCTGGGTCCTTCTTTGGTTCCTCGGGTTCTTTTTCTATGCTCCCTCCTCACTTGGGTCCGTTCAGATTGCCTAGGGTCCTCTTCTAGTGTGTCAACCTCCCTTGCAGCCATTCTACGTGTGGTAACTGCATGCACTACATTGATTTGCTCATGGACTTTGCCCTTGTCATCATGGACAACAAACTGGCCTGTTGAAGTTTGGCCTTTGGGATTGGCTTCGGGCTGACTTGGAAAGGTACCCTTGTCTCTTTGAGCTATTGACCTGGCCAACTGGCTGACAGTGTATTCCAGCTTGGCAATGGACTGGGTATTAGCATTCAAATTCTGAGTAGTGCTTTGCTGGAATTGGAGGGTATTTTGGGCCAACATTTTCATTGTGTCCTCTAGAGAAGTTATCTGCTGATTCTGAGAATTAAGATTCTGATAACCTTGGACCATTGGTGGTCCCTGTGACACTTGGGGTACTTGAGGCTTTTGGTATCCCGGAGGTGGCATATGCTGGGCCATTGGCTGAGAAGGGTTTCCTTGGTGTTGTCCTTTGGTCCATGAAAAATTAGGATTATCCTTCCAACCAGGATTGTATGTATTAGAATATGGATCATACCTCGGCCGCTCATATCTAGTATTCTGGTAAAGTGCACTCACCTCCTCCATACTCTCACTTTGACTTTGACCAAACAATGCTCTACATTGGGATCCAAGATGGGTAAAATCTCCACAATTGGTGCAGGGTGGGGCAATAGGATCACTAACTGCTTGGCTCATCTTTAATGATTCCAGGGTCTTTGGGGTGGTCTGCTGACAGGTTTGGTTCATTTCAAGGGCTTCTAATCTCCTAGTCAACGTGGCCAACTTGGCTTCGGCCTCGAATTTGGGTTCCACTCTATGCATGCCCCTTCTTTCTGCAACAATGGGTCTTTTGGGATCCTCTCTGATAGGTTCCCATTGGAGAGTGTTCTCAGCTACCTCCTCAAGGTATGTCCAAGCTTGGTCAGCTGTCTTTTGGGTGAATACTCCGTTGCAGAAAGACTCCACCATGGTCTTAGTGGGATAGTTTAGTCCTTCATAAAGGATTTGAACTAGCCGGATCTTTTCGAATCCGTGATGTGGGCATTGCAACAATAAGTCTTTGAACCTTTCCATGTACTCATACATGGTTTCTCCCTTCAGTTGGTGGAAGATGTTCAGGGTATGTCTAATGAAGGCCGTTTTCTGTTTTGAATAAAACTTTTTATAAAAGGCCTCGACTAGTCCCTCCCATGTGTTTATGGAATTAACCTGTAAGGCATAAAGCCATGCTTTTGCCTTCTCCTTCAGCGAGAACGGGAACAACCTAAGCTTAAGGGCCTCTTCAGACATATGGTTATACTTCATGGTTCCACAGATTTCCTCAAACTCTCTCACATGCTGATATGTGTTCTCATTTTCCACCCCTCGGAAAATTGGTAACATCTGGATTAAGCCGGATTTCAGCTCAAATGAGGCATTTGTGGCAGGTATGATGATGCATGAGGGCTGGGTAGATCGGGTTGGGTACATGTACTCCCTAAGAGTCATGGGTTGGGTTTGTGGGTTTCCGTCAGCCATTTCCTCAATGGCAATGGGGTCCGTAAAATTCTCCACAGGGATATCAAATAAATTGAAGCTCTCTAAACGACCCTGCACACGTAACCAATTGTGCATAAACTACCTCTCAACTCCAAAAATGATGGTCCGCTCAGATGAAGGAGGATTAATGCTTAAACACAAACAAGCAAAACAAAGTGATCTTTTTTTTTTTTTTTTTGAAAACCAAACTATGCTTAACTAAGATTAAGGCTACCTAAGATTAAGCTAGACAGCTCCTAACTGTGAAGAGTACACCTAGGCCTCCAATCCGGTCCTATGAAACGTAGTCGGCCAGGCAAGCCCCCAGGGGATTGGTGGGATCACGATGCATGTGGCAAAGGTTCCGCTTAAATACCAAACTCCTAGAACAGATGAATTGTCTCCCTTAAGGGACAAGGCTATTCTAGGCACCGATTTCCGTCAAGGAGCGCAAATGGTACAACCTTTGATGGTCTTCTCCTAATGAGCTCGTGTCCTATGGTCACGTTTCTACTCAAATTTTATTAAAGGCTAAGAATTCCTAAGTAGTGAGGAAAATGAGTTCCTATGGGCAAGGAAATGGTGATGAAATCCAATCCTTATCTTGTTGGGGGTATGATTGCCCTTACTAAGTGTGTGCTTTCCAAATTACTTTGTGTATTTTAAAATGATTAAGCACTACAAAGCAATTAAACAATCAAACAACCAACAAAATTGACCCACTAACGGGGGATGCGTGGGTATATCAAAATACGCACCTCCCAAACTAAATTGGGGGAAGATAGGTTGAAGTCGACCCAAGCCATCGACACCAATTTCGGTGTACGAACTTGGGGGGCTGCGACGGTATCGTCCAACCGTCCTCCTTCTTAATTATTACAATACTTTGAATACTTAAATGAACTTTTAAAAAAAAATTATTACAAACTTGAAATGAATCCTAATACAAGAGTTTTTAAGAAAGCAATTTAAATTCCTAAGTTAGAATTTTTTGGTTGCTCTTTTCTTCTTTCCTTGCTCCAATCACAGAATCTCTGAAAATACAAACAAAGAAAACGTATAGAATCCGCAATGAAAACTAAAGGAAAGAATAAAAATGCAACGAAGCTATATGAAAGTTGAAAATCCTTAAAATCAAGTATTTCTATGTACGCCAATCCCCGGCAACGGCGCCAAAAACTTGTTTGTCAATTCCCGCAAGTATACGGTTGTCTCAAGTAATATAGACTATGGAAGTCCGATTATCGTTCCCACGAGGATCGTTACAAAGAAAATAACAATGATCAATGAAAAGGATTATCAATTCAAATATAGCTAACAAATGCAAATAAGATAACAAAAACAATGGAAATACAAATCAAAATAATAACAATGGAAATAAAAGAATGCAAACTAAAAGAAAACAAGAAACTAAATAACAAAGAGATGTTAATAGAAAAACTCAAGTAAGAACAAACCAAGAACATGATTAGTAACAAGAATAACAAAGTTAATAACAAAAACAAAATGACAAGGTTAATAAAGAACAATGAAGAAATGCTAGATAGATCAAGTGAATAAGTGTGTGAAAATAAGTGCAAGATCAAGATAAAAAGAAACTAAAAGCATCCATGACAACTAACTAATAAGGAGAACAAGATAGAAAATGAGTGGATAGACATAAAAAGAAATGTGCTAATAGTTTAAAATCAAATGTGAAATTGATGGTGTGAATAGATAAATGGAGTGTGAGAATTAACATAAGTGAATAAATGTGTGAGAATGTGAATAGAATCTAACTAAAGTGAGTAAAATAAGCAAGAAACAATACTAATTGATAGATTGAATCATCTAGAATCCACTAAGTAACACTAATCAAATACTAATGCTCTTATCTTTTCCCAAACAAAGACTCAAATCTAATGACAAATCAATGCTTAGATTTGGAAAATATAACTTTAAAACTCAAAGATAGAAATTAACACTCTAATAGCTAAGATTTTCTTCCCTTCATAAAAGAAAAGATTCCTAATGACTATCTATCAAAAGTAAGCATAAACCATCAAAAGATATTAACTCCTAAGCATGATTTATCAAACCTAAGCATAGATAGTAAAAAGAATGCTAAGAAATAAAATAAGCATGGAAGGTAGCACATTGCAATAAAGAAAAATCTATTCTAGCATGTTAAGCACATAAACAAAAGAAATTAAGAGCATAAGCAAAAGGAATAGTATTAACTTAGCTTCATCCAGAAGATCCAATCAAGTGATTAGCCACCCATTGAAGAAGATAAAGCTTTCATTACAAATCTTCAAATTTTACAAGGCTTTCCTCACTTTCTCTCTACAATTTGCTCTCAATTACATGAAAAGCTTAAGTAAAGAGGAGGAGGCGGCTCTCCTTGCTTGTGTCTCTAATGCTTAGAGCTCCCCTCCTTATATAGATACATTTACCTTGCTCTATTTTGGTTTCTTTCCAATGTGGGACTTCACAAGTATGGAAATATGAACATATGAATGTGATCCCATGTTAGAAAACAGGTCCCAGATTGATGTGCGATTTTGACCCCCGAAACATCCGAATTGGGAAAAATGTTGTGAAATATTATTTGTAGATCTTAGAACAAGCTTTCCAATGCTTCTGAGATCACCTCAATCGGACACCCGAGTAAAAAGATATGGTCAAAATACCAACCCAGGTCTTTCATTTTTCTTCTTATTATTGGCCTAACTTTGTCATTTCTTCATCCAATTGTCTTCCAAACTTATCCTTACTCTCTTTAACTCTTGAATCTCAACTTTAATCTTCAAATTAATCTTCAATTAACACCTACAAAAAGAAGTCAACATAATTGAGAGTATTTTTGAACATATTTTGTATGGAAGCCATTAGAAGTTATATAAATGCATACAAATGACCATCTATAATGAAAAGATATGAGCAAAGCATGATGGGGACGAAATTTATTGTTTTTCTACTAAAAATAGTGTTTTGAGTTCTTTTATCTTTCAAAATTCATAAAATAATACTATGAAAATGTATTTTTGTGAACTCATCATAGCCCTAGATCTTCGATCGAATAGACCAACCTCTCAGATGAGGTTGATCGAATTCAACAAAGGTATTCCACACAAAACAACAGTTACAGCCATGAACTCATGGGAATAACTCACGTTACTTGATTTGATTGAATAAAGTATAGAAAATAAAAAGAGGGTTCTTTTGTATATATAAAAGACACTATTTCTAAACTAATCAGGATATTGAAAATAGTAAAATACCTAATCCTACTCAAAATATAATTTAGAAAGCAATTCCTATTAAGCAACTAAGTAATATCACTAATTTAGATGTTGTCTCAAAGAAGGATAGGGATTTCTGCCAAATCAGAGATCATGTGGACCCCATCAGATGGGTCCATCAGGGCCTACGGATCCTAGTCTGGGCCAGGCTTGCATCATCTAGGGGCTCTTTTTTTTTTTTTATAAACACTTCATCAAGCTATCACCAATTTCTCATCAGTAGGAGTGGGGGTAGCCATTGATATTTTTGATTGTTTGGTCTGGGCCCTTTTTTTTTTTTAAACAATTATCAATTGGCAAACCATCACCAATTTTTCTCATCCATCAGTGGGGGTGGGGCCTTATTTTATTTTTGATGTGGATCGTCTTCATTTAGTGATGATCATGTTGATGTGGATATGGTCATGGGCCATGATGGGGATATGAGTTGATTATTTGGATTTTGGAGATATCTACATTTTAATATTTTAGATTGATGTTTTAGAATGAATATTTTGTACTTAGATCATGAATGAGCTCATGAGTGGTCCACATAACATAGTACAATGCATCTGATCTACTTAAAACTGAAGGCCCATTGATGCATAACACTAGGTTGAATGATTAGATTTTGGGGCCTTGTTTCAATCTCTTGTCAGTTGCATTTTTTTACGGTCATACTTTTGTTCCTTTTTTTTAATCAATTGATGTCTGCTGGGCTGGAATTTGGATTACACATTGCTCATTGAATTTTGAATTATTTGTCTATACTAAAATATCTATTTTCTGGGCTGGAATTTGGATTACACATTGCTCATTGAATTTTGAATTATTTGTCTATACTAAAATATCTATTTTCTGGGCTGGAATTTGGATTACACATTGCTCATTGAATTTTGAATTATCTGTCTGTGCTAAAATATCTATTTTTTATCTACAATGTGCCTCGCTTCAAAGAAGCCCGAGTCTCACCTTGTGCCTTAGCGCCTAGGCCCCAGGAGACCTCTCTCTTTTAAAAACACTGAACCAGGGATCAATTGGCCAATAGGTTTAATATGCTATGTCCTAGAGACCGATTGTTTGATATCACAAACAAGCTGGGCATCATTGATAACTATGCTTCAGCTTGAGGGTTTGAGTCACATAGTTGTCAATGTCATCTTGGATATCATTTTGGTCTGACCATGTGTTGAAGATTTCGGTATTTCATTGAGAGTTCATTTTTCTGGTAAAATAATATAAACAAAAAACATTTATTAAAAAGTGAAATTAACACATACCCTATATATAATTTGTTCTACTAAATCAATAATCTATATGTTATTTCTACATGTCGAATAAATAATGTATAAGCCATGTGCATCATGACAGTGTGAAATGGGACATCCACTGTAAGCTCTCATGTGCAATAATTATCAGTATCACCGTAAAAATAAATAAATAAATAAATAAATAAATAAATAAATAAATAAATGTGACACATTTACATAATCACTACATCATAGTAGGAAAACTAGCCTGCCAGGGGATTAGCCTTGTTGGCTCAAATACCTTAGGGATACCTACGTCATAAAAATAAAGAAATAAATAAAGTAGGGAAAACAGGTACTTAAAATAATATCAAGAGTGTTTTTTTTTTTTTTCTGTGAAAATATGGAAACACTGCATTTTTCGGCTGAAATATGGATGAAAGAAGTTGAAAAGGTGTGATCTCTAGACCAAAACTTTCATAGGGTCATTCTGTTTGGTCACTTGACTGAATCAAATAGATTTGGCTTGTTCGGCCCAAGCGAACAAAAACTGACTGCAAGAGACCATGGTATTGTAAAAAAGAGTGCAGAATCACACACCTGAATGTACCTACCACATGTGACCATGGATCTCTCTCTCTCTCTCTCTCTCTCTCTCTCTCCACTTTAAACAATGATTTAGGTGGTTTATTTATCTTGCAAAAAACGATTCCAGGACGTCATATTAGTGATCATTCCTCTCTATATAAGTTTGGTGCTTAGTTATTCCGGTGGAACTGAATTCTTTTACCAATTCTAATCCATTGTGAGACATTTACATCCTCCCTTCCTTCCTAATTGGCATGCATCTAGGTAGCCGGACAAAGAGGGAACACAAATCCTAATTCAAGCTGATTTGATTTTATCATGGATTAGCAATTTTGCACAAATAGCTGTGGACCACGTTCGTATGGGTCAGATTTTTGAAATGATGGGCTCCATTTTGATGCTGAAAACACTAATCCTTGACAAATATAGTAGTTAAAGATTAAACAATGAGATAGAATGTTATTGACTTTGGGGAACTGATATTTTCCTTTATAATGTGCACTAATGAATATAAAAAACATACCAGCTAATGAGGTTGCCGATGGCCTTGCGAAAGTAGGCTTGGGGAGGCCAGACATTCTCATTGAGATCTTTGCTTCCTTCTTCCCTGTTTTTGTTTAGGTTGGTCTTGTATTTTGTCTCGTTTTAAATGGTTTTTTCTTTCTTGCTTCTCAGTGTATATCTCTTATGCTGGTTAGCTTTAATACAATTCAGTTACCATTAACAAAAAAAAAAGAATATGACGCAGGACAAGGGAAACTAGCCTAGACGATGCAGTCCGAGATCAAGATCATTAATTAACATTTATAATGAATCTCAAAAACGTAGTTTTGCACACCAATCAGTGAAGAATTCAATGTAGGTAATTAACTAGTGAACTGAGACATTAGATCCAATGGTGGATCTTCCTCAAGTATGCCACGGGTGGTCTTCATTGTGCCTGACATTAGATCCAATGGTGGATCTTCAAGATTTTTTTGATGGACTAAGCCCATGAAAGGCTGATCCAGCCATTAAGAAGCACTGAATTCCACTTTCTTCTTGCGACTTTGATAAGCTTTGAGGTGTTTGGAACTGATGTCCTCATCAGAATATTAAAAACATTATATTCTAGCATTCCAATATTGGATTTTTTAAAACTTATTTTGGATTTTTTTAGGATAAGAATGAATTTAATGTTGTGACGGCCATGAACTGAAACACATCAGTTTTTATGGTTGATCTTGACGCTAATAGCAACCGTAATTTTGAACTTGGATACACACACCCAAACTCATTTATATGTTCTGAATTTTGAAGAAACTTAAGGGCACATTTGTGCTGCCGGTTTTCCATGGAAAAAGTGAGAATTGCGGAAATGCTTTTCTGTGATACAGTAAAATCTATGTTTGGTGCAGCCGATTTTCCAAAAATGATTTAAGATGTCTGCGATTCTGTGGAAAACCTTTTCCTACAAGGGGAGGGGTTGGAAATTTTATATCCGCCGAAGAGGAAAAATTCCGCGGAACTGGTTTTTTGCGGACGTAGGCTGGTTTTTCGTGGGAAAAGTCAGGATTGTGGAAACACTTTTCCACGCTTTAGTAAAATCTATGTTTGGAGTGGCCATTTGCACAAAAAGGCCCATGGGAATGCTATCATTGTGTGAGACTTGTACTAGTGTCTTTTGCAAGAGGATGTGAAAATTTTGGTGTAAATGGTCTCATTTACACACCATTTTCACGCATGCGTAATTGAACACAAACAAACGTGACGATGATGCGTAACCATTACGCATGTGAATCATTTACATATGTAAATGACTGCAAACAAATGACCCCTAAAAATGACTAAGGTGGTTATGAGTGAGGCGGGATGGGGCTACCCAATCCCACCCTGACCGTGACTCCACTGCAGTACATAAGATTTTTGTATTAAAACCCAAAATCGATTGCCCCTAAATAGGAGCTATTCAAGATAGGTCACCACCTTTGGAGGAAGTATCCACTCTCTTTTGGGCAATATCAGTATAAAGTGCTTTGACATCATTGTCTTGTGAGACCTTAACAATGAGATGTTAAGATGAGGTTGAAGATAATTTATACAACAAAGTAGACAAAAAGTTATATTATATGTCGCAATCTTATGTGTTGATTTGTAGTGGGCAGATGTACAAGCTATGATGCCGAGATACAACATGGACACGCCATGATCATGGTAGGGACATGGATTTTACACAAAAAGTGAAGTATCGGATACGATACGACACGATACGTTGTCCATTTTGAAGTATCCGTAGTCCGTGCATCATAGTGCTCAAGGAATTATTCTTCTTCTTTTCTTCTTTATAATGTAAGGAGGGATGTGTATACATTTTGTTAACAAATCTTGCTGCTAATGTGGGAGGGATAAAAAAAAAAAAAAACTTGCATTGTCGAAGGCACATACATCCTGAGGAGCGATGAGGAGCTTAACATACTTTTGGGGTTGTTACCATTGCCAAGCCAATGGAGTGGTTATGAACTGCTGCCACTCCTAGGAGTCTGACTTTTGAGTTTCCTTTTGGGACGTAGTTGATGGGGTGGGGCCGAGGAGGGGTGCGTTTATAACAGTGCATTTGTAATATCTTTTTAGGTTCTTAAATCCCTAATTTTGTTTTTATGTAGTTTAATGAATTCTAAGAGCCCATGATAGGAATGGAGAAACAAAATTTATGTACTTGACCCCAACATTATGATGATAATGATGATGATGATGTAGCAGTAGTAGTGCAATGAAATGATCAGATTATATTTACTGTACGATGATTTATACTGAGATTTTTTATATATATATATTTGAATTGGAACCTGAAATTGCAATGTTTTGATGTCATGATCCTATCAGAGTATCATATTGACATCTATATTTGATTTGTAGCATTTATCAATGTTTTATTATCTATTATGCAGATTTTATGCTGCAAATATAGTTGGTTGCTTTCCCAGGCTAAGCAGAGTCAATTTGTTAGTTATTATTATTACTATTGTGATGGCGTTTATCATCAGCATCACCATTAACTGTTCTGTCAGTGTCACCATCATATTGAATTTTTTTTTTTGGGTATCAGATCGCTGTCGTCACCATCATTATTTTGGTGTAAATGATTTATTTCAATAATTAACTGAAGTTTCTGTCCATGCTCTCGCTTTGTTTCTTTCATAACTCTAAAGACTTATCCGTAATCACATCATAGAGAAACCCATGATTGTTGGATTTAAGTATGGTAGACTTGGTTATGTTTTCAAACAATTCAGATATTTATATCTAGTAAGCACGTTGCAGAATGGACCAATTTGTTGTGCTCATTATAGCTGTTGCTGCTGTTACTATTACCAAGTTGGCATTGTGCTTTGTTTAAACCGTTATTGGTTTTGTTAAATCTCCAGCATCCCGATCCTATGCTCGTGGACGTTCACGTTATGACCTTTTTGGTAATGGAACACCTGGTGATGAGGAATTTAAAAAATCCTGGGCGAAGAAAATGAAGGAAGAAAGCAGCCTATGGTCAGATAGTGATGAAGATGAAACTGATGCTGAAGATCATAAAAATGTCAATAAAGATGCGCAGAAGAGAAAAGAGGAGGCAGAAGAACGGTCAAGGCTTATTGATGCTGACGACAGTGATGAGTTAAGTAGTGTGTGGTCTGGAAGCGATGAGGAGAAGACATTGTGGACAGGTAGTGAATGTGATGATGATGATGACATTCCCACTGAAGCCTATCCAAATGAGCGCAGTGACCCTTATATAGATAAGTTGTTTGAATTTGAGGAGCAGCCAAAATATCGAACAATTTCGGAACTATTGAAAGCTGAAAAGGAACCAAAGGTCTTGTCTCCTGGAAAGCAGGCTAGAAAAATGGCTGTTGAAAATGCCTTGAAGAAATTGAAGAAAGGACCGGATGGGCGCTATACAAATGTTTGGGAGGTCATAACTGATATAGATATTCTTATAGGAGCATTTGAAAATATTATTTCTGGACCAGAGTATGCAGAGCTGAGAGAAGGAGGGCCAAAGAAATTAAACATGCAGTTCTTCAAGGATATACAAGCACGGATGAGAGACCCGAATTTTCAATTCTCTCCTGAGTTGAAGTTGAAGCCAAAGAGCAAATTGGTCTCAAAAAAGAAATGGCAAAGAGCTAAATCCAGACGGAGGAAAGCTGAGAAACGCTGATGAGAGGTGTTAATTTTTTCGTTCCGGCCAATATCAGGCATTAATTGTTTGAAAGGGTTGCAGACAAGCGTTTGTACGTAGATTGTTGAATATGAGTCGACGACATCTGATTCATGGAATTCTGTGCCTGCAAAATAGATGGACTGTGCATCTTGGAAAATTATAAAAGCGACAATTCTGAGGTAGGCTATGGGTGTTTCACTAGTGCACCTTACATCTTTTGAAGCAACTGCACCATACTTGTGGTGTACAAGCGTGCCAAATCTGTACTTTCCAGATTTTGTCCCAAGCAAGAGCATGGCCTGATGACACTCTGATCTGACAACTCTAATTATCCATTTTGAAGCCATGAAATGTGTTTCAAAGAAAATTGTCAGCTATTTAATCTCAACAGCCAGTCTGGATGTTCTGGTCATTATGTTTATATGGATGTCCTTGACACTTGAACTAATGTTGAGGTATGCAGGAACAATTCGTCGAACTGATTTCTGTACTTCCTTCTCTGTGTTCATAATTGTTTCCCCGTTTTTTTTTTTGTTTCTCTTGTTCTTTTGGCTTTGATTCTCTTCTTGGGTGATGCTATCTTTTTTCCAAGGAACTGAAGTGGATGTTTCTAGCTTTTGTTGTCGTTGATTTGGTTATTTGGTTGCCACCTTTTGCTAGGTTCTCATTAGCATACTAGACTTGATTTTTTATTTTATACCTCCATAAATTTTAAAATATAGTAAATTTTAACTGAGGTGAAGCACTAAAAAATATAAAATTTCTGATCCAAACTAAATTGCAGTTTTGTGTGGTCACCCAGTCAAGAACTAAGATTTTTTTATTTAAATCTATTCAAAACTGTGTCTCATCCATCATTCCTAACCTTTTTATAAAGTTTAATATCTTTCTAATATAACCAAAAAACTGTCATGCCTCTGCGAATTATCTCCACCAGTCGAGCTGATTATGCAAGTTAGCTTGCCGAGTATAATTCCAGTCAAGTGGGCAAATTATTGTAAAAGCATACCACTTAACATTTATAACTCTATTTAACATATACTGGATCTTGTTCAGTGTATTGATAGGTTTTTATTTTTAATTTAAACTTCCGATTTACTCAAGGGGATTTGTTCTGGTGTGAATTGTTCGCATGAACTTACCATCTAAACTTTTCTGTGGGGCCCATTGTTGGTCCCACTCCCATCTAGGGATGAGATGGGGGATGAAAAGATCCATGCAGGATCACCCTAAGTATCAAGTTTGACACCAATCCTATTCCCTTAATCCCTTCATCTGTGGCCCACAAATCTAGTTCATTTGCATGGTTGCCAAATTCTAGGGTGTGTGCCTATTGGAGGATCCTTGTTTATTGCGTGATAGGTGGGCCTCACCTTTAGGTCGCCTGGTTTAAACCATGCGAAGATTGTCACCTAAATATTCCTCTCATTTAAGATCACATTAATATATATATATATATATATATATATATATATATATATAGGGGGACATTCATGTGCATCTATCCCTCACATAGGGTGAGGGCACTTTCCCTTTTTTGCACATGAATTCCCCTTTTGTACTTCACCCTATGTACTTGAAATTCCCCTTTTGTACTTGAAAATCTCCATTTATGGAAGCATCCCTCACCCTAGGTGAGGAATGGATGCACATGAATGTCCCCATATATATAAGATAATATTTAAGTGCATCTATCCCTCACCATTTTTGGTGAGGGATAACCTTTTTGGGGAGGTTTCAAGTACAAAAGGGAGGTACAAAGTACACCTTTTGTACTTGAAACCTCTCTAAAAGGGGTGACCCTCACCAGGTGAGGGATAGATGCACTTAAAGATCCCCCATATATATATATATATAGAAGTGCTTCTATGAGAGACACTCTCACCAACTTGGTGAGAGATGGGTGGGGGCCCTCACATTTAAGTTGGGGGTCTTTGCATTTAAGTTGGTGAGAGTGGATATGGAAGTGAGGGCCCCCACCCATCTCTCATAAAGTTGGTGAGAGTGTCTCTCATAAGAGCATTTCCCATATATATATATATATATATATATATGGGGGACATTCATGTACTTCCATCCCTCACCATAGGGTGAGGGACATTTACAGGGCTTTCCCTTTGTGCACATGAATATTCTTTTTTTTGTATATGACCATATAAGGCTTTTCCTCTTTTGCATATGAATATTTCCAATTATATAAGTGTCTCTCAT
Organism: Umbellularia californica; assembly: GCA_028538565.1. Lineage (NCBI taxonomy): Eukaryota > Viridiplantae > Streptophyta > Magnoliopsida > Laurales > Lauraceae > Umbellularia > Umbellularia californica. The sequence goes on along the minus strand of JAPQWN010000011.1, from coordinate 42,602,566 downwards.
CTTATCGTGAGGGATGGATGCACATGAATATTCTCCACATGGGGGACATTCATGTGCATCCATCCCTCACCATAGGATGAGGGGCATTTACAGTGCTTTCCCTCTTTCCACATGAATATCTATATATCTATATGGGGCCAGCTCTCTTAAGCACAAGCTTAGGATAAGGTCAGCTCAAGTGTGTGGTGGGCCCACTTGGGGACCCGCATGAGGATGGAAATTGGGTTCCTCCTCTTTAAAAAAAAATCAGCCCCAACCATAATTTCTATCATCTCCATATGGGCCCAAAAGTTTAATAGTCAATAGTCCATTCGGATCGATACATAGTCGATCCAAATGTCTAGTAAATTCGGATTTAACCGAAAGTTGATGGACATGTGCAATTTAGGGGCGTCATTTCATGCTTACGAAAGTTTCTACCACTGGAACAAGGATTCCTCATTGGGGATGTATAGTTGATGATTTCACATTGATATTGGTGTGTGAAATCTTATTGGGGGGGGGGGGGGGGGGGGGGGGGGGTTGGATTTGAAAATCCTAACAAATGAAGATTTTCATTCATCCAAATTCGAAGGGATTTACAATTGCCAAACATGGATTTAGCAAAACTCTAGGAAAACCGAAAATCTTTTCCCCAAAGATTTGGTTGTCAAACGTGACCTTAGAAAAATCTATAGAGATTTGGCGTTGATGTTGGGCACTACACCTCTCAAGATTTCCTCCTCTCAGCATCATAGCCACGATTATATTGTCTCATCACATTCAAATTCAAATTCAAACAAAATCTGAATATTTCCAACCTTTTTCAGCTTATCTTTGTTACCCCGTTGATGTGCCACATTACATGCCAGGTCTTCTCTTTAAAATCTCTCCCATTTTTCTTATCTAATATCTCATGCGATCACTCCTAAAGAAATCTATGTAAAATCTCTCTCTTTATTTCCTTTTAATCTCCCAAAAGATTGCCCAATCCCATTAAGGGAGACTCTCATCCCATCAAAAGGGGAAATATTCCACACATTTCCAACCCAATCAAGCCTCACTTATAGTTGCATTTGGATTTCTAGCCAGTAGGAATTAAACTTTTCTAAATTTTCTCGAATTACCCATTGGACTCCTATCTAAATTTGGCTAGAACATTTTGCAATCATCTCACGTCCCCATGACATGATTCCAATAAAAGAAACAAATCACACCAACACCAAAGGCAAGGAAGTAGCCACAATCACATGCACGAGAAGAGGAGATACGCATACAAGGAAGCTACATATGAACGTTTGGTGAGATATTTTCGCTGAGGGCTTCTTTGATCATGTCAATCGGTAAGATATTTTCACTGAGGGCTTCTTGATGTTATATTTCTTATCTTTCTTTCATATCAAGTTTTTACCTCAGAAAGCGTTTAATTTCTCGTTAATTGAGACTCGTGTCTCAATCTTAGATCAATATCCAATTATCCATGTCTTAAGGTTTGTTTTTTAATGTGTTTCTTGAAACATGGACTCTGATCCTTGTGTTTCACCACCTTCTCTCTTTTTTTCTTGAGGATTTTACGGAAAAAATCCCGAAATATAGCCATATGCCCCGAAGGGTCCTGGCAAAATATGTAGCATTGATTAGGTCCTTCAGTACTCATTTGATTTTTTTTTTTTCAACTTTGATAGGAGCGATGCTAGCATCGCTCGTCAGCGCATCTTTTAATGCCTAGCGTGCTCAAATATTGGGATGATAATTCCTAGGACTTCAAATACATGAAACCATGAGACCCTTGATAGTCTCGCAATTGGATTTGAGATCAAAGTGGCTGCTTTTGGAGGTCTCATATTTCCATCATGATCGATCAATCAACAACATCTAAACCCTATTACGCCTTGTCTTGTCTCTTCTCTCTCTCTCTCTCTCTCTCTCTCTCATTTGACTTTCACTTTGATATGGGTCTCATTTGACTTTCACTTTGATATAGGTATGGGATTCTTGTCGACTCGTCGTTTGTGAAGTCTGTCGACCATAGTTGTTAATATCGTTTCGGACCTCATTTTGCTCTGGCCTGCAAAATGAAAAGTTTCGGCCGATTCGGGATTTCGGTGAAACTTTTCGGAATTACATTTTGGGGAAAATATAACAAAATATATATACATATATAAGTAAAAAAAATAGAGAAAGTAATAAATATAGATTTAATCCATTATAGTATTTTTTTTGGAATTATATTTTGTGAAAATATTAGAAATAGAAAATATATGTGTAAAAAAAGTAAAAAAAAAAATTAATTTTGTAAAATTTCATTTTGACCGAAAAGTTACATTTCGGCCGAAATCCTGAATTTCGGCCGATATTGACCGAAATTCAAACCAAAAAGTGAAATTTCGGCCACTTGACCGAAAAGAAAAATTTCGGTCGAAACGAAACGAAATTAATAACTATGCTGTCGACAGCTTTGCCTCTCTCTCTTGAGTAATCGTTTACGTGGCGTTGCAACGGTTTTGCATTCTTTTGTATTATTCTATGTTCAAATCTATCTAACTATGAATGAGATTTTCTAGTGTAGTGCAGCGCCAAAATTCATTTTCTGCCTTCAATTGGCCTTGATCCATGACCTTTCGCTTTGTTAAAGCTTTAACCTTTCCTCTTTCTACAGAAAACATAATAATTAGATAAAGAGAGAATGCAGTGGTGTGTGCTATGGTCAAACAATGCAGTGGACGATTAGATGAAATTTAAGAAGAAATTAGATCTCTGCCCTGCCCCGCCGCCCTCTTCTCCAAAAAAAAAAAAAAAAAAAAGAAAAAACCGACACCGATTACATCTCTTTTGTAGAATCCCTTCTTCTTTAAAATGGATCTTGGGTATAAGAGTTTTTAAAAAGGGTTGCCATTTCAAATCAGAGACTGACTTGGATGATGCCACGGTGAGGAAAAAAAAAAGTTCTCTTTCAGTAGTATGAAAGTGTTGGGATATCTGTTGAGGTTGCATCATGGGTGTCAATAGACTTGTTAGTGGTACCTCCCTTCCCTAAATTAGCCCGAGCCCAAATTTGGAACCTGCATATCTGGGTTCTTTGATGCTATGTTTATGGCTTGAAACATCAAGCCAGAGGTGGGCCATAACTTTGGGCCTTCTTTGATTTAGACCCTTGTCAGGCTCGAGCATTTATCTGGCGGGAGCGAGTCTCCCACAAATTTTATAAGTGGCCTCAGGTCTAAAGCCAGGGTCTTGAGTCTGCCTCCGACTTGGACTAGGGCAACCTAATTTAAATTGAGCACAGACCAGACGTATGTCAATGTGGGTTCAAATTAAATCTAGCAAGTTGACAGAACCTTATTGTGCCCGTCCGCTGTGAAATGATTTGAACGTTTGGATTGAGGTGTGGCAGTAATTTAAAACAAGTTATGATTATAAGAGAGCTTCGCTTTGGCCAGGCCGGGTCGACCACAAAAATATTTTACAAAAAAAGGAAGATAAAGACATTTCATTGGAAAAGTTCAAACCATCACTTTATAAATAAAGGAGTGGATTTTTAGATCCAATGCATCTATCATGATGGAAATATGAGACCTCCAAAAACAACCACTTTGATCTCAAATCCAATTGTGAGACTACCAAGGGTCTCATGGTTTCATGTAGTCTTAGGAACTATCATCACAATATTTGAGCACGTTAGGCATTAAAAGATGCGCTGATGAGCGACGCTAGCGTCGCCCTCGTCAGACACGATATCAAAGTTGAAAAAAAAAACCCAAATGAGTACTGAATGACCTAATCAGTGCTACATATTTTGCCATGACCCTTCGGGACATATAGCTATATTTCGGGATTTTTCCCTTAAAATCCTCTTTTTTCTTTTATGTGATTTTATCTAATTTGAATGTGATTTGTTCTTTTGTTGTTTTAACATAATCTTTCTTCAATTGGATTAGTGGATTTATGTGCACCTCATAAGCAAATGAAGGGATATTGTTGAGATTTTCACTTTGTTTTTCACCAAGCAATTTCCATAGATCCGTTTAAGAGAGGCAACAAGTCTACAAAATCCCTGTAAATGTTCTCTATTGTTATAATTAATTTTATCATTTATCCATGTATGCATTTCTTAGATGGCTTGATGTAGAAACACCACCTGGTGAACTAATTCCAACACATTGTTGTAATGATATTATTCAGTCATCCTAATGTTTTATCCATATTTATATTTTTATTGAAGTCCTTTGTCATTCTAATAGCTTTTGTTTGTCTTAAGGTGTTTGTTATATTCGCAAAGATTTCAAAGAAAACTCTATTACGATCTACTCAAAATTCTCTTAACATTTAATATTAATGTAAATTATTATAGTATTAATTCAATACAAATACATATCAATATTATAGTAAAAATAATATTATATCAAGATTTTTGTCTCATTAGTATAAGTCTTTAAGTAAAATATTATGAAAATAAATTTGATTTATTTTTTATAAATAATATTTCAAGGAAAACATTAAGTTAGAATACCCTTTTTTTATTTTTTTTTTACCCAACGCCTTTGTTGCTAAGTTATTTTTATCAATAATATTTCAAAGAATATATTAAAATGAATTGCTAGTTATATATTAAAGTAGCAGCCTCTTCGTGAGAAAGCGACACATGGCGTCCTCCAATTTCAAGAAATCTACAATATTCTCCAACAACCTTTTACTATCTAATCTCTTTCTAATTGCTCACTCATTGCAATTCCTTTTATGAACGAGACTTCTTTTTTTTCCAAAGGAGGCTGCATTTAAACAAACTTATATGTATATCTTCTTTTTAAAAGGATGCTACATTTAAACACACTTATCTGCATGTCTTTTACACCTTTTTGTTGTAGGAGTTTTTTTCATCATCCGTGGCCCACTAGGCATTTGACTTCAGTAAGTTAAAAATCAGCCACCAAATTTAACTTTTCCTCCCTCTTACCATTAGTCGGCCCAATATGCATTTGACCAGTTTGGATTTTAGAGGTGGTCGCTGATAGATCTCTTGCAATGTTTTTTTCTTGCCATTCTTTCTTTTTTCTTCATCCATTAATGGGTGCCATCATTAATTTTTATGATAAGTAGACATTATATTTATAGGACCCTCATGTAGCCGTAGAAACTTGGTGCCCACTTATTCATAGCCGACTTCATCTTTGTTGTTTAAATCAATCTGTGGGGCCCACTATCAAAGACAATTTCTTTTCATTTCAAGTTCCAACAATATGTGGGTCTTATTGTGAAAGGTAGATTTTTTTTTTCCAATCTCATAATTTACTCGGGCCACTTTCATAGTGAACTACATGTTGCTACTTTTTTCTTTTAATTGTCCTTTCAATATATCCCATCATCAATCTACGGGGTTCATTATAGAAGCCAATTTATTTCAAAATCCACATTTAATTCTCAAATTGATACTAAATTTGTGCCCAAATGTGAATATAATCAAATCAAGGTCTTAAACCTAGATAAATTGATCGGATCATTTTACTTAGTTTTATCTTTAAACCTTTGATTTTTGAAGTTCAATTTTAATTGTAATTGTGTCATGAGTTATATATGATAATATATATTTATAATATATTTAATATTTATAAATATATTTATTTAAAAAATTAATTATTTTTGTCATAGCACTAGCTTTCTGTTAATATCCCGAAAGACTACAAACTAGGTATCCATTCGTGGCAGAAATTTAAAGGGTTTTTGGTCAAGTTCATCTTAAATTATAATAAGGTTCACATATCATCAACGAGTGGACGTGCCGGAGTGGTTATCGGGCATGACTAGAAATCATGTGGGCTCTGCCCGCGCAGGTTCGAATCCTGCCGTCCACGTTTTTTTATTTCCTTCCTAAGCTAGAAATGGATGGGTGGCAGGTTCGAATTCTAGGGTACTATTTTTTCTCCCCAAGTTAGAATATCTATTACTAACAACACTTCAATCTTATCTCCCTCCACCAACACACAGCGGCAGACCCAAGATTTTCATTTGGGTGGAGCAGACAATGGTAAATTAAATATTGAAAATATCAAAATTCCAACCGTCAATAATACCCACTTATTGCATGGTTTAAAGACATTATTTTTTATTTTTTATTTTTGGCAAATTTAGTTTAAGGAACTTATATCCCACTGCTAATCAACATATTGCTTCCCCATATACTGTGTAAAGGTAAGGTAAGAGGGTGGACATTTATGATATGCTATTTTACAGAGGCCGAACTGCATGAGCTTAAGAAGGAAAACGATTAAGCGAAGGGTCCCAAAGTTTTTCATTTGGGAGATCTCTGACACCGAAGGCTACAGATTTTTCGATACATGGTGTGGGTCGATTGATTTGCTGAATTGAGCATGGTCAGATAGCCCATGTAAATCTTAACATTTTCTGGATCAGACCGCCTAGGTCCGAATCATGTAGGTCCACCACTGCCAATACATGAATTACACCTAGTAGTCTTGGAGAGTCTTAACTTTAGTTTTCACTCTGTTGAAAGAGCTTAACATCTTCAGGTCTTTATAGGCACATGGACAGGGACAACTCAGCATTTGAAGCTAAATGGTGGCACCATCTCCCAAAAAGGAAGTTGGTTTTGGGTTTTTGGGTTGGATTCCTTTCAATTCCTTCTTTTGTCTTTAAATATATGCAGCTTGTTGGGAATAAATTGCGGAAGTTGCTAATAAATTAATTGAGTTTAATTTATTAGATGAAGAAAAAAAGAACTCAAACAAATTGACAGCCAAAACATGTCATAAAGGACGTCTTCTTTAGATAGATTTTGCCCTCACAATTACGCAGTGGACTTGTACCATGGCTTTCTGATCAGACAACCCCCACTAATCATGCACTCGGATGGATAGAGTTAGAACCTAATAGATTGCTATTATAGATTTGCTAATTACAACATCAAAAGGTCAAAGCAAATAGCAGAGAACAAAAGAGAAGTTCTACTATGGAGGGAAGGGTTGGGTTACTGACAGATTAGAATGAAGAGTGAAAAGACCAAAATGCCCTCACCTAAGTCAGAGCAATAAAAGGAATCCTTTTGTCCTAACTCATCAAAAAAGCATAATTTCTCCAAGGACCCTATAATCATCTAAACTACAATCAAGGGCCCTACTCCCTCTACTTCCTAAAATTACAAAACACCCCCTGTACTTATCTGAATTACAAATAAGCCCCCTTAAACTCCAAAACTAAGCCCAAAACCTCCACAACACTTCTAATTAGGCCTCTAATAACCTCTCTAATTAACCAAAAAATCACACAAACACATAAAACTAACACAATTAGAGCTAAGAAAAGGCTGGGACCTTACAGGATGGAACTTGCCGAAATTAGACTCGTTTATCAATCGGAACCCAAATTCGATCTTGAACCCGGACTTGTTTATGAATCGGAATCTCAAGTAGGCTCCAAATCCAATCCTTTACTTGCTGAAACCTCTTGGTAATTGAAAAATCGAATAACCATTTTCATCCTTACATAAGAGAAAGGAGCAAAAGCAAACAGGGGAGGCTAGCCAACCAAAAAAGTAGCCCACAGCCTGGGCAATGCAAAAACCTAGGAACTCGGCTTGCTAACAGGCCCAGGAAAAAAAGAATCGTCCAATGTAGGCACTATTTACTTATTGTCTTTTCTTTTTTCCTATTTTTTATTGGCATGTCTTCATCCTAAGTTTCCGCCTACCTCGTTTTAGCACTATGTAAAGGCAAAATACCATATGAACTGTTGCTCCTTTGAAAGGGAATAAAGATTTTAAAGTCATAGTGATCCAAATCATGACTTCTACATAACAAAATTTGTCAGGGGCCCCTTGCCTGCCACATTACTTATATGCGCGCAATTCCTACTAATATGCACGGAAGTGGCATTGTATTGTATCACAAATTGTGCCTTCTACTGTTCATGTGCAAAGTGGTTAGCACCATCAAACGTGACTGTGTTGGCATAACTATATTTTTCTGTACCGGACCTTGTGTTAATGAAATATAATTGAAAGTCCACATGAAAGTTTCATAGCAACATATAAGCGTGTGCCTAGTTTTTAAAACAGGAAATTACATACATCACAACCATTTGGTCTTTTGATTTTACTCAGAGGGAAAATGTAAGTTTTAATCCTTGTTAAAGTAGACTATTACCAAAAGAATCAAGCTAATCTTTAATAAATGTTAAGTCCTACTTATTGGTTACAACAGAATAAATTTCCAAGAAGATTCCTATGAAAGATAAAGAACATATGCCCACCCACCTTGAAATTGTATATAGACTAATTTTCTGCCTACCTAACCAAAAGCCACCATCACAGAAATTGCTTCCCAACTTCCATGTGCAGTTCACTCCCACCACCATTATGCTTGACACTGATGAAAATGAAATCCACAAACATGTTTTTTAACATTTAAATATAAGATATCAATGAGTTCATCATGGGCTACTTGGAACTTTCTATCTGCATTTCCCATTAAATTTCTAAAAAACAATTATGACTTTCTACCTGTTTTTCCCAAAGTTCTCAAAATGAAAAACGAATATAATTATGATATGGCATACTTTCTAATCGTGACATAACAATCATACACCTATGAAATATAAAAGAAATATTTGCATTCCCTGGAAGCTTCCCATATCAAGATTGTATATAGGGCACCAGTTCAGTAGAGACAAAGGGCCCACACCAATGCTCAGTTGAGAAGGCATTCAATGATGGATGTGAGAATGAATACCCACTCACAATCATGCTTTCATGTTTTTTGGGATGACGCGTAAAGGTCGAGGCACCTGAAAAAGATAATACCATCTATTTTTCCATCACTCATTTGAACCTGCCACAGGTGCTTTTCACTTTTCAACCTGATAGTTACTTACCATCTATTTTTCCATCGCTCATTGAAGAACCTGCCACAGGTGCTTTTGACTTTTCAACCTGATAGTTAATTTCTGTTCGTGTAGATTAACTCAACTACATAAAATTGATTCCGTAGGTACGAGAGTTTTGGGATAGATGTGTAGTAAATTTAGAAAGTTAGAATAAGAAATGAGCACTTTCAAAAGCTTTTTAGAGATAACATCAATAGGTGATAAATAAGAGAAACACAATTGAGCTAGTTTGGACATGTTTAATAATGGCCACTAATGACATGGGTGAGGAGAAATTTCTCTATGTAGATTGATGGCCCACCAAGGAAAAGAGGGTAGGCCGAAATGCACTTAGATGGAAGTAGTAAAACAAAATATAAAAAAATACAACCTATTCTAAGATTTGACTTAAGATGGATTAGAAAGCGGAAATGAAATTCATATAACCAACCCAACATAGTTGAAAAATGCACACTCAGTCTGAACTTCAGACTCCAATTGAGAATACTTGAGGCTCAGATGAAAGCAGAAATAACAGCGAACAAAGGAAAAAAAAAAGCGTATGTTTTAGCAGAAAGATAACCCTATTTATAAAGAGATTAGTGTCCGTTGGGCCATAAGTAGGGCATCAATCTCAACGCTCCACGCATTAAGCCATAACGTATATAAAAAAAGTTTATAAGAATTAAAACAACACTATATTAGGATATGGCTCCCTCCTACGCCAGCCAAGCCGGATTACGTGTGATACACACTTAGGATGCGTGCCTCAAACAAGCGCCTGGTTAAACATTTTCGGACCTTGAACCCCAGGTTGAGCCAGACTCATGTGCACGCATAGAGCTCATGGTAAAAGGCTTCAAAAGTTCTTAAAGTGTATAGGAGTGGAAAACATAGAAAGCTTTATAAAGAGTTGACCTTAAGCAATGTGGAATCCCATGTTTTCAAATAGCCTACACTACCCAAATGAGGAAAAAGGAAAAACACCTTTTCAAGTAATTCAAACCTTTTGAATTTTTGAAACACTTAAAAACCCAACATGGCATATTTCTTTCCAGACCTCAAGCCGGAACGGAATGGGTACTCAAAAATCTCGGTTTGAATTCCGGTCATTTTGGTTGTCCATTCTGTTCCATTTCGGTCAATTCCGGCCTATTTAGGTTTATAGCACAAATTTCACTTTTTTTTATAAAATCTTTTTTCTCAATATTCATATGATGAAACATGCATAATTTATATTCTATTTTATATATTTTCTTATATATATATGTACATATGTTTTTAATTTTTTATTATTCTGAAAAGTTACTCCTAAAAGTTTTGCCAAATTTCCAAAATACCGAAATATCCCATCTTGGATGCTAGACCGAAATGATGATTGAAACAGAATTGACATCTATGCAACATGGCCTATTCGACTTAAGTCCACATAGGTTAGGCCTAAATCCAATTTGTATACAGCCCTCTGAAAGTGATATCAATTCAGTTCAAAGTCTGTTTGATATTTGATACCGAGAATCAAATAATTATTAAGATACTCATGCCAGAATCCATGCAAAAGTTAGGTGCAAGTTACAGGACCTATATCCATAAAAAAAATGTAAATTAGTTAAAATCCCAAACAAATACTACAACCTAAACAAAAGGGTCTAAATTTTGTGTGGGTTTGGGTTTTGGTTGCCACAACCCCATTTATGGTCTATTCACAGGTGTTTTCTAGCTAGGAGAATAGTTTATATAGTGCATTTATATATATTCACATGTTTTTAGTTTGTTTCTCTTTTTTAAAGCCAGAATTTCTAATAAGTCATTAAGTTTTTGCCTTATTTCAAAATATGACACAAGTTTCAAGAGTTTTCAAATGAATCCCTAAGTTTTTCTAAAAGTTTTCAATTAAGGACAACCATCCTGAAAGTTTAGGGTTCGAGATCTCTAGATAGGTCTAGTCAATAAATCAATCCAATAGTGTGCAGAAATAAACAATATGCAGCGGAAATAAAAACACAAGCACATACCACAAGAACACCAAATTTAAGGTGGAAAACCCTAACTGGGTGAAAAACCACCGATCTGAACTGGATCAATAATCAAGTGCTATAAATCTTGCAATTACAATAAACTCATATTTCCTTCCTAAATATCCCCTACCTAAGGATTAAAGTTACATTGTGTCGTTTTACGCTTCAACGACTTCAAATCGTTGATTGCAACAGACTCAAACCTGCGCTTGACTCCTCAAATCTCTTCGCAAGAAGACAAACTTTTACAAAGGATGCAGAAGAAACTGACTCTAGAGAACTTGGCAGCACAACTTCATAAAGATCTCTAAAGAAGAACTCTCTTAATTAAATCTCTAACTCAGAACTTTGAGAGGTGAGGTGTGTCTATATAATAGCCATTGAGTCCTTGAAATAGCCATTAGGTCGTGCTTAAGGTTACCTAACTTGATTAGGATTAAAACAAGTAGTTTGGGCAAAATTAGAATCATGTTTCTAATTTTCGTAGGACTCTTCTGCCTTGTCCGCTCGAGCGGATAAGGCTCTATTTCGGCGTTTGGCTATTCTGACTCTGGTCGCTCGAGCGGACCCCATTTTGCTTGATCCGGAATTTTAGCACAGTTCTTCCAGCTATCTTTTTTTGAGTCCTTTTAGACTTTCTTTTTCTTAGTCATTCCAATATTTTATCTTCAGAGTCATTTTCTAAACATAAAAATTACAACTCAAAAGACACCAAGAGTTTTGTCCAACCCATGAATGAGTCAATACTCAAAATCCTAACAATCTTCCCTTTTGGCAATTAATGGACAAAACTCCCTAAGACAATGTAATTTAATTTTCCTAAAATAAAACCCAAAATACATTGAATTTAAAAAATTGGCAATCAGCACAAATGTAGATCTGCATTGTCTCTGACTCTCTCTGAACTTCTTATTCTCCCCCTTGATCTGTCACCTTTCTTTCCATTTTTGTCCATAATTGACAAACAGAAATCATCATGCAGCTTTTGTCAATTTAGATGCAGTAACTCTCCCTTAATTTTGACTCACCCTCACTACGATCTTCGTATCATCACTGGGGGTGGGAGCTTGACTCTTTGATCAGGGCTTTTTATAATTAGCCACCCATACTTGCGTAGTTTGATATGTCAGCGGAGTGTGCATAACCTCCTGAGGCAAATCAGATTTTCTGACCCAAATTTGAGCCGTCTTGGGTGGAGAAAAATTCTTTCGCCATTGCTTGGTCTTTAGTAGACTATTCAGCTTCTTGCAATGGGGACGAATGTATTCTTTTAATCCACAATGGTGACAAGTGGATGTGCGTACAACGCGTGATGTAAAGCCCCAATTCCGAATACCGAGAAATCAGTCAAGGTATTCGAAGTTAGCGTGCTACTTCCCAAAAAATTCGAGAACTTTCAAGATCGTAGGTCCACAGTGAGGTCCCATTTAAAACTTTTGAATAGTATAGTATCAATGGTTAAATTGCGGAAGCATGTAAAACCTAGTGGAAGCATATATAACAATAGCGAAAGCATTAGTAAGGTATCATAAGAAATATAACAAATGTAGCAGGGCTGAAGTCCAGCCTAAAATGTCAAAAAAATATGAAATTAAATATTTTATACAAATTAGACTACCTCCCTACTCATAACATAAAATGCTCAAAACCCAAAAATAAAAGTAAACTCTTAAACCCCTAGTACTGGCACTCCGTCCGCCAGCTCGACCTCCTGGTCGGCTGGTCCCCAACTATAGTCACCAACTACGGGTGCCTCGACGATCGTATCTGCCTCGTAATAGGGGTCAACACCTAAACACCAAGAATGGGTCAGATCCAAAGATCTGGCAAGTCACAGTATACATGTAACATAGGATGTATGCATCGAAAGAGTAGAGATAACGATATAGTTGAAGAGAATAGCAATGGTATATAATCTAGGCAGTTGAGCAAGATAAAACAATTAGAATCATGATAAACACTACAAGAAAATACATTTTTAGCGACGGACTTATAGCGGCGGCCGTCCAAAAGTGACGCTATTAGACACTTTTAGCGGCGGCCAAATTTGACCCCCGTTGTAACTCAATTTTTAAGTTACTTATACCGGCGGCCTTCTCTGTGCCCGTCGCTAAAAATATTTGTCCGATGGGGCCAAAGTTTGGCGGGAATTTTTTCGTTTTTACCATCGAATATATAGCGGCGGCAAATATATTCGAGGGTGAAAGGTCTTTATAGCGTCAGTCAAGTGTTGGCCGCCGCTAAAAGTATCTTTATAGCGGCGGCCATAAGTGGCCCTGACGGTAAAAGTTTCCCAACTCTCACCCTACTATCCCTCTCGTTCTCTCATTCTCTCGCCCATCATCTATCTCACTCTCTAACTCTCCCTCCCCTGTGCAGGCAGCAACCCTCCATCTCTCTCACTCTCTCACTATCTCTCCCTCCCCTGTGCCCTCCATCTCCCGACCTCCTTCATCTCTCTGGCACTGTCCTTCTTAGCCGATCCACCTCTTCTCTCACTCATCCCTCTCAGTCGCTCACCCTCTCCATTCCAAAACCCCCAAATCTCCAACCCTTACCCTCGTCTCTCGAACCATCGTCCATCCCATCATCGAAAGCCCTCCATTGGAAAACCCTCAAATCATCGAAAACCCTTCATAAAAAACCCTCGAACTCTCTCGACTCTTTCTCAGTTTCCAGGCATCATAAAACACAGGAAAGGAAAGAAGAAGAGGAGGAAAATAGGAAGAAAAAAGGAGAGAGGAAGAGGAAAAGAAACGCCTTGAAAACTCAGGTATAAGGTTTGGGTTTTTTCTTCTCAGATTACATGAATTAGACCTAACCCAACTCATTTTCCTCCAAATTAGCAACTAGACTAGTACTTAGCTTGATAATTTTGGGTTTGGATTGGCATCTCCAATCTGATTAATGGATGAGGGCGGGTTTAGATTGGGTCCATACTTCTTGCTGCCGAGCAGTTTTAGTGCTTTCTTTCTGTACACCACTCACTGCTCTCTTTGATCACGGTAAGATTTGTTGCTTTTGATTTTTTTTAAAAATTTTTGTGCTTTTGTGGGTTCTGTAATGTATGGATCAAAGATGGGATTTTGGTGGTTAGGGTTTCTGTAAGTTGTGGATTTTGCTCCACCACCGCCTTGGAACCTTCTTTCAATTAAGATGCTTGAAAATGCCTGAGAGGGACAATTTGGCGAAAATGCTAGCAAAACCCTTTTTTTTGTGTCGGAAACGATTTCATTTCAACCAATATGGGTCGTTTGGAGAAGAACCCATGTCGGTTTTCACCTCTTCTATACTTCTTCATATACTGTTCTAGCTTCTTCTCAACCATAAATGGCAAGAACAAGGTCTACAAAGAATTGGGTCTGTTGCTTTGTTTTCATCAAAATCGGTCCTGTAAGTGCCTGAATATTATGGACTTGGTTTAGACGATGATGAAGCTTTTAATGATTCTGCTTATCTGGTCTGGGAGTAATGGAAATCCTGAACCTGAAAGATAGACAAAAGTCAGGGCCCCGAGCTGCTATCAGCCGAAGACACTCCGACGCCTGAGTTAGTGCAGTCACTGAACTAGGGTGAAGTGAGGAAGAGGAAGAAGGTTCAGGCAAGATAATGTTGTGTATCTCCACGTAGCTCTTATGGGCTTACCATGCAGGTATATATATAGATTAGTGGAAGCTTCCTGAGTGGGGGTAGGTGAGAGCTTTGTCCCATCAGATCTTCCTCAATCCTCTACATTAATGAGGACGTGATTGATAGGTAGGGATAACCCTTTGCCGGAATCCGACGGCTACCCCACCTGTTGGCACGCTCTACAGTGTAGCTGTCCCATCTCATAATAGAGATTAGACGCTCAATGCTCACCTCGGTCAAGTGGGCCGAAGTGGAGGAGTCATTGAGGTCGAGCTTGCTTGAGGTCGGGTACTGTTACCGAGACACTCGAGGCAGAACCCAGAAAGAGCGTGGCCGGTACCTTTACCGAGACCAACTCCAAATGGTGCCAGCTGGCGCATTGCCGAGCTGGGTGAATGAGGCCGAGGCCGTTCCTAATTGGTACTGTTATCTAGGTCAGGCTGTTATCCAGGTCAGGGGTAACCTTAGTATTAGATAAACACCCCACACAATTGTCCCCTAGCTGCTGACCTTATTAGAGTTCTGGAACTTGATTGAGGTCGGGAGCTAAGTATATGGGTTTTGTAATGCTGAGCTCGCAGCCCTGCATCTTGAAATCGGCTGCTGATGTAAGATCTTAATCATGACGCAGCTGTATTTAGGACTTCTTACCCGACGCCAGCCTGTCTGCCAGAGGGTGCCGAAACCGCTATGCCTGCCCGAGGCAATTAATTGCTCTGACATCATTAATGCGGAAGACTCACCGCCTTTGCCACGTGTCGGTGTTCGTTTGGCTGTACGGCCGATCCGAAGTGACATCTGTGGCTTTCGAGGCGCCGCTCTGAGCGTGTGCCTTTGGAATTTGAAAAGGCGTGCTGTTGTCCTATAAAAGCAGCGAACCCTCTTTTCTTCTTCTACTTTGACGATTTGAATCTGGCTGCTGGAGCGAGGTTTAGACTATTCCTGTGCCTTCTTGTTCTCCTGCTCTTCTGCTTTTTGCTTCCTTTGTCTGTAAGTCCTCAACTCTTTGTCTTCCCTTTCAGCATCTTTCTTCCACTGCTTTTCCCGTTAGGGTTCCGTCCTTCTGTATCTTTCTAGTCTTCTGTGACCTTCAATCATGGGCGTAGGGGTGTATCGCTGTCTAGCTGAGACCACGAGAGCCATGAACAATTTTAGGGAGAAGTATAACATCCCGGATGATGTCCGGGCTAGGCTAGATGACCCAAAAGACCCATTGGATGCTTTCTCATACCGAGATGGATGGATACCTTTTCCTCTGGTCTCGGTAGTAGAGGGAGGGGTCAGGTTCCCCGTCCATCCTCTACTTAGGGAATGTCTGGCTACATGGCACCTCGCCCCATGCCAATTAATGCCGAATAGCTATAAGATTATAATGGGGGCGGCAGAACTGAATAAGATCTTGGGTATTCACCTCGGCGTGCATGATATCGAGGACGTCTACGACGTCTGTAAACCAACAGGGGAGCCCGACCACTGTTATTACCTTCGGGGAAAACTAAAGATGGTCCCCTTTGTTACTTCCCTCGAGGATTCCATGCGCCACGCCGGGAGCGATAGATTGTTCGTTGCCGGCAACTGGGAGTTTGGCGCGGAAGATGCCGAGGCGGAGAGGAGGTACAGGGTACCTCGCCACTTCGGGCTTCTCCCAAGTAAATACCGAGCTCAATAGCTTGAGTCTTTCATCCACTTTCTTTCCCTGCCGAACTGACATCTTCTGCATTTGTCAAACTGACCTTCTCTATCTGTCATGCAGAGGTCGGCGAGAGAAGGCAGGCAGCTGTGCGTGCTGGCTAGAGGAGGAACGGCGATTGGCTAGACGCCATCCAGCGCTACTACGGTCACCAAGGAAGGGCTGCTTACTGTCTCTTGGGGTACGAGCCAAGATATAAGTCTTACTCGAAGAGGCAGGGGATCGAGTATTTGGTGACCGGGGTTTAGTTACACACCAGAGTCGGTTAAGCAACAGCCGAGCTCCTCCGCCACCGACTGAAATCAAGTTTTTGAAGGACATCTTTCGGGCTTAGAGATGGAAAGGGGCCGTCAAGGATTCGCCACCACCAACCTCAGGGAGAAACTCCTCGGCAAACGGGCCTCCTCTTCTTCGAGGTCCGTCGACTCCTCCTCTATGGAAGCCCCTAGGGCACCGTCCTCCAGCTCTTCCCGTCATCATCTGACCAACGTGAGGGAGGAGGAGAGGCAAACAAAAAAGGCAAGGGGTGAAGACCCGCGCCAGTCCAGACCTCGGAAGGAGAGGGCGACCCGGTCGACCTCGGCGGGGGAAAGGAGGGAGCCGAGGCGGAGGGCCGAGGAGGAGGAGGAGGAGGAGAGAAGAGAGGAGCAAAGAACGGAGGTGGAGCAGAGGCAGGAGGAGAGAGTGCCGACGACGCCCATGGGTGAGGGTTCGTCTCGGTAGAACCCTGCTCAGCCCTTGGTACGCCATGCTCTAGGGTTTGAGCCATGGAGGCCATCCTTCTTCCTTAGGCCAGGGGCGCCGCTGACTATCGAACATAGGTTAGCCGGCAGTCGCGGCTGTGTTGGCGGGTGCGTGCGCGCTCCATGCAGATATTGACCGGCTGAGGGCGATGGATGAGGGCGCGCTGCACATGGCCAACCTCACGTCGGCCCTGCTGGTAAGGAGCATCTAACGAGTTATCTGATTCTGTAGATGTGCTTTGTGTTTTGCTAACTCTTGTCTCTTTCCTTTTTTCAGGTCGTGCAAAGGTCTCAGGTGGCGTTGGAGAAGTCTCGCCAGAGCTGCTCTATGATCCTATTACTGCAAGTCGATAGGTAAAAGCTTGCAGCAGCTCTGGAGGGAAGCTCGGAGCAGCTGAGGAAGTCCCACGAGGAGTACGCCAAGCTGAATGAAGAAATGGAGGGAGCCGTGGCGGAAATCTCCAAGATGAGTGCCTAGAACCACGAGCTTCGGGCGGTGGCGTACGAGAAGGAAAAGAGGGCGGACCAGCTGGAAACCGAGATGGAGGCCTTGAGGAGAGAAAGGGCCGAGGTCGACGCTCTGCTGCAGGCCGAAAAGGAAGCCTCGGCTAAACTGAGAGCTGACTTCGAGGTCTCGCGGCAAGCAGAGATCGACGCCTCTTTCCAGGATGGGGTGGCCCAGGCGACCAAACAGTATGAAGATCAACTCGTAGGGCTGGGAGAGGAGCTATTTGAGATGGGCTATTTGGCAGTGCTCAGAGAAACGGGGATCCCCGAGGATCACCCCATATACCAGAATCTGCCCAAGCTCCCTCGCCCCGAGCCCGAGTCGCCTGCCCCCTCATTCACTGAGGCCTCTCTTGATCCTCCAGCTTCCGACCCTTTGGTCTCCTCCGAAGTTCCTCAAGAGACTCTCCAAGCTCCAGCTGCCGAGACCCCTACTGCCGATCTCGGGGCCGACAATGTGGAGGCTCCTCCTTCTGCTTCTGATGGTGGTGGTGAGACCGACGATGTCTCTGTAATTGATGTTGATCAGCTGTCATGATGTTGTTTTTATTTACTTTTCTGTATGTGGGGGGAATTCTTTGTACGTTTTCTTCTTCAGTTTGTACAAGAAACACTTCTTCGATGAATGAAATCTTTTTCTACATCAATCTATTTGTTTCTTCTATCTCTTTTCCTGTTTTGTTTTTTGGTCTTGCAATCAAGATAAAACGAGTAACAGGAATAAAGACTGGTAATTGAACTCGGTTCTGTAACCGAAGTCAATAATAAAATAGGTCCTTTTAAGGTCAAGTGACTGAGCTAGGTTCCGTAACCGTAACGAGTCAATGAGTTGGGCAGGACGAAGTGGGCTAGGTTTTATGACCGGAGCTAGAGCGTTAGGTTCCATAACTGTGGCCCAGCTTGCTTCCGTAACCAAAGCTAAAAGTGGCTGGTCCTGTGACCGGGCCAAGGCGGCTGGTTTCGTAATCGAGCCGAGGGATGGCTAGTCCTGTGACCGCGCCGGATGCAAGCTGGTTCCGTAACCGAACTGTGTGCATATGCCGAGTTCCGTAACTTGGCGAAATTTGAAAGTAACAAAACACATTTTTTCACAATGACTGATTTTATTGACTTTCAGAATTGAGTACAGTCTAAAAATAGTACTTCTTGAGGTGAGTGGCATTCCATGTGCGTGGTAGCTCTCTACCCTCCATGTCCTCAAGTTTGTATGCAGACTACCCAGCTGCCGAGGTTACTTTGAATGGCCCATGCCAGTTCGGTGCAAGCTTTCCTTCGCTGGGATTTTTGTCTGTAGGAAGAGTTTTCTTTAAGACTAGTTCTCCAGGTGAGAATTTCCTCTCCTTGACCCTCTGATTGTATCCTCTGGCTAATTGTTGCTGATAAAAAACGAGGCGAATGGCTGCTGTATCCCTTCGTTCTTCAGCAAAGTCGAGCTCGGTAGTGAGGTTCACATCGTTCTGGCCTCGATCGAACAGTTCGGACTTAAGGGTTGGGAGGCCGACCTCAAGTGGAATTACAGCTTCCATCCCGTAGGCCAGGGATAAGGGTGTAGCTGAGGTCGAGCGCCTTGGGGTAGTCTTGTATGCCCAAAGGACACTCGGGAGCTCCTCTACCCATCATCCTTTGGCTCGGTCTAGTCTCTTCTTGAGTCTGTCGAGCACCACCTTATTAGAGATTTCGGCCTGACCATTGCTCTGGGGGTATGCCGGAGTGGAATAGTAGTTCCTGATGCCAAGCTCTTGACAGAAGTTGTTGAAAAAGTTGGAGTCGAACTGAGTCCCGTTGTCCGAGATCAAGGCTCGAGGCACTCCAAATCTTGTCACGATGTTTCTCCACACGAAGTTTTTAGTATCATTCTCGGTGATGGAGGAAAACGCTTTAGCTTCTATCCACTTGGTGAAATAGTCAGTGGCTATTATTAGCCACCTCTTATTCCTTAGAGCTCGGTGGAGATGTCCCACCAGGTCCAGTCCCCACTGGGCGAAAGGCCAAGGACTGGAAAGAGGACTTATGTCGTGTGCTGGCTGATGGAGAGAGTGAGAGAACTTCTGGCACTTCTCACATTTCCTGGCATAGACCTGGGCGTCCTTCTGCATATAAGGCCACCAGTACCCCTGGCTGATTGCTTGATAGGCCAGTGACCGACCTCTAATGTGACTGCGCAGATCCTTTCATGGATTTCATAAAGGAAGTCTTCGACTTTGCTCAGGTGAGCGCACTGGAGGTAGGGGCCATTGTAGGACTTTTTATAGAGCTTACCATATAGAGAGAGCCAAAACCGAGCTGCTTTCAGCCCGATTTTGTGGGCCTGGCTTTTGTCCTCGGGGAGCTGGTCGTCCTTGAGGTAGGAAATGAATTGGTCCATCCAGCTCGGACCGAGGTCGGCACACAGGAAATGCCGAGGTGGTTGGAGCTCTATGCTTGGTCTGTCTAGTGCTTCCACTTTGACAGTCCTTTTTCTTCCTGCCTCGACAGCAGAGGCCAGGTTGGCAAGCGCGTCGGCGTGAGAGTTGGAGTCTCTGCCGATCTGCCTGACTTCAGCTTTTTGGAATTGAGAGAGGAGTTGTTTGGCGTGGGCTAGGTAGGCTGTCATCCTATCGTCACGGGCTTGGTAGTCTCCATTTAGTTGGTTCGTCACCAGCTGTGAATCACTGAAGACCACCAGTTGCAGTGCCCCCAGAATTTCGGCACTGCCCAGCCCTGCGATCAGCGCTTCGTACTCAACTTCGTTGTTTGATGCTTTGAAGTCAAGAGTCAGGGCTTGCTCTATGACAAGGCCCTCCGGAGATTGGAGAACTATGCCTGTGCCAGCCCTTTTGGAGGTTGAGGACCCATCGACGAAGACCTTCCAAGATGAGTCGAAGAACTGTTTCCAGGACTGCTCCTGTTTCGTCTCGGCCTCGGTGGTTGCCCCCACCTCCTCGTCCCCAGTTCGGTGTCGAGGAGGCTCGGTGCCGAACTAGGAGAGGTGAATTCCACAATGAAGTCTGCCAGTACCTGGGCTTTGATTGCCGTTCTGGGTTGATATTGGATATCATACTGCCCTAGTTCAACGGCCCATTTGCACACTCTTCCAGAGAAGTCTGCTTTCCTGAAGAGAGACTTTAGTGGATGTTCTGTAACAACCACTATGGAGTATTTCTGGAAGTAGTGTGAGAGCTTAAGAGAGGCGCTGATGAGCGTAAGTGCAAGCTTCTCCAATGGAAGGTATCTCATCTCGGCATCCACCAGGATCTTGCTCGCGTAATAGATAGGCCTTTGCTGCCTGTCTTCTTCTCTGATGAGCACCGAGCTCATTGCGTGATCCAAGACTGCCAGATACAAGTATAAGACCTCGCCCTGTGTCGGGGTGGACAGAAGGGGAGGTGAAGACAAGTATCCCTAGAGTTCCTGGAGGGCTCTGTCGCACTCCGTAGTCCATTGGAACTTTGAACTCTTCTTCAAGAGCTGGAAGAAAGGACGTCACTTATCTGAAGCTCTGCTGATGAAGCGGTTTAGTGCAGCTGCCATCCCTGTGAGTCTCTGGACTTGTTTTGCCGTGGTCGGGCTTTGGATGGCCTGAATCGCCGAGATCTGCTCGGGATTGGCCTCTATCCCTTGTCTTGTGACCAGGCTGCCTAGGAACTTGCTGGAGCCGACACCAAATGCACACTTGGAAGCGTTCAGCTTGAGCTTGAACTCTTTGAGGACGGTGAATGTTTGATTTAGATCAGACAAGTGGTCCTGTGACCTTTTAGACTTGACGACCATATTGTCTATGTACACTTCAACCTTCTTGCCGAGCTGGGCCTGAAACATCTTGGTTAACAGCCTCTGATAAGTGGCACCGGCGTTTTTTAACCCAAAGGGCATCACTTTGTAACAGTAAATGCCTCTGGGTGTTATGAACGCGGTCTTTTCTTCGTCAGGCTTGTGCATCGAAATCTGATGGTAACCTCGGTAAGCATCGATGAAACTCATCCTGTCGTGTCCGGCAGTGGCGTCAATCAATTGATCAATCTTCGGAAGCGGGAAGCTGTCTTTGGGACAGGCTTTGTTGAGGTCTGTGAAATCCACACAGACCCTCCGGCTCCCATTCTTCTTCTTGACCACTACTGTATTGGCTAGCCATACAGGGTAGTGGACTTCCCTGATAGCTTTAGCCTCCAACAGCTTCTTGACCTCTTCGGTCACTGCCTCTGCTTGCTAGATCCCGGTCCTGCGAGTCTTTTGGACTACAGGCTTGTGTCCGGGATTCACATTCAGCTTGTGGCTTATGACTTCGAGGTCGATGCCGGGCATCTCGTAGGGTGTCCAAGCGAAGACCTATCTGTTTTGTAATAGGAAGTCGAGCAGCTCGGACCTTTTAGCTTCTGCAAGCTAACTTCCAAGCAGAAAGCACCTCTCTGGATCGTTAGGGTCGATCCTGATCTCGGTGAGGTCCTCTACACTCTTCTGCTCTGGGGCTCTGCCAACAGCTTCAAGCTCAGATTCGAGCTCGACCATGTGGACTCCAAAAAAGTACCTCAAGGGGGCATTTGTTGACACCAAAAAAGTCACTATGTCTCCTCAACATCAAGAAGCCACATGAAGCTGCATACTGCTACAAACAGGCAAATCCACTTCAAGCATCCGATCTTGTCCGAATCAAACAAAATCTGCAAGATCCTTCAAGACAGCCAAAAGAGGAGTACACCTGAAGTTTCGGGCCATTCCGACATCGTTTGGCCAAACTTCACTTCTCCGACAGCTAAACAAGTGCTCCTGGCGGTGACATCATCGAAGACACCAAAACTTCGATCAAAGCCTATAGATGGTTCCAAAATACTTCCAAAGGGTTCCATGCCAAATTTCAAGACAAACCGACAACGTTTCACCCTCCATCAACGCTCGAGCAGCAAAATCAAGTCTCCCGACGGCGGGAACCACCGAAGCCATCACTCATCAAACAAAGCATATGAGTGACTTTAACATGCCTCCAAACGGCTGTACGTCAAATTTCAGGTCATTCCGACAACGTTTGACCAGGTTTTGATGCTCCGAAAGAAAATCATGCCTACCGGCGGCGGAGCTCCCCGGGACCATAACATCCAAATTGGAGCTAATGGGTTGTCTCGAAATGACTCCAATAGGCTCCCCGTCAAATTTCAGGTCAATCGGACATCGTTTGACCACATATCAAAGCTCGGCATTTTCCCCGCAGTAAAATCAAGTCAAGCATCAACGGGACCCCAAATGAATTCAAAACTCAAATAAAATCCCATGGTTGGTCCTACCCACTGCTCAAGAAGCTTCACCTCAATTTTTAGGTCATTCCGACATCGTTTGACCTAGTTTCGACTCTTGACGGAAAATCGGCTACAAAGTCTTCGGCTTTCCCGAAAAATGGGAAACTTTGTGCTCCGGTTTTGCGCGGGTTCTCGACATGTTTTCTCCAAGAAAATCAAGTAAATAATTGAGGAAAAATGTCAAGAAAAATATAGAAGAAAAAAGGAGCAAAAAAGAAGGAAAAACGGCTAAAAACGAAGCTCGGCGACCCTGCAAATCCGGGTTTCCTGATTTCTCGCCGAATGGCCCGTGTTCCGATCCTTTTTGCGTTTCGAATGTTCTTGCCTCTGTGATTTTCTGAAAATCCAATCTTTGATTGTTGAAAACCACTAAGGTTTTTCAGCCCAGTTACTTGGTTTTTTATTGGATATAGGACCTCCTCTTGGTCCTTTTCCTTTAAAAAACTGAGGTTAGGAGCCAAGGCGAGGAATCGAATCATCAAACGTTCTCATTTGAAGGATGATGGCGAAGTCCATACATGACTTGCGACCGTCGATCTGAACGTGTCCCCACAATCTCCTGAGAAGTTAGATTCCTTTTCTTTCTCTTCTATTGTAATTTGTATTTTTTAAAGAGACAAAAAGAAATCACAATTCTTGTCTTTCATATTTGATGAGTTTTGTAAAATCGCATTTCACGGCAAAATCGCCTTTCACGGCAAAGAAACAAAAAAACGGCTCCTACAGCATTCTAAAAAACAAACTTGTCTCTTTTCTTAAATATTTATGCAATTTGAAAAGTTAGAAAGAATGATCGATTTCCTTTCTACGTGTGAAGGTGAATTTCCGGATCATCACCATTCCAAATTCCAAGTAGAATAGTAAATCTGGCATACTCGTACAAAAAGTTGATATCCACGTTTTCCCTCCTCCGCCGAGACCCAGGCAGCCCCCGGGTGAGGAAGGAGAGGACGGAAATCCGAGGGTCCATCAAGTTGGCACACTTGGTGGGACCCGTTCACTTGAGAACGTGATGCTTTGATCCCTTGGCTCCTTTCTAGTTGGTGGCTTGTGTTACATTTTGCATCTAAAAACATGAGATGGGATTTTGATTATTCTTTCTCATTTAAAAAAAAAATCTGATTTCTTTTCTTAGATTCAACTTTGAGAAGTTTTGACCCTCTCTTCTTCGAATTTGATAGCTCACAGAAATGTTTGCAGCTATTGTTCATATCGGAGATTGGGCCGTCTTTTCTCTTTGATGAGTCCGATGGGGGTTTTAAAAAAAAAAAAAATTCATTTCAAAATCTTTCAAAAAAAAAAAAATGATCTCTCTTTCTTTGATTCAACTTTGAGAAACTTTGATCCTCTCCTCTTCGAACTTGATAGCTCACAGAAATGTTTGCAGCTATCGTTCATATCGGGGATTGTGCCATCTTTTCTCTTTGATGAGTCCAATTGGGTTTTCAAAAAAAAAAAAAAAAAATCTTCAAAACAAAAAAAAAAAAAAAATTCTTCATCTTTTGAATTCAAATTCAAAGAAACTTTGGTTCTTTCTCTTTCGGATATAACGCTCGCAGAAATGTTGAGTTGTGGTTCGGATTGGAACACCATTTGTTCTCTTTGATGAGTTCATTAGAAACCTTTCAAAAAATATATATATAAAATTCTCAAAAAAAAAAAAAAAAAGAAAACACTAAGGTTGCACCAATTGTGCTCTTTGACTAAAGTGGATTTAAGAAAAGCCTTGTCCAGAGTGTGGAGACAGCTAGACTGTTCGAGGTAAAGGTCCTTCAAACGGGTTCATTAAGTAATCCTACCCTTACCTGGGGGTTGATCTATCTACTAAGGTTTCATAAGATAGAATTGGAAACCTATCTGCACCTTCAAAAAAAAAATTTCTTCACTTTTTGAGTTCAGAATTGAGAAATCTTGGTTCTTTCTCTTTCGGATTTAATGCTCGCAGAAATGTTGAGTTGTGGTTTCGGATTGGAACACCATTTGCTCTCTTTAATGAATGCAATCTTAAATCTTCAAAAAAAAAAAAAAATTCGTCACTTTTGAGTTTAGAATTGAGAAATCTTGGTTCTTTCCTTTTCGGATTTAACGCTCGCAGAAATGTTGAGTTGTGGTTCGGATTGCAACACCATTTACTCTCTTTGATGAATTCAATTTTGACCTTTCAAGAAAAAAAACTTTCGTCACGTCTGGATTCACATCCGAGAAATTCTGGTTCCTTCTCCTTCGGATTTAGTGCTCATAGAAATGTTTGAGCCCTTGTTCGGATTGGAATACCATTTGCTCTCCTTTATGAATCCAAATTTGACTTTTCAAAAAAAAAAATCCCATCTCGTGTCCTTTCCAAGGATGCGATTTGCAACATTTGTGCCTAGCGGTGCTAGTACGCCCTTTCGGGTCTACTGTATTCGCGACCGACACATTTGTATCTCCAACCTTATATCATTTTACCTCAAGTGAGCCTTACTTTTCGGTAATTTGAATTAAGGTCTACAATTGCTTTTAGCAGTCACTGGAACGCTCACCCTGAGCCTACCATACTTGCATTTTAGAACAATTGTATCCTCTATGGCTTTTTGCCTTCTTCATTTTGCTTGGGCTGGGCCATGTCTCCTCGAGTGATTTGAAAAGACAAAACCATAGTTTTTTTCCATTTATGATCACCATATTCTTGTGATTACTAATGGATTTGGTCTTGTTTCAGAAGTTTTTCAAAACTAACAATGGCAGCTTCATTGACCATCACTTTCGATGAGAATAAGTACCAGCTTATGCTTCAAGACAAGCAAAACAAGCATAAGCGCCCTGCTAGTTGCCGAAGCGTCATCTCCCTCGAAAACACCGGGTCAACTTCAATTCCCCGGACCATTGTCTTCGGGTCGCTAGGACCATTCCCACTCCCCGCAGAAGAAACTGTACCTGCCAAAAAATAGAAAACCGCCCCGCAACGTGTCACTACCATGGACCAAGGGCGAACACCAAGAAGCCTGAAGCCCGTGGCGCTCCCATGAAGCCTCAACCCACAAGAAACCAGGTTTGCCCCAAAACCTGGTTCCCGAGATCTTCTCCAAAGCAACGAAGTCCCGAACATCTGTAAAGCCAGCATACCTAGCCCCTCTCAAGGAGAACCGGTTCTACCCTCTCTCTTACATGAAAGAGGGGAAACCTACCCTCCGCCCAAAGAACAAACAAAATCAGCATGAGCCGACTTGCTCCTACAAGCCCAAAATCAAATCCTGCATCGTTAGGCCTCCGCAAAAACCTGCTAAAGCCTGCACTCCTGCAAGTCGACCCTTCATCTCAACAGAAGCCCAACTCGTAAAATTCAAAGCCTCACTACGACAGGCTAAGGACCGTGTCTAGATCTTGTCCATGCCCATCTTAAAAAAAGAGAAGCTCGGCTGCTGCGCACGGGGGGCTACATCCTTCATCGCCAGAGCCCAGGCAGAGATGACTGAAGCTCAAATTGCTCATCGTATACGTCGCCGCACGGCATATCGATAAAAGAGACTTGAGAAGCAAAGAACCCAGTATTCTACTCTCCATGTCTCAAACAAATGGATCGAAAAGGAAAGACCCGACCAATTCGTTGCTGTCCATATGGTTGGCAAAACCAGAAAACGCCAGAAGTCAGTGACCAAATCAGTGTTAGGCGTCTAGTGACTCGCAGCGTTTCTCGGACACGAGCACATCTGGAAGAATCCTCCACTCCTCCAAGCCAAGGACACCGGAGTAACCACTCCTCAGATTCTTCATCTAGAAGAATGAGCCCCAGCTCAGTCACCAGGACGATTTCTTCGTTCGAATCCCGAGGGATGAACGTCTTGGCTACAAGTTCTGAGCAACCTCCACCGCATGATGACATAACCACACGCGTCCAGCAGTTGGAGAAAGGACAACAGAGAATTGAAGCTCTGATGGAAAACCTTCTTCTCACTTTACAGCGTCCACCACCTAACAACCAAGGTCCTCCGAATCATGAAGATGATGAGGCCAATGCAGAAAACAATGAGTCACGCGCTCTTAGCAAAAAGGACGTGGACGATATCCTCGCAAAAGCAAAAGAAGATGATACATTGAAAGAACATGGGATCAAGCCACCCTACCCTCTATGGGTGGACTCGGTTCCGTTCCCTGCAAAATTCAAATAACCTACTCTCCAAACATATACGGGGAAAGGTTCAGCCAGACAGCATGTCATCCACTTTAAGATCCTGACAGGAGCTATTGCGGATCAAGATGCCCTCAAGATTTCTCTTTGCAAGTACCCTGAAAGGTACTCTACTCTGCCGGAGAACTCCATCCAAAACTGGGCTATGCTGGAGACACGCTTCCTGACCCACTTTCAAGGTGAAGATCATCCTGTTACTATGGCTCAGCTCTGCAGCCTAAAACAGGGAGAGAATGAGTCAACATACGACTTCATTCACAAGTAGAAAGCAATGGCGTACAAATGCTCAGATGTACTGCCACAAGCGTCACTAGTCGACATCGGCCGTAACAATATGAGAGCAAAGATTCGCTCCATGATCATTGGCAACAAATCAAAGAACCTGGGAGAACTTCTTGAAGCTTCCATGGAAGCTGAAATGGTGATCAAAGACGTCAACAATAAAAAAATCATCAAAGAAAGAGCCGACTGCCATTACAACCTTAAAACCAAAGAAAAAGGAGGTTCTCAATGTGCAGACTAAGTCAGCTCCTCAGCAGCCAAAGAGAGCTGAAAACAAAGCTACGGGTAAAAGACCCGAACTCTCTGATGCCTTCAAAGAACGTGTAGAAAAGAAGTATCCGTTTGATGAAGATATTGAAGAAATTTTTGAAGCTCTCCTAGTAAATGACAAACTCACTTTGCCGGATCCCAAAAGACCGGGAGATGTTGGCAAAACCAACGATCCCCGATACTGTCCATACCACCAGATGATCTCACATCCTTTCAATCAATGCTTCGTTGTGAGAGAAAAGATCAACGAGATGTGGAAAAACGGAGTCATAACCTTTGACAAAAACTACGGCTCCGCCTCTGTCAACATAGTGTCATGTGGGCAAACTTCAAAGTCACCATAGGAGAAGATCACTACTTCATTCAAGGTGATAAAAATGGCTCAAACATCCCAAGAGTTGGTTCCCTATCCAACACCAGATGGACAACCTATATGGGTGCATCCTGATCTCCTAGATGATGAAAATTGGGAGATCGTCAAAACAAAGCCGACCGCTCAGCAGCAAAGGCAAGCCAAGAGACAACTCCGCAAGCTCAAACAGCAGCAGAAATCTCAACCAAAATAAGAAGTCCTTGAAAAGGCAGAAACCTCTTCCACTGCTTCACTAGGGGCGACGGAGGAAACCCTTTCCAAAGCTCTAAAGGCGGTAAGAAAATTCACCCTTGATGATTTCATGCCACCTCAATACAAAAATGAAACTGCGTAGGGGGTATCATACTCCAGCAATTCGGTAGTTGGATTCTCCATGGATGGATACGAGTCCAGTGATACTGCCAGTGATATCGATGAGTGGGAAGAATCCCTTGAAACAGGAGAATACCTCTTCGAAGAGGAATGGATTCCCGAGTCTCATCTTATGCCAGTAATCTGGTATAACCCATTACAGCCACAATGATCCTAGTTTGATGATGAAAAAGACCAGGTCGCTGTTCAAAAAAACGTTGTCGATCCAGCACCAGCCAATGCTCCAGTGGAACCCAACATCGGTGACCCACAAGGAGCATACGACGAAGAAGATTTGGCTCCTATGCTTAATCTTAAAGAATATGCAAGAATCCTGTAACATCTTGCCATAGAGCAGGAGCATGATCACATCAATGATCTTCGTCATGATCCAGAACCAAAGGTCCCTGACAACCAACAGGAACTTTCTTTCTCAACTCCTGAAAATGGAGAAAACAGTTGGATCGATGATCTTCTTACATCCGAAGATGAGTCCGATTCCCAACTGTCTACACTGGGGGCATCTCCTGTCAGGATAACCTGCAATGCGATAGCTCAGAACGATAGTGCCTCTGAAGTTTCCGAAGACATGTACTCCCCAACCGGTAGTGTATCTTCCGGAGCTACATCTTCTCAGGTGACTTCCACTGAGATATCATCCTCTCAGCTCTCGTCTCTTGAAGCTGTGACATCGGAGCTCAAGCCTCTCCCGATTGATCATCTTGAAGAAACTCCTGCCAATGAAATCTTCTTCAATGAAAACCCAGTTGATTGGTCCCAGATACCCGATCTCATAGATGATGACTGGACTAATAAAGAAAGATTGTCGGATGCTGTTCAGGACTTGTTCCCGGAAATTGCTCTGTGCAACACAATCACTGAAGACGCCAATGCTGCTACAGAGACGTCTTCAGCAAATGACAAGGATCGACCCTTTGATCCTGAGAGTGATCTTCCAAAAGAAGACCCTTCTCTAGAAGCTCTTGAAGTTGGTAGAGGTACCCGTTCTGGCCGGGATTAAAACAAAAATTACGACCAACCTTCTTCTTCTTATGTAAATCCTTCAGGAAAGCAAGTTGTAAGCGCCCCAAATGGCGGTAATAATGAAAATGCAGGCCCGAAGGAGGCTTTCAAGTACGACTTGATTGAGCACTTCAAACACATACCTGCACGTCTGCACATCCTTGACTTATTACGAATGTCTCCACAAACTCGTGATAGTCTCATTTCAGAATTACAAAGGCTGAATGCGGATGTCAACAAGCATGCCCCACAAGTCCTTCAAATTGAAATGGACTATAGGG
This sequence comes from Umbellularia californica, assembly GCA_028538565.1. Classification (NCBI taxonomy): domain Eukaryota; kingdom Viridiplantae; phylum Streptophyta; class Magnoliopsida; order Laurales; family Lauraceae; genus Umbellularia; species Umbellularia californica. The sequence goes on along the minus strand of JAPQWN010000011.1, from coordinate 42,573,110 downwards.
TCAAAAAATCAAATAGTCCCTTAAAGGGAGAAAAGAAAAAAACTGAGGGATCAAGCAATGAATGCCTCTCGGTACAAAAAGCAGCAAGTGCAACAATTGCCTTTGACAAGGATGACCTCCTGCTAGGCGAGACAAAGCACAACCGACCCTTGTACTTTACGGGGTACGTCAAAGAAATGCCAGTACATAGAGTTCAGATCGATCCAGATTCTGCACTAAACCTCATCTCTACTTCGGCACTCAAAGAGCTAGGCATCCCACCTAGCAAACTGAGTCACACGTCTGTATCCATCTTCGGATATGACGGGAGTGTTAAAAGGCCTATCGGCAAAATCAAGTTCAAATTGCAAATCGGTGATCTTATTTCTGAAGTCACCGTGTATGCAATAAGGACCCCTTCATGTTACAATATCCTCCTTGGACGCCCCTGATACATGAGAATGGTGTCGTCCCTCAAACTCTACATCAGTGCATCAAGTTCGTTGGCAACGATGGCTTGATACATCGAGTGTTCGCAGACAAAAAGCCCTTCAAAGGCAAGAATGTCCATTTTGCAGATGCTCAGATGTATAAAGATGGAAAAGAATAACAGGAGGAAGAAACAATATACTTTGCCGACAATCTCCAGAAAGATAAAGGCAAGGCTCCTCAGCAATCATCAGAGGTAAACAAATATTCCACCAATTTCGAAGTAAGCAGTCAAGCTCCCTTTGTTGTCTCCTTCAAATCTCCAAAGCCTTTGGTAATCACTACCAAAGCAAAGAAGACAAAACAAAAGGCTGGGGGCAAGTTCACTGTCTCCTTTGTGTCTATTATGCATGACACAGACTCGGAGTCAGAGCCAGAAGATGACACAACATCAAGCCAAGCTGATACTCAGCAAGATCAGCCCGCTCTCACTCCATTGGAGACACTTGCTGACATAGAAGATCCTACGTCTACTTCCTTTGTTATTCCGACAACTTTGACAGAAGAAAAAACAATCTTCTTCCACAATCCTGAAGCATCTTCATCACGTCCAGCACTCGAACCTTTTGAAGGAAGGTATCGTGTACCAGACTTAAATATCTCTCTTGACAACACGGTGGGCGAACCCATCGAACAAGAAGATGACGACGTTGAGTCCTCCTTGATAGAAGATATCAACTACATCCCAGATCTCAATATCGCTCTTGATGATCCAAACCCCACATAGTCATTTAAGAAAGGTGACCTTGTGTTCGCGGTTAAAAAGCCATTGATTCTCGTTCGTACATCTGAAGTCAACGATGAATCAAGATGGAAAGGGCCTTATATCATTGACAAATCCTTCTCCAATGGAGCATATGCTTTCTTCAACTTCGAAGGAGACAGGTTTATGCTGCATAATAAATTTCTACGGCGTTGTTTTTCTTAAAGCTGCGTCACTACCTGCTGTCCAACACAGTCTACCTGGTTTCGATGATCAACCTCTTAAAGGTCTTTGTCACAAAAGCAGGTTTTTTTAATGCCCGACTGGCAAAATGGTCCATCCTTCTATCACAGTTTGATATTAGGTATGTATCACGAAAAGCAATCAAAGGCCAAGCTCTAGTAGACTTCCTCGCAGACCATCCATTGCCTAAAGATTCTCCACTCAGGGATGATCTCCCAGAAGAATTTGTCTACAATGTGGAAACTTCCTTATCAAATGCTTCTTGGGACATGTACTTTGACGGTGCAACCAGGACAAATGAAAAAGGAAAGCAAATATCGGGAATTGGCATCCTCTTTATCAGCCCCGACAAATACATGATTCCACACGCCTTCTCGCTACTGGAACCATGTTCAAACAATGCAGCTGAGTACCAAGCCCTGATTATAGGATTGGAACTCGCCCTTGAATCTGGCATCACCATGCTGGAAGCTTTTGGAGACTCTCAACTAATCGTCAACCAGATGAATCAGACATTTGAAGTCAGGAAGCCTGATTTGCTACCTTACTACAACAAAGCGCATTCGCTTTGACAAAAATTCAACATCTGTCACATCACCCACAAACTTAGAGGTGAAAACATCCGTGCAGATGCCCTAGCTAGACTCGCCGCATCCATGGCAATCCAAGAAGGGGAAAACATGCAAATCACAGTGTGTCAAAGAAGGATTCTCCCTCCTCTTAAACACACACCAAGCAATTGCTGTATGCCACCAAGTGGTTGGAAGTCGGATGTCCATCCTCAAACCTCCGATTGGCGACTGGAGGGATCCGTTCATTGATTACATCATGTTCGGAGTCTTACTTGAAGATCCAAAAGAGCGGATAAGCATCCAAAGACGAGCCCCAAACTTTCATTTGCATATACCTTCAAAAGCACTTTATAGAAAATCCTTCAACGGAATACTTCTACGCTGCTTGTCACAACAAGAAGCTGAAGAAACTCTCAAAGAAGTACATGGTGGTCTTTGTGGAGCTCATCGGGCTGGTCCTAAGCTCTACAACCAAATAAAAAGGATATGTTATTATTGGCCTACCATGGTAGCTGATGCAATGCAATTTGCCAAGCGCTGCCAAAAATGCCAGATTCATGGAGATTATGTCCACATGCCGCCAGAATGGCTACATCCAACAACAATCTCATGGCCTTTCGAAGCCTGGGGTATGGATATCATAGGTCCTATCTCTCCCCCATCAACCAAAGGTCATCGCTTCATCTTCGCTGCTACGGATTATTTCTCCAAGTGGTCAGAAGCATTTGCGCTCAGCGAAATGAAGACCTCATCAGTCCTTTAGTTCTTGCGCACCAACATTATTTGTTGCTTCGGCATACCTAAAAGATTCGACCATGATAACGGACCACAATTTCGGGATCACAGATTCTATAAGTTCTGCAACAAGTACAAAATTCAAAGTTATCCTTCGACTCCATATAATCTAGCAGCGAACGGACCAGCAGAAGCCTTCAACAAGACACTCTGCAAAATTCTCAAGAAAATTGTCTCTAGTCACAAAAGAGACTGGGGCGACAAATTACCAGAAGCTTTGTGGGCCTATTGAACCACCGTTCGAGGACTAACCCATAGCACACCATTCTCCTTGGTCTATGGATGTGAAGCTGTTGTCCCTTTGGAAGTACAAATCCCTTCCTTAAGGGTATCTCTGCAAAATGACATGACGCAAGAAAGCAATGTCAAATTGAGACTCCAAGAGCTGGATAATCTTAATGAAAGACGGCTCGAAGCTCTACAAAGCATTGAGTTGTACCAAGCACGAACGGCAGGATCTTTCGACAAGAAGGTCAAGCAACGCACCTAAAAAAAGGGCAACTTGGTTCTTGCAGTAAAAAGACCCATAGTCTTTCCCACAATTCCAAATGCAAATTTGAACCAAAATGGGAGGGACCCTTCGTTATCGACAAAGTCTTCTCCAACGACGCATATGCTCTTCTAAACATGGAAGGAGACAAATGTATGTTGCCCATCAACGGCAAGTTCTTGAAGTGGTATTACCCTTGAAGACTTCCTCAAACGGGTCAGAGCGATATCTACACGGCCAAAGCCTATTTCCAGGTACTTGCTTGTCAAACCCACCCCTTTTGAAATTTTCATATTTATGTTGAAGTTTCTAAAAAAAAAAACTCTCAAAACAATGCTTACTTTCATCGTTTCATTGTTAAAAAAAAAATCAAAATTCAAAAATCCAAGTTTAGGAGCCTCTTCCCAGATTTGACCAAAATTTTCGATCATTGAACCCAAATATTCTTGGTTTGAAACAAAAACCAGGACTCAGGAATTTTCACCCTAGTCCGCCTCGGCTTTTACAACCAAAATGGTTGTAAGTCAAAATTTATGACCCTCGTGTCTTTAAACAAAATTTTTTTTTTTAGAAACTGCGGGGAAGCGTCATTCAGTCGATACCCGCAAAATCCAAAAACCGGAAGGATGCGAACCCCATTCGATACTTCCAAAACCCAAAAATCGGAAGGATGTGAACCCCATTCGATACTTCCAAAAACCAAAAAACCAGAAGGGTGCGAACCCCATTCGATACTTCCAAAACCCAAAAACCGGAAGGATACGAATCCCATTCGATACTTTCAAAAAACCCAAAAATCGCAAGGAAGCGAACCCCATTCGATACTTACAAAACCTTGAATTTCAAAATCGTCGAGACGCAATATTCCAATTGATATCCACAACCCAAATTTCAAATGGTTCAAGAAAATCTCAAATTTCAAAAATCGTGGGGAAACGATACCAAGTCAGTACCCGCAAAACCAAAAGTTTTGGGAAAAGCAGGGAAACGACGCTTAGTTGATACTTGCACCCCAATCTGCGAGGAAGCGACATTCCATCGATACTCGTAGACCGAATGAGCAAGGAAGCGACATTCCATCGATACTTGCAAGACCATTCTGCGGGGAGGCAACATTTAGTCGATACCTGCATTTTGAAAACCAAAATTTGGCTATAAACGCCAAAAACCCGGCTATAAACGCCAAAAATCGGTTATAAATGCCAAAACCCGGCTATAAAAGACAAAATCGGCTATAAACGCCAAAATCGGCTTTCATGCCAACAAAACAAAACTTCGTTTTCAAAAATCTGGCTCCCATGCCAAAACAAAACAAACAACAACAAAACAAAAATCGGCTTTCATGCCATCTCAAAATTTTGGCTCTTATGCCAATTCAAAATGTCAGGCTTTCACGCCAACCAAAAACTTTGGCTCTCATACTACAAACCAAAGACTTTGGCTCTCATGACACAAACCAAAAACTTTAGCTCTCATGCTAGCCAAAAACATTGGCTTTCATGCCACAAATAAAATTTTGGCTCTCATGCCCCAAACAAATTTGGCTTCCATGTCACAAAATAAAATTCGGTTTCTATGCCATTCCAAAATTCGACTTTCATGCCATCTCAAAAATTCTGCCTCTAATGCCAGCTCAAAATTTCTGGCTCCCATGCTGCAAAACAAATTTTGGCTCTTATGCCACAAAATTCGGCTTTCATGCCACATAACAAAATTCGGCTTCCATTCCATTTCAAAATCTTGATTTTCAAGTCATCAAAAACCCAGGCTTTCATGCCCAAAACAACCTTTTGACAAAAGATTTTCACAAAAGGACAACCTTTTGATCAAATTCTTGAACAAACATTCTCATCAGCTTTTACTCAAATTTGTTTAAGTGAAAAGAAGGGGATACAAAAAAAATATAGTACCAAAATTGTTTATACATGGAGGTAATAAAAAGAGAAAGAAGAAAAAGAGTTTGTTACAAACAAAGAGCTCAATCTAGCTTGGTCTTCAACCAAAGGTTCAACTCCTCAAGCAGACCCTTGGCCTTAGCTTCCAAAGTTTTCAAGCCACGCTTCTTCAAAATGTTCTCATAAAATGCAGCTGAACGCCACGACCCATCTGCAGCACGAGGAAGTTCTTTCCAGAGGACCTGCCACTGCTCATACTCCTGAGTCTTCCTTCGAAAATTACCTTCAGCTTCCTCAACCTGACGAATGAGAGTCCCCTCCTTGTCACGAGCCTCCACAATGGCGGTCCATTTGGCAGTAACTTCTTCCTCCAAAAGCTCAAGACGCTGCCTAGCCTCGACAACCTCCTTATCAAGGCGGTTCAAGTCTTGCTTCAGCCCCATGATGAATAATTCGGTAACGTTCTTCTCCCGAACGAACTGCTTCCGAGTCTTCGTGATCTCAGCCAGCTCAGCTTTGACTTTGCTGGATGGCTTCATAAACATCTCATCAAAGAAGTCACCATCTGGGAAACTCTTGGTCTCAATCCACTTGTTCCCCAAAGCAATGACTTCATCAACAAAATCTTTGGCGCTTGCAACGTCCAGACCGACTTCTTCGCTATCAGCAAGAATGTCCTGTACATGCTTGATCATGCTAAAGCCAGCTTCCAAGTGACCTGAAGAGAGAGTCTCAACCCATGAGCTCAAAACAGTCTTCAACACCTTCTTTGCATACTGAAGGTGCGGCGCAGATGAGGATTCGCCGTGCTCCGGCGCTCGACTGCCCATGTCATGTTCCATTGGAAGAGTAATCAATAAACTCTTTCCAACCGAAAAAGCTGACTCGTTGAAAGAAGAAGAAGCCCCTACTCCTTGATCAGCCACAGGTATCCCCTGTTCTGGCTCTAAGGAAGACGGAGGGACCTCTCCTGCTTCTCCACAATCTGCCAAGGAAAAGACAAAAATGTATGAATATAATCATGTCAAAAAATCAATATCAAGATTAGTATTGCAAAATACCTTCTTCGACAACTGGCGGAGTACTCTCTGCCTCTCTGAGCTCATCCGAAGCATCGTCAAAAGTTGCATCCATGGATGACACAAAATCATCAGAACCCTCTGGCAAGTCAGCTAACAAAAAAACAAAAGCTACATGTTGGCAAATGACAGCACAAACAAAAAGAAAAAAAAGATAAGCCAAAGCAATCATACTAGGTGAAGGTTTTGGAACCACTCCAGAGTCCTTGGGCTCTTCTTCAGATGCCGCAACTGGATCCCACATCGCCTCATCGGCCGGAACCTCGGGCATCACTAAGTCACCGTCCTCTGCCAAAAGAAAGAAAGCAGCGGATCAAAACAAAAATCTCTCATAAGAGAAAAGAAGAAACAAAAGAAAGAAAGAGGATCATACCAGCTGTCTCCTTTTCCCTGCTCCTTTTCTCTGGAGGCTCGTCAGCATCCTCAGACACCTCCTTAGTAATGGTGAGAGGAACTTCAAGATTAGAAGGACTACCGTGCCGTCTCATATTACGACGCTGTCCTCTCTTCCTCTTGCTTCGGCGGGTCAATCTGCTCGACGATCCTGCCCCGCTATCAACATCAGGCCTCTCACTAGAGTCCTCATTGGATGGTCTGCTTTTCCCAGTAGACTCCATGGAAGCCTTTAAGCGTTCCGCTTGCATCCAAGCATCGATCTCGGCCTCCTCCTCTGCCAGCTGTCTCAAGACCTCACCAGGAATCCCTTGTGCAGCTCCTAATTCGATGACGCCCTGCTCGTTGAGAAAGCTTATCTTATGCTTCTCTCCAGAAAGGAAGGCTAAAACTTCCTCCCGACAGACACCATCTGATCTGCCAAGACCCTTTCCAGGAGACTGCTTGACATCGAGCTCCTTCTTGGAAAGCCCCCGGTACACTGAGAAGCTCTCCAAGAACCATTTCGTGAAGCCAGAAGTCTGAAAAGTGGGCAGCTCAGGATAGGAAATCATGGCGGTAGTGTCCTCAGCATTGTAAAAAGCCCATGCATTCCTCCCGTCCTGCAAGCCTCCAAACTGCTTCATCATGCTCAAAGGCGCTCCAACAACGCTTGAAAAGCCATCTCTTCTCCTCGTTTGTCAAAGCATAGTGTCTTTCTGACCCTGCCCTAGTCAAATCACGGGAGACACCAAAATCAAAAGCCTTCTTCTGCAAACTGGGAGAAAGCTTCACTGAAGACTGCCCAATCTCGACGTCCCTGAACCGTCGGATCCTCAAACGGGCAGACAAAAGAGATTCGGAAACGGCTGTCCCTCTAGCGAAACGAATCATAAAGGGATCTTCGTCCTGTGCAACTCCCAACCGATGGAAGCTAGGACAGTGGTATACATACCACGAATAAAAGTTGTGGGCAGAAAATACCCTGTTCATAGGGAGCCCAAGCCGAACCAGGAAAGCAGCAGCCTGCGGTTCGGTATACAAGTAGGAGTAAAGAGCAGGTACCAAAGCTAGCCACTCTCCAAACGCAATCTGACAAGCCGGAAAAATACAATGCGGCCTGATGTGCGTTCCATCTCCTCCAGCAAAAACAGCCTCACCTAGCCAGTAAGTGAGGTAAACATCAAGATCTCTCCGTAAAGCAATGTCGGAACAAATGGCATCTATGCTTGCGAAGAACTTCCTCAAATCTTCTCGCATAGCAGCGATCTTCTTCAAACTTGATGCTTTAGCCCTAGCATCCTGGGCCATGCCATCAAAAGAGTCCCCGCTGTAAAAAAAGCTAGAGCTGCAACTCTTCCAACTGCTGCATCTAACTTTTGAGCCCTCCTTCTCCTTCAAAAAATCATAGAAGGCGACGAGCTGAAAGTATACAAGCCTGAACTCCTCAGATCGCTCCTCAAGGACGCTGTCAATAGGCATAAACTCCTCATAGAGTTTGCCGAGGATAGGCAACCCGGTGATGGCGCTCAGTTTCTTCAAAGAATAACCAATCTCACCATTCGTCATAATGAAGGTGTTGGTTTGTGGAAGGAATGACTCCAGCATGGCCATGAAAGCCTCATCGGAGAAAATGACGGTTTGCCGAAAAGCGCGAACCGCATCAAAAATCTCGGCCTCCCGCAGAACGGCCTCGCCAATCTTCAGGGTGTGATTATTCCATGATTCCCAGCTCGACTCAGCACTGAAACTGCCACGGAGTCGAAAAGGCTTCACCCAATTGCTGCCGTCACCCCGAAAAATGCCAAGACCCACCGGTCTCAAATCGACCGATGGATGATTAGAACCTTAGTAGCCACTGGCTGACATCAACATGTCCATACGGACAGGCGACTTCTCTGCAAAAGCGGAAGGGCCACCAAAAAAAACCCTGGTCTTGATCACACTGGTTCTCTTCACCCAGCTTGGAGGATCTTCCCTCTTAGGGCACGTGGGAGAAAGGCTCATGATCGAGATGGTCCGATCAAAAGTCGACCGGGTAGAAATAGTTCTCTCTTCACCATCTGCTGTGTAAGAGAACTGAAAACATCTCCTTTGGTATGTCAAGTCGTCAAGGACTGCATCACCAAAGAAGAAGGTAGGCTTGGGCACAACGCTCTGATCGTCCGTAACCCAAGGACGACTGCTTACCACAATCTTGTAGAATTCCTCATCTTTGAGAGTGATCGATCGCTGTCTCATCTCATCACGACTGAGGGACTCATACTCTTCCAAGTTCTTCTCAACAAACTGGACCTTCTCCCAAGCCTGCTGAACGGCCGCATTAGAAGATCTAGCAGACCGACGATGTGCGTCAATAACAGGACCTTTACCCTTGTTCGTTCTGGAAGAACTACCTGCAAAGAAAGGAAAAACAACGATCAATCATCATCTAAATGACAGAATTTTGCTACAAAAAGAATTTTCTAGCAAAATTTTGACATGGTTCCGGGGCAATGCCGAAGAAAAGGGAAATACTCCGAAAAAGACAGGAAGCCTGAAGATGAGCTCAACATCGCTGCGAGCTCATAGTCAGTTGAAATTTCTCAAAAAAGGTTCGAACTCAACATTGCTGCGAGAACGAGCCAATCTCATCAAATTTCCGCAAAATTTGGAAAAGAGCTCAACATTGCTGCGAGCTCCAAAATCCAAAAATTGCAAAGTTCCTCAAAATCCAGCAAGACCAAGAAAGAGCTCAACATCGCTGCGATATCAAAATCTCAATACTTGCAAAAGATTTTCAGGTAAACATCATCATGCTTCCAAGTCCATTTACCAAAAATCATGCATAAAAAAATATCATCATGCATTAGATGTTAGGAAAACCTTGACCAAAGCTTGACCAATTCCAACCCAATTTGGTCAAAACCAATCAAACTTTGTCCAAGTCAAAAATCATACTGGCTTGACCTAGAGACTCTGGCCTTCTATCTTGATGCATCAAAAAAAAATGCATGAACATATTGAAATTGCATAACCTCATTATCATGGTGAGCAAACGAAGAAGGACAGCAAAAGAATGAGAGAGAAAGAAATCTCAAAAAAAAAGAAATTCTGGGCCCACAGGCCGTGGCCCTCTGCCACGTGGCAGTACGGCTAGGTCCGTACGGACTTGTCCGTACAACGAAGAAAAAGAAAGAAAAAAAAAACGGTGAAAAAAAAGAAAAAGAAAATCACCATCTGAAAAAAAAACATCAAAAAAAAGAGCAAAAAAAACTGTGAGAAAAAAGAGAAAACACAATGAAAAAAAAAGAAAAAAAAACTGTGAGAAAAAAAAAGAGAAAACACGGTGAAAAAAAAAAGAAAAAAAACCCGTGAGAAAAAAAGAGAAAACACGGTGGAAAAAAAAAGAAGAAAAAAACACACGATAAAAAAAAAAGAAAAAAACCGTGAGCAAAAGAAAAAAAAAAGAGCACGAAAAAAAAAACAAAGAAAAAAAAGGTGCTTGGAAAGGGAAAAAAAAAGAAAGAAGAGAATAGAAAAAGAAAGCAAAGAAAGTGTAAGACCCCGACCCGAGTGACTCGATTAGTGCTAATTAAGTTATGTGTTAGTGCTAAGCTTGATTAGTGGTTTTGACTAAGCTTGGATTAGTATAGTTCTTGATGGCTTTGGGGAATTTTTAGTGTCTTGTGTTTAGTGGGACCCTTTGGGGGTTTCCTTTTGATAGTCTTGCTTGCTTTTGGAGGTTACTTGTTTTTCCCTAATTCGTGTTTTGGTCCCGTTTTACTTATTTTATCGATCCTTACAACTTTCATGTTAAGCCCGTACCCGTCCGGAACTCCGAAACTCGATTTTCTTGCATTGAGGGCAGAACAGTCTTTTTACATGAAATCTGTACCCAAAACTTGATATTCCCGAAGCCCGCCAAACATGTACTTTTTGGAAACTAGATATTTCGGTGATCACTTTTCTCTTCTTCGTCGATTTCATTCGAGATCCCGAAATTAGCGATTTCAGTCCAAAGAGATTTTCTAGTGGTGGAGCCCACGCCCACTTGTATATATAGGGAGGTTATCTTCTTCATTCCCTTTTTCCAGCACAAGCCACACAAGACCTAGGGTTTTCCCTTTCCCTTCTCTTTCTCATTGCTTTCCCATCCTCAAGCTCTACCAAACCTTGCACCAATCAAGAAATAGAAGCCATTATCTTCTTCCTCTCTTCTAGACCTCTCCATTGATACAACTTTTAAAGGAAGACCTCCATCCTAAGACCTCCTTTGAGCTAGCCTTTTCCATTTGAAGAGCTTCCAAGTGAGTTTCCCCTCCTATTCTTTTAGATTTGTATCCTCCTAGTCATAGAGGAGCTCCATTTCTATTATTGTGAGTTTCTTCTTCTTGTTTCTTGGTTTGACCCATTTTAGGGTTTGTTTTTGGGGGCTTTTGGTGTAGCTTGGTGTTTGGCTTGGAAGAGTGGATTAGAGCTTGGATTTCTTGATTAGAGCCCTTGAGGCAAGTGGATGTTTAGTTTTAAAGTGATTTCCATGATCAAATGTTTGGATTTATTGTATCATTTATGATGGGTTTTACTTGCATTCAATGTGGTTTTTAATGTTTTGAAAAGGGGTTGTTGAGCCCATTTATTGTCTTGAAATATGATTGATAGCCTTTGTTTTATCTTGTGCTTAAAAACTTGAATGGATCTATGTAATTGTGGTTATGTCTTTCTCCTTTTGATTGAATGAGAAAATGTATAAATGAATGGATCATTTGTGGAGGTTGTGAGAAGTTTTGATGGAGTTTTGAAGAGGATGTTGAGGTGCTTACATGTCCTCTTTGGTGTATGGTAGAACCTCAAGAAATGTGGACTTGTAAGAGAAGGAGAATGGAGAAGAGAGCTGTTCACGAAACCAGTTCTGGACAGTTCGCTTGAGCGAACTTGACATCGCTCGAGCGAACTGCCTAGGAAAGGGTTCGTGCCATTCCAGAGAGTTGTTCGCTCGTACGAACCCCATGTCCGCTCGAGCGAACTCCTCCAACAGCCATCCAGAGAATGGTTGGCTCGAGCGCACAAATCGTTCGCTCGTGCCGTCCTGAACTGAGCAGGTCCGCTCGTGCGAACTCCATGTCCGCTCGAGCGAACCCTCCCAGAAAGCCATTCCAGAGAGCGAGCGAACTCCATGTCCGCTCGAGCGACGTGTACTGTTCATCTGGGGCCACTTTGGAGGCAACAAGGAAATATCCTAGCTATGGAGGGAGGTTGGTTAACGTCCCTATCGTGATGAGAAGACTCATAACCGTTGTTTGAAGCTCGAATGAGAAAAAAACCATAATCACAAGAATTCATTAAAGTTTTGGAAATCTCCAAGCGCCTAAGGAGCCCGGAATGCCTTCAAATTCAAAGAGTATCAAGCAATTGTAAGATAAGCATACGGGATCCCTATTCACTTGGATTAGTTTTAACCCGACACTGTCTTGACATTTCAAAAGGGTACTTTACATTGTTATTCTCGAAATTGATGATTTGGGATCTATCCATCCCGAAAACCTTGAAAGCATACTCGTACTGTTTTGCTAGCCTTGACATGCATGCCTGACCAGATATGTTAGTTGTGCCCTCGAGCACCCATGTCTTGCCGATTATAGTCTTGTACTTGATTTATTTTACACATGTCTTAATTTCCATGTTTTGACCTATGAGTCGGCACCACTAAGCTTGGATACCTTGTTAGTCTGATCTACTGACTAGGTGATCCCCCTCTTGTCCCGCCAGTTGCAGTTTGGATCTTGCTACCCGGTTATTTAACCGTGGTCTTGTCCTGATACCGCAGATTGCTACTGTGGTTCCTGATGCCTGGCTCGCTACCGTGGTCATGTCTTGTATATAGTATATAGTATATATGTATTTCGTTGTACATCCTCACTTCGGTGACTGAGGTCAACGCCTTGACTTGCTTGCTCTATCACTTCGGTGATAGAGGATTTAGCTTTGTGTGGTTGCCATCTTACTTGTCTCCTGTATTCTTTGGTTACCTCTATCTGTTTTACCTTGCATATATGTTTTAACTAAATGATGCATTTACTACATGAAAGTTTTGTTTAGACAGGTCTAAATGTTTTCCGGAGGTAAATGTTTTATTATTAAATGCGTATATCTTTTTTATCCACCTGCCAGACCGTCGTGTCTGACCCCTTTGCTTTGGTGTTCAGATCCCGTTGTTGGTTTCCCCAAGGAGGAGCCAGAGGAGGCGGTCAGAGAACCGCAGCAACTAGTTGAGTGGCGTGCCGACGATGTTGAGTAAACATCCGGTTGTCTAGCTGCGAAATATTTTGGGAGTTGTTATGATAGTCTTTTTGGTGAATATTGTTTTGTTTATATTGGCCTTTGTTGGCCTCTTATTTTGGGAATTGTAATTAAATGAATTATGTTCTAACTTTAACAATATTTTGGGTTACGCTTTAGAACATTGCTCAATCTGATACTTGTTATTTAAATGCAAACAGTCTTGTTATTATGGAAATGATTTACATGCTCGATTTGCCATACGCTTCCGTAATTTTTTTTACAAAATGGTTAAGGGTGTTGGAAAATCCTCACCGCAGACACTTGTGGGAAATCACGTGTACGGGCGATGTGTGTTCTTTTATCTACCCGTGTACGCTTGGGCATCAACCATACCAATGATAATTTATGTTACTCATCTCATTTCATTACATTAGTCCCGATCCCGGATTTGGTCCCTAATGTATGACCCCGACCCACAATTCTCGGGTTTAGCATTGTTTTAATCATGATTTAGCTTTTTAAACAAGATTAGAGTTGATTTGACTTTGTTTTTGAGTTTGAATAGATTTTTCATAACTTTGGAGAGTTTTAAAAGACCGTTAACTTTGTTTTGACCCAATCCTTGTAAATTGTATTTTTGTGAGAATTTATCATCGGTTTCAAAAAATTCCAAATTTTATTCCTTTTGACCCATTTTATTGTTACAAACAACTTTCATGTTTTGACCATCTTGATTTAATACTCAGAAATCACGTTTTTTGAGAAAAAGGGCAAAAATGACAATTTTCACTAAATCTGTCCATAAATTTCGAAAATTCCAGAAATTGGGGAAAATATAATTTTTGAAAACTAGATTTTTCAACGAGAAATTTTGTCTTCTTCGTCGTTTCCATCCGGGGTCCGCAAGACCATGTTTTAATCGTTTCAAGTTCTACTGCTTTGGGACCCGCCTTCTAGACACTATAAATATCCTCTTATTCTCTCTCCTCCATTCTTTTCCCATTCCAAATCCTGCAACTGGTCTTGACCTAGAGCCAAGGAGAGGAGAAGCTTTCCTTTTTGATCTTTTTCCCCTTGAAACATCCATCGACTAGAGAGCTCCAATCCCCGATCCGACTCCGTCAATCTCTTCCTCTCTTCTTAAACTTCAGCTGGACACGTTTTGGAGCCAAACCCTTTCACTATTCATCATCTTCAACCTCCCTTCTTCTAGTTCAGCTAGCTCAAGGTTAGAGCTTGGACCCATCTTTTCATTTGATGTTCTTTAGCTCACTTAGAGCTTGTTTTTCATGTTTTCAAACCCATTTTCGAAATGGGGGTTTGTGATGAACAAAAATGGTGATTTTTATGTGTTCTATTTTGGGGCTTTTGTGTAGATTTCGTGGACATTCTCTTTGGTTGAGTTTTTGTGGAGTTTTCCTTGGCATTGGATTGAGGCAAGTGATCTTTATAGGATTTCTTATGTATATTGCTTTAGGTTTTCATTTTGGTTTCAATATTTCATTAAGACATGCTTTCTATGTTAATTTCATAATGCAAGTTATGTTATATTCTTTAAAGTCATGAGTTTTGGCTTCTTCATTTGTCTTGTTAGCCATGATTTTGCAAGCTCTTAGAATCATGTTTGATCTTATTAGTTTTTATGATTTTATACTTGAAAATATCTTGATGTCTTTCTATAGAATGAATGATTTATTTGTGGACGGAATGCTTTAAAAATGTGTGAAATACATCCCTAGGAAAGCATGTAGGCTTGGGGGAGTGCAGGTGGCTCGAATTTTGGCAGAGAAGTGTGAAAAGCTGTGAACCCTTAGTTCTACCGGAATTTCTACCGGTAGAAGTGCTTAAACCGGAAGTACTACTGGTAGAAGTGGCTCGAATTTTGGCAGAGAAGTGTGAAAAACTGTGAACCCTTAGTTCTACCGGAATTTCTACCGGTAGAAGCGCTTAAACCGGAAGTACTACCGGTAGAAGTGGCTCGAATTTTGGCAGAGAAGTGTGAAAAACTGTGAACCCTTAGTTCTACCGGTAGAGGTGGTTCTACCGGAATTTCTACCGGTAGAGTCGCTTAAACCGGAAGTTCTACCGGTAAAGATGCTAAACCCAGACCGACATTTACAAAAAAGTACTGTTTTTGAAGGATTTTACGGGAGTGAAAACTAGACTAGGTTTTAAACCTTTTTATTGACTTTGTGCACTTGGAATTCCAAAATGTACTATAACTTTTGGGGCACCAAACCTTGTCAAAACTCCGACATTTGGGTTTCAACTCCACAAGGGTCAATGAATGGTCTTAGCCTAAACTTGATAGATTTCGTGTTTGAACTCTTGTTTTGATGCTTCATGCATCATCGTGTTCTCGTTTGATTTTCAAGTACAAGTTTGTTTGAAGATTTGTTTCAAGAACCAAGACTCTTGTTTTGATGCTTCATGCATCATCGTGTTCTCGTTTGATTTTCAAGTATAAGTTTGTTTGAAGATTTGTTTCAAGAACCAAGACTCTTGTTTTGATGCTTCATGCATCATCGTGTTCTCGTTTGATTTTCAAGTACAAGTTTGTTTGAAGAATTGTTTCAAGAACCAAAGCTCTTGTTTTGATGCGTCGTGCATCATCGTGCATTCGTTCGAATTTCAAGAATAAGCTTGTTTTAAGACGTGTTCTAAGACGTGTTTTAAGAATAAGAAAAGGGAATCATTTCTTAAGCTTGATAAGCATTTATATTATGTTATTTTGCTAGTCTCGTCGTGTCGTGCTTGTTAAATGATTTTCCTCTTGTCTTGTCGTGTTCTCGAACGTGTATCGCCATGTTTTGTGCATTCATGATATAAGTGAGTACCACTGAGCTTGGACTGCCCTTTTAGCTTGATCCACTATCTGGGGGTCCTTAAACATGTGGGCTGTCTGCAGACTAGTCATGTCTTGAATGACACATCGTGCGTGTTCGTATTCCGGTTCCGCGGCCGGAAATTCCCCGTATATGTGGGATCGTGTCGTGCTTGTCATGCGTGCTTACTCTTGTCATCATGTATGATGGAGAAAGGATGGGTCTTTGTGGATTTACTAATCATGATATTATATGTATTCATGTCTTGTTTCGTATATTGTTCATGCACTCGTGATTTCTTGATAAGTATCTTGTTCATGCATTGTTTTTAAATCTTGTAAATCTGTTTCAAGTTTAATAGATTGTTTTTAGTTCTGGTTTCCTTTAAACTTTAATTTGTTTATGCTCTTGCCTATATTGATCACCTGCCAGACCGTCGTGTCTGATATTCTTCTGCTTTGGTGCTCTAGATAACAGGTCCTCGCTTTGAGCTAGTTCGTGTGCAGAGGGCTGTTGAGCCACGAGTTTTGCAGGCTTGTTGTGTCAGCGATGTCATGTAGACGTCATGCTTGACTCCGGAGTTACATTACACCCTTGGGTAGTATTTGTTTTAGCTCGCTTTTCTGTACGGCTTTTGTTAGCCTTTTTCTTGGGAATTGTAATTAACGTACTCGTTAATTTGTAACTTGAAAATGTTGGGTAATGATAAACCTGTTACTGTCAGCTCTGTATATTTTGATATTATGAATTGTTCCAGTCTGAGTTTAAATATGTTTATGATAATCTTATGCTGACAGATCGAGTACGACACGGAACCCGATGGATACGGATTCCGGATCGTAACGTCTTGTAGAGCTTCCGCGAAATATTTTGATGTGCTGTGAATTTTGTCATCCTCACACACGCGGATCCGGGGAGGGGAAATACAAATTCCCTCAAACTCGCGTCCCCGAGATCGGATCCCGGTTTTGGGGGTGTGACACCTAAGCCCGGTCCGGGGTCGCGACAGAAAGGAACCACTACTTCTACAATGGAGTCTCTTGAAGAGGAAAAGTTACTTGAAGCCATTGATGGAGAAGAAGAAAAAAAGCTTGGAGATCCTTGGAGAAGAAAAAGCACTTCTTGATCTTGGAGCACCCTTGGAGACTCTTGCAAACAAAGAAAGCAATGGAGCAAAAGATCCAACCCCTCTCGCTTTTATAGAAGAGAGCAAACCAAAAGAGGAAATAAGGAGAAAAGAAAGGATGTAAGTGCTAAAATTTAGCTACTTTCCCAAAAGAAAGATATTTTGAGAAAGTCTCTCCAAAAAAGAAGGAAACTTGAGAGATTCTCTCCAAGTAAGGATATTTTTAGATATTCTCAACAAAAATGACACCATATGAGAACTAGGGCATTTCCAAAGCCTAAGGTCCCATGGGTTAGCCTACATGAGCCAGGTTTGACCACCTATGCACTAAAAGTGGCTTTTAGTCAAAATATTCCTCTTACCAAGAGCATGCAAAAAAAAAAAAAAAATGTCCCATGCCTCTTTCGAGTTGATTGGACCATTAAAAAATAAACAAAGAAAAAAGAAAAAAAAAAGCCTCATGAGTTTCCAAAAACCAAACCATCCAACCTCACGAACAAAATTGAGCCAAAATCTTGAAATTGACAATCCACAGAAAACCAAACCTTGGTCCCCTAACTCGCCACATACAGCTTGTTAGGTCACAAGACCAAAATCAAAATCAAAATCCAAACCAAAACCAAAACCAAAAAACGAAATCTGACCCCCAACCTGCCACATACAGCTTATTGGGTCACAAGGTCAAAATCAAAAATCAAATCCCGACCCCTAACCTGCCACATACAGCTTGTTAGGTCACAAAGTCAAAAACCAAAATCCAAAAACCAAAATCCAAAACCCAAAATCCAAATACCCCATGTCATTTTCAAAACTTTGCCTTGAGATGGTACGTGATCCCTCTCACTACCATAAAATTCCCCCCCAGAAACTCAGAAGGCTATTAAAAAAAAAAAAAAACCTCAAGAATCTTGGTCAAGTCAGAAGCTCTCCTTCAAGTTTCTCTTCGAGGCACATCGACTCCAAAAAGCTACTCGTCGCTGTACCTCGAGGGGGCATTTGTTGACACAAAAAAAGTCACTATGTCTCCTCAACATCAAGAAGCCACATGAAGTTACATCCTGCTACAAACAGGCAAAGCCACTTCAAGCATCAGATCTTGTCGGAATCAAGCAAAATCTGCAAGATCCTTCAAGAGAGCCAAAAAAGGAGTACACCTGAAGTTTCGGGCCATTCCGACATCGTTTGGCCTAACTTCACTTCTTCGACAACTAAACAAGTGCTCCTGGCGGTGACATCATCGAAGACACCAAAACTTCGATCAAAGCCTATAGATGGTTCCAAAATACCTCCAAAGGGCTCCATGCCAAATCTCAAGACAAACCGACAACGTTTCACCCTCCATCAACGCTCGAGCAGCAAAATCAAGTCTCCCGACGGCGGGAACCACCGAAGCCATCACTCATCAAACAAAGCATATGAGTGACTTCAACATGCCTCCAAAAGGCTGTACGTCGAATTTCAGGTCATTCCGACAACGTTTGACCAGGTTTCGATGCTCCGAAAGAAAATCATGTCTACCGGTGGCGGAGCTCCCTGGGACCATAACATCCAAACTGGAGCTAATGGGTTGTCTCGAAATGACTCCAATAGGCTCCCCATCAAATTTCAGGTCAATCGGACATCGTTTGACCACATATCAAAGCTCGGCATTTTCCCCGCAGTAAAATCAAGTCAAGCATCGACGGGACCCCAAACGACTTCAAAACTCAAATAAAAGCCCATGGTTGGTCCTACCCACTGTTCAAGAAGCTTCACCTCAATTTTTAGGTCATTCCGACATCGTTTGACCTAGTTTCGACTCTTGACGGAAAATCGGCTACAAAGTCTTCGGCTTTCCCGAAAAATGGGAAACTTTGTGCTCAGGTTTTGCGCGGGTTCTCATCAAGTTTTCTCCAATAAAATCAAGTAAATAATTGTGGAAAAATTTTAAGAAAAATACAGAAGAAAAAAGGAGTAAAAAAGAAGGAAAAACGGCTGAAAACGAAGCTCGGTGACCAAAAGGGCCAAAGCCCTATGGTCGCCGGCAACCATGGCCCATGGTTGCCGGCGACCCTGGCCCAAGGTCGCCGGCGACCCTGGGTGCATGGTCTCCGGCGACCCTGCAAATCCGGGTCGCCAGATTTCTCGCCGAATGGCCCGTTTTCCGATCCTTTTTGCGTTTTGAGTGTTCCTGCCTCTGTGATTTTCTGAAAATCCAATCTTTGATGCTTGAAAACCACTGATCTTCACCGGCATCTTGGATCAGCCGTCAAAAGCATGAAATCATCATTGATCGCTCCAAGATCGCCAATCGACTGACCAAGAAAGTTAACTTTCTATCCGACCGATCGTGAAATCGACAAGACAGATGTCACCAGCCCACCAACATCAATCAATGTTTAAAATTGCATTGCAATCCGACATTAAACAATGTGTGGATCCACCTGTGATGATCACAAGAAGAATCTCAAAAGACGCGGCGTAGCCCGCGACTCTTCACATGCCTTGGCCACCACTTAATATCGTTAATTGACCCGTTTATGACAACTTAATGCGGTCATTAACTCATTATTTTGGACGGCCCAATCAGATTCAAGCATTTGGGAGTTACAAATCCAAGCATCATGGCATTAAACCCATGAAACTCCCATCATCATGAAGATTAAAGGCGATTAAATGCCCACTATCTTTCATCGGCCAATCACAAGCCAAGAAAAATGAGTTATAAAATCAAGAAATAAAACTTGTAACTCCTCTCATCAATATCATCAATTCTCTCATCAATGCAATCAATGCCAATAAACACCTCATGGCTACCAAAAGCCCATAAAAGGAGGTCCATTCCAAGAAGAAGGCATGAATCCCAAGCCCCGAAAATCCAGAAAATTCAAAAGAGAGACGAAGTCCTGCTGCTTTGCTCCCAGAAGCACTACAAGGTGATCAACGTCCCTTGGGGGGGCCACCCCCCCAACGTCCCCTCCTTCTACAACATGGCCTAAACGCGGCTTTTCAGCCAGTTTACTCGGTTTTTTATTGGATATAGGACCTCCTCTTGGTCCTTGTACTTTAAAAAACTGAGGTTAGGAGCCAAGCCGAAGAATCGAAGCATCAAACGTTCTCATTTGAAAGACGATGGCGAAGTCCATACATGACTTGCGACCGTCGATCTGAACGTGTCCCCACAATCTTCTGAGAAGTTAGATTCCTTTTCTTTCTCTTCTATTGTAATTTGTATCTTTTAAAGAGACAAAAAGAAATCACAATTCTTGTCTTTCAAATTTGATGAGTTTTGCAAAATCGCCTTTCACGGCAAACAAACAAAAAAACGCCTCCTACAGCATTCTAAAAAATAAACTTGTCTCTTTTCTTAAATATTTATGCAATTTGAAAAGTTAGAAAGAATGATCGATTTCCTTTCTACTTGTGAAGGTGAATCTCCGGATCATCACGATTCCAAATTCCAAGCAGATTAGTAAATCTGGCATGCCCGTACAAAAAGTTGATACCAGCGTTTTCCCTCCTCCGCCGAGACCCAGGCAGCCCCCAGGTGCGGAAGGAGAGGACGGAAATCCGAGGGTCCATCACTGCGGCTCTGCTTCGCAGGGGACCATGGCCATGAGGCATTCTTTGGCCATCTGCTGGTCGCCGCGGACTATGATCACCCTGAAGCTACCATCTCCATTCTGCAACGGGAACTTGAGCCTCTGGTGATGGGTGGAGGGGACAACTTTCATGTTATGCAGCCATGTCCTTCCTATGATGGCATTGTTTGGGGATGGTGCATCTACTACCAGGAAGTCTGCTATCATGGAGGCTCCCCCCATTCCGACTTTGAGGGAGATCTTCCCTTTGGGGTATACAGACTTGGAGCTGAAACACACCAGTGGGGTGCGAGCTTTCTGCAGGTCCTCCTCTTTCAGACCCATTTTCTTGAAACAGTCATAGTAGAAGATTTCCGAGGAGCTCCTAGGGTCCACGAGGATCCTCTTGACATTGAAGTTCCCCAACCTTAGAGTCAGAAGCAGAGGATCATTGTGGGGTAGTTGGACCCTGTCCAAGTCTTCATCAGAGAACCAAATCTTTGGTCTCTCTTTCCTTGCCTTCTTCGCAGAGGGACCGAGCTCAGCCGTCATCACCTGTTTGCCGTGCTGGGCCCTCCTGGCCTTGGAACGAGCTTGGCTGCTTCCCTTAGGAGCGGGAGTTAGGTGGATGACGTTGATGGTCCCTTCCGGCTCATCGCTGTCCCGATCATTGGGTTGGCGTTGTTGAGCGGTTAACCCTGCCATTCTCCTTGACGAGGTCCTTCAGGTGCCCGTCTTTCACGAGCCTTTCGAGGTGTGCCTTGAAGGCATGGCAGTCCTCGGTCCTATGCCCATTCTGCTTATGGTAGGCATAGAACTTGCTCTGATCTCGGGAGGAGGCATCGCCTTTCATAGGCTAGGGCCATTTGAAGAAAGGTTGCGTCTGGATCTTGCCGATGAGCTTGTAGATAGGCTCCTTAAAGATGGTGTTGACGGACTTGTAAGAGGCACCATTTGACTTTGGCTTCGCGCTACCTCCCGAGGTGGAAGCAAAGCGTGATGCCGAGCCAGATGGTTCTCTGTTTCGGTCCGCCTCCCTCTTGGCCAGTTTTTTGTCCTTTTTGGAGGGCCGGTCCTCATGCCAGAGGCTATGGCTCTCCTGAGCTTGGACCTCGTCTTCTTCTTGCTCAACGAACTGATTTACCTGGGCCATCAGTGCTTTCACTGTGACCACGGGGAACCGCACCAGGTCCCTCCGAAGCTCATTGCCTGGCAACAGAGCTTGTTGGAAGGACTCGATAGCTACTTCGTCGTTGGCATCTTCGACCTAACTGTAGATGGTCCAGAACCTCTTGAAGAACCGAGTGATATTTTCGGCCGGCCTCATTCTGATGGCCATCAGGTCGGCGTCTGTCTTCGGGATGACCCGGGGCAATTTGAACTTCTCGATGAAGGAGTTTCGTAGCTGTCGCCAGCTCGAAATCGATCCCTCGGAGAGTGCGCAGAACCACCGAAGTGGGAGGTCGCCCAGGCTGGAGGAGAAGACCTTGCAGTCTAGGTGGCCATCGCCATGGGTTTTCTGTATCTTTCCTCATCACACACACAAATACAAGCTCATGTTGTATTGTTGATGTTCCACTTCATTATTTGACTTTATGAATGGTGTTTCTCAACATACTCATACTAGTAGTATCCATCTTCTTCTATTCTATTCTTATCTAATCTACCTAATTCGGGGTGGTTTAGTTGGAGATCTTTTACTTCTTTTTTTTTTTTTTATAAGTCAATGAATTGATGCCACATCATCCATTTTTATTATTAATTTTATTTTATTCATGATGGATAATCTTTTACACTTGATTTTTGTAGTACAGAACATCAATATGGCAACACTAGGTAATTAACTTGAGTTGTGTGGGTTGAATATGTATATGCAAGCTTGTGTATAAAGTTTCTATAGAAATGATATTATTGCTACCTTAGTGTTGACACCAAAAATGTCACTTTGCCTCTTCAACATCAAGAAAGCTGCATGAAGTCGCAACCTGCCATAAATAGGCAATGCAATTTCTCCAAAAAATCAAATCTTGTCAGAATCAAACAAAAACTGCAAGATCCTTCAAGATAGCCAAGAGAAGAGTACACATGAAGTTTCGGGCCATTTCGACAACATTTGGCCTAACTTCACTTCTCCGACAGTTAAACAGGAGCTCTCGGCGGCGACATCATCGGAGACGTCAAAACTTCGATCAGAGCCTACAGATGACTCCAGCATGTCTCAAAAGGGCTCCATGCCAAATTTCAAGTCAAACCGACAACGTTTGACCCTCCATCAATGCTCGAGCAGCAAAATCAAGCCTCCCGGCGGCGGGAACCACCGAAACCTTCGCTCGTCAAACCAAGTGCATGAGTGGCTTCAACATGCTTCCAAAAGGTTGCACGTCAAATTTCAGGTCATTCTGACAACGTTTGACCAGGTTTCGATGCTCCGAGAGAAAATCAAGCCTACCGGCGGCGGAGCAACCTGGGACCATGACATCCAAAACGGAGCCCATGGAACGTCTCAAAATGACTCCAATAGGCTCCCCATCAAATTTCAGGTCAATCGGACATCGTTTGGCCACATATCAAAGCTCAGCATTTTCCCCGCAGCAAAATCAAGTGAAGCATCGACGGGACCCCAAACGGCTTCAAAACTCAAACAAAAGCCTATGGTTGGTCTTATTTATTGCTCAGGAGGCTTCACCTCAAATTTCAGGTCATTCCGACATCGTTTGACCAAGTTTCAACTTCTGGCGGAAAATCAGCAGCTCTACGCGACAAAGTCTTTGGCTTTCCCGGAAAATTGGAAACTTTGCACTCTAAAAATGCAAGGATTCTCATCAGGTTTTCTACAGGGAAATCAAGCCAATAAATGAGAAGAAATGTCAAGAAAAATACAGAAGAAAACGGCGACGAAAAAGACCTCAAAACGACCGCAAAACGGGCTCCGAAGGGAAAAATTCCCCCAAGGTCGCAGGCCCCTGCGACCATGGCCCATGGTCGCCGGCGACCATGGAAGTCCGGGTCACCGGATTTTCCGCCGGTGACCGGTTTTTCCGTCTTTTTTCGCGTTTCGCGCACTTTGGCCCCTGTGGTTTCCTGAAAATGTGATTTTTAGTGCTTGAAATTGACTCATATCCTCCGACATCCGTCAAAATCACGGGTCAACCTCCAAAAGCATAAAATCATCATTGATCGCTCCAAGATCGCCAACCGGTCGACCAAGAAAGTGCACTTTCTGTCCGACCGATCGTGAAATCGACAAGACAGATGTCACCGGCCCGCTCTTAGCTATCAATGTCTGAAGTTACATGTTCATCCGATGTCGATCAGCATGTAGATCCATCGATGATCATCGCCAGAAGAATTCCAGAAGACACGGCATGGCCCGCGACTCTTCGACTGCTCGGCGACCAATTAATGTGGTTAATTGACTAGCTTTATTGCAGTCATTAATTCATTTCTTTGGACGGCCCAATCAGAAGCAAGCATTTGGGAGTTACAAGTCAATTGATTCATGTCATTTAACCCATGAAACTCCTCCCATTATGGTAATTAAGGTGATTAAAAGCCCTTAATCTCCATCGGCCAATCAGATTCAAGGAAAAAGGAGTTACAAAATCAAGAAATAAATCTTGTAACTCCTCCCATTAAAGCCATTAAGGCTCATAAACCCTCCTAAATGGCTACCAAAAGCCTATAAATAGGAGAGCATTCCCTTGAAATTGGATCAGAAAATCGGGATCAGAAAATCGGGATCAGAAAATCGAGATCGATCAATCGGAGATCACTTCCAAACCACCAAAGAATCCAGAGAAAGAAACAGAGAGAAAACTCTGCTGAAGTTCTGCACCGGCCACCACTACAAGGTGACAAAAGTCCCTTGGGGGGCACCCCCCCCCCCCCCCCAAGGTCCTTGCCTTCTCCCGCTACCTCCAATGGCTTAGACATGGCTTTTCAGCCCGTCTACTTAGCTTTTTATTGGACATAGGACCTTCTATTGGTCTTTGTCCTCTAAAAACCTGAGGTTATAGCCAAGCCAAGCGAATCAAGAGCATCCTCTGTTCTCATCTGCATTGATAATGGCGAAGCCCATACATGGCTTGCGACCGTCAATCTGAATGAGTCCCCCACAATCTCCTGAAAAGTTAGATCTTCCTTTTCTTGCTTTTCATTGTAGTTTGTATTTTTCTAAAAGAGACAAAAAATCACAACTCTTGTCTTTCATTATTGATAAGAATTGTAAATCGGCTATAAACGCCAAAATCGGCTATAAATGCCAAAATCGGCTATAAACGCCAAAATCGGCTATAAATGCCAAACAAAATCGCCTTTCACGGCAAACCAAGAAAATGTCTCTTCTCTTAAATATTTGTGCAATGGAAAACTTGAAAGAAGTTGATTTCCTTTTTACTTGCGAAGGTTGATCTCCGGATTACCACTTGCAATTCCAAGTAAAATAGAAAATCTGGCACACCCACACAAAGAAATGTTGATGCACGCTTCAGGCCCGCCAGGGCGCGAAAGGGCCGGACCCGACGGACTCCCACGTTCCGCCGACCCCGGTAGCCGCCCCGCGGCGCCTCGGAGCGCGTTCCATCAAGCTGGCACACCCGGTGGGACTCGTTCATTTGAGAACACGATGCTTTGGAAATGAAATATTTGCATACCATATTTTGCTCTATGCTTATACTTCTTCTCCAGATTCCTTGGCTACTTTCTAGCTTGTGGCCTATGTTGGATTTTGCATCCTAAAAAAAAAAATGAGATGGGATTTTTTGGAAATTTCTATTTCTTTGAGTTTGTTTCCATTCTTTCTCTTTTCAAAAAAAAAATCAGTTTTCTTAGTTTGAATTCAAAATTGAGAAACTTTGATCCTATCCTATCGTTCTTTGGTGCTTGTAGAAATGTTGAGCCCGTTCGACTAAGGTTTTGGACCATAGTTTCTCTTCGATGAGTTCATTAGAGATTTCAAAAAATAAAAATAAAAAAAATCAGTTTTCTTAGTTTGAATTCAAAATTGAGAAACTTTGATCCTATCCTATCGTTCTTTGGTGCTTGCAGAAATGTTGAGCCCGTTCGACTAAGGTTTTGGACCATCGTTTCTCTTCGATGAGTTCATTAGAGATTTCAAAAAAAAATTTAAAAAAAAAATCAGTTTTCTTAGTTTGGATTCAAAATTGAGAAACTTTGATCCTATCCTATCGTTCTTTGGTGCTTGCAGAAATGTTGAGCCCGTTCGACTAAGGTTTTGGGCCATCGTTTCTCTTCGATGAGTCTATTTGGGATTTGAAAAAAAAAAAGGACATAGACCACTAAGGTTAAACCAATTGCGTTCTTTGATCACGATTGATTCAAGAAAAGCCTTGTCCAGAGTGTGGAGACAGCTTGACTGTTCTAGGCAAGGGTCCTCCAAACGGGTTCATTAAGTAATCCTACCCTTACCTGGGGGCAATTCTATCAATTGAGGTTTCATAAGACCGGGTTAGGAGGCCTATGTGTACTCTCTCGTCTTTAAATCTTAAAAAATTAATTAAAAATAAAAAAAAATAAAAAAATAAAAAAAAGATTTTCAAAAAAAAAATCTTAAAAAAAAAATCTTCAAAAAAAAATAAAAAAAAAATAAATAAAAATATATTTTTTTAAAAAAATAATAATAAAAAAATAATAAAAATAATAAAATAAAAAAAAATCATTTCAAAAAAAAAATCTTCAAAAACTCGTCACTTTTGATTTCAGATCTGAGAAATTTTGGTTTCTTCTTTTCTGAGCACTGGCGCTCGCGGAAATCGCCGAGACCGTGTTCAGATTGGAATACCATTTGCTCTCCTTGATGGAACCAATCTTGACATTTCAAAAAAAAAAAACTCGTCACTTTTGGATTCAGATTCGAGAAATTGTGGTCTCTTTCCTTCTGAGTACTGGCGCTCGCGGAAATCGTTGAGCCCGTATTTGAATCGGAATGCCACCTGCTCTCTTTGACGAATCCATTTCTGACCTTTCAAAACAAAGAATCCCATCTCATGGATGCGATCTCCAACATTTGTGCATAGCAGTACTAGTACGCCCTTTCAGGGTCTACTGTATCTGTGACCGGCACATTTGTAACTCCTACCTTATATTCTTCTTATCTCGAGCAAGCTCCGCTTCTCGATAAGTCGAATTTAGGTATACAATTGCTTCTAGCAGTCATTAGAACGCTCATTTCGAGCCTACCATGCTTGCAACCAGAATAATTGTACACTCTATGGCTTTTTGCCTTCTTCATATTTCTTGGGACATGTCCCTTGAGCGATTTGAAAAGACAAAATCATAGAATTCCCCATTTATGATCATTATATTCTTGTGATTACTAATGGATGTGGTCTTGTTTCAGAACTTTTTCAAAACTAACAATGGCAGCCTTAACCATTATCTTCGATGAGAACAAGCACCAACTCATGCTTCAACAGAAGCAAAGCACGCGCACTCATAAGCGCCCTGTCAGCTGCCGAAGCGTCAACTCCCTCGGCAACTCTCTGAACTCCGGGTCGACCTCGACTCCCCGGACTATCTTCTTTGGGACGCTGGGACCATTCCCACTTCCCGAAGAACAAGCTGCGCCTGCTAAAAAGCAGAAGATCGCCTCTCAACGTGTCACTCCCGTGACACCAAAGGCGAGCGCCCAAAAGCCCGAAGCCCGCGGCACCCCCGCGAAGCCTCGACCAACAACCAACCAGGTCTACCCTAAGACTTGGTCTCCAAGACCTTCCCCAAAACAAACAAGGTCTCAAACCTCCACCAAGCCAGCATACCTGGCCCCACTCAAGGAGAACCAGTTCTACCCTCTTGCCTACATGAAAGAGGAGAGACCCATCTCCAACTTGACTCCCAAGTCAACCCAGCATGAATCGGCTTGCCCCCACAAGCCCAAAATCAGATCATGCATCACTAGGCCTCTACAAGCACCTGCCAGGGCCTACACCCCTTCAGTTCGACCCTTTATCTCTACAGGGGCCGAACTCGAAAGGTTTAAAGCTTCGCTGCAACAGGCAAAGGACCGGGTCCGCATCCTGTCCTTGCCCAACCACAAAGAAGACAAGCTCGGCTGCTGCGCCCGAGGGAGCACATCCTTCATCGTCAGAGCCCAGCCAGAGCTGACTGAAGCTCAAATCGCTCGTCGAGCACGCCGCCGTGCATTATATCGACAAAAGAGACTAGAGAAGCAACGGATCCAGCCTCCTACACTTCAAGTCTCCCACAAATGGGTCGAAAAAGAAAAACCCGACCAAGTTGCTGCCGTCCATATGGTTGGAAAAACCAGAAGACGCCAAAAGTCAGCATGAAAAATCCATGTCCGACGTCCGGTGACCCGTAGCGTCACCGGGACACGAAGACATCCTGAAGAATCTCCAGACCCTTCAAGCCAAGGACGGGAGAGTAACCCTTCATCGAGCTCTTCATCAAAAAGAAGGAGCCCCAGCTCGGTCACCAGGACGATTTCTTCGTTCGAATCCCGAGGGATGAACGTCTTGGCTACAAGTTCTGAGCCACCACCTCAGAATCCACCTCGAGATGATGCGCTCACACGCATCCAGCAGTTGGAACAAGGCCAGCAGAGGATTGAAACTCTGATGGAAAACCTTCTCCTTGTCGTCCAAAATCTGGCGAACAATGAGCCTCCTCCGAATCATGGCAATAACGAGGAAAATTGTGAAGAAAATGAGTCGCGCGCCCTTACTAAAAAGGACGTAGACAGTATCCTCGCCAAAGCTAAAGAAGAGGATATACTCAAAGAGCATGGGATCAAGCCACTATATCCTTTATGGATGGACTCGGTCCCGTTCCCCACAAAATTCAAACATCCTACTCTCCAAACAAATACGGGGAAAGGATCGGCCAGACATCACGTCATCCACTTCCAGATCTTGACGGGAGCTATCGCGGATCAAGATGCCCTCAAGATTCGCCTCTTTGCAAGTACCCTAAAAGGTACGGCCTTCGATTGGTACTCCACTCTGCCGGAGAACTCCATTCAGAACTGGGCTATGCTGGAGACACGCTTCCTGACCCACTTCCAAGGTGAGGATCATCCTGTTACTATGGCTCAGCTCTGCAGCCTAAAACAGGGAGAGAATGAGTCAACTTATGACTTCATTCACAAGTGGAAAGCAATGGCATACAAATGTTCAGATGTATTGCCACAGGCGTCGCTAGTCGACATCTGCCGAAACAACATGAGAGCTAGAATCCGCTCCATGATCATCGGCAACAAATCAAAAAACCTTGGAGAACTCCTGGAAGCTTCTATGGAAGCTGAAACGGTGATTAAAGACCTCAACAGTCAGAAGTCATCAAGAAAAGAGCCAACCGCCATTGCAACCTCTAAACCAAAGAAGAAAGAGGTCCTCAATGTGCAAACCAAGTCAGCTCCTCAGCAACCAAAGAAAGCTGAAAATAGAGCTGCAGGTAAGAGACCTGAACTCTCTGATGCCTTCAAAGAGCGAGTAGAAAAGAAATATCCGTTCGATGAAGACGTTGACGAAATCTTCGAGGCTCTCGTGGCAAATGGAAAACTCATTTTGCCAGAGCCCAAAAGACCGGGAGACGTTGGCAAAACCAACGATCCTCGGTACTGTCCATACCACCAGATGATCTCACATCCTCTCAATCAATGCTTCGTTGTGAGAGAGAAGATCAATGAGATGTGGAGGAACGGAGTCATAACCTTTGATAAAAACTATGGCCCCGCCTCCGTCAACATGGTGTCACGTGGACAAACACCAAAATCACCGAAGAAGAAGATCACTACTTCCTTCAAGGTGATAAAAAGAATTCAAACGTCCGAAGTGTTGGTTCCTTGCCCGACACCAGACGGACAACCCATATGGGTACATCCCGATCTCCTGGAAGATGAAAATTGGGAGATCGTCAAAACAAAGCCGACCGCTCAGCAGCGAAGGCAAGCCAAGAAACATCTCCTCAAGCTCAAACGGCAAGAGAAGACCCAGCCAAAACAAGAAGTCCATGAAAAGGCAGAGGCCTCCTCTACCACTTCACTCGGGGCAACAGAAACGTCCCTTCCAGAGACTTCAAAGGCGGTAAGAAACTTCACTCTCAGTGATTTCATGCCACCTCAATTCAAAAAAGAAGCCATGCAGGGAGTATCATACTCTTGCAACTCGGTAGTTGGATTCTCCATTGATGGATACGAGTCCAGCGACACCGACGATGGATTCGAGCCCAACTACACCGATGAGTGGGAGGAATCTCTTGAAACAGGAGAATATCTCTCCGATGAAGAATGGGTTCCTGAAACTCACCTTATGCCAGTAATCTGGTATAACCCCTTACAGCCACAAGGATCCTGGTCTGATGATGAAGAAGACCAAGAGGCTGTACAAGAAAATGCTGTTGAGCAAGCACCTGTCATTGCTCCAGTAGAAATCAACTATGTTGAGCCACACGGAGAAGACGAAGAAGAGGATCTGGCTCCCATGCCTGATCTTGAAGAATATGCAAGGATCTTGCAGCGTCTCGCTCTAGAACAAGAGCAAGATCGTGTTAACGAGCCTCCTCGCAACCCAGAGCCTGAAGTCCCTGAAGATAATCAGGTACATCCACCCTTAACTCCTGAAAATGGAGAACATTGCTGGATTGACGATCCTCTTACATCCGAGGATGAGTCTGACTCCGAGCAGGCAACATCTCCTATCAGAGATTCCTGTAATGTAATATATCAGGACTATAGCTCTTCTGAAGTGTCGTCTGATGAGATTACCTATACTCCGACGACGCCTCGCAATGTATCCTCTGGAGCTACCTCGTCTCACGTGACTTTCACAGAGATGACACCCTCTCAGGTTTCTTCTCCTGAGACTGTGACTTCAGGATACACATTCTTCCCGACTCATCATCATGAAGAAAACCCAACTTGGGGTGATGGATGGGTCAACGAAGAAGAAAAGCTGCTGGATGCTGTTCAGGACTTGCTCCCGGAAAATGCTCCGTGTAACACAATCACTGAGGATGGCAACTCTGCTGCAGATACAGCCTCAGTGGATGAAAAACGACAGCCTCTTGATCCTGAAGACAATCTTCCAAACGAAGATCCTTCTCAAGAAGCTCTCGAAGTTGGTAGAGGCACCCGCTCTGGCCGGGACTACCACAAGAATTACAACCAATCTTCCTTTACTTATGTAAATCCTTTGGGAAAAGATGTTGTAAGCGCGCCCAGTGGCAACAATGATGAACATGCAGGCCCTAAGGAGGCTTTCAAGTATGACTTGGTTGAGCACTTCAAACACATACTTGCACGACTGCACATCCTGGATTTATTACGAATGTCTCCACGCACTCGTGATAATCTCATCTCAGAATTACAAAAACTGAATGAGGATGTCAACAAACATGCCCCGCAAGTCCTCCAAATTGAAATGGACTACTGGGTCAAAAACTCTGAAACTTCCTCAAAGGGAGAAAAGAAAACTGAGGGATCATGCATTGAATGCCTCTCGGTGCAAAAGGCAGCCAGTGCAACCATCGCCTTCACTAAGGAAGACCTCCTACTTGGCGAAGCAAGGCACAACCGACCCCTGTACTTCACAGGGTACATCAAGGAAATGCCTATACACAGAGTTCAGGTCGACCCAGGTTCTGCACTCAACCTCATCTCCACTTCGGCTCTCGAAGAGTTGGGCATCCCACCCAGCAAGCTAAGCCACACATCTGTATCTATCTTTGGATACGATGGGAGCGCTCAAAGGCCTATCGGCAAAATCAGGTTCAAATTGCAAATCGGTGATCTTATCTCTGAGGTCACTGTGTATGCAATAAAAACCCCCTCATGCTACAACATCCTTCTCGGACGTCCTTGGATACACGAGAACGGCGTTGTCCCTTCAACTCTACATCAATGCATCAAGTTCGTCGGCGACGACGGCATGGTAGATCGTGTCTTTGCGGACAGAAAACCCTTCAAAGGTAAAGAAGTCCACTTCGCAGACTCCCAGATGTATGAAGGAGAAAAAGAAGAAGAGGAAATAGCACCCCCTGCTGAAAATCTCCAGAAAGATAAAGGCAAGGCTCCTCAAAAATCACCGGAAGAAAACAAACCCTCCAGCAAATTAGAAGAGAGTAGTCAATCTCCCTTCCTCATCTCCCTCAAATCTTCAAAACCTTTGGTCATCACAACCAGAGTGAAGAAGGCAAAGCAAAAGCCTGGGGGCAAATTTGTTGTTTCTCTCGTGTCTATCATGCAAGACACAGACTCGGACTCAGAGCCAGAAGACGATGCATCGTCAAGCCAAGCTGACACTCAGCATGTTCAGCCTGCTCTCACTCCGACGGAGACACCTGCTGATGTAGAAGATCCTACGTCTGCTACCTTTGTTGTTCCGACAACATCACCAAAGCAAAAGCCGATCTTCTCCCATAGATCGGATGCTTCTTCATCAAATTCCTTGCTTGAACCCTTCCAAAATGAAGGTATGCCTCAACTATCTCTATATAGTCCTGTGGCACAAGCTATCATGAAGAAAATGGGCTTTGACGCTCAGAACCCAGTCGGTTTGGGAGAAGGCCGCGGTATTCTCACGCCATTGGGGCCCGCCTTGACCAAAAGCCAGCTGGAAGATTGGAGACTCTACGGATATGTAGAAAAGTCTTCACATGGGTTAGGATATGATCCTGATACCCCCCCTGAGACAGTTGACACAAAGGCTTAAAAGTCGTTTTACCGACCAAGCCTCAACATCTCAAGTCCACGAAGATATCGATCTCCCTGGAAATCTCTTTAAAGAGTTACCTGACAAAGATCCAGGAAGCTCATCCAACTTGTACGATTTCTCTGATGATAAAGAGGAATCGTCCGATAATACAGACTTGTGCTATTCTGACCCAGAAGAACCCTCGTCTCCAAAAGAAATACCAGACTCAACAGGCGTTTGGGACTATCTCATAGCAAGCCTTGAGGAGATCACCAATCAAGAAAATCCATGGAAAGGAACAGAGCCTTGGTCTGGTAATGCAGTTGAAACTCCAGAAGGTTTTGTTGAGTTGGAAGCCTCCGAAAATATTGTGGAGGAACCACCTTCGAACCTTCCGACAGAAGATCCTGTTCAAAAGATAAACTTGGGAACACCTGATAACCCACGTCCTGTATTCATAAGCAAGAATATAAAGGATGATGAGTTACCCGAGTATATCGCTTTTCTTCGTGAGTTCGTTGATCGCTTTGCATGGTCCTACGCTGAAATGCCTGGTTTAGACCCCAAAATAGCAGTCCACAAACTCAATCTTCAAGAAGAAATCAAGCCTGTCAAACAAGGCCAAAGAAGATTCCGTCCAGATGTGATGGATAAAATCGAACAAGAAGTTCAAAAGCTCAAAAGCGTCGGCTTCATCCGTGAGGAACAACATCCAGAATGGTTGGCCAACATTGTCCCCGTGACAAAGAAAAATGGGCAGATCAGAGTCTGTATTGACTATAGATACTTGAATGGCGCTTGCCCTAAAGATGAATTCCCGCTCCCTATACCGGAGGTGATGATTGACAATACCTGCGGATTCGAGCGAATGACATTCATGGATGGCTTCTCTGGTTACAATCAGATAAAGATGCATCCCGAGGATGAAAAACACACTTCATTTCGGACTCCATTTGGCGTGTATTGCTACACTGTCATGCCATTTGGTCTGAAAAATGCTGGTGCCACATATCAGAGGGCTATGATGAAAATATTCCAAGATATGCAGCACAAGACGGTCGAATGTTACGTTGATGACCTCGCCGTCAAAAGCAGAAGAAAAGAAGACCATCTCAAAGATCTTCGGGAAGTCTTCCTCCGACGCCGCAAACACAAACTGCGGATGAATCCTCTAAAATGCTTCTTCGGCGTCTCGTCGGGTAAGTTTCTCGGATTCCTTGTTCGGAAAGCTGGAATAGAACTTGACCCCATAAAAGTCAAGGCTATTCTAGAAATGCCCTCTCCAAGAACCTTGAGAGAACTAAAAGGGTTCCAAGGGAGATTGGCCTACATCAGACGGTTCATCTCCAATCTTTCGGGGAAATGCCGTCCATTCTCTCGATTGATGAAAAAAGGTGTAGACTTTGTCTGGGATGCCGACTGTGAAGCCGCATTTCAAGATATCAAGTCATACCTGACCAAACCTCCAGTGTTAGCTGCCCCTGCCACTGGAAAACCATTCATCTTGTACACAAGAGCCCTTGATCACTCTCTGGGTGCTCTGCTTGGACAAGAAAATGATGAAGGAAAAGAAGCTGCTCTATACTACCTCAACCGCATGCTAGTAGGTGCAGAGCATCGCTACTCTCCAGTCGAAAAAGAATGCCTTGCAGTGATGTTCGCTGTACAAAAGCTACGTCACTACTTGCTTTCCAACACAGTCTACCTGGTCTCAAGGATCAACCTCTTGAAGGTCCTTGTCACAAAGGCCGGTTCTCTCAATGCCCGACTGGCAAAATGGTCCATCCTTCTATCACAATTTGATATTAGGTATGTGCCACAAAAAGCAATCAAAGGCCAAGCTCTAGCAGATTTCCTCGCAGAGCATCCATTGCCTAAAGATTCACCACTCAGAGATGATCTCCCAGACGAACCTGTCTACAACGTGGAGACTTCCTCACCAAATGCCTCCTGGGACATGTACTTTGACGGTGCAACCAGGACAAATGAAAACAGAAAGCTGATCTCAGGAGTTGGCATCCTCTTTGTTAGCCCTGACAAATACATGATTCCACACGCTTTCTCGCTATTGGAACCATGCACAAACAATGCAGCTGAATACCAAGCTCTGATCCTAGGATTGGAACTCGCCATCGAATCTGGTATCACCATGCTGGAAGTCTTTGGAGACTCTCAACTGATCGTCAACCAGATGAATCAGAAATATGAAGTCAGGAAGCCTGATCTGCTGCCTTACTACAATAAGGCACAATCGCTTCTGCAAAAGTTTGACATCTGCAACATCACCCACATTCGTAGAGGTGAAAACATCCGTGCAGATGCCCTGGCTGGACTTGCCGCATCAATGGCGATCCAGGAAGGAAAAAACATGCAAATTACAGTGAGTGAGAGAAGGATCCTCCCTCCTCTTAACACACACCAAGCAGTTGCTGAATGCCACCGAGTGGTTGGAAGTCGGATCTCTATCCTTCAAACTTCAATCGGCGACTGGAGGGATCCGTTCATTGATTACACTATGTTCGGAATCCTACCTGAAGATCCAAAAGAACGGGTAAGCATTCAAAGGCGAGCCCGAAACTTTCATTTGGATATTCCTTCAAAAATCCTCTACAGGAAATCCTTCAACGGAGTACTTCTACGCTGCTTATCACAACAAGAGGCCGAAGAAACACTCAAAGAAGTTCACGCTGGTCTTTGTGGAGCTCATCAGGCTGGTCCCAAGCTCTACGACCAAATCAAAAGGTTGGGTTACTATTGGCCTACCATGGTACCCGACGCAATGCAATTTGCTAAGCGCTGCCAACAATGCCAAGTTCATGGAGACTACATTCACATGCCTCCAGAATGGCTGCATCCTACAGCAATCTCATGGCCTTTTGAAGCATGGGGCATGGACATCATAGGTCCTATCTCTCCCCCTTCAAGCAAAGGTCATCGCTTCATCTTCGCCGCTACGGATTATTTCTCCAAGTGGTCAGAAGCATTTGCGTTCAACGAAATGAAGACCTCATCAGTTCTTCAGTTCCTGCGCACCAACATCATTTGTCGTTTCGGCATACCTAATAGATTCGTCCATGATAACGGATCACAATTCCGGGATCATCGATTCTACAGGTTCTGCGACAAATACAAAATTCAAAGCTGTCCTTCGACTCCATACAATCCGGCAGCAAACGGATTAGCAGAAGCCTTCAACAAGACACTCTGCAAAATCCTCAAGAAAATGGTCTCTAGTCACAAAAGGGACTGGAGCGACAAACTGTCTGAAGCTTTGTGGGCCTATCGAACCACCGTTCGAGGACCAACCCATAGCACACCATTCTCCTTGGTCTATGGATGCGAAGCAGTGTGCCCCTAGAGGTACAAATTCCTTCTCTGAGGGTATCTCTACAAAATGACATGACTCAAGAAAGCAATGCGAAATTACGACTTCATGAGCTGGACAATCTCGATGAGAGACGGCTCGAAGCTCGACAAAGCATTGAACTTTACCAAGCACGCATGGCAGGATCTTTTGACAAAAGGGTCCGGCAACGCGCCTACAAAAGGGGTGACTTGGTTCTTGCGGTAAAAAGACCAATGGTCTTCGCTCACAAGTCCAAAGGCAAGTTTGAACCAAAATGGGAGGGTCCCTACGTCATCGACAAGGTCTTCTCCAACGGCGCATATGCCCTCCTAAACATGGAAGGCGACAGATGTATGCCGCCTATCAACGGCAAGTTCTTGAAGCAGTACTACCCTTGAAGACTTACCCAACTGGGTAAGAGCAATGCCTGTATGGCCAAAACCTGTTCTCAGGTACTCGCTCGTCAAACCCACTCTCTTTAGAATTTTCATATCAAATGTCAAAATTTCTAGAGATTAAAAAACAATGCTTACTTTCATCGTTTCATTGTTCAAAAACAAAAAAATCCAAGTTTAGGAGCCTCTCCCTGACTTGACCAAAACTTTTGATCCTTGAACCAAAATTCATGGTTTGAAACAAAAATCCGGATTCAGGGATTTCCACCCTAGTCCACCTTACCTTTTACCGCCAAATGGTTCTAGGTCAAAATTTACGACCCCCGTGTCTTTAAACAAAAAAAAATGGTTTTTCAAAAATCGTGGGGAAACGACATCAAAGTCAGTACCCGCAAAACAAAAATTTTGAGAAAAAGCAAGGATGCGACATTCCATCGATACTTGCACCCAAAATCGCAGGGAAGCGACATTTCGTCGATACTTGCAAAATCCAAAAATCGTGGAGAAGCAACAAACCAGTTGATATCCACAACCCAATTTCAAAAATCGTGGAGATGTAACATACCAGTTGCTATCCACAACCAAAATTACAAATGGTTCGAGAAAACCTCAAATTTCAAAAATCGCGGAGAAACGACATCAAGTCAGTACCCGCAAAACCAAAAGTTTTGGGAAAAGCAGGGAAGCGACGCTTAGTCGATATTTGCACCCCAATTCGCGAGGAAGCGACATTCCATCGATACTTGCAAAACCTAACCGCGAGGAAGTGACATTCCATCAATACTCGCAAAACCGAATGAGCAAGGAAGCGACATTCCATCGATACTTGCAAGACCATTCAGCGGAGAGGCGACATTTAGTCGATACCTGCATTTTGAAAACCAAAACTCGGCTATAAATGCCAAAATCCGGCTATAAATGCCAAAACAAAAATTTCCGGCTATAAACGCCAAAATCAGCTTTCATGCCAATAAAACAAAACTTGGTTTTCAAAAAACTCGGCTACAAATGCCACACAAAAAAAAAAACCTGACTCTCATGTCAAAACCGGCTATAAATGCCACAAACCGGCTATCAATGCCACAAAAAATTGGCTTTCGCGCCGACAAACCAAAACTTGGCTTTCACAAATTGGCTATCAATGCCACCAAACCGGCTATAAATGCCACAAATTGGCTATCAATGCCACCAAACCGGCTATAAATGCCACCAATTGGCTATCAATGCCACCAAACCGGCTGTAAATGCCACAAAAATCCGGCTTTCATGCCAAATTCGTTTTCCCTACCAAAACAATCATTTGACAAAAGATTTTCACAAAATGACAAAACTTTTGATCAAACCCCATTTAGCAATCGCTTTCATCACAAAAAGATTTGAGTGAGCGTAGGGAAAACAAAAAAAACAGAGTACCAAAAAATACATGTGGTACCAAAAAAAAAGGAAAGTGTTCACAAGCACTAAAAAAAAAAAAGTACCAAAAAAAAATACATGTGGTACCAAAAAAAAAGTGTTCACAAGCACTGCAAAAAAAAAAAAAAGAAGTACCAAAAAATACATGTGGTACCAAAAAAAAAGAAGAATGGTTTCTGCTATAAAAAAAATCAGGAGCTCAGCCAAAAATGGTCTCCAGCCAAAGCTTCAGCTCCTCAAGCAAACTTTTGGCCTCAGCCGTCAGAGTTTCCAAGGCACGCTTCTTCAGGAACTTGCCATGAGATGCTGGCGAATGCCGTAACCCTTCTTTTACACCGGGAAGCTCTTCCCCAGCAGTTTGCCATCGTTCGTTTTCTAGAGTCCTCCTCTCGAGAACTTGACCGGCATCTGCAACCCTGCGAATCAGAGTACTCTCCCTGTCAATAGCCTCTGTTATAGCAGCCCACTTCGCATCGACTTGTGCCTTCAAATGCTCAAGACGTTTCCTGGCCTCCTCAACTTCCCTATCAAGGACGTTAAGGTCATGCCTCAATCCGATGATGGCTAGCTCTTCCTTGTTCTTCTCCCGAACTAGCTGCTTCTTGCTTTGTGTAGCCTCATTCAGGTCAGACTTAGCCTTATCAGCAGGGTCCAAGAACATCTCCTTGAAGAATTGGTCGTCAGGGAAATCCATGGTCTCAAACCCCTTGTCACCCAGTGCAATGATCCTATCAACGATCGCCCTGGCACCTGTGACATCCAGACCAACCTCTTCGGTGTCAGTCAGAATCTCCTGTACATGTGGGATCATGCCAAATCCTGCCTCCAAGTGTCCAGAAAGGAGAGTCTTGACCCAAGAACTCAAAACCCGAGCCAGCACCTTCTTCGCAAATTGAAGAGACGAACTGGATGAAGATTCACCCTTCTCCGTTGATCGGCTGCTCATGTCATGTCCCATTGGAAGAGTAACAAAAGAACTCTTTCCACTTGGAGCCACTGGAGAGGGAATCTCAACACGAGGCATCTCCTCAATCATGTCAGAACTGGTCTCTACCTCCGGATCGACCTCTGGCATCCCTTGCTCTGGTTCTGAAGAAAGCGATGGACTCTCTTCTGTCACTTCAAAACCTGCAAATGAAACACAAAAAGGTATGAATATGATCCTGTTTAAAAAAAAAAAAAAAAAAAAAAAAAAAAACATCATCAGGGTCATCACTACAAAGTACCTTCTTCGACGACTGGCGGAACACTCTCTTCCTCCATGAACTCATCGGAAGCATCATCAACATTTGCGTCCATTGATGGTTCAAAGTCATCGGAATCCTGTGGCAAGTCAGCTGACAAGAAAAATGTTAGCAAATCAAGTCGCAGGCACAAAAAAAGAGAAGGCGAAGGAAGTCATACCAGTCGGAGATTCTGGAAGCCTTCCAGAGTCCCTCGGTTCTTCTTCAGACGCCATAACCGGCTCCATCACCGCCTCATCGGTCGGAACCTCAGGCATCGCCAAATCTTCATCCTCTGCTAAAAAAAAAAAGCAGCAGCAGGGTGAGAAAACAAATCAGAACATGGAAAGCCCCATGAAAGAAGCAGAAAAAGGAAAAGGAAGAATCATACCTTCACCGATGGTCTCTTCTTCCCGAATCCTCTTCTCCGGAGGTTCGTCAGCTTCCCCTGGCACCTCCTCATTGACAGTAAGAGGGACTTCCACATTAGGAGAGTCTTCGTCCCGCCCCGTGTGACGCTGACTCCTCCTCCTCTTCCTACCTCTACGGGTTCGCTTCCTAGAAGAAACCGCCCCACTATCAGAGTCAGGTTTCTCACTTGACTCCTCACTGGATGGTCTGCTCTTGCCAGTAGACTCCGCGGAAGCTCGCCTCTGTGCCGCTTGCATCCAAGCGTCGAGCTCAACTTCCTCCTGTTCTAGCTGCTCCAAAGCCTCATCAGGTACTTCCCGAACAGCTTCAGAACCAATGACGCCCTGGTCACCAAGAAAGCCTATCTTGTGCTTCTCTCCAGAAAGGAAGGCCCAAACTTCCTCTCGCCGGACGCCATCCGACTTTCCAGTACCTTTTCCCGAAGACAGCTTTACATCAAGCTCCTTCTTGGAAAGCCCCCGATATGCCAAAAAGCTCTCCGCGAACCACTTCGTGAAGCCGGCAGTTCGGAAAGTCGACAGCTCAGGATAAGAAATCGTGGCAGTAGTGTCTTCAGCACTATAGAAAGCCCATGCATTTCTGCCATCCTGCAAACCTCCAAAACGCTTCACCATACTCGAAGGCGCTCCAACAACGCCTTGAGAGAAGCCCAATTGAAGTGCAAAGCGAGAACGTACATACGGCTGGATGTCGACGAAAAGATGTCTACGGTACACCATCGTGCCGACTCGTATGCTGAAAAGCCACTCCTTCTCTGCATTGGTCAACGAGTAATGCCTTCCCGACCCTGCTCTGGTAGAGTCTCGGGAGGCACCAAAATCAAAAGCCTTCTTCCGCAACTCCGGAGAAAGCTTAACTGAAGACTGCCCCATCTCGACGTCCCTGAACCGTCGGATCCTCATGCGGGCAAACAAAAGTGATTCGGATACGGCTTTTCCCT
The DNA here is from genome assembly GCA_028538565.1 of Umbellularia californica. Classification (NCBI taxonomy): domain Eukaryota; kingdom Viridiplantae; phylum Streptophyta; class Magnoliopsida; order Laurales; family Lauraceae; genus Umbellularia; species Umbellularia californica. The sequence goes on along the minus strand of JAPQWN010000011.1, from coordinate 42,533,303 downwards.
TAGCCAATCGAATCATCAGAGGATCATCATCCTGTGCAGCACCCAGCTGGTGGAAGCCAGGACAGTGGTATACAAACCACGAATAAAAGATATGGGCTGAAAATACCCTATTCATAGGGAGCCCAAGCCGAACCAAAAAAGCAGCAGCCTGCAGTTCGGTACACAGGTAGGAGTAAAGAGCGGGCACCAAAGCAAGCCGCTCTCCAAACGCCATCTGACAAGCCGGAAAAATACAATGCGGCCTGATGTGCGTCCCATCTCCACCAGCAAAAATAGCCTCACCTAGCCAAAAAGTGAGGTAAACAGCAAGATCTCTCCGCAGTGTAATGTCAGAACAAATGGCATCTGTGCTCGCGAAGAAACCCTTCAACTCTTCCTGCATGGCCGAAGTCTTCTTCCTGTCTTCCCGGGTCATGCTATCAGAAGGTTCTCCACCGCCGAAGAAGTTAGGGAACGAAGAGCCACAACTCTTCCAACTGCTGGATCTTACTTTCGAGCCCTCCTTCAAAAAATCATAGAAGGCGACGAGCTGAAAGTATAGGAGCCTGAACTCCTCTGACTGCTCCTCAAGGACGCTGTCAATCGGCATGAACTCCTCATAGAGTTTGCCAAGGATGGGCAATCCAGTAATAGCACTCAACTCCTTCAGAGAAAAACCAATCTCACCGTTCGTGACAACGAAGGTATTGGTCTGAGGGAGGAAAGACTCCAACATAGCCATGAAGGCATCATCGGAAAAAGTCACGGTCTCCCTAAAAGCGCGGACCGCGTCAAAAATCCCGACTTCCTTCAAAACGGCGCCCCCAATCAGCAAGGTGTGGTCAGTCCATGACTTCCAATCGGAGTCAGCATTGAAACGGCCACGAAGTCGAAAAGGCTTCACCCAAGTACTACCGTCACCGCTGAAAACGCCAAGGCCCACCGGTCTCAAATCGACCGACGGATAATCAGAGCCCTGGTAGCCGCTGGCTGGCATCAACATGTCCATACGGACAGGTGGCTTCTCCGCAAAACCGGAAGGTCCACCAACAAAAACCCCGGTCTTGATCACACTGGTCCTCTTCACCCAGCTCGGAGGATCTTCCCTCTTAGGGCACGTGGGAGAAAGGCTCAGGATCGAGATGGTCCGATCAAAAGACGACCGGGTAGAAATAGTTCTCTCCTCACCATTTGCTGTGTAAGAGAACTGAAAACATCTCCTTTGGTATGTCAAGTCGTCAGGGACTGCATCTCCAAAGAAGAAGGTAGGCTTGGGTAAAACCCTCAGATCGTCCATAACCCAAGGACGGTTGCTTACCATGATCTTATAGAACTCCTCATCCTTGAGAGCGATCAATCGCTGTCTCATCTCATCACGATTGAGGGAATCGCATTCTTCCAAGTTCTTCTCAACAAACTGGACCTTCTCCCAGGCCTGCTGAACGGCCACATTAGAAGATCTGGCGGATCGACGAGGTACGCTTGTAGCAGGCTCTTTACCCTTGTTCGCTCTGGAGGAACCACCTGCAAAGGTTGGAAAAGAAAAAGATCGTCATCAAAATGACAGGATTTCGCTAAAAAAAAAAAAAGAAAAAAGGGTCACTTTGTCCCACCAAAAATCTGGCGAAATTTTGGCATGACTCCGGGGCAATTCCGAAGAAAAAGGAAATACCCCGAAAGAAACAGAAAGTTTTGAAGATGGGCTCAACATCGCTGCGAGCTCCGAAACTCCAAACTTTCGAAACCTCAAAATCTCCGCAAAATCAGGAAGGGCTCAACATCACTGCGAGCTCCAAATTCCCAAATTTGCAAAGATTTTCAGGTATGCTATCATGCTCTCAAATTCAATTTACAAAAAGTACATGCATGAACATCTAGATTTGCATAAAAAACGCATTATCATGATGAGCAAAAAAAAAAAAAAAAAGGAAACTTTCTCAAAAAAAAAGGGGAGAAAGAAAAGAACAAAAAAAAAGAAACTTTCTCAAACAAAAAAAAAAAAGAAGAAAGAAAACAGCAAAAAAAAAAAAAAAAAAAAAAAGGCCACGTGGCCGTACGGATCTGTCCGTACGGCCCACAAAAAAAAAAAAAACAAAACAAAAAAAAAAAAGAAAGAAGAAATCACGTGGAAAAGAAAAAAAAAGAGAAGAAGAATAGAAAGAAAAGAAAGAAAAAAAAAAAAGAGAGAAAATTTCTTTTTTTACCATCCTATTCTCTACATGGAGTTTTCTTGAAAGAAAAAGAGAGAAAACTTACTCGAAGCCATTGATGGAGAAGAAGAAGGAAAAAGCTTGAAGATCCTTGAAGAAGAAGAACTCTTGGTCTTGGAGCTCTCTTGAGATTGTTGCAAAAGAAAGCAATAAGGGCAAGAGATCTAGCCTCCTCCTTGCTTGTATAGGAGAGAGCAAATCAAAGAAGGAAACAAAAAAGGAAAGGTAAGTGCTACTAATTAGTAACCTTACCAAAAGAGAAGGAATTAGAAAGATTCTTTCCCAAAAAGAAAGATGTCTTTGAGAGATTTCCTCCCAAAATCAATCAAATGAGAGATTCTCTCCAACAAAAAAAGGATATTGAAGATTCTTTCCCAAAAAGAAAGATACCTTGAGATATTCTCTCCCAAATTAAGGGAATATGAGAGATTCTCTCCCATAAAGATATTTTTAGATATTCTCTATCCAAATGAGATATCTTTAGATATTCTTTACAAAAATGGCCCCACATGAGATCTAAGCCATCCTAAAAAGCTTAAGGTCCCATGGGCTAGCCCATATGAGCCAGGTTTGACCACCTAGGCACTAAAAAAAAAAAAGTGGGCTTTTAGTCAGAAAAAAAATCCCTCTTACCAAGAGCATACAAAAATGGTTCCATGCCTCTTCAGAGTTGATTGAACCATACAAAAAATTCCAAGCCCCATGAGCTTCCAAAAATCAAACCATCCAGCCTCATATACCAAATTAAGCCAAAATCTTGAAATTGACATTTCACAAAAATCCAAACCATTCCAATTGACCCACACAGTCCCAAAGAGTGACCAAAAACCAAATCCTGGTCCCCTAACTTGCCACATACAGCTTGTTAGGTCACAAGACCAAAACAAAAAACCAAATCCTGATCCCCCAACTTGCCACATACAGCTTGTTGGGTCACAAGGTCAAAACCAAAACCCGATCCCCTAACCTGTCATATATAGCTGGTTAGGTCACAAGATCAAAAACAGAAACCCAAATCCACATCCCTGATGTCATCTTCAAAACTTTGCCTCGAGATGGTGTGTGATTCCTTTCACTACCATAAAATTCCACTGGAAGCTCAAAGGCTACTCTACCAAAGGAAAGATTGCTCAAAGACTCTTGGTCAAGACACAAGCTCTCCTTCAAAAATCTCTTCGAGGCACATCGACTACAAAAGTCAAGCAACTCGTCGCTGTACCTCGAGGGGGCATTTGTTGACACCAAAAATGTCACTTTGCCTCTTCAACATCAAGAAAGCTGCATGAAGTCGCAACCTGCCATAAATAGGCAATGCAATTTCTCCAAAAAATCAAATCTTGTCAGAATCAAACAAAAACTGCAAGATCCTTCAAGATAGCCAAGAGAAGAGTACACATGAAGTTTCGGGCCATTTCGACAACATTTGGCCTAACTTCACTTCTCCGACAGTTAAACAGGAGCTCTCGGCAGCGACATCATCGGAGACGTCAAAACTTTGATCAGAGCCTACAGATGACTCCAGCATGTCTCAAAAGGGCTCCATGCCAAATTTCAAGTCAAACCGACAACGTTTGACCCTCCATCAATGCTCGAGCAGCAAAATCAAGCCTCCCGGCGGCTGGAACCACCGAAGCCTTCGCTCGTCAAACCAAGTGCATGAGTGGCTTCAACATGCTTCCAAAAGGTTGCACGTCAAATTTCAGGTCATTCTGACAACGTTTGACCAGGTTTCGATGCTCCGAGAGAAAATCAAGCCTACCGGCGGCGGAGCAACCCGGGACCATGACATCCAAAACGGAGCCCATGGAACGTCTCAAAATGACTCCAATAGGCTCCCCGTCAAATTTCAGGTCAATCGGACATCGTTTGGCCACATATCAAAGCTCGGCATTTTCCCCGCAGCAAAATCAAGTGAAGCATCGACGGGACCCCAAACGGCTTCAAAACTCAAACAAAAGCCTATGGTTGGTCTTATTTATTGCTCAGGAGGCTTCACCTCAAATTTCAGGTCATTCCGACATCGTTTGACCAAGTTTCAACTTCTGGCGGAAAATCAGCAGCTCTACGCGACAAAGTCTTCGGCTTTCCCGGAAAATTGGAAACTTTGCACTCTAAAAATGCAAGGATTCTCATCAGGTTTTCTACAGGGAAATCAAGCCAATAAATGAGAAGAAATGTCAAGAAAAATACAGAAGAAAACGGCGACGAAAAAGACCTCAAAACGACCGCAAAACGGGCTCCGAAGGGAAAAATTCCCCCAAGGTCGCAGGCCCCTGCGACCATGGCCCATGGTCGCCGGCGACCATGGAAGTCCGGGTCACCGGATTTTCCGCCGGTGACCCGTTTTTCCGTCTTTTTTCGCGTTTCGCGCACTTTGGCCCCTGTGGTTTCCTGAAAATGTGATTTTTAGTGCTTGAAATTGACTCATATCCTCCGACATCCGTCAAAATCACGGGTCAACCTCCAAAAGCATAAAATCATCATTGATCGCTCCAAGATCGCCAACCGGTCGACCAAGAAAGTGGTCTTTCTGTCCGACCGATCGTGAAATCAACAAGACAGATGTCACCGGCCCGCTCTTAGCTATCAATGTCTGAAGTTACATGTTCATCCGATGTCGATCAGCATGTAGATCCATCGATGATCATCGCCAGAAGAATTCCAGAAGACACGGCATGGCCCGCGACTCTTCGACTGCTCGGCGACCAATTAATGTGGTTAATTGACTAGCTTTATTGCAGTCATTAATTCATTTCTTTGGACGGCCCAATCAGAAGCAAGCATTTGGGAGTTACAAGTCAAATGATTCATGTCATTTAACCCATGAAACTCCTCCCATTATGGTAATTAAGGTGATTAAAAGCCCTTAATCTCCATCGGCCAATCAGATTCAAGGAAAAAGGAGTTACAAAATCAAGAAATAAATCTTGTAACTCCTCCCATTAAAGCCATTAAGGCTCATAAACCCTCCTAAATGGCTACCAAAAGCCTATAAATAGGAGAGCATTCCATTGAAATTGGATCAAAAAATCGAGATCGATCAATCGGAGATCACTTCCAAAGCACCAAAGAATCCAGAGAAAGAAACAGAGAGAAAACTCTGCTGAAGTTCTGCACCGGCCACCACTACAAGGTGACAAAAGTCCCTTGGGGGGCACCCCCCCCCAAGGTCCTTGCCTTCTCCCACTACCTCCAATGGCTTAGACATGGCTTTTCAGCCCGTCTACTTAGCTTTTTATTGGACATAGGACCTTCTATTGGTCTTTGTCCTCTAAAAACCTGAGGTTATAGCCAAGCCAAGCGAATCAAGAGCATCCTCTGTTCTCATCTGCATGGATGATGGCGAAGCCCATACATGGCTTGCGACCGTCAATCTGAACAAGTCCCCCACAATCTCCTGAAAAGTTAGATCTTCATTTTCTTGCTTTTCATTGTAGTTTGTATTTTTCTAAAAGAGACAAAAAATCACAACTCTTGTCTTTCATTATTGATAAGAATTGTAAATCGGCTATAAACGCCAAAATCGGCTATAAATGCCAAAATCGGCTATAAACGCCAAAATCGGCTATAAATGCCAAACAAAATCGCCTTTCACGGCAAACCAAGAAAATGTCTCTTTTCTTAAATATTTGTGCAATGGAAAACTTGAAAGAAGTTGATTTCCTTTTTACTTGCGAAGGTTGATCTCCGGATTACCACTTGCAATTCCAAGTAAAATAGAAAATCCGGCACACCCACACAAAGAAATGTTGATGCACGCTTCAGGCCCGCCAGGGCGCGAAAGGGCCGGACCCGACAGACTCCCACGTTCCGCCGACCCCGGTAGCCGTCCCACGGCGCCTCGGAGCGCGTTCCATCACTTAGTTGCAGGAATATGCTAAGATGGATATTTGTAAATTATTGGCAGCTATTTCTGTGCTTACTGTGGCCTGCCAATTGTCAAAAAAATATATATATTGCTTTTAGCGGCGGCCACATGACCGCCGCTAAAAGCAACGTTTTTTTTTAAATACATCTTTTAGTGGCGGTCATGTGGCCGCCGCTATAAAAAAAACCAATTTCTACCGGCGGCCATTTTTAATACTATCGGCAGTAAAAAAATAAATAAATAAACCCTGCTTTTAACGGCGCTCAAAAGGCCGCCGCTAAAAAAATTGATTTTTAGCAGCACCCATGTTTACTTTTACCGGCAGCCAATAGGCGACGCAAAAAGTTTTCTTCGTCGTCCCACAAACCCACGAATTTCTTTTACGCTACAAAAAACAATAGCGGCGGCCGGCCGCCGCTAAAACCTTTACCGTCCGGACATGTACCGACGCCTACCGGCGGCCACACTAACCGACGCTAATAGTTTTACCGGCAGCCAGAATTACTTTTGGCGGCCGCCGCTAAATGCAGTTTTTCTTGTAGTGAAATATGTAATATACTCTACAAACTTGAAAGTGGCACATTCACACAAGCTGGATACCTCGAGAGATTATGCCGGGACCCTCCCATACTGAACACAGTCCAGTGAGGAAAACTCACCAATGCTAGGGAATGAAGAGCCCTGCAAAACAATACTCATCCATCTCAACATTCATCACTCAAAAGACTAAACCCGGTATCACACTATCCATTTAAAACATAGCTCATCATGATAGCTCACTCAACACTCGTAAATAGCTCCCACCAGTGATGATCAGTCAAAAGGCTGAGCTTAGAACAATTGAGTGAATGTTAACGCCGACTTGAGAAAACAATGAAGGTCTGTGTCTGTCTAGGCTTTTCCTTGCGTGAACAATGTCCTAACAAAGTCATTAAAAGGTCCGAGTACCAATTCAATCCATGGAACACAGTTCAGGTCCAAATCCAATCATTGGATCCACACAAAGGTCCACCAAATACATGGCCTGGTCTAAAATAGTCCAAATGAGGTAACAAGTCCATTTCCAATAATAAACTGTCAATCCTCATCCATAATGAGTTATAAGTCCATAATAATCAACCTCTCCATCTTAGGATATCACACATCCATACTTAGGCTATAAAAGGGCCCACCTAGCCACAAACACGGGTTAGTGTTCACCCAATCACATCACAAGTTACCTCTAAGTAATCTTAGTTCAGGTCGTCCATTTTCTATTTAATTAACAGGTATAAGCAGTAGTAAGGACATAAGAGTGAAAATAGTGTATAAGGTAAAATAAACCTCCAGGTAAGAGAATCATGGGAAATATTAATAGTCTAACCTAAGTATTGGGCCACATTCAGGCCCAGATCTATCTCAGTTAATTTGATCTCTAAGTGAAGTCTTACATGCCAATGGATACTGTGTTTGGTACTCCAAAAGTTACGGGTATCTTCGACGACGTTTAAGAATCAAATCATCATCGAATCCACAACCTAGACCCTACTTGGTGTTCCTCACGAGTCAAAGTTGAGCCACACCATTGACTCGTGCATGACACATCAATAGAAGTCCATTTGGATGGTCAATGGGCCCCACAACCGATCATAATCTCAGAAAACTAAAAGCTGGAAATTCACTGAATACAGTGTACTCGGTCGACCTAGGACAGGGTCCGGTCGACCAAGTACCTTGGGCTGTCAGGATATTGGCTCCTAGGTCAACCCCTTGCACAGTGTGCTTGGTCGACCTCCTGGCCTGGTCGGTCAACTTAGTACTCTAGAAAGACAGGAGTCAGGCACCTGGCAGGCATGACCTGATCTCAAGAATTCACTATGCGGTCGGTCGACCTCCTGGCTTGGGCGGTCGACCGCGTACACAAAAAACATTAGGAAATGATGTCCCAGCTCTCAGTCATTTTTTCCTGGAAATCCCGTGTGCCCTGTCGACCTGGAACAGGTCCGGTCTACGGAGAACACAGAGTTTCTGTGTCTGATGGAGAAGTCCAGCTCCCAGTTAATTCCTGCAATTCTTGTGTGCTTGGACGACCTGGAACAGGGGTTGGTCGACCACGCACAATGGACCTGCATAACCTTAACAGAGACTTGAATTTCTCTGAAATTTACTGTGCTCGGTTGACCCGACTGCAAGTCGGTCGACTGAGTACATGTAGCTTGCAACACTTCCAGATTTATGGATTTCTTCTCCTTTAATCCAATTTCCACTCAAAACTCAAACCATCTCGTCCAATCATCATAGAAACATTATAAAATATGAAAAACACTTCAAAACACATCCAACCATCCATCCTTGGGCCATTGATCTTCCAAATGAGATGAAACTCATCCATCAATGGCCAAAAACCATGAAAATAAGCTCAAAAGTTAGATCTAGCATTCATACATCAATTGAATTAAAATTGCAGAATCAAAATAAAGGAAAACATGCATTCTATGTTAAATAGGTATATTGCACTTGCCTTAATCCAAAAACAAAGGAAAATAAAGAGAGAAAGAGAAATCCAAGTTCCAAATACAAAATCCCAGCTCCTATGGCTTGTAAACACTCAAACCAGCCCAAAAATTCAAATCTAAAAAGATCTCTAACACCTACACCTACATCCACAAGAGAATTGCTATAAGGAAGGAGATCTAGAGAGAGAAAAAGAGATTTCTAAGGAAATTGAACTAGAAGAGGGTACATACCTTGATTAGAAGAGGGAGAAGAGATTAACAAGATAGAGAGAGATGTCCTTAGGATAAGTTGCAGTTGAGATTGTAGATGATCCTCTTCTTCTTCTTGGAGTTCTAGATCTAGGGTTTTAGAGAGAGAAATGAGAGAGAGAGATGGGAGAATAAGAGGGAAATTGAGAGAGAGATGGGAGAATTGGAGGGAAATTAAGAGAGTTGCAGGGAATTGAGAGGAGAAGAAAGAAAATAGAGCGAAATGAGAGAGGGAGAGTTGCATATGTATGGGATGGGGGAAGTTGTAGTTATATAGGTTTAGGTTAAGTGGTTGATTACCAAAGTGTCCTTCCTAGTTTAGTATAAAATGTGGATAAGTACAAGGGTATTTAAGTCATTTTTCGAGAAAATGAAAGATTCTCAGGTGGAAACCCCTCCTATTAATCCTATTTACTAGCTAGGGCCTCTAACTAACAAACAAACTGCAACAATTATAAAAGACGCCCAATGAACTCTATAAAATACACAAAAGAACTAACTAAGCTCAAACCTAGGAAAATACATATCTACCCTTACTAATCTCTATTAATTAGTATAATTAGATACTATAAGCTATAATATAGCATTCAAATCCAAAATTGAGGGTCCACAAGGGGTGGGGCCTCACACGTGACACATTCTTTTTCTTAAAACTACTCATCACATTATTAGTATGTGCGGTATGTGGAGTAGTACGTGTAACACTTGAAACAAAAAATATTTTACCGTTAGTACCCAAAGCGAATACACCATGGGCATAACCACCGCTTCTGTCAAAAGTTGACTTCTGACTGCATAAGATGTTTGTAAGAATCTTTGAACCAATGTTCATCTTGTTTAGAGAAAGTCTGTTTTACTTCTAGCTCAGACAGAGTGATCTTCACTCTTTTTTACAGGTCTTGATTTTCAGCTTCTATTATCACTATCTATTTCTTCAGATTCGTTATTTCTTGTTCAACCTTATCAAATTTTTGACCATCAGTAATCAAATTTTCAGCCATGCAGTTTTTCTGACTTTCCAAGAGATGAATCTTTTTAAGTGCTTGCTCTAATTTAATCTTTAATGTAGTATTCTCTTCTTGACACAATCAACGTAAGTAATATGGTACAACTCTTACCAATCTTTCTCTTGATCTGACATCTCATCATCATTATCTTTATTAGAATCATTGTCAAACAGAGACTTTGCCATAAACACCACAAACTTGCCATTCACATTAACTGAAGGATCATCCTCAGGATCTTTTTCTTCTTCAGAAGATTCTTCATCCCAAGTTGTATTGGGAGCCTTTTTCTTTGTACTCATTTTCTTGTTGGCACACTCATTAGCATCGTGACCATAGTTTTGATACTCAAAACACTTGGTCCCTTTAGCAGGATCCTTCTTCTCAGATTTAGAGCTCTTTAACTTGGCTTGTTTTGACTTCATATATTTCTTGAGGCATTTCCTAAACTTAGCTATATTATCTTCAACCTCAGATTCAAAATCAGATTCAATTTTCTTTTCAGGCTTCTTTCTTGATTCTAAGATGGCTTTCAAAGCAATACTTTTATCGTTTGATTTTCCTTTATCCAAACGGTTTGCTTCAAATGTCTGAAGATTTCCAACTAGCTGATTTACCTTGTGGGTATCTAGATTCTTATTTTTTTCAATAGCATCGACTTTAGAATCAAGCCTCGAAGGTAGAGATCTCAGAATTTTCTTGACAATCATGTTTTCTGGAATTTCCTCACCCAGAATAAAAGCAGAATTGACAATATCATTCAGCTTTGCATAAAATCGATCAAATGTCTCATCTTCATCCATCACGATGGTTTCAAATTCTTTAGTTAGCATTTGCACTTTAGCTTGCTTCACCGTGTCTGTTTCCACATACACTGTCTGTAAAACTTTCCATGCTTCTTTAAGAGTTTTGTGAGTGGAAATCCTATGGAACTCTTCAGCAGACACTCCATTGTATATTCCATTCACTGCCTTGTTATTACAATTTGAGGCATACTTCTCACCCTTAGTCTATTGGGCTTTAGGTTTAAGAACTGTTTGTCCATTAACCACAATTGTTGGTCTGGAGTAGCCCTCATCAACAATATCTCAAACATCATCATCAATAGACTTAAGGAACCCAATCATCATTTGCTTCCAATATGCATAATTAGAACCGTCTAGCAAAAGGGGTTTAAAAGTTGATGTCCCTTCTAAATTGAGTACCATTCTAGAAATCTTTTATGATCAAACACAACAAGTTAGTACAATTGTCTTTGATACCAATTAAAAGTTTAGGGTATGAGATCTTTGGATAGGTCTACACAATAAGTCAGCCTAATAGTGTGAAAAAATAAACAATATGCAGCGGAAATAAAAACACGAGCACACACCATAAGAACACCAAATTTAAAGTGGAAAACCCTAACCGGGTGAAAACCACCGATCCGAACTGGATCAATAATCAAGTACCATGAATCTTGCAATTACAAGAAACTCAGATTTCCTCCCTAGATGTCCTCTACCTAAGGATTAAAGTTACATTGTGTCGCTTCACGCTTCAACGACTTCACAGCGCTGATTGCAACAGACTCAATCCTGCGCTTGATTCTTCAAATCTCCTCGCAAGAAGAAAAACTTCTACAAAGGATGCAGAAGAAACTGACTCTAGAGAACTGAAACTGACTCTAGAGAACTTAGCAGCACAACTTCATAAAAATCTTTAGAGAAGAACTCTCTCAATTAAATCTCTAACTCAAAACTTTAAAAGGTGAGGTGTGTCTATAGAATAGCTCTTGAGTCCTTTAAATAACCCTTAGGTCGTGCTTAAGGTTACCTAACTTGATCAGGATTAAAACAAGTAGTTTAGGCACAATTAGAATCATGTTTCTAATTTTCGTAAGACTCTTTTGCCTTGTCCGCTCGAGCGGATAAGGCTTTATTTCAGCGTCTGGCTATTCTGACTCTGTTCGCTCGAGTGGATGATGTGGTTGCTTGAGCGGACCCCATTCTGGTTGATCCAGGATTTCAGTACAGTTTTTCCAGCTATTTTCTTTTAAGTCCTTTTAGACTTTCTTCTTCTGAGTCCTTCCAATCTTCTATCTTCAGAGTCATTTTCTAAACATAAAAATTACAACTCAAAAGACGTCTAGAGTTTTGTCCAACCCATGAATTAGTCAATACTCAAAATCCAAACACATCCATTTAAATTTACTTTTCGACAACTTTTTCTCTTGATTTTTTTAAAATACTCAAATTACCCTTCATTGAAATAAAATACTCCTTCACTTTCTTTATATGCTCCTTATTTTCATTGGCATCCTCACTGTGATCAAGGACAATCAGCGTCTCCGCATGATCGGTTGAATTTGGTGGTTGTGGGAACTATGTCATAGCTTTAAATAAAGGGAAATTTGGATATTTTTAAAAAAACCAGAAAAAAAGTCGTCAGAAAATGCCTTTAAATGGCTGGATGTCCTTAATTGAGAACTTACTAAAAAACTTAGGGACTAATTTGAAAACTTTTGAAACTTTTATCCTTTTTTGAAACAATTTAAAAGCTTGAGGCCTTATTTGAAAATTTTTATTTTTAAGTTTTTTATTTGTCTTTCTTAAAAATTTTATAAAGAACCTAAATTTTAATAATATATTTATCTTTTCACGATCTTTTGTCACTAGTATTGAAATAAAAGGAAATTATTCCAAAAGATTATATGCTTGGAAAGTTATGAGTGAAGCCGACTCTTTTTGATACTTTTTAACCACATGCTTACTTGTTATTGACAGCTGTATAATATTATGGTACAACACGCTGCACTCAAGCTCGCACTTTATGGGCACGAGTCTAAACGGTTCCGAATGCAAGGAAGACATTTTAGTATGCTTAGCAACTTGGATCGCCCTCATAGACCACTATCACTTCTTCCAATCCATTTCCTCATAATTCTTTTGCACTTCTTCCCATGGTTTAAAATCTCGGCCGATACCGAGTCATATCGGCCAATATGACTCGGTATCGGCCGATACCGATCCGATATCTCGTTGAGATATCGGAATCGGTTAAATATCCCCAAAATATCCCGCTATCTCGGCCGATACGATATGATCTCGCTGTGAACCGATATCTCAGCCGATATTTTGAAAATATCGGCCGAGATGATATAAAATTATTCAAAACCATATTTTTTGCTACTTTTTCCCCATTTTCATCTTTTTCTCTTCTCTTCTTCACCCATAGCAGCAGCCCTACTCCCTCTTCAACATTTTCAAATCCCACATTAATTTTTTGAAGAAAATATTATCTAAGGTATGAGAAAATCAACCCAAAGCATTTTATTATGTGGTTTTTATTTTTATTTTTTAGATGAAGTATAGAAATCATTAGGTTTGTCATTTGTGTTGTGTTCTTCATTGAAAAGTTAGATCTACATAATTTCATGCTAGATCTATTCATACACATGATTTTGAACTTTTTTTTCTAATTTTTTTTTATTTTCGGATTTTTTGATATTTGAATTATTATATATCATTTTTTGGGGATTTCATCATAACTATGTTCTTTTAATGATTCATGATCATTGTATGGTGTATAAACGATTGATTTACATACTTTTATGCTAGATCTATGTATTTAGGATTTTGAAAATGATTTTATTAAAAAAAATTTCTTAAAAATAATTGTTGTTATTTGTAACTTGTTAGAATATTTGTGATACCAAAGGCTTATTAATAGTGTGTAGATGATAGATCTATATCTACTCATAGTCATAAACATGATTTAGATTTTTATTTTAATTATTTTATTTTTGAATTTTTTAATATTTGAATTATAATATATCATTTTTTGGGGATTTCATCATAAATATGTTCCTTTAATGATTCATGATCATTGTATGGTGTGTAAATGATTGATCTACATACTTTTATGCTAGATCCTTTTACTTTCATATTCCTTTTATACTAAAGAAGATAGCGAACTGCGACACAGACAGGACTCATAACTTAAGGTGACCGATATTTTGATTTATTGTTGTTACTAATGGAAAATAATATCATATTCCAGCATTTTCTAATATTCTGGATTTTTTGGATATTTTTGTAAGTTTTTTTGGATTAAAAAAAAAATTCACACCGCGACGACCGCGATGGACCGATATCCGCGACCGATACCGCGATCGAGACCGAGATTTTAAACCATGCTTCTTCCTCAGCTCCCGTCAGATTTTCCAAGATACAGGGCCCACTACCTTTCACCATTGGTTCAGTTGTCAATTCGTCTTACGGTCGCACTTCACCACCAACCATTAATTTCCAATTGTCCTTTGTCCTTCTGTATTAAATTTTTTCCACCAAATTCCACGTGCAATGCTCCCTCCATGGAGGGAAAAAAATCAAACCGACAGGTAACATGTTCACACTGGCATGTATTCCATCATTGCTTTTGATATCTCGTATCAAACGGCAATGACATATGTTCCTCACCATTTAATGAGAAATTCTACATATACCGATTGATGGGCACTTCTTATGTGAAAACATGGATTGAAAAATTAAATGGACCGATCCATCAATCGATATATATAGATTTTTTCCCATTTAATAGATAGCATCAATTTAAAAAAATAATAAAAAGGAAATTTTCAAAAAGGTATAAATTTTTTGACTTATTTAAAAAAATATATAGATAGATCTGAATATTTAAAAAAATATACAAGTTTTCTATAATTCTTTATTACAAAAATGAGAAATGACAGAATTACAAAATTTACGTGTTTGAGATGAAAATGACCTCGTAAAAGCTTTAAAATGATGCAAATGGCAGGTTCTTCATTGTGAGCTCCAATTACCACAATTCCTAAAGATAGGTACAAATTAGCTTATGAAGTAAGAGTTTTTTTTTTTTTTTTTTTTTTAATAGTTCTTTAAACGCACTAGTTATAAATTAATGTTAATCTAATTGATTAACTTTTATTTATTATATTAGAGTTTCTGTAAATGGCCCCTTAGTCTTAAAGTAGACGTAGATAATCTGGAAATCATACAGTATACGGCTGTAACAGAGAGTTGTTCGATCTTATATTTTCTTCTAATCCAATTGTAATTCTCATCTATTTATCTATTAATACAAGTCATCTCCTCTTTGCAGTGGTCATGCAAGAAAGTCTTGTAATTTCCGTAAAATATTTTATAGTTGACCGACCTATGAAATCCAAACTCTCTAAGATCACTTTCGAAATTCTAATTAATTGGAGTAGGGCCCACTACAAGATTGATTACATGCAAGAAGCATGATTTTACTTTAATTGGATTTTATTCAATCATAATTTTCTTCAGACGTGATTGATTTCACAGAAGAGCCAAACTCCATTTGGACTGGCATCACAGCCTACCACATTTGGCAGAAAGTTATTTTGACCGGTTTGAATTCAGACGTGGGCCTTATTATTGGACTTTTAAAGATGGATCAAATAATTTTCTTGAGGATTAGCCTCCAAAGATATAGATTTTAATATTTAATCCCTCTTTAGAGGGTCCATCTTTGAAATGTAAAAGCTCAAAATAACTCCATCATTTTAAATACTTAATCCTCCTTTTTTTTTATAACTGATTTTATTTTAAAAAAAATTGAATAAAAAATAAATATTATATTTTTAAAGTCTAATTCTTTTCTAAAAAACTAAGTTTGATTTTCTAATGTACTACTATATTTTGAATGCATATCAACTTAAAAAAAACAAGTATTTGAAAAAATGTGATGGGTCCACTGAATGATTCTCATGATTTCTTTAAAAAAAAAGAATTTTATAAATTTGAAACAATTCTTTTTTTAATAAAATTAATGAAGGAGCTCTCATTTTGATATTAATCATACATACAGTTTTATTAGGGCCAAATAGGAGTTCATCGCAATGTCCATGTCATCACCTATGTGTCGACCAATGATAGGTCAATGTTATTGTGGGTTCTTCTAATTTATTTCCTTCCTCTCAACTTTACCCAATTTCCTAGTAAACGATTTCTTTAATGCATACCTCAGTCTTTACACAAAGCAGTGGATTGGACTCAATCGGCTCATTACAAGACGCAAGGTGGTAGTGGCGCTGGTAGACTATCACTTTTGCTGGAAGTATATAAAAGGGAAAAATTCAAAACTGGGCTCAATTTTATTTTCAGATTTCAAATCAAGACAAAAAAAATCATATATTTCTAAATCGGTTTTAAGTTTTCCAATTGCATTTCAATTCAGGACATCCCGTGACGGTGAGTTTCTTTTCCTTTTTCTTTCAAATGCCCAAAATACCCCAAGACCCCTTCTTCCGGGAACCCTCTGGCCCGACACACCACCCCTACTCCTCCGGCGCTAGCTAGTCACAGCGACCTCAGGCGAGCCGAGGTGAAGTAGTCGGTGATCGCCTCAGGCGAGGAGGAAGGTAAAGAGGAGTGGTAGTGAGAAAATTGCAAGTGAGTTTGGGGATCATGATTCCAATCAATCTTCTGATTCCAGGCCAAATAAAAAGAGAGAGTCAAACCAATCTTCAAGCTCGCAGAGAATTAGGAAGAAGAGGGTTGATACGGGTAGTGAGAGTTCTTCAGACTCTCGCGTCAATGCGAAAAGCCATGTTAAAGCTGCAAAAGAAACCCGCACCGGACAATGAGCAATTAGAGGACCTGTCCCTCTGCCGAGGGCTGGGGCATATTAGTTATCATCCCTTCCTTATCGTCATCAATGTTTGATTGTTTATTGAGAGCTGCTGCATGTCCCGACTCCGGGACAGGAGTCGGTAGACTTTTTCTTGTTTAGAGGAATGCTACTTGTCCCGGATTTTTTCTCCCGGGACAAGCCCGACTCCACATGGGGGGTATGACCAAAATACCCCCCATGTGGAGTAGGACAAAAAATCCGGGACAAGTAGACTTTTTGTTCTTGTTTATTTGTTGCTATTATTGAGTAGCGCAGGTGATTCTCTTGGATTCCGTTCGGGTTTCCCTTTCCCATTAAACAAGTTTAAAACAAATTTATCTTGTCAATCTAAGAGAATGTGATCCGAGCTCCAGCTCCAGGACCATTACACGTCGTAGACTTGGACGATATTGGGTTTCCCTTTCCCATTAAACAAATTTAAAACAAATTTATCTTGTCAATCTAAGAGAATGTGATCCCAGCTCCAGCTCCAGGACCATTACAAGTCGTAGACATGGACGATATTGGGTTTCCAGCCACTAGTTGCTTGAGGTTTACCTCTTTCTCCAAGCACTAATGATCCGTATTACAAGAGATAAAACAGTGTCAAATCTTCCCTTTCTGGTATTTTTGGTAGCTTATGGGAGGAGAGAAGGGGCCTTATGGGTATTTTTGGTATTTAAAAAAAGAACCGATAGAAAAGCCGCCGGAAAATCAATATCTTGGCCAGATTTGAAATGCAAATGGAAAACTTAAGTCTTGATTTAAAATGTGACTTTTTTTTGTCCTGATTTGAAATTTTGGCAAAATTTGAGCCCTGTTTTGAGATTCTCCCTACATAAAATATCTATCTTCCTCGGAACAAACATAGCCATCTTGAAACACATCCAGCAAAACTTTATGGCTGTTTAAGCCTACATTGGCAGAGGGAACTTCTAGTGATCACGAGGATTTCCTATCATAGGTAGAGTACAGTTATTAACTGTGGGGGGCCACTAAAGAATGGTCCAGGCAGACCTTCACATGCCATGCATTCTTTCTGCAAAACCACAGTTTCAAAAGATGGCCATATTTGCTTTTAATTTTGTATTTTGTGTGCACACCTTAGCATGCCATTTTTTTTTTCTTTTTATAAACATATGCATGAATATTGTAATCTGAAGGTTTTTTTTATAAGAAAGTGAGAAATTGTAGGATGCCCTATGATTTATTCAAACACCCCATTTTTAGATGTCTAAATTATATTTTAAAGTAAAAGATAATACACTGAAATCTTTAAAAAATATATGATTTTCAAATACCTACTGAGACCTGTCCCACTACTAATTAGTACAGTGAAGATTCTGCCAAATCAATTGCAAGGTCTCCATCGTGTGAAGAGTAGGCCTGTATCCTGAGAATTGCAACGTTCTGCGAAAAGTCATCAACGGGCGACGAAACTATGCATGCGACAATCTTGCTTTTTTGACTCTTGGAATAATCGAAGCCCCACTATGTAATCGATTCCTCCACTCCAGCAGTCCTCTCATCCCCACCAATGACTGGCTCTAGGAATGACCAACCCCAAAAGATAAGGTTGTAGTAACAGAAAATAGAAAACAACCCCTCTTCATATTTCCCACTCTTCCTACATCGCTTCTCCCAAAACACCACACTTTCTCTATCGAAATTGTCTCTGATTCCTTGGGCTGCGGAAAGAAAAAAATGACCATCTTCAATTTTATTACCTTTCTCTTCCTCTCTGCGGCTTTCATCTCTACATGGGCAGCAGATGGAGGGCTCTTCACTTCATCGAACTTGAAGATGTTTGTTGATGATCTTCCGGACATGCCAAGAGTTCAGGGTTTCTCTTTGATGAAGGGAGTTCCAGTTTCCAAGTCACTGAAAATTGGAATGTATGAGAAAAAATGGGTATGTAGTTCTTACAACTCTTCTTCTTTTCCCCTTTTTATTTTATTCTAGAACTTAGATGATGTTTGTATCTGCAACATCAATGTTGCTCACATGCCGACTACACCCTTTTACTCATCTTAACTTCTTTTTTCTTTTTTTGGGCATGGACCCAACGCCTAATGGTTGCAAAATACTGTGGAATCTGGTCATACTTAATAGTGGGTATTTGAGTGCTCTTTGATTCTCCTGTGTGTTTCGACTACATCTGGTCACTGTAGGATGAACCCATTAGAGCATTCCCTCTGATTCTATTGGGCAGAAGAAAACAATTGTAGCTCGGATGATGATCCCATGTCCCACCAGAGCAACCCCTCTGCTTCTATTAGGCAGAAGAAAACGATTCTATAGTTCTCAAAACAAAACAATAAAAAACAAGTTATTAGTATTTTCTTTCAGGAGATTCATGACTGAGGATTGAAATGGGAGACGATGCTGTGTGGGAGATGACCCGTTTGGTTGGAATGAAAAATTGAATTATAAACCTTTCTTGGAAAGTCGCTCCAACTTTCCCATTTGATTTTTAGGAGTGTTTTTTCTTGGAAGAAGTGACTCCACGTTGGGGTATGATAAAGAAGTCAGTTTTCTTGTCCACTTTGACTGAGAGCTGCCTTTGTTTTGATAAAAAAAAAAGAGTGACGGTTCACGGATGTCTGTCAAAACCAATGTCTCTTTTGGTCAAAAGGCAAAAGGGTCGAGTGTTAATATAGATGAACATAACCCCAGCCCAACGTAGATAAAAGGTTCCCGAGTTGTTTCACGAGTTGTTCAATACGTACGCTGCGCTATCTTAGGAATACAGGATTTCACAGATGTAGGATATCTCACAGTCAGATATAGAAACATTTAAATAGTATGTTATTTTTTTTTAAATGTGGGATCAACAAACCACCATCCAAATCATTGGATAGCTGTATGAGTGTTAGAATTAATATCGCACTAAAATTGAAACCATTGATCTATCAGGGTTATCGAGAAACTTGCAAGAAAGTCAAGTTATTTTGCAAATTATAAGAACAAATTATAAGCTGCGTTCTTTTGCAAGTATCACAATAACCGTGATAGATCAACGGTTCAAATTTGGTACGATATTAGTTCTTACACTCATACAGCTATGTAACGGTTTGGATGGTGGTTTGGTGGTCCCACAGTTAAGGAAAAATATCTTTTGCAAGTATCACAATAACCGTGATAGATCAACGGTTCAAATTTGGTGCGATATTAGTTCTTACACTCATACAGCTATGTAACGGTTTGGATGGTGGTTTGGTGGTCCCACAGTTAAGGAAAAATAACGGACTGTTCAAGTGTTTCTATTTCTGATTGTGAGATATCCTACATTCCTAAGAGATCGCAGTGTACAGATCGAACAACTCGTGAACCAACTCATGAACCTTTTATCTACGTTGGGCTGTTCTGGGGCTATGTTCAGCTATATTAACGTTTGTCCCTTTTATCTTTTTACCAAAAGACACATAGATCAACGGTTCAAATTTGGTGCGATATTAGTTTTTACACTCATACAGCTATCCAACGGCTTGGATGGTGGTTTGGTGGTCCCACAGCAAAGGAAAATAAAAATACACGGACTGTTCAAGTGATTGTGGGATATCCTACATCCCTAGGATATCGCACTACGGATCGAATTGCTCTGTGGTAAATATATATTTTTAGGCTATTCTGAATTGTCAACTTTATGACCATTTGTACGGTAATTGTCCTAAGATAAAAACTCAGTCATCACCTAATAAATGAAGTCATAAGAAATAAAAGTCTATATGCTTCTATGCTTTACATTCTTTACACTTCACCTCTTATTTAGTTCTTTAAAACCAAATTTACGGAGAGTTTTTAAGAACTCCCTTCCAAATAAAGAGTCATAAATTAATGTGCAAGGTTTCAAAATTGCTCATGTATAAGAAATATAACAAAATTTCACACATGAATAGTTACAAGCTGCAAGTTTGAGCATTTAGGGCCTGCTTATAAACTCTTCTAAGTATGAAATTGAACTGCCCATGTAATTACTTTTATTTTTGCTATCCCATAAATTCAAATTTACATACTCTTGGCGCATAACATATTAATGACATATTTTTATTAGTTAAGTTTGGTAATCTTTCTCTTTTTATTTCTAGTAGCAATAGAAAAAATTATATAGACAAACTTGTAATATAACATACATACTGCAGACAAATTTCAACATGTCATCCTCTTATTACATAATGCAACAGAGAGATTCACTGTATTGTCAAATAGTTTACTCAAAGATATATGCTTGGATAAATGTCAACTAAGAGACCCAAAGAGTATATTTGCCCACTGAATATTGTGATTTATGTGAATGACTCCGGCTCTCACCAAACTGTCCATTGATTGATCTGTGGGCGAATAGGTTTGAATAGACACCTTTGGCCTCTAGGCCAAGTTACGAGTAAAAAAGAAAAAAACAACAAAAATATGTTTCCCAACAAGACTTAAGGGCGTGTTTGGATGTGTGGTGAAGTGAGGTGAGGTGAGGTGAGGTAAGGCCTTCATTATCCAGACAAGAAAAGACAATGAGTCATATCAAAAGTACACAATTTAAAATTTTCCTCCATCTTTTTCAAAAAAAGTCAAATAAGCAACATCCTTTTTCCACTAAAAGACAAAAAAGCTCTACTTTTCTATATAAAAAGTCAAAAAGATTCCATACCAAACAACTAAAAACAAAACACCATCATAACATCTTATATTTTATTCTCTCTTGATTTGATGCTTCACCTCACCATACTTCAGTTCACCGTACATCCAAACAGGCCCTAAAGCACATTTGTATACATGCTGAGGAAAACTAATCTCATAAAAAATTCCTACTTCCACGGGAAAGTTTTTCTCTAGGCACCTCCCATAGGACTATTTTCCGAGGAATCGAGGAAAGCCAATTTTTGACACTTTCTATAAAGAAAAGCGATTGCATCAAACATGAATTTTATTGTAATATAGAATTTAATTTTCATAATTCTTGCCTTTTTTCTTGAAAAATGGACTACACAAAAATGTTGGGGTCCATGTGAAACCTTTAGATGTAAAATGAAGTGAGGTGAAGCATCAAATCAAGAGTGAGTAAAATATAAAATGACTAGTCTTTTGCCTTTAGGGACTTGTTAGGAAATTATTTTGACTTTTTATATATAGAAAAAGGAGAAAAAATGATAAATTTTTATATTTTTGATATGACCCGTGGTCTTTTTTTATTGGTGAAATGAAGGATTTTATAATTTCTTTGTGGAACGTAGCTCAGATTGGAAAAAAAAAAAGAAAGAAAAAGGCTAGGTGCAGTCAGTCGTCTCTATCTTCTTAATAAAAATTTAAATTCAAGCTAATTTAAATTCAAGCTCTCATTTTCTTGAAATTTGAGGCCCATGGAAAGGGCCATCTTCTCTTCTAAAGTTTCTTCACAACGTCTCCATCTGTGGATTTGAACCACAGCTTTTAAAGGGGTAGGCCTACTTTGAAGACTTTACCACCGGCTCATGTGGACTATCTTTCCTTACGTCTCTGTAATGATAATCTCGTGTGGCGATGTCTCGGTAATATCTCCAGCACTATTAGTTTCTTGTTGATATTCGAAGAGCCTTTTGGTGCGTCCACATGGAACAATCTCGGTGCTCGTTCAATTGAGAGCATCCAGGAGGTAAAGGTCAAATTGGATGTGACCCTTCCCCATTAGCGGCCATGGCGAAGGTCCAAATTATTATTTTTTGATGTATACGTACATTTATTATCTATTTGGCTATGTTTTACTGACTTTTTAGAAAGCTATAGATAGAGAGTTTTAGTAGTACTGCAAAACAACTATTTATCAACACACTCCATGCTTGAATGGTGTTGACGCCTCATGAATCACACATAATCAGGTTTGATCCTAGGTCTTCATATAGGTAGGATCACTCATGGCTAGTAAAGCAATCGAACCAAAAAAAGAAGTTTTAGAAATTCTATAAGTGGATAAAAGCAAAAATATTAAAGGTGAGTATCTAAATATATCATAAAATAATCTTATGTCTAATGAAAGTTGAATTAAGGAAAGATAAGAAATGAACAACCAACTATCATTATCCTGTAACTTAAATTCTAGTTAAAGTCTCATTTACGGTGTTGACTTATATCCTTCCCCTCTATGGCCTGATATCTTAATAATACAATAAATCAAGGGCAGGTGACTTTTACAGGTAAATTAACATTCATGCATTTGGTTAACCTTAAACTATGTAACAGCTTATGGAATTACAATAAACTATTTTTGTTGCCCTATCATTTTAATATAAGAAAAAATTCTTTTATTTGTCCATCGTCATTTTAATATATCTATGATTTTCTAACACTAACATATTATCTTGACTATTGCAGAAATTTCACAGGGATCTTCCTCCTACACGTGTCTTTGCCTACGGCACCTCTAAAAAGATGGCAACGGTCCCGGGCCCCACAATCGAAGCCCTCCAAGGAATCGAGACACTTGTCACGTGGAAGAACCACCTCCCATCCAAGCACATCTTGCCATGGGACGCAACAATCCCAACGGCCATTCCGTCTTCTAACGGCATTCCAACGGTCGTTCACCTCCACGGCGGCATACATGAGCCCGAGAGTGACGGAAATTCTAACGCCTGGTTCACGGCAGGATTCAAAGACAAGGGCCCCGCATGGTCCAATAAAACTTACCGCTACCACAACATTCAACAGCCCGGGAACCTTTGGTACCATGACCACGCCATGGGCCTCACCAGGGTCAATCTCCTCGCAGGCCTCATCGGGGCATACATCGTTCGCCATCCGGACACTGAGGTCCCCCTCGGCCTCCCCTCCGGCGACCAATTTGATCGCCCCCTCATGGTCTTCGATCGAAGCTTCCGAACTGATGGATCAATCTACATGAATTTGACGGGCAACAATCCATCCATCCATCCACAATGGCAGCCAGAGTACTTTGGCGACACCATCATCGTCAATGGAAAAGCATGGCCCAGATTAAAGGTCCACCGGAGAAAGTATCGGTTTCGCATAATCAATGCAAGCAATGCTAGATTCTTCAATTTCTCCTTTAGCAATGGCATGGCATTTGACCATGTGGGTTCTGATTCGGCCTACTTGGCGCGGCCCATCAGACTGCATAGCCTCCTCCTGGCCCCATCTGAGATCGCCGATGTGATAGTTGACTTCGCGACATCTACATCAGATGAGGTGATCCTAGCCAATGATGCAAAGTACCCATTCCCTACTGGGGACCCTACAAATGAAATCAATGGAAAGGTCATGAAATTCGTGATCAACAGTCATCCGGTCGTGGACACATCGCGGGTTCCAGCAAAATTGATCGAATATCCAGTTCCAACGGCCAAGATGGCAGTAAATACGAGATATATAGCCATGTACGAGTATGTGAGTCCGTCGGATGCGCCCACACATCTATACTTGAATGGGAAATCGTACGATGAGCCAGTCACTGAGACCCCAAAGGCGGGGACGGCCGAGATATGGAATGTGATCAATCTAACAGAGGACAACCATCCATTGCACATTCATTTGGGATTGTTTGCGACATTGGAGCAGAGAGAGCTTGTCGGAAAGGAAGAGTTCAAGGCTTGTATGACCATGTGGAATGATCCACACAGGTGCAACATAAGCGAACATGCACGTGGGAAGCAAATACCGGTGCCAAGTCATGAGAAAGGGTGGAAGAACGTGTACAAGATGAGTCCAGGGTGCTTGACTAAGATCCTAGTCAGATTTTCTCTCCTGCATGTAGACGCCCCTTACCCGTTTAATGCATCTGCTGAGCCCGGATACGTATATCATTGCCATGTAAGTTCTTTATTATTATTCTTATTATTATTATTTAAAGTTCTTATCTTTATAGAATGCTATCACATCTAAATCTAGATCTACATAAAGCTAAGCTATATAAGGGCCTTTTTCTTTACTTAAGTAGCGTTTGGTTCGCTGAAATAGTTTTAGACAGGAATGTAATGGAGAGTGGAATGGGTCTAGAATGGAATAAGGCAGAAATGGTCATTTCCATTCTAACGTTTGGTTTTATTGAAGAATCAATCCAGTAATGGAATTCTTATTCCTGTTTTTGCATTTGGTACGCTGGAATAATACCCGGAATGTAATAAAATTTGCATAAAACTGACCAAAATACCCTCCTCCTCCTCCTCCTCCTCCCTCCCAGTCGCCGGCTGGGAAGGAGACCAGATGGCAGGCCTCGGCAGCAACAACTTGGCCGGCCTCCCTCCGCCACCTTCCTTTTCCTCTTTTCTTCTTCTTCTTCCTCTCTCCCCCTCCATTCTCTCTCTTCCTCTATCTCCCCTGGACCTAAACCTCCGTCTCTCATGCACCACCCTCGTCCATCTCCTCCCTCACAGCTCGCAGCTTCCATAATTCTCTCACAACCTAAACTCATCCCCATGTCACAGATTGCCCCCTTCTCTCTCTTTTCAGCCTAAGAGAGAAAAGAGACAGTAATGGAAGCAGCACATCTCCCAGACATTGATCCCAGCAAGCTCTATTTCAGGACACCGATTTCTCACTCCCCGACATTCAGATGCTCCCTCAGGACACTGATTCGACCTCCTTCCCGGTTCCAGTCAATTCCTCCACGAAATTGGGCGAATCCAACGGCAGAGATGCGTCCAAGGGTAGAGTTTCCGGAAACCACAATACCCATTTTAGGAGCTTGTCTGTCTCTCCTCTCTCTATCTCAACTGAAACAAATCAAATTTGAAAGAAAAGATCCTTCAAATCTCCGCAATCAGAAATCTAGGGTTTCTTCTCCTAAACCCTTAACAAATCTCACTGAAAAATAGAAAACCAGTGCGAGTGCGATCTTCGCCCGAAGGAGTACGATCGCCACCGGAAAAGACGTCCCTGAATTCGAGTACACCCCGCGAAGCATACCTCACCTCCATGCCCTCGCCACCTCCTCCCAAGCCAAGACCCATGCCGCCACCATCGTCTCCACCGATCTCCACCCGAAGGCCACCGAGTACCGCTCTCAAGCTTGTGATCCAGAAGCTCAAAGACACCATCTTCGCTGTCAACGAGCGACTCACCAAATCGATCCCCAATAGCCTCAACACGAAGGAAGAAATGAGAGAAAGTTCATTGGGGGTGTATTCTGGTCTCAAGAAAAAGTTACGAAGCAATGGAATGGCCATTCCTCTGCCTCTCCAGTGGAATGGCCATTCCTCTACATAAAGGAATGGTGATTCCGGAAGTAATGGTCATTCCGTCACTTTTTTGCGAACTAAACGCTGTAATGATCATTCCGTTGAATGACCATTCCATTCCGACCTTCATTACAATGAACCAAACGCTACCTTAGAATTTCTGACAAAGAATTTAGTGTGTTAGGGAGTTCATGACGTGATGTGATGACTTGTTTTTATTTCTTAGTATTTGCAAATGCCATGTTCTCTCGTAGATCTTAAGGTTCCAGCTGCCTAAAAGGTCTCAAATGGTATTTGAAATCTCAAGAATGTCAGCATTTTTTTTTTTTTTTTTGTTTTTTGTGAATTGTTTGAATGCTCATGTATGAATGAGAATTTAGAAATTCTACTACATTTGAGAACTTAGAAATTCTCCCGACAAACAGTATTTGAATTCTAGTAAAGAAATATAGCGGAATTCAGAGAATTTCAGTATAGAGAATTTTTGAATTCTCAAATACAGTGGAATTAGCAAATCCTCTTTTGTACTTGAGCATCCAAAAATTCCACAAAAAAAATAAAGGTGTTGGGATTTTAGGAATTTCAAAATTCATATACCTTTTTAGGTGGCTGGAATTTTGAAATCATATTAAGGAAACATGAGATTTGCAATGCCAGGACAAGTTGACACACCAAATGATCTTGTCGGAAATTCTAAAAAGAAAGAGGCTCTAAGGGCCTGTTTATTTAAAAGAATTGTGATAATTCTAAGAATTCCAAATGCTTCAAACCCCCCCCCCCCCCCCCCCCCCCCAAAAAAAAAAAAAAAAAAAAAAAAAAAAGGGATTCTTGAGATTTTATAAGGTTAAAAGTGCATTTTCATGTGGTTTAGAATTATGAAGCTTTGCATCAAGTAAATTATTTGGAATGCTCAAGGCACAATATGTTACATCATGTCAGAAATTCTCAGCAAGCCCAATTCCTTGTCAGAACTTATTAACAAGCCCAATTCCTTGTCATAACTACCTTTAATCAAACAAGACTAAGGGCTTGTTTCTTTACTAGAATTTCTTACAAAAAATTGCTATGTTGGGTTCTTTTGGACATGATGTGGCATCTTGTCTCCTACATTTGTAAATGCCATGCTTCTTGAGGAGAATGCCAAAATTCTAGCCACCTAAAAGCTTCAAATGACCTTTGGAATTCTTAGAATTTCAGCTCTTTTTCTTTTTGGTAGAATTTCTAGATACTCTAGTACAAGAAAGCATTTCGTAATCAAGAATTTCAAGATTCTCTAGGCAAGAACTTCATGAATTCTAATAAAGAAACAAACCCTTAAATATAGGAGCATGTGCTCATGGGAATCTAGAATTCCCTATGAGGAGAATTATAAATTCTCTAGATGTCGTCCCTCGTTGAGATTACTCAATTTCTCTTGTCCATCTAGAATGTTGGAAATTGGACAATTTGAAAGTTCAAAAGTCGCCCCGCCCTCTAAGGGTGATTTTTTGAAATTCCACTAATAATGTAAGTAATTTCTAGAATGCAAGTTTTTCTCCTAGGACAGTCTGCACATGGGATAAAGGATTTTCAATCTCTATCTTCCGTAGAAATGACCACTAATTTTTTTTTCTTATTGCAAAAAGGGACCACGGGATTAGAAACACCTATGAAAAACTCCATGCAAAAGAAATTGTTGGTGTTTTATACGTAGCTGTCAAAAATTCCCAATACATAGAATATACGTCAGAAAAAGTACCACGTAATAGGGATCGGTGGAGCTGGGTTGAGTACCGTAGATAACATGTGTAGTTTCAGCACAAACTCACCCTTTTATTAGTTTTGTTCAAAATGTGTACCCGAACCGCACTCAAATTTTATAAGTGTCTGTCCATCTTCAAGTTTGTTACCTCCCTCATATATATATATATATATATATATATATAGGTATAAAAGTACCTCCCTTTTGTACTTGAAACACCCCCAAAAGGGGTGTCCCTCACTAAAAATGGTGAGGGATAGATGCACATGAAGATCCCCCATATATATATATATATATATATATATATATGAGAAATGCTCCTATGAGAGATGCTCTCACCTTACTATGAGAGATTAGGTGGGGGTTCTCACATCCATATCCAATGCCAACAACTTAAATGTGAGGGCCTCCACCTCTATCTCTCATATAAGATGAGAGATATCTCTCATAGGAGTATCACACACACACACACACACATATATATATAAATATATAAACCTAAGTGAATAAATGCAGGCATGTGGGTTAGGGGGTTAACCTTGACCTGACCCATTTTTCTATGGGTCAGAGAAATGTGACCAATGCCCAACCTGTATTTTATGCGGGATCGGATTTGGTGGGTCAAATACGGGTTGGGTCAGAGTGAGGCATGCCCTCACACATACACATTGACACACAAAATAGAGAGACTAGGTCCTTCAAGCGAGGTGGTGGATGGACATTATGTCTGCTAGGGGCCCACAGGAAGGATGTGGGGAAGTCAGAAAAGTTGGGCCCACAGGAAGGATGTGGGGAAGTCAGAAAAAATAGTAGATTCGGCAAAAGATAGGGATGGGTATGGTTTTTGAAAGAAAAGAGAGAGAAAATAGGGGATTTGATAAAGAGACCAGATTCCTGGGGTTGTAGAGAGAGTTATAGGATATGTATTTGGGATGGATGTTATAAATTTTTGAAGGTGGGCCACTATGTGGAGCGAGAGAGAAATTGGGAGACAGATGAGACCTAGGAAGTTGTGTTCGTTTTATCAAAAGATGGGCGTGCGGTGGAGGTTTTCAAAAGTCATGGCATTTACTTTTCATTGCACGTTGTATTTACTTTTCAATTACTTTTCATGGCATTTACTTTTCATTGCACGTTGCATTTGAGAGTCCGGATCCCCTGTTTTGTAGAAAATGGTGATACTGTTCCATCCCATCCATAATCTCCATCTGTTGAGAGGGTGCATTGAATGAAACAGAAACTTTCTGTTTCTATGAAACTCTTTGTTTGCCATGGCATTATACGATTGGACCAGTCAAACGGGGCAAAACGCATCTTTTCAAATAGGGCTTTTTGTAGAATTTTCGATTATATATTGTGTTCATTTATAGATTTAGCAAATGGTCCCAATTTCTTTAATTATTTTTTTATAAAAATTTTCACCTGTCTTTTCTCTTATTTCCATCAGAGAAGCTCACATGGGCTCCTTTCTCATTTTTGTTTCTCATGTTTCTGATGCTACAGATCTTGGATCATGAAGACAATGTGATGATGAGGCCCTTGAAGATCATTTCTTGAAAGACTGGCACTTGAGATTTGACACATACAGATAGTGTTTGTGAAATTGCTGTCAATTACCAAAATAATATCATGAGCTTGTAAGCCCTTGCAAAAACAGTAACCAATGGTGCAGTGTACATGAGTACGCCTTTTCAATAATGTAATAATATCATTTCAGCTCTTACAAAAAAGAGAGGTATTTAGTTGAGTTTTATTGTGTATAAACCCCTAAGATTTCTAGAATTTATAAATAAGCCCTGTGGTATTTTTACCTGATAAGACTCTTCTCCAGGCTGTATTCATGACCTTGCAACACACGTGCACAAGGTAAGTCTGAGGCAAGGATACACGTGCACATGTGGTTTCAATATTTAGTGATACATATCCTTGCCCCCAGAAGGTTTGTAGGATTTGTAAAATGCCCTTTTGAGTTCAGTTTTCAGTAATACATCCCCGCTTTTCTATTTTATTACCTTCTACGTTCCCAAGACCAATAGCCTTGCAACTACTATAAGTTTATAGAGTTACTTTTGTTAGATTGTATGGACTCAATCCATCAGTTAGTATGATAAATTGATTAGTTTCTTTATTTATCAACAATATCATGCTTTACTTTCATGAGATGAATGTTATTTTATCACTTTATGCACATGACCAATACACATGACATAATGGTTCATGAGTTGAACCGGGTCCCATTAGTATATTAGATGTGATATATGTGTATGGATGAGATCCACACACGGGAGATATATGTCACAAATCCTTATACTTAAATATCTTCACAACCAGTGATGAGACTGGGCATCTCATCTGATAAGGTTGCAGCACTTTGATCACTATGAGATAGTGTGATTTGTCTCGATCATCAGAATGGAAGATTTTGGATCATTGTGCTAGTACATTGAATGTATTGAAGGACCATGAGAAGCACCTTATGGAATTCCGTCTCTATAATAAGGTATGCTCTCATAATTCCCTAGCAATAGGCTCTTAATCGTGAGACATTGATGAACTTAAGTTTCTATCTATTCATTTGCTTTGAGTCACCAATGAGCGAGACCAACTGTAGGTCAACACCTCGGTGTCTTGGGTATGTGGTAGTAGGATTGTGGGAACATTGAATGATCAAAATGGAATCTATCTCTATTATCCCCTTGTGCCAATTAATGGTTTTGTCATTAGTAAGTGCGCACCCATCTCGATTAAGAGTTAATTGGATGGTACTGATGATTACTGTGATTAATTGGGACTCAAGGATAATAAGCTATGGAACTAATATTGGAAGAGACAGATTTATTCCAATTGATCCATGGATATTGATAGAGGGGCCTACTTGTGGTAATCAGGAAGTTTAGGGTCTTCTATGTAATTTATTCATAAGACTGGAGTTCAATTGCATTTATATAGTGGAGTTATTTGCAATTAACTGTGAGCCCGGATTGCACATGAGATGTGGGGTCGCGAGTCCCAGTTGGAGCCAGCTTTCTAAGGAATCCTTAGTGGTCTCCACATCAGCCCAAGTTATTAGAAAGATACTAATTATAGTAGAACTCTAAAAGGAAATAGAAAGTTACTATTTCTATTAGAAGTAAGACTTCTAATAGTGGTAATAGTAAGTTACTAATTATAATGGAAGTAAGACTTCTATTTAAAAAGAAGAGAGTTACTAATTGTCAAGGAAGTAAGACTTCTATTTCAATTAGATAATAAAGAGGAGCTTGCTTTTTAGCAATAAATAGAGGAGTATACATGGCTAGACGTCTATGACATATCCCACCTAGGGAATCACGCCCAAGGCTTATATGTGCAAGAGTTGCACTTGTTCTTCTCTTCCCTCTTCTAGTTCTCTTCTAGTTTTCCTAAGAGCTTTCTCTTGGAGATCCCACCCATCTTCTTGAGAAAAGAGAATCTGATGCGGGAAATAGCGTGGAAGATCAAAAGGTCTTGGAGATTCATTTTTGACAAGTGAAAGAGTTTCATCATCAAAGAAAGAATCAACTTCTCCATTAGAGCACAGCCGAGCTCCAAGGTATTATCTACTTCGTTGTATATTGTAGATTTTATGGATGCTTGTTGTATGTTTGTTTCTATCTTTTAGATAGATTTACTTACTGTACATGATCATGAGATTGAGACTTATGCATCCTGGATTGGGTTTTTAGCCTTCTGGATACATGATCCCTGAGTCAAGTGGGTCAAAAGTTTTTGAAACCTATTCTAGAGGCTCACATATTTCCAACAACTTTAGCTCATCTCTTTATCCCTATATACATAGTTTTAAAAGCTTGGACTAATTATTCTCTAAAGCTTATTACATTGACAATTACTCTATTTCTACACAAATCTATTTTTTTTTATCAATATGGAGACCATTTTAATAAATCCAAATCAATCATGAGGATAATCAACACCTATACTTATATGTTATAATTGATCAAATCCATGAACGACCCACCATTAGATTTATAAAAGTTTTAAAATACATGACCAAGCTTCATCGAAGAGTTATTTACTGAAAAATTATTGGGACTTGGGAGTAAATAATTACATGCTCACTTTTGCTTAATAGATGTGAGGGCAAAACTATCATTTTTATAATAACTCAATACAAAACTTGGGGTGGTAACCATTTCTCATTAGGACTATTGACTTTGGGATATGAAAGGTATTAAAACAAAAACATAGGGATGTATCACTAAATACTCAAACTACATGGGTTTATTTACAAATATATAAACCTTAGGTTGTTAGATACAAAAAAATCCGTCATTTTAATACATGTCATATCCCAGAGGTTAGTAATCTTGATTGTAGTGGGAAATCACTGTTATAATTTATGGTGGATGAAACTTTTACCATCTCTTTATCCCTTTATGTATAAATTTGGTTAACGTATGATGTGGGGTTGTGAGTGCACTTGAAGGATTAATCTTATTGGGTCAAATGCCACACAGATACCCTCGTCAAGAAAAAAAAACCTTTTTTTCCTATGCTTTTTATTCTTAAAAATCTTTCACATTACCTTTCTTTTCCTAATTTTCTTCCTCCCTACTTAGTTGATCCTATTTATTTTATCATATATATATATATATATATATGGGAGGCGGTCCTGTAAGGACCATCCTTACGGTTTACGGTGCGGACCGCCTATTGGGGTCCACTGTGAGACCCCACTGGTCATGGGACAAAGGGGGATTGAAAGATCCAAGTGGGGTCAACTTATATATCAAATTTGAAGTCAATCTAATACCTCTAGCCCCTTCATCCATGGCTCACAAGTTTAACAGCTTTATATCAAAGAAGAAAAATTGACCTTCAATCCAACGGTCAAATTCATCCGAATCCATGCAAATTCATGGGAGTTAGTGCTTATAAGGGGGTTATGAATGAGTGGTCACTTTAGATGGTTCATAAGGTGGGCCCCAGTGGACGTATATATATATATATATATATATATATATATATATAAGGTGGGAATATTCATATGCATCTATCCCTCACCATTTTGGGTGAGGGATAGATGCATATGAAGACCCCCCTATATATAAAATCTAGTGACCACTTGTACATCAACAAAGTTCCCACAATCCATGACCGGCAACGTCATTTTTTTTACCATTGAGGTAAATCTCATTGTTTTTCTTTAAAGTAGAGACATTATTTTCATGTCGTATTAATAACTAGAGGATTTAAAATCTTTAAAGAGCCGAGATTACTTAGAAATAGCCTATTTCTTAAACATGGTACCCCTTCACCAACAAAATAGAGAAGAACTCAATCTGATAAAAGGGATATAGAACGAGATTTTTATGTGTTTCTTCTTCGTCTTATTATTATAAAATAAGTGATTATTGCTTTTTTTTTTTTTTGCTTGCCTATTGCATGAAACAGTAAATTAAATTTTCTATTACATGAACAATAAATAAAGATAATAGTCTAATTATATATTAAATTAAATTGTTTAAGGTACAAGTTTTTGGCACAAAAATGTCATTTTTGCGTGCCCCATGAAGATTTCAACATTGTAAAATCACTTGAACCCATATCAAGCTATCCAACTGTGATTTTCAGCATTTACACGGCGCCAAATACTTGTTCATTATACAAGAAATGCATCAAGCACCAAATCAAAATTCGTCAATGGCTCGGAAGCCCTACAAAGCCTACACGGTGGACAAACAACTTCGAACAAGAAATAAAGCCAAATGATCTTGAAATTTGACAAGCAAGGTCCATACAACATACATATAACCTTTTTAGGCATATTAGAGGTATTCCCTCTTATTTAAAAGCCTTAAGGTGAAATTTCAATCTTCAAGGCTATCGCATACCATAAGATTGGAAATGGCTAAAACCACACCCAAACCTCTCAAAATGACCATCCAAGCTCGTGAATATCCTACTTACGCTTGGTAAAGGAAGGCTTCCCCTTAGTTTTAGGACGTTTCGATATCATTTCATGATCTCTGATTCTTCTTGCAACAAATTTAGGCGAAGGCTATTTCAGGTCCAAACCTTCTTAAATGACTTACTTAGCTTAAGATCTCCTAGTTTAACCATAAAGAAGGGCCACATCAAATTTCAAGTCATTCATCATTGTTTGACCTAACTTCGGCTTCTGGGTGATGAAATAGATTCTTCTTGCAAAAACATACTTAAACATCATATTTTTTAGATCATGGCACATGGTTGATCTTATTCTACTTCCAAGAGTGTCCACCTCAAATCTCAGGTCATTTCAACTTCGATTGACCAACTTCTTGTTCAAAGCGATGAAATAAATTCTTCTTGCGATAATACCCTTGAAGACCATATTTATATGGTTGGTCTTATTTTATCTCCAAGAGTGTCTATCTCGAATATCATGTAATTTTGTCACCGAGTGACCCAACTTCATCTTCCGGGTGATGAATTTGATTCATCTTGTGGCAACACCCTTGAAGATCATATGTTTCTAAGGTTTCTCTTGACCCCAGAACTTTCTCCCTTATTTTGCACATCACTTTGTCAGTTCTTTTGCAAGAAAATGCCACTACTAACCAGTGGCGGCTCCAGGAATTCAAATCAGTGGGGTCAATAAAAGACTTATCTTCTACAAATCAAATAAATTTGTTTTCCCCTTTATAAGCATCTGTCATCTACCTTCAATAATTCCACAAATATAATATAAAATTCTCAAATAATCTTTTTCCGATAATCCGACAAAGATGATATTGAATTAAAAAAAATCAAAAATTTTAATACATTGTTACTAATAGTTCTTAATCCAAAAAGAAAATCCAAATACAAAAACTCCTACAGCTGCCCTCAATAGGTTTTCATATGTTAAAATCATTACATAATAGCTTCATTATCAACACTAACAACCACATCCTTTTCAATATATGTGACCTAACGGTCATTCATCTATTGATATTCTATTCGATTACGCAACCTGTTATTTACATACTTCATTGCTGAAAAAGCTCTTTCTACTGTCGTAGTCGCCATTGGTAAAATCAACGCTAATTTTAGAGGCAAATAAATCAATTGGTATACGATTTCATTTTGTCTCCACTAATTTTAAAGCAATGTCACCAATTCCTTTAAGTAAAATCAACGCCAATTTCAGAGGCAAATAAATCAATTGGCATATGATATTGTTCTTTGTCTCCACTAATTTTAAAGCAATGTCACTAATTCCTTTGAGTTCTAAAATATCATTGCTAGAGTGCATATCAGCAATGTGGGCCCATTAATCTTTTATTTATTTTGGCAGACGATTGGCCCATTAACTTAGGCGGTGGGTATATTATGGTGACTTTTGTTCACTAACACAGCAACAAAGAAAAGGTGTAAAGTTAGCTAATGTATGGGGTGAAACTCTTAAATTGAGTGGAGCCAAACTCAAACGCTTATGTGGGGTCAAACTCAAAATTTCAACACATGACATAAATGATTTTATTTTTAAATATTTTTTCAGATCTTAGTGATCAATATGGCGTCGCCCATGCTATCAACCCCTAGAAAAATGTCAGGAATACCTTACAAAGCTGGGACTTCTAAAAAATAAATTAAAAACCATGGTGTCTCAGGCTAGCTACTTGGGTAGTATGGTCATCGGCGACAATGGAAATCCAGGACCACCGTTTTCTTTGGAAAGATTCCTATTTAATGGGATCCCTTTTAGGTTCCTGTTGTCCTATAGAACTTTTTCGAAACCCTTCAGGTCCAATATTAGTCGCTCTTTATCACTTCTGGGTCCGCATCTGGTGAACATAGGGCACACATCTCTTTAA
The DNA here is from genome assembly GCA_028538565.1 of Umbellularia californica. Taxonomy (NCBI): domain Eukaryota; kingdom Viridiplantae; phylum Streptophyta; class Magnoliopsida; order Laurales; family Lauraceae; genus Umbellularia; species Umbellularia californica. Next base: position 42,498,113 of record JAPQWN010000011.1, on the reverse strand, counting down.
AATTGGTCAAATTCGGTTCATGGATGATGGTAATTCATCATTAACAAGCATCTTTTGAAGTTTCAAGTTGATCCGATTGTATTTTATTGCACTTCGGCTTCTCACTATCAGTTCTTCTTTCTTGCAATAGCTTTTTAGGACGTGTTTTTGACACGACCCGAGCTCGAGATTAAGATTAATTCGAGTTAACCCTGAGTCGCGACGCATACTTACTCCCGTGAACTTCAATCACATAAAATTCACAAGGGATATTAAATACACATTATGCAGAAATATTCACAAATATACATTGTTCAACTTATAGAACAAAATTTCAATTTACACTATGTACAAACATTCACTTGCATATTTAAATACAATGCAAGGAATGAAAAGTGTGTAACGTTTCTAACACAAATTTCCAAGAAGTTTCTTTATATTGTTCAAATCATCTCCACTCAGCTAATCCTCCTGGAGGAACTGGAGCGGTCGTCTCCGCTGGCGTTGTGGCCTCTGAAGGACGGGCAAGGGCATTTGAGCCTATAATGCCATCAATAACACTGTGAATTCAACAATTCAGCAATGTACAAACAGATATATGATCAAACATGCTAATTACACATTTAACCTGTCTAATTCAATCTTAGACCAATACAAATGCAATTCAATTCAGAATCAATGAGAGTCTTATTCAAATTTGGCAAACTACAATAGCATTTCAGTTCATATCACATCTTCCTAAAAAGGAAGGAATCACATCTTCCATACTGAATGAATCATATATTGAGGGATTTATCAATGCCCGGGCCAGGGACTACTGACATCACCACGGAACTCCGGAACACTCCCAAGTCATCTACTGTAGTAGAAATAACTCTAATGAGCTTTAAGAAACTATTATGTAGTGCCAGACTCAAAGAACAATACAGTTTAACATTTAATTATGTTCAATTATAATTTAACAAATTCAATTCAATAAACAATTCTTTTAGAGTCCAATTCAAATATGATCCATTTCGGATACAATTCAATGTACAATTTTAATTAAGTAATACTAACCATTCAGGTGTAATCATCGGTTATTTAATGATAGTGTTATTTTTTATGGACACCACATTTTATAAAATTTGTACATTAAAGTCCCCTTAATTAACACCCATAGAGGCTTAGTTTATAACAAATAAACAATTAATACATTATTGAAACAGTGTTAAAAGTTATCGATAATTCTCCTTTTCATTGTCCATTAAGCTTAACAACTCTCAATTTCTTTATAATTAGTCTCAAGACTAATTTATAGACTTATTTAAAAGCATAGAAAGAGTTTTTGATTCAAATAGAATCACCTCAAACCGAACTCATTTTTGAGTCATCCAATCGATTGGAAATCTAGATCATTAGATTCTACACTTCAAGAGCTTTCCATTGATATATAGAACTCCAAAATCCGATGTACGGATAGAAAGTTATGGCTATTTGAAAATCTGCCCAAATTCAACTATCTACCAAGAGTTCAAACGTTCAGTACAAGAGTTTGAACTCTTAGACAATAGTTCGAACGTTCGAGTGTAGTACATTTTAAGTAAAAAACCAGCAACAAGAGTTCGAACTCTTAGCCTGAATGTTCGAGTGCAGTACATTTCAAGTAAAAAACCAGTAATGACAAGAGTTTGAACGTTCAGGTCAAGAGTTCGAACGTTTGAGTGCGGAATTTTCAGAACAGAGCCTGTAAAGTTCTTTTTTGCATTGAATTTTTTCCTCACTTTTCCTACTCATCTCTAGGTCTTTCCAAAGACCATTTAAATACAATTTGAGTCTCTAATACTCCATAAACAATTCATTCATCATTTATAACCCAATGGAAATTGTTTACAAAAATCAAATCAATGAACCACAAAAGCCTATATACACAAGAACTGATTTTTACTTGCAATAAAATTCTGGGACCTCCTGTTCCCTTTCTTAAACATCATTTCTCATAATATTAACAATTCTATTATCATGTAATCACTTCAATTGCCATTCAAATGATCCACAAATCAAATCATTTCTATATAAATCAAATAAAATCATAACTAATGATAAGAAACTCATATCAAATAGCAAATTAATCACAAATACTATTTATACTTGCCTTTAATTGATGTTTAACACAAAACCCCTTTCTTTTCAATCTCTATTTGATCCAAAACCACCAAATTCCAAACCCTAATCCCATGAAAACAATCAAAATGAATTCCTTATAACTATTTGTACTATAAACCATTCCAAATCACTTAATAGAACTCAAAAGTTCTATAAAGACAACTAAATACTTACTTGAAGCCTTAACAAAAAGAAATTCAAAGCTTTCATCAAACTTTAACTTCAAGAAGATTGAAGAAGATGATGATGATGAGAGATGAAAAAGACTCTAACCCTTTGCACACTTTAAACCTTGCCAACCGATGAAGAAAATGGAATAAAGCAAGAACAAAACTCAAGTCTGAGTTCAATTGCTGTAGTTTTAGCTGGAACAATCGAGTAACTTCAACTTGGGTTCTTTTTAAATCCTTCACAAGCTAAAATTTGCATTTGAACCCCATATATTATACATATTTCTAGTTTGAGTTAAATTAAGTCTCACTTGCTTCATTTGAGGTCAAATGAAATCGAGTACTTTATGAAAGTTAATGTACTCATCGAAATATACACGATGGTATCAAACTTCACCACATTCGACGAAATACATCTAAATCTATATTTATGGAAAAGTCCTTAATCTCTTTAATTTGAGTTTAATATCAACTCAATTAAGTCAATTCCATTCAAACTCATTCTATAAAGCTTAATGCATTCTCTTATGAATAATTTGACCCACTTGGACTATTAATCACCTTTTTCTTGATTAATCATGCTCAATTTGTTTTAATCTCAATTGAACTCAGAATGGAGTATAACATCTCCCCGTAGAATTCTAAAGGTTTCAAAAAGTGACTCTACGCATCTCCAACATATGTTGCAGCAATTAAATACAATAATTGCCCATGATCATTTATGAACCAATGAGAATCCAAAAGACATGAGTTGCAAATGAATGTAGTCATAAATCACCTAACTCCCTCATGTTGGAGAATTAATGCATTCAGTGCACTAAAATGGAGTAAAGATGGGCCCTATGCCTTTTGGCCTCCTCTTTTTCATTAAATCAAAACTGCTCATGATGAAATCAATACCTATATTTAAAATGATATTATAGTTGACCCAATCCATACATGACCTACCATCAGATTGGTGAAAGTTTCAAAACACTTGATTAGGAATCACATGTATGGTAGTTAAATTAAGAGGGACCTTTGGGCTTGGGAGAAATAATGGTATTTTTTTTTTGTAAATAATGATTTACCTATTTTTGCTTAATAAATGGAAGGGAAAAGATGTCACTTTTATAAAAGTTGACCATAAACCTTACTGTGGTTGCTCATTATGGTCGAAATTTTTTATTTTAGGATATGAAAGGTATTAAAAATGACAAAGTAGGGATGTATCATTAAATATGGAGATCATGTTAGCCTATTTCTAAGTCCTAGAACCCTTACAAGACTATTTCTAAGAGAGCTGCTAAATGCACACTGATTTTTGCTCTCCGCACAATGGTACAATCTACACTCTCCACACTTACTCACTACACACTACACACTGTGTTTGACCCAAAATACCCTAATATATGATAACTCCATTGCTCTCTACACACCCCTTCTCCCTCCTCACTCTCAACTCTCCCTCTCTACCCTTCTCCCTCTCGCCCACTGCTGGCCGCCGTCTGCTCTCCCGCTCTCCCTCTTCCTGTCTCTCTCCCCCTCGCCCGCCTGTCTCCCTCTCCCTCGCCCGTCTCTCTCCCTCTACTATGCCTGCTCTCCCTTTCTCCCCTTCCCCTTTTCTCCCTCCCCCTCTCTGTCTCTCTCCCTATCGCTGCCCGCCTTCATCTGCTACCCGACTCTCTCTCTCTCTCTCTCTCTCTCTCTCTCTGGCGATGTTGCCAGAGGGAGCGGTGGTGGTTGGGGTGGGGGTGGGGATGGGGATGGTGGGTGTAGAACGAAGTTATGAGGGAGATGTGTCCTTTTAGGTAATTTTATACAAGGGTATATATGGTTATAAGAAGTGCAGTGTGTGGAGAGCAAAGACCATCGTGCAATTAGCAACTCTCTATTTCTAAGTCATGGAACCATAGAGGAATATATACAAAACAAATGAAAACTCTTTTTGTTCACAGTCTTGAGTATTATTGCGTTAATGTATTTAAGATGTTCCCTGAATCAACATAGGCAATATGTTTTGGTACATATACAGAAATGTTTTTTCTTATAGTTTATTTTACGGGTGTATGATTTTATTTCACATATTGGTAAATATACCATTTTTAATTCTTACAATAATTGATTTCCCCTTAAAATTATTAGGACCCGTTTGATTAAATGGAGTTAGATTCCTAGTAATATTTCTAAAAAATGCATTCCACGAAGTGGCTGAAATTAAAAAAAAACAAAGGTGAAATTCTATAAACAGCCATAAACAATCTCCTCCTTAATGGAAAGTAAATACCGCGAACATCACTATGTTAAATAAATCTCACAGTAACAACATTCAAACAGTATACTGAAATTGGCACCTATGAAACATATAAAAAATGTGTAAAATCCACAACAATGACTATACCAACAACGTCAGGTATGTAATTCACTTAAAAATCAATGAATGTATGCGCAAAATGACAGTCACATAAAATGAAATATAATTCGGAATTCTTTTACATTTTAGAAAAATTCATCCAAACCCCCTTTTTTTGTATTTCATTTTAGGAAAAAACTCAATGGCAAGCCCATTTGTAATTCCAACCAAAGAGAACATCTCTTAATCCAATCGGGTGTGCCAGTTTTTGATCGACACAGTAAATGTTTGCGACGAAGTAGAAAATTCAGAATTTGACACCACAAGGTGTATCACAAACTCTCATTCTCATTTCCTTGCAAGATCTGAGATTTATATTTGATTTATCAAGAAATTACGGACTCATTTTTTAGATTGACGAATGTGAATAGGGCTTATTTCCTGCCGACGACTCCTTCATCGTTCCTTCAATGGTCTCACTAGAAATGGGCTACATTGAATATTTTTTAAGAAAAGAATAGAGGAGGAATTTGGAAATTACATAGAAATTACTTCAAAATATAATTCTTGCTCCCCTCAAGGTTGCCATAATTCTGGTCTCTAGCAGGACCGAGTCAAGTTGTCAAAAGGATTACTTTGTAAAATAAGTAGTAAATCTTCCTTGATTGAAGTGCCCTTTTTAAATTTACTTCTATTCATGTAAGTTGCACTTGCTATTTAGTAAAAGAAGTTCAATAAGAAAATAATCAGGAATTATCCCCAAAATCTGCGCTTGCACACGGAGGTCTAGTCCATCTTCAAAATCTGGATTATTTTATCTTAAGGAGGTTTAGTCCATCCTTGAATTTGGATGGTTCCATTTTCCACATTCCACTCGGTTCGTACCAATTGGTATCAGAGATATTCAATCTGCCACCCCATTTATCATCTTTTTCTCTTGAAACTCTAATCTCCATTCTCATAACACCAACTGCCATCCAACTTAAAACCCTAACCCACTGTCCCTCCTCATCAGGGAAAAAAAAAATGGAATCCGACCATCGTTCTTGGTATGATTATAATACTAGAAATGAGGTTTTGGCCTCAAAGGTCCATAAACTTGATGATAAAGTTTACCACTATGTGGGAGCATGGTTTAAAATCTCGGTTTCGGTCGCGGTATCAGCCGGGCCGAAAAATTGATGATATATGGTATCGATATCGGTCGCGGTTATCGGTCAGTCGCGGTCGTCGATGTGTGAATTTTTTTTTAATCCAAAAGAATTCGCAAAAATATCCAAAAAAACCAGATATTAGAAAATACTGGAAAACAATATTTTTTCCGTTAGTAACAACAATAAATTAAAATCTCGGTCACCTTAAGTTATGAGTCCTGTCTGTGTCGCAATTCGTTGTCTTCTCCAGTATTTCATATAATGCAACCATTATTGATGCTCATGATCAATTTATTAGTATAAAATATAAGAAAATAAAGATAACATATCAATCATTTAATACTAACTCAATTATCATATAAGTTGGGAATTCAAGACGCTGAAGATGACATATTAAAATCAGAAACATGATAGTGAGATAGATAAATCATAAAGTACTTGGGCATCAAAATGTTCATTGTTTACCTGAAATTAGAGGGGACTAGTAGAGAGTTGAGACTAGAGAGAGATTGATGAGTATGAGTGTATAATAGATTGACAGCCTAATTCCAAGTGGAGTATCGTCTTGGCTCGATATTATCATCATTATTTCTTCGGTATTGGCTAAAAAGATATGTTCCATACTGTTGCGCATCACTACCATACCCATGACCATATTTAGATTGTTCTTGATAAGATGATGAACTATCTTGATCCCCTGTCGATTGAGATGGCTGGTTGTACTTAAATGGTATGAAATAGGCATGAGGAGCATGAAAAGGTCGTTGGAAAATTGGTGGGGGAAGCCTCCCTTACTCAATTAACATCTGTTCGATAGAAATAATCGGTGTTGGTGAAGGAGGTACCCAATTAGGGTCATATGAATAACCCCCATGCTGTCCATATATGGCACCTTGTTGGCCAACATAACCCCCATGCTGTCTATACATGGCACCTTGCCCAACATAACTCTCATGATGACCATGAGTAGCGGCGCTACTACTATCCCCTACCTCAGTCTGTCCAACATGTCTGACATAGCCACAACGAGGATCTAATTCGGTAACATCAGGAAAATGCTCAACTGTCTCATAAGTGATAGGCTCATAATCTCTATAATGACCCTCATCCCCGGGAGAGTCCGATGGAATTTCTGCTGATGATGAAGAAGTTGAAATACTTGATTCACTCTCTTCGTCCACCTCCTTTCCCCTTGGATCACTCATATCAGGTGTGCGCCCCTGTTGCATTGCCGAGTTTATTTCTTCTATCCTTTTTGCAGCCCTCATTGGCTTAGGCCTATCCCCAGTCAATTCCTTCATCAACTCCTCAAACCCTGGGTCTTGGTTTAACACTGGTTCTTCTTGTTCCTTTAGCCATTGACCTAATACAGTATCCTTTTCTGAAAAGATATAGTCCAAATTAATTGGACAGAAATAATTTTGTTGATCCTCAAACTGTCTTCTCCTTCTATTTCTACTCCGGAGCTTGAGGTTGTAGTGGATGTAGACCAATTTATTTAGCTTCTACATTGTCAATTTAATTCTTGGTCTTGTGTGGATAAACAAAAAGGTGCTTCAGTTTCTTTCACAATTGGAAGACGATGTAGTTTGACTAAGGACTTTAATAGCAATCGTCCTTAGTGCAGGAACACTCTCTATAATTCAACCACCATTCAGCTGAAAAAAATAGAAATGATATTAGAGTCAATAAAATAATAATAAGTCCTTGAATAATATAGAGATGACATTACAATCAATACCAGGATAGGTCTGTGTGATAACTCTCCTCGTAGTCGTAGTTCCAAAGCTTCCAGCACGTACATTGTATATGTCAATCTCAAGACATTAACATAGAAAAATAAATTAAAGAAATTATAATGTTATATACTTTTTTCCTTAATTATCCTACCTGATTAGTAGCCCAAATTGCTTCATCTGTACTCTCTGCCAGTCTTTCAATTACATTTTTTGGTCCCAAACGGATTTCATCAAATATGTGTCCATTCGTAAATTGGGGATTAAAGAAGTATCCTGTAAAACCAATGAATTTTAGTCATTGATAAATTAATATAGTGAGGAGAGACTGAAGAGTTGAATACAACAATTCAAGTATTAAAGGAAATAGCCTTCACTTACCAACAGTGTGTAAATCATGTTTCAATTGTCGTCCCCATCGATCGTCGATGATCTTCCAAAACTTTTTGTAACGTTTACAATCTGCTTGAATAGCCAGCTTTGATCTCTCCATGGCCTCATGTAAGAAGCCCATTGTTGGCTTATCATCGCCATCAACCAATCGAAGAATCTTTATTAGGGGATAAAAAACATTCAAAACACCCTTTACATGAGGCCAAAATTTGTTGGATTCAATTATTTTACATACTTCAAGAGTAATGGGACTTGGCCTCTTTCCCCATTTTGAATTCATGAACTCATGTGATTTTATCAATCGGAGAAGTCCTTCTCTATACTTGTAAACACTTTTGATAGCAATGAAGCGGGTGGCAAATCTAGTGATGCCAGGCCGTAGTAATTCATAGTTGTCTATATGCATTTTCATCATGAAAATGAGTCTATATGGTTGATAAAAAAAATTTGGTGATCTTTTTTATCTTACCAATCACTTGCTGCATGACTTTTCCTTTTGCAAGCATTAAATCCAGGTAATGTGCTGCACATGGAGACCAAAAAATCTTTAGCCCTTATTTCATAAGCATAATTTCTGCAGCCTTCATGTTTGCAGCATTGTCGGGTAACAACCTAAACTACACAACCGGCCCCAACTTCTTCAATCACCTCATTTAATAACTTATTAATATATTTTGCATCTTGGATGTAATCGGTTGCATCATTGATTTGATAAACACCGTGCCTATAGACGAGTAGACTAGAAAATTCAAGAGATGACGATGTGTGATGGTCGTCCACCCATCGCACAATAGTGTACAACCTCTTTCCTTCCATGCCCATTTGAAAGTTTGCACCTAAGCCTGCAACTCCTCATACTCTTTCTCAATACAGACATGCCCACTCTCATAAGGGGTGGGTGCCATACCTGGACCATGTTCTGCATCTGCATCTAACATGGTGGTGAAATAAGGAGAAGATGCCTTGTTGGGTGGAATGCTTCCATAAAAAAAAAAAAGCTTCCTAGTGGCTCTCACTAAATGTTTTCTTGCTTTACCAAACTTGCCATTTAATGCTTTCATGATGTTGGACTGCTTTGATGTTGGTTTTCTATAAGCAAATGGGTCAGTTAGCCCCACCGCATCCGGCCTTCAAGGTGCATGTGTCGGAGGTCTTTCAATCTCCTCAATGTCTGGATCTTAACGGGGTTGTTTTTGACTAAATGTTCGATGCAAACTTGCTCCCCTGGTCTGGATGACCCACCCTACTCATATTGGCTACCTTTAGCAGCTACTTCATATTGCATTCTTCTCATCTCTTCCTCTTCCTGAAGTGACCTCACACTTTCTCTCCTAGCCCTCCTCATTTCAGGGTCTTCATCGTCATCATCGGAGGAACTAAATACTTCTTCTTTGCGTGCATCAAATTCCTTAGTTTTTCCTCTTTCTTGTACAACTTTTTTTTTTTCATATGTATTAAGGAGCTCCTGCATTTCAGCTCTCACATTTGGTGGCACTTTATGACATTTTGTCACCTGTCCTGATAAATGTGCCAAATGTTGTTTTAATCGAGTAATCCCGCCATTGAGCACTCGTCCACAATAATTACATTTTACTTTACTTTTGCTTCCGACTACTTCACCGTGGCTCCATGCTGGATCTATGTCACGCACTCTCTTGTTCCTATAAAATAAGAAATTCATGTAATAGTAATACTCTAATAACAATTATTTTTAGAAAAAAAAGATTTAATAAAATCATTTTAAAAATCCTAAATATATAGATCTAGCATAAAAGTATGTAGATCAATCATTTACACACCATACAATGATCATGAATCATTAAAAGAACATATTTATGATGAAATCCCCAAAAAATGATATATTATAATTCAAATATTAAAAAATTAAAAAATAAAATAATTAAAATAAAAATCTAAATCATGTTTATGACTATGAGTAGATGTAGATCTATCATCTACACACTATTAATAAGCCTTTGGTATCACAAATGTTCTAATAAGTAACAACAATTATGTTTAGGAAAAAAAGATTTAATAAAATAATTTTCAAAATCCTAAATATATAGATCTAGCATAAAAGTATGTAGATCAATCATTTAAACGCCATACAATGATAATAAATCATTAAAAGAACATATTTATGATGAAATCCCCAAAAAATAATATATTATAATTCAAATATTGAAAAATCCAAAAATAAAATAATTAAAATAAAAATCTAAATCATGTTTATGACTATGAGTAGATGTAGATTTATCATCTATACACTATTAATAAGCCTTTGGTATCACAAATATTTTAACAAGTAACAACAGTTATTTTTAGGAAAAAAAAGATTTAATAAAATCATTTTCAAAATCCCAAATATATAGATCTAGCATCAAAGTATGTAGATCAATCATTTACACCCCATACAATGATCATGAATCATTAAAAGAACATATTTACGATGAAGTCCCCCAAAATGATATATTATAATTCAAATATTAAAAGATCCAAAAATAAAAAAAATTGGAAAAAAAAGTTCAAAATCATGTGTATGAGTAGATCTAGCATTAAAGTATATAGATCTAACTTTTAAATGAAGAATACAACACAAGTGACAAACCCAATGATTTTTATGCTTCATCTAAAAATTAGAAAAAAAAATACATAATAAAATGCTTTAAGTTGATTTTCTCTTACCTTTGATAATATTTTCTTCAAAAAATAGATGTGGGATTTGAAAATATGCAAAAGGGATGTGTGATGGAGTATGGCTGCTGGTATGGGTAATAAGGAGATGAGAAGAGAGGAAAAGAAGATGAAGATGGAGAAAAAGATGCAAAAATTAGGGTTTTTACCCTTTTTAAGATATCTCGGCTGATATTTCGGTTCTCCCGATATGTAGTTCATCTCGGCCGAGATATGCCAATATTTTGGCGATATTTACCAAGACCGATATCTCAGTGAGATATCGGCTCGGTACCGGCTGATATCGGCCGATATGAACTGGTATCTTCTGATTTTTTATATCATGCATGGGAGCCTTGCAACATATCAAGGTGATCTTCGCTGCAATGGACTTCAAACACCATGGCATCCTCTCATTTCTTCCTAACTTGGCTAATAATGGGGATTCACAGGATAGCAACACGAATCAGAATCAAAATGAAGTTTCACCACATGGTCCAATAGACGATGGTTCAACAGAGGATGAAGTTATGCCAACCAGATATGTTCATGCAATGTCAGGTTATTCCTTCACTAAGCTATGCATATTCCCGGTTGGATCAAACCATAAGTGGTATCTGTATTGATTGATAGTGGAAGCACTCACAACTTCATTAGTAGTAACTCGGCTCGCTTGCTTGACTAGCCTGTGTATTGATCTTCCTCACTAGGCACTATGGTAGTAAATGGCAATAGACCCAAGCAAAATACAATGTAAGAAGATAGGTTTGGGATGTTAATAATTGATGAGATTTGGGCTGAGTTGTCATCCTAATCATTCCAAGGTAGCAAGATCAAGTAGAGTTGTCAATAGGATTCCTTTCTTAAATAAGTAGTGATTAAAGGATCCTTTATAAATCTTTTTATTCACGTAAGCTGTATTTACGATTTAGTAAGAGAAGATCAATAAGAAATTATCCCCAAAATCTGTACTTCCATAAGGAGGTGTAAACCATCCTTGAATATGTTATTTCAGGGAGGTTTAGTCCATCCTCGAGTGTCAATGGTTTCATCTTCCACATTCTACTCGGTTCATATCATGGCAGGCTTGAGGCTTGAAGAAATGAAAGCCAGGGGTGGAGTTTATGACCGGGGTTGGTGGTGTGGCATAGACTCCTAGCTTGTTCTCGGGATTTCCGTACTTGGTGAATAGGAAATGAGTAGCTGATTCCTTCCAAAATCAATTGGTGATAGAAGAGGCACAACTCAATGTGTTATAAGGCATTCGAGATCGTACCTGCGGGCTTGATTTTAGAACGGTCCTAGGGAGTGGCATTGTGGCAAGCCTCTGCCCAACAATCCCCCGCTCCCTCATGATGGCGCCACTTGTAGGATCTCAGATCCCATTGAGTTACCACTTATCCCAAAACTCATTAGTGATGGAAAATGACACGACAATGGTTCTATGGTCCATTGGTTGTGTTCGGAAGTCATTTGAGCATTACTCCACCATAAGTGCACGCGAGGGTTGTACCAAGGACCTAACACGTTATTTTTGGAGTGGGCTTACAAGTGGGCCAAAAGGCTTAGCTTAGCATATGGGCTAGTGGTTTACATTGGATTTTTAGTGGAATTAACTAAGTCAAAGGGAAAATTGGTCCAATTGGATCATGGAGGTCCCACAAATGGGGTGCCCATGGGTTCCCTCCAATTTGTTGAACTAAGAATGTTGGGAGGGAGTTTGGGTAGCTTGGAGAGCAAGTTCGGGTAGTGGGGTGACATGGAAATTTTATTTTTAGAATTTGAAAGGCTTTTCATTATAGGGGAATGTTCCGTGCAACAATGATTGTACCATGCCACACGGCAGCTCATCTCTGAAAAATTGTCATAGAAACTGTGAAAGTGCCATTGAAGAGGCTAACATTAGTGATGCCAGCGAAAATTGTGTAGTTCCTACGCCTAGCATTGGAAATGACGTAGAGGCCATCGCAAACTTTCTCCAGGAATCACTCGACATATCACCAGCTTTTCTGGCAAATCTTCTTAATGTCAGGACTAGTTTTGACGGGAGAGGGTACCAACTTAATAATCTCTCTCCTGAAACCTACCCCATTTGAAATGATCATGTTTTCAGGGCTTCACATCTTGATATTCCTCTTGGGTTTGAATCCATTCATAATCCGAGTAGGTGGGGTCACGGATCTACAATAGGTGGGCCAGGTGTCTCTTTGGACGGGTCCACGAGCTATCAGGAGAGGGACATAAGAGAGGAGGGGCTTGGAACCCCTATTCACCTAGTGGTCTTTGAATCTGAGACTGATAGGGCCCAGGTGGACGGTACATTCTCACATGGGATAATTGTTAGAAAAGGATTGATAGAGCAAACTGGGGTTCTCGATAGGAATGGAGTGATTCCGACTTCTAAACATGATAATCACATGGAGAACGAGGAGAATGGCATAGAAGATCTATTGAAGGGATATTCTAGAAACACTGGAGAAGAGGAGAACCCGATAGAGGACAAAATGGTTTCGAACGGAGGAAAAGGGCAACCTGGCATTAAGATTGGACTACCTTTGTGTCTAGAGAATAGGAATAATAGTAGCCTGGAAAATCCTCCACAACCTCAGGAATTCAATTGCATGTGCAAGTCCATGATAAATCAGTAAATTCTGTGGAATGCAAGCATCATCATGGCGAACCTAAGGTGAGTAATCTTAGTTCCTATCAAAATATTTCTTATTGGAATTACAGACATAGGGTCAGAAAGAAAAACACCTCAAAAGATATAGGAACCCATAATGCTTTGTCTTCATAAAAAACCATGGCCAACTATCCTATTGACAACCACAATGGAGTTCTTTGGAATTGCAGAGGAGCTAAGAAGGCTACCTCGGTGCGGGAATTCAAAAGACTATGTAAAGAGTTCCACCCAAGTTTTTTTTTTTTTTTTTTCCGAGACAAAATCTGAAGAAAATCAAATGAAGATTTTAGCGAGAAAATTGAATTTTAGCAATATGGAGGCAATCCCTACTATTGGTACAACATGGGGTATTCTGGTGTTCTGGCAAGATGATTCGAATCTCCAAGTGAATGATAACGATAAAAACTTTTTCCACTTTGTTGTCAATTGTAACACCCCGACCCGAATACATGATTATTTATAATTAATTTTGTGTTAGTTAATTAAGGTGTTTAGAGTTTCAGTGAGTCGGGTTTGACATGTGAGTCACGCGTGTGAAGTTTCGCATGATTCTGAACTCGTTTGGGTACAGTAGGGGGTGTGGTTTGCAATTTGGGAAGTTTTCAGGGATTTTTCTGAAATTATGAATTTTTGTGAGTTTGGGTGCATTGCGTAGGTCTCAGCATTTCATGAACTTTAGTCTTCTATCGTGTTTCGATCCGATACGTTGAAAAGCCTTAAATAATTACATTTATATGCACGAGGACCAAACTGTCATTTGGACGTAGCCAAACCTAAATAAAAGCCAACGAACCCATTTCCCCTTTTTTCTTTCTTTTCTTTGATTTTCTCTCTCCAGCTCTCTCATCTCTTGTTTACTCCTCACTCTTGTCGACCGCCGGAGCTCTCCCTTGCCGGACGACGACTCCAGTTGTCTTCCTTAAGCTTCCAAGACCCTAAGGATCATGTTCTCCAAGCTTCTCGTTCACTACTGATCCATTGGTAAGCCTCCCAAGCTTTTAGGTCTAGGTTCTCCTTCATTCTTTTCTTAGAAATGGATTAGAGGAGCTCACATAACCCCATTGCATGCATTTTGCATATTGATTTTGGGTTGAGAGGCCTTTCTCCAAGTTTGAGCTCAAAAAAGGGATTTCCTCTAATTTCTTATTATTTTTTTGGAAGTTCTTCATCCAAGTCAAGTAGAATATATGTGTATGTGTGTGTGTATGTATATGTATATATATACATACCTGCTTCGATATGTTTGTCTTTCCTTGATTTGATGATCGATGATGATTTAGATGACCATATGCTTAATTGATGTCTTTGATTTTGGATAATATGAAAATTAGGTCTTTTAGCTTAATGAAATGGAGTTTGATTTGGATGGCTTGATTTATTAGATTTGTAGAATTAGAATGGTAGGGATGAACCGTTCATATTGATTTTTTTCAAGTTTAGGATTTCTGGGAGGGGTTTCCACCCATTTTACTTTAGTTATGGAATTGAAGTTTTGTTCTAGTAGTGTACGCGATCGACCAGTTAGGGGGCCCAGTCGACCGACCATACACAGCCAGGCTTCTTTGAAGCCTGACAAAAACATTGTTCACCATTTTTGGTTACAACTTGGGGTTGACTGGCATGGGGCATGTCGACCGGGGCTTAGTGCAGGGGGGTGACTGGACCAGGAGTGGGTCAACCGGGTGAACTGTATGTACCTTCTGGGAATGGCCTTTTTGGGCCTAGTTTGGATGGACTTAGGTGAGACTTTAGCGCTATCGCTTTGAGGACTCATTTGACTTTTTGTGAGGATGTTTGAGGCGACTGTTGACACCAAAAATGTCACTTTGCCTCTTCAACATCAAGAAAGCTGCATGAAGTCGCAACCTGCCATAAATAGGCAATGCAATTTCTCCAAAAAATCAAATCTTGTCAAAATCAAACAAAAACTGCAAGATCCTTCAAGATAGCCAAGAGAAGAGTACACATGAAGTTTCGGGCCATTTCAGAATCATTTGGCCTAACTTCGCTTCTCCGACAGCTAAAATGGCGCTCCCGGCGGCGACATCATCGGAGACGTAAAAACTTTGATCAGAAGCTACGGATGACTCCAGCATGTCTCAAAAGGGCTCCATGCCAAATTTCAAGTCAAACCGACAACGTTTGACCCTCCATCAATGCTCGAGCAGCAAAATCAAGCCTCCCGGCGGCGGGAACCACCGAAGCCTTCGTTCATCAAACCAAGTGCATGAGTGGCTTCAACATGCTTCCAAAAGGCTGCACGTCAAATTTTAGGTCATTCCGACAACGTTTGACCAGGTTTCGATGCTCCGAGAGAAAATCAAGCCTACCGGCGGCGGAGCAACCCGGGACCATGACATCCAAAACGGAGCCCATGGAACGTCTCAAAATGACTCCAATAGGCTCCCCGTCAAATTTCAGGTCAATTGGACATCGTTTGACCACATATCAAAGCTCGGCATTTTCCCCGCAGCAAAATCAAGTGAAGCATCGATGGGACCCCAAACGGTTTCAAAACTCAAACAAAAACCTATGGTTGGTCTTATTTATTGCTCAGGAGGCTTCACCTCAAATTTCAGGTCATTCCGACATCGTTTGACCATGTTTCAGCTTCTGGCGGAAAATCAGCAGCTCTACGCGACAAAGTCTTCGGCTTTCCCGGAAAATTGGAAACTTTGCACTCTAAAAATGCAAGGATTCTCATCAGGTTTTCTACAGGGAAATTAAGCCAATAAATGAGAAGAAATGTCAGGAAAAATACAGAAGAAAACGGCGACGAAAAAGACCACAAAACGGACCAAAAACAGGGGAAAAACCCCCAGGGTCGCAGCCCGCGACCATGGCCCAGGGTCGCCGGCGACCCTGGCCCATGGTCGCCGGCGACCATGGAAGTCCGGGTCACCGGATTTTTCGCCGGTGACCCGTTTTTCCGTCCTTTTTCGCGTTTCGCGCACTTTGGCCCCTGTGGTTTCCTGAAAATGTGATTTTTAGTGCTTGAAATTGATTCATGTCCTCCGACATCCGTCAAAATCACGGGTCAACCTCCAAAAGTATCAAAATCAACATTGTTCGCCAACCGGTCGACCAAAAAAGTGTACTTTCCGCCCAATCGATCGAAAAATCTACAGGACAGATGTCACCGGCCCGCTCTTAGCTATCACTGTCTGAAGTTACATGTTCATCCGATGTCGATCAGCATGAAGATCCATCGATGATCATCGCCAGAAGAATTCCAGAAGACACGGCACGGCCCGCGACTCTTCGACTGCTCGGCGACCAATTAATGTGGTTAATTGACTAGCTTTATTACAGTCATTAATTCATTTCTTTGGACGGCCCAATCAGAAGCAAGCATTTGGGAGTTACAAGTCAATTGATTCATGGCATTTAACCCATGAAACTCCTCCCATTATGGTAATTAAGGTGATTAAAAGCCCTTAATCTCTATCGGCCAATCAGATTCAAGGAAAAAGGAGTTACAAAATCAAGAAATAAATCTTGTAACTCCTCCCATTAAAGCCATTAAAGCCCATAAACTCTCCTAAATGGCCACCAAAAGCCTATAAATAGGAGAGCATTCCATTGAAATCCGGATCGATCAATCGGAGATCACTTCGAAAGCACCACAGATCCAGAAATCTGAGAGAAAGAAAAAGAGAGAAAAACTCTGCTGAAGTTCTGCACCGGCCACCACTACAAGGTGACAAAAGTCCCTTGGGGGGTACCCCCCCCACGGTCCTTGCCTTCTCCCGCTGCCTCCAATGGCTTAGACGTGGCTTTTCAGCCTGTCTACTTAGCTTTTTATCGGACATAGGACCTCCTCTTGGTCTTTGTCCTCTAAAAATCTGAGGTTATAGCCAAGCCAAGCGAATCAAGAGCATCCTCTGTTCTCATCTGCATGGATGATGGCGAAGCCCATACATGGCTTGCGACCGTCAATCTGAACGAGTCCCCCACAATCTCCTGAGAAGTTAGATCCTCCTTTTCTTGCTTTTCATTGTAGTTTGTATTTTTCTAAAAGAGACAAAAATCGCAACTCTTGTCTTTCATTATTGATGAGAATTGTAAATCGGCTATAAACGCCAAAATCGGCTATAAATGCCAAACAAAATCGCCTTTCACGGCAAACCAAGAAAATGTCTTTTTTCTTAAATATTTGTGCAATGGAAAACTTGAAAGAAGTTGATTTCCTTTTTACTTACGAAGGTTGATCTCCGGATTACCACTTGCAATTCCAAGTAAAATAGAAAATCTGGCACACCCACACAAAAGAAATGTTGATGCACGCTTCATGCCCCCCGGGCGCGAAAAGGCCGGGCCCGACGGACTCCCACGTCCGCCGACCCCGGTAGCACCCACGGCATTCGGAGCGCGTTCCATCAAGCTAGCACACCCGGTGGGACTCGTTCATTTGAGAACACGGTGCTCGGAAATGAAATATTTGCATATCATACTTTTTGCTCTATGCTTATACTTCTTTTCCGGATTCCTTGGCTACTTTCTAGCTGGTAGCCTATGTTGGATTTTGCATCCTAAAAAAAAATGAGATGGGATTTTTTGGAAGTTTCTATTTCTTTGAGTTTGTTTCCACTCTTTCTCTTTTCAAAAAAAAAAATCAGTTTTCTTAGTTTGAATTCAAAATTGAGAAACTTTGATCCTATCCTATCGTTCTTTGGTGCTTGCAGAAATGTTGAGCCCGTTCGACTAAGGTTTTGGGCCATCGTTTCTCTTCGATGAGTTCATTAGAGATTTCAAAAAAAAAAAATTAATAAAAAAAATAAAAAAAATCAGTTTTCTTAGTTTGAATTCAAAATTGAGAAACTTTGATCCTATCCTATCGTTCTTTGGTGCTTGCAGAAATGTTGAGCCCGTTCGACTAAGGTTTTGGACCATCGTTTCTCTTCGATGAGTTCATTAGAGATTTCAAAAAAAAATTAATAAAAAATCAGTTTTCTTAGTTCTGATTCAAAGATTTCAAAAAAAAAATAAAAAAAAAAAGATTTTCAAAAAAAAAAATCTTAAAAAAAAAAATAATAAAAAAAAAATAAATAAATAAAAAAGATTTTCAAAAAAAAATCTTAAAATAAAAAAATCTTCAAAAAAATAAAAATAATCTTAAAAAAAAAACATTTTTTTTAAAAAAAATAATAAAATAAAAAAAATCATTTCAGAAAAAAAAAATCTCCAAAAACTCGTCACTTTTGATTTCAGATCTGAGAAATTTTGGTTTCTTCTTTTCTGAGCACTGGCGCTCGCGGAAATCGCCGAGACCGTGTTCAGATCAGAATACCATTTGCTCTCCTTGATGGAACCAATCTTGACATTTCAAAAAAAAAAACTCGTCACTTTTGGACTCAGATTCGAGAAATTGTGGTCTCTTTCCTTCCGAGTACTGGCGCTCGCGGAAATCGTTGAGCCCGTATTTGAATCGGAATGCCACCTGCTCTCTTTGACGAATCCATTTCTGACCTTTCAAAAAGAGAATCCCATCTCATGGATGCGATTTCCAACATTTGTGCCTAGCAATACTGGTACGCCCTTTCAGGGTCTACTGTATCTGTGACCGGCATATTTGTAACTCCTACCTTATATTCTTCTTATCTCGAGCAAGCTCCGCTTCTCGATAAGTCGAATTTAGGTATACAATTGCTTCTAGCAGTCATTGGAATGCTCATTTCGAGCCTACCATGCTTGCAACCAGAACAATTGTACCCTCTATGGCTTTTTGCCTTCTTCATATTGCTTGGGACATGTCCCTTGAGCGATTTGAAAAGATAAAATCATAGAATTCCCCATTTATGATCATTATATTCTTGTGATTACTAATGGATGTGGTCTTGTTTCAGAAAAATTTTGAAACTAACAATGGCAGCTTCACTGATCATCACCTTCGATGAAAACAAGCACCAACTCATGCTTCAACAGAAGCAAAGCGCGCGCACTCATAAGCGCCTTGTCAGCTGCCGAAGCATCAACTCCCTCGGCAACTCTCCGAACTCCGGGTCGACCTCGACTCCCCGGACCATTGTCTTCGGGACACTGGGACCATTCCCACTTCCCGAAGAACAAGCTGCTCCTGCCAAAAAGCAGAAGATCACCTTTCAACGTGTCACTCTCGTGACACCAAAGGCGAGTGCCCAAAAGCCCGAAGCCCGCGGCACCCCTGCGAAGCCTCGACCCACAAACAACCAGGTCTACCCTAAGACTTGGTCTCCAAGACCTTCCCCAAAACAAAGAAGGTCTCAAACCTCCACCAAGCCAGCATACCTGGCCCCACTCAAGGAGAACCAGTTCTACCCTCTTGCCTACATGAAAGAGGAGAGACCCATCTCCAACTTGACTCCCAAGTCAACCCAGCATGAGCCGGCTTGTTCCTAAGGCCCAAAATCAGATCATGCATCACCAGGCCTCTACAAGCACCTGCTAAGGCCTACACTCCTTCAGTTCGACCCTTCATCTCTACAGGGGCCGAACTCGAAAGGTTCAAAGCTTCGCTGCAACAGGCAAAGGACCAGGTCCGGATCCTGTCCTTGCCTAGCTACAAAGAAGACAAGCTCGGCTGCTGCGCCCGAGGGAGCACATCCTTCATCGTCAGAGCCCAGTCAGAGCTGACTGAAGCTCAAATCGCTCGTCGAGCACGCTGTCGTGCGTCATATCGACAAAAGAGACTAGAGAAGCAACAGACCCAGCCTCCTACACTTCAAGTCTCCCACAAATGGGTCGAAAAAGAAAGACCCGACCAAGTTGCTGCCGTCCATATGGTTGGAAAAACCAGAAGACGCCAAAAGTCAGCATCAAAAATCCATGTCCGACGTCCGGTGACCCGTAGCGTCACCAGGACACAAGGACATCCCGAAGAATCTCCTGCCCCTTCCAGCCAAGGACGGGAGAGTAATCCTTCATCAAGCTCTTCATCAAAAAGAATGAGCCTCAGCTTAGTCACCAGGACGGTTTCTTCGTTCGAATCCCGAGGGATGAACGTCTTGGCTACAAGTTCTGAGCCACCACCTCAGAATCCACCTCAAGATGATGCGCTCACACGCATCCAGCAGTTGGAACAAGGCCAGCAGAGGATTGAAACTCTGATGGAAAACCTTCTCCTTATTGTCCAAAATCAGGTGAACAATGAGCCTCCTCCGAATCATAGCAATAACGAGGGAAATGGAGAAGAAAATGAGTCACGCGCCCTTACCAAAAAGGACGTAGACAGTATCCTCGCCAAAGCAAAAGAAGATGATATACTCAAGGAGCATGGGATCAAGCCACCATATCCTTTATGGATGGACTCGGTCCCGTTCCCCACAAAATTCAAACATCCCACTCTCCAAACATATACAGGGAAAGGTTTAGCCAGACAGCACGTCATCCACTTCAAGATTTTGACGGGAGCTATCGCGGATCAAGATGCACTTAAGATCCGCCTCTTTGCAAGTACCCTAAAAGGTACGGCCTTCGATTGGTACTCCACTCTTCCGGAGAACTCCATTCAGAACTGGGCTATGCTAGAGACACGCTTCCTGACCCACTTCCAAGGTGAGGATCATCCTGTTACTATGGCTCAGCTCTGCAGCCTAAAACAGGGAGAGAATGAGTCAACTTATGACTTCATTCACAAGTGGAAAGCAATGGCATACAAATGTTCAGATGTATTGCCACAGGCGTCGCTAGTCGACATTTGCCGAAACAACATAAGAGGTAGAATCCGCTCCATGATCATCGGCAACAAATCAAAAAAACCTGGGAGAACTCCTGGAAGCTTCTATGGAAGCTGAAACGGTGATTAAAGACCTCAACAGTCAGAAGTCATCAAGAAAAGAGCCAACCGCCGTTGTAACCTCTAAACCAAAGAAGAAAGAGGTCCTCAATGTGCAAACCAAATCAGCTCCTCAGCAACCAAAGAAAGCTGAAAACAAAACTGCAGGTAAAAGGCCTGAACTCTCTGATGCCTTCAAGGAACGTGTAGAAAAGAAATATCCGTTCAATGAAGACGTTGAAGAAATCTTTGAGGCTCTCCTAGCAAATGGCAAACTCATTTTGCCAGAGCCCAAAAGACCGGGAGATGTTGGCAAAACCAATGATCCTCGGTACTGTCCATACCACCAGATGGTCTCGCATCCTCTCAATCAATGCTTTGTTGTGAGAGAGAAGATAAACGAGATGTGGAAAAACGGAGTCATCACCTTTGACAAAAACTATGGGACTGCCTCTGTCAACATGGTGTCATGTGGACAAACACCAAAATCACCGAAGAAGAAGATCACTACTTCCTTCAAGGTGATAAAAAGAATTCAAACGTCCGAAGTGTTGGTTCTTTGCCCGACACCAGACGGACAACCCATATGGGTACATCCCGATCTCCTGGAAGATGAAAACTGGGAGATCGTAAAAACAAAGCCGACAGCTCAACAGCGAAGGCAGGCTAGGAAACATCTCCTCAGGTTCAAACGGCAAGAGAAGACCCAGCCAAAACAAGAAGTCCATGAAAAGGCAGAAGTCTCCTCTACCACTTCACTCGGGGCAACAAAAACGTCCCTTCCAGAGACTTCAAAGGCGGTAAGAAACTTCACTCTCAGTGATTTCATGCCACCTCAATTCAAAAAAGAAGCCATGCAGGGGGCATTATACTCTTGCAACTCGGTAGTTGGATTCTCCATTGATGGATACGAGTCCAGCGACACCGATGATGGATTCGAGTCCGGCTACACCGATGAGTGGGAAGAATCCCTTGAAATAGGAGAATATCTCTCCGATGAAGAATGGGTTCCTGAAACTTACCGTATACCAGTAATCTGGTATAACCCTTTGCAACCACAAGGATCCTGGTCTGATGATGAAGAAGATCAAGTGGCTGCACAAGAAGATGCTGTTAACCCAGCACTTGTCATTGTTCCAGTGGAAATCAACTATGTTGAGCCACACGGAGAAGACGAAGAAGAGGATCTGGCTCCCATGCCTGATCTTGAAGAATATGCAAGGATCTTGCAGCGTCTCGCTCTAGAACAAGAGCAAGATCGTGTTAACGAGCCTCCTCGCAACCCAGAGCCTGAAGTCCCTGAAGATAATCAGGTACATCCACCCTTAACTTCTGAAAATGGAGAACATTGCTGGATAGACGATCCTCTTACATCCGAGGATGAGTCTAACTCCGAGCAGGCAACATCTCCTATCAGAGCTTCCTGTAATGTAATATATCAGGACTATAGCTCTTCTGAAACGTCGTCTGATGAGATTACCTATACTCCGACGACGCCTAGCAATGTATCCTCTGGAGCTACCTCGTCTCACGTGACTTTCACAGAGATAACACCCTCTCAGGTTTTTTCTCCTGAGACTGTGACTTCAGAATATACATTCTTCCCGACTAATCATCATGAAGAAAACCCAACTTGGGATGATGGATGGGTCAACGAAGAAGAAAAGCTGCTGGATGCTGTTCAGGACTCGCTCCCGGAAAATGCTCCATGCAACACAATCACTGAGGATGGCAATTCTGCTGCAGACGCATCCTCAGTAAATGAGAAGCGACAGCCTCTTGATCCTGAGGACAATCTTCCAAGCGAAGACCCTTCTCAAGAAGCTCTCGAAGTTGGTAGAGGCACCCACTCAGGCCGGGACTACCACAAAAATTACAACCAATCTTCCTTTACTTATGTAAATCCTTCGGGAAAAGATGTTGTAAGCGCCCCCAGTGGCAACAATGATGAACATACAGGCCCTAAGGAGGCTTTCAAGTATGATTTGATCGAGCACTTCAAACACATACCTGCACGACTGCACATCCTGGATTTCTTACGAATGTCTCCATGCACTCGTGATAATCTCATCTCAGAATTACAAAAACTGAATGAGGGTGTCGACAAACATGCCCCGCAAGTCCTCCAAATTGAAATGGACTACCGGGTCAAAAACTCTGAAACTTCCTCAAAGGGAGAAAAGAAAACTGAGGGATCATGCATCCAATGCCTCTCGGTTCAAAAGGCAGCCAGTGCAACCATCGCCTTCACAAAGGACGACCTCCTACTTGGCGAAGCAAGGCACAACCGACCCCTGTACTTCACAGGGTACATCAAGGAAATGCCTATACACAGAGTTCAGGTTGACCCAGGTTCTGCACTCAACCTCATCTCCACTTTGGCTCTCGAAGAGTTGGGCATCCCACCCAGCAAGCTAAGCCACACATCTGTATCTATCTTTGGATACGATGGGAGTACTCAAAGGCCTATCGGCAAAATCAGGTTCAAATTGCAGATCGGTGATCTTATCTCTGAAGTCACTGTGTATGCAATAAAAACCCCTTCATGTTACAACATCCTTCTCGGACGCCCCTGGATACACGAGAACGGTGTTGTCCCTTCAACTCTACATCAATGCATCAAGATGTATGAAGGAGAAAAAGAAGAAGAGGAAATATCACCCCCTGCTGAAAATCTCCAGAAAGATAAAGGCAAGGCTCCTCAAAAATCACCGGAAGAAAACAAAACCTCCGGCAAATTAGAAGAGAGTAGTCAATCTCCCTTCCTCATCTCCCTCAAATCTTCAAAACCTTTGGTCATCACAACCAGAGTGAAGAAGGCAAAGCAAAAGCCTGGGGGCAAATTTGTTGTTTCTCTCGTGTCTATCATGCAAGACACAGACTCGGACTCAGAGCCAGAAGACGATGCATCGTCAAGCCAAGCTAACGCTCAGCATGTTCAGCCTGCTCTCACTCCGACGGAGAGACCTGCTGATGTAGAAGATCCTACGCCTACTACCTTTGTTGTTCCGACAACATCACCAAAGCAAAAGCCGATCTTCTTCCATAGATCGGATGCTTCTTCATCAAATTCCTTGGTTGAACCCTTCCAAAACAAAGGTATGCCTCAACTATCTCTATATAGTCCTGTGGCACAAGCTATCATGAAGAAAATGGGCTTTGAGGCTCAGAACCCAGTCGGTTTGGGAGAAGGCCGCGGTATTCTCACGCCATTGGGGCCCGCCTTGACCAAAATCCAGCTGGAAGATTGGAGACTCTACGGTCATGTAGAAAAGTCTTTATATGGGTTAGAGTATGATCCCGACACTCCTCTGAGACAGTTGACACAAAAGCTTAAAAGTCGTTTTACCGACCAAGCCTCAACATCTCAAGTCCATGAAGACATCGATCTCCCTGGATATCTCTTTAAAGAGTTACCTGACAGAGATCCAGGAAGCTCATCCAATTGGTACGATTTCTCTGATGATAAAGAGGAATCATCAGATAATACAGATTTGTGCTATTCTGACCCAGAAGAGCCCTCGTCTCCAAAAGAAGTACCTTACTTCGACTCAGTTTCAACAGGCGATTGGGACCATCTCATAGCAAGCCTTGAGAAGATCACCAATCAAGAAGACCCGTGGAAAGGAACAAACCCTCGGTCTACAAATACCCTTGGAATCCCAGAAGGTTTTGTTGAGCTGGAAGCCTCCGAAAATATTGTGGAGGAACCACCTTCGAACCTTCTAACAGAAGATCCTGTTGAAAAGATAGACTTGGGAACACCAGATAACCCACGTCCTGTATTCATAAGCAAGAATATAAAGGATGATGAGTTACCCGAGTATATCGCTTTTCTTCGTGAGTTCGTTGATTGCTTTGCATGGTCCTACGCTGAAATGCCTGGTTTAGACCCCAAAGTAGCAGTCCACAAACTCAATCTTCAAGAAGAAATCAAGCCTGTCAAACAAGGCCAAAGAAGATTCCGTCCAGATGTGATGGATAAAATTGAACAAGAAGTTCAAAAGCTCAAAAGCGCCGGCTTCATCCGTGAGGAACAACATCCAGAATGGTTGGCCAACATTGTCCCCGTGACAAAGAAAAATGGGCAGATCAGAGTCTGTATTGACTATAGAGACTTGAATGACGCTTGCCCTAAAGATGAATTCCCGCTCCCCATACCGGAGGTGATGATTGACAATACCTGCGGATTCGAGCGAATGACATTCATGGATGGCTTCTCTGGTTACAATCAGATAAAGATGCATCCCGAAGATGAAAAACACACTTCATTTTGGACTCCATTTGGCGTGTATTGCTACACTGTCATGCCATTTGGTCTGAAAAATGCTGGTGCCACATATCAGAGGGCTATGATGAAAATATTCCAAGATATGCAGCACAAGACGGTCGAATGTTACGTTGATGACCTCGCCGACAAAAGCAGAAGAAAAGAAGACCATCTCAAAGATCTTCGGGAAGTCTTCCTCCGACTCCGCAAACACAAACTGCGGATGAATCCTCTAAAATGCTTCTTCGGCGTCTCGTCGGGTAAGTTTCTCGGATTCCTTGTTCGGAAAGCTGGAATAGAACTTGACCCCATAAAAGTCAAAGCTATTCTAGAAATGCCCTCTCCAAGAACCTTGAGAGAATTAAAGGGGCTCCAAGGGAGATTGGCCTACATCAGACGGTTCATCTCCAATCTTTCGGGGAAATGCCGTCCATTCTCTCGATTGATGAAAAAGGGTGTAGACTTTGTCTGGGATGCCGACTGTGAAGCCGCATTTCAAGATATCAAGTCATACCTGACCAAACCTCCAGTGTTAGCTGCCCCTGCCACTGGAAAACCATTCATCTTGTACACAAGAGCTCTTGATCATTCTGTAGGCGCTCTGCTTGCACAAGAAAATGATGACAGAAAAGAAGCTGCTTTATACTACCTCAGCCGCATGCTAGTAGGTGCAGAGCATCGCTACTCTCCAGTCGAAAAGGAATGCCTTCCAGTGATGTTCGCCGTACAAAAGCTACGTCACTACTTGCTTTCCAACACAATCTACCTAGTCTCGAGGATCAACCTCTTGAAGGTCCTTGTCACGAAGGCCGGTTCTCTCAATGCCCGACTGGCAAAATGGTCCATCCTCTTGTCACAATTTGATATTAGGTATGTACCACAAAAAGCAATCAAAGGCCAAGCTCTAGCAGACTTTCTCGCAGAGCATCCATTGCCTAAAGATTCTCCACTCAGAGATGATCTCCCAGACGAACCTGTCTACAACGTGGAGACTTCCTCACCAAATGCCTCCTGGGACATGTACTTTGACGGTGCAACCAGGACAAATGAAAAAAGAAAGCTGATCTCAGGAGTTGGCATCCTCTTTGTTAGCCCTGACAAATACATGATTCCACACGCTTTCTACCTACTGGAACCATGCACAAACAATGCAGCTGAATACCAAGCTCTGATCCTAGGATTGGAACTCGCCATCGAATCCGGTATCACTATGCTGGAAGTCTTTGGAGACTCTCAACTGATCGTCAACCAGATGAATCAGATATATGAAGTCAGGAAGCCCGATCTACTGCCTTATTACAACAAGGCGCAATCGCTTCTGCAAAAGTTTGACATCTGTCACATCACCCACATTCGTAGAGGTGAAAACATCCGTGCAGATGCCCTGGCCGGACTTGCCGCATCAATGGCGATCCAGGAAGGGGAAAGCATGCAAATTACAGTGTGCGAGAGAAGGATCCTCCCTCCTCTTAACACACACCAAGCAGTTGCTGAATGCCACCGAGTGGTTGGAAGTCAGATCTCTATCCTTAAACCTTCAATCGGCGACGGGAGGGATCCGTTCATTGATTACACTATGTTCGGAATCCTACCTGAAGATCCAAAAGAACGGGTAAGCATTCAAAGGCGAGCCCCAAACTTTCATTTGGATATTCCTTCAAAATTCCTCTACAGGAAATCCTTCAACGGAGTACTTCTACGCTGCTTATCACAACAAGAGGCCGAAGAAACACTCAAAGAAGTTCACGCTGGTCTTTGTTGAGCTCATCAGGCTGGTCCCAAGCTCTACGACCAAATCAAAAGGTTGGGTTACTACTGGCCTACCATGGTACCCGACGCAATGCAATTTGCCAAACGTTGCCAGCTATGGCAAGTTCACGGAGACTACATTCACA
This sequence comes from Umbellularia californica, assembly GCA_028538565.1. Classification (NCBI taxonomy): domain Eukaryota; kingdom Viridiplantae; phylum Streptophyta; class Magnoliopsida; order Laurales; family Lauraceae; genus Umbellularia; species Umbellularia californica. The sequence continues at coordinate 42,470,930 of JAPQWN010000011.1, read as the reverse complement.
TGCCTCCAGAATGGCTGCATCCTACAGCAATCTCATGGCCTTTTGAAGCATGGGGCATGGACATCATAGGTCCTATCTCTCCCCCTTCAAGCAAAGGTCATCGCTTCATCTTCGCCACAACGGATTATTTTTCCAAGTGGTCAGAAGCATTTGCGTTCAACGAAATGAAGACATCATCAGTCCTTCAATTCCTACGCACCAACATCATTTGTCGTTTCGGCATACCTAAAAGATTCGTCCATGATAACGGACCACAATTCCGGGATCATCGATTCTACAGGTTCTGCGACAAATACAAAATTCAAAGCTGTCCTTCGACTCCATACAATCCGGCAGCAAACGGATTAGCAGAAGCCTTCAACAAGACACTCTGCAAAATCCTCAAGAAAATGGTCTCTAGTCACAAAAGAGACTGGAGCGATAAACTGTCTGAAGCTTTGTGGGCCTATCGAACCACCGTTCGAGGACCAACCCATAGCACACCATTCTCCTTGGTCTATGGATGCGAAGCTGTCGTGCCCCTAGAGGTACAAATTCCTTCTCTGAGGGTATCTCTACAAAATGACATGACTCAAGAAAGCAATGTCAAATTGCGACTCCATGAGCTGGACAATCTCGACGAGAGACGGCTCGAAGCTCGACAAAGCATTGAACTTTACCAAGCACGCATGGCAGGATCTTTTGACAAAAGGGTCCGGCAACGCGCCTACAAAAAGGGTGACTTGGTTCTTGCGGTAAAAAGACCAATGGTCTTCGCACACAAATCCAAAGGCAAATTTGAACCAAAATGGGAGGGACCCTACGTCATCGACAAAGTCTTCTCCAACGGCGCATATGCCCTCCTAAACATGGAAGGCGATAGATGTATGCTGCCTATCAACGGCAAGTTCTTGAAGCGGTACTACCCTTGAAGACTTACCCAACTGGGTAAGAGCAATGCCTGTATGGCCAAAACCTGTTCTCAGGTACTTGCTCGTCAAACCCACTCTCTTTAGAATTTTCATATCAAATGTCAAAATTTCTAGAGATTAAAAAACAATGCTTACTTTTATCGTTTCATTGTTCAAAAAAAAAAAAATCCAAGTTTAGGAGCCTCTCCCTGACTTGACCAAAACTTTCGATCCTTGAACCAAAATTCATGGTTTGAAACAAAAATCCGGATTCAGGGATTTCCACCCTAGTCCACCTTACCTTTTACCGCCAAATGGTTTTAGGTCAAAATTTACGACCCTCGTGTCTTTAAATAAAAAAAATGGTTTTTCAAAAAAACCGCGGGGAAGTGACACTTAGTCGATACTCGCAAAACTCAAAAATCGGAAGGATGCGAACCCCATTCGATACTTCCAAAACCTCTAAAAATCGTGGAGACGCAACATTTCAGTTGATATCCACAACCCAAGTTTCAAAAATCGTGGAGAAGCAACATTTCAGTTGATATCCACAAACCAAATTTCAAAAATCGTGGAGAAACAACAAACCAGTTGATATCCACAACCCAATTTCAAAAATCGTGGAGATGCAACATACCAGCTGCTATCCACAACCAAAATTACAAATGGTTCGAGAAAACCTCAAATTTCAAAAATCGCGGAGAAACGACATCAAGTCAGTACCCGCAAAACCAAAAGCTTTGGGAAAAGCAGGGAAGCGACGCTTAGTCGATATTTGCACCCCAATTCGCGAGGAAGCGACATTCCATCGATACTTACAAAACCTAACCCGCGAGGAAGTGACATTCCATCAATACTCGCAAAACTGAATGAGCAAGGAAGCGACTTTCCATCGATACTTGCAAGACCATTCAGCGGGGAGGCGACATTTAGTCGATACCTGCATTTTGAAAACCAAAACTCGGCTATAAATGCCAAAATCCGGCTATAAATGCCAAAACAAAATTTCCGGCTATAAACGCCAAAATCGGCTTTCATGCCAACAAAACAAAACTTGGTTTTAAAAAAAACTCGGCTACAAATGCCACACAAAAAAAAAAACCTGACTCTCATGTCAAAACCGGCTATAAATGCCACAAATTGGCTATCAATGCCACCAAACCGGCTATAAATGCCACAAATTGGCTATCAATGCCACCAAACCGGCTATCATTGCCACAAATTGGCTATCAATGCCACCAAACTGGCTGTAAATGCCACAAAAATTTCGGCTTCCATGCCAACCCAAATTTTGGCTTTTACGCCATAAAATTTCGGCTTCCATGCCATCTCAAAATCGGCTTTGACGCCACAACCAAAATCAGGCTCCCATGCCAAAACAATTATTTGACAAAAGATTTTCACAAAATGACAAAGCTTTTGATCAAATCCCATTTAGCAATTGCTTTCATCACAAAAAGATTTGAGTGAGCGTAGGGAACACAAAAAAAAAAAAAAGGTACAAAAAAAATACATGTGGTACCAAAGCAAAAAAAAGGAAAGTGTTCACAAGCACTACAAAAAAAAAAAAAGAAAAGTACCAAAAAAATACATGTGGTACCAAAAAAAAAAAAAGAAAGTGTTCACAAGCACTACAAAAAAAGAAGTACCAAAAAATACATGTGGTACCAAAAAAAAATAAATAAGAAGAATAGTTTCTGCTACAAAAAATCAGGAGCTTAGCCAAAAATGGTCTCCAGCCAAAGCTTCAGCTCCTCAAGCAAACTTTTGGCATCAGCCGTCAGAGTTTCTAAGGCACGCTTCTTCAGGAACTTGCCATGAGATGCTGGCGAATGCCGTAACCCTTCTTTAACACCGGGAAGCTCTTCCCTAGCAGTTTGCCATTTTTCGTTTTCTAGAGTCCTCCTCTCGAAAACTTGACCGGCATCTGCAACCCTGCGAATCAGAGTACTCTCCCTGTCACGAGCCTCTGTTATAGCAGTCCACTTAGCATCAACTTGTGCCTTCAAATGCTCGAGATGCTTCCTGGCCATTTCGACCTCTCCATCAAGGATGTCAAGATCGCGCTTTAATCCAAGGATGACTAGCTCTTCCTTATTCTTCTCTCGGACTACCTGCTTCTTGCTCTGTGTAGCCTCATTCAGGTCAGACTTAGCCTTATCAGCAGGGTCCAAGAACATCTCCTTGAAGAATTGGTCGTCAGGGAAATCCATGGTCTCAAACCACTTGTCACCTAGTGCAATGATCCTATCAACGATCGCCCTGGCACCTGTGACATCCAGACCAACCTCTTCGGTATCAGTGAGAATCTCCTGTACATGTGGGATCATGCCAAATCCTGCCTCCAAGTGTCCAGAAAGGAGAGTTTTGACCCAAGAACTCAAAACCCGAGCCAGCACCTTCTTCGCAAATTGAAGAGACGAACTGGATGAAGATTCACCCTTCTCCGCTGATCGGCTGCTCATGTCATGTCCCATTGGAAGAGTAACAAAAGAACTCTTTCCACTTGGAGCCACTGGAGAAGGAATCTCAGCACGAGGTATCTTCTCTATCGCGTCAGAACTGGTTGTAGGAGTCTCTACCTCCGGATCGACCTCTGGCATCCCTTGCTCTGGTTCTGAAGGAAGCGATGGACTCTCTTCTGTCACTTCAAAACCTGCAAATGAAACACAAAAAGGTATGAATATGATCCTGTAAAAAAAAATCATCAGGGTCATCACTACAAAGTACCTTCTTCGACGACTGGCGGAACACTCTCTTCCTCCACGAACTCATCGGAAGCATCATCAACATTTGCGTCCATTGATGGTTCAAAGTCATCGGAATCCTGTGGCAAGTCAGCTGACAAGAGAAATATTAGCAAATCAAGTCGCAGGCAAAAAAAAAAAAAAAAATAAAGAGAAAGCGAAAGAAGTTATACCAATTGGAGATTCTGGAATCATTCCAGAGTCCCTCGGTTCTTCTTCAGATGCCATAACCGTCTCCATCACCGCCTCATCGGTCGGAACCTCAGGCATTGGCAAGTCTTCATCCTCTGCTAAAAAAAAAAAAAAAAAAAGAAAAAAAAAAAGCAGCAGCAGGGTGAGAAAACAAATCAGAACATGGAAAGCCCCATGTTAGAAGTAGAAAAAGAAAAAGGAAGAATCATACCTTCACCAATGGTCTCTTCCCCACGACTCCTTTTCTCTGGAGGCTCGTCGACAGCCTCTGGCACCTCCTCGTTGATGGTAAGAGGAATTTCCATGTCTGGAGAGTCCTCATGTGGCCCCTCGCTGTGATGATGACTCCTCCTCTTCTTACCTCTATGGGTTCGCTTCCTAGAAGAACCCGCCCCACTATCAGAGTCAGGTTTCTCACTTGGCTCCTCACTGGATGGTCTGCTCTCGCCAGTAGACTCCGCGGAAGCTCGCCTCTGTGCCGCTTGCATCCAAGCGTCGAGCTCAGCTTCCTCCTGTTCTAGCTGCTCCAAAGCCTCATCAGGTACTTCCCGAACAGCTTCAGAACCAATGACGCCCTGGTCACCGAGAAAGCCTATCTTGTGCTTCTCTCCAGAAAGGAAGGCCCAAACTTCCTCTCGCCGGACGCCATCCGACTTTCCAGTACCTTTCCCCGAAGACAGCTTTACATCAAGCTCCTTCTTGGAAAGCCCCAGATATGCCAAAAAGCTCTCCGCGAACCACTTCGTGAAGCCGGCAGTTCGGAAAGTCGACAGCTCAGGATAAGAGATCGTGGCAGTAGTGTCTTCAGCACGATAAAAAGCCCATGCATTTCTGCCATCCTGCAAACCCCCAAAACGCTTCACCATACTCGAAGACGCTCCAACAACGCCTTGAGAGAAGCCCAACTGAAGCGCAAAGCGAGAAGGTACATACGGCTGGATGTCGACGAAAAGATGTCTGCGGTACACCATCGTGCCGACTCGTATACTGAAAAGTCACTCCTTCTCTGCATTGGTCAAAGGGTAATGCCTTCCCGACCCTGCTTTGGTAGAGTCTCGGGAGGCACCAAAATCAAAAGCCTTCTTCCGCAACTCCGGAGAAAGCTTCATTGAAGACTGCCCCATCTCGACGTCCCTGAACCGTCGGATCCTCATGCGGGCAAACAAAAGTGATTCGGATACGGCTTTTCCCTTAGCCAATCGAATCATCAGAGGATCATCATCTTGTGCAGCACCCAGCTGGTGGAAGCTAGGACAGTGGTATACAAACCACGAATAAAAGATATGGGCTGAAAATACCCTATTCATAGGGAGCCCAAGCCGAACCAAAAAAGCAGCAGCCTGCAGTTCGGTACACAAGTAGGAGTAAAGAGCAGGTACCAAAGCAAGCCGCTCTCCAAACGCCATCTGACAAGCCGGAAAAATACAATGCGGCCTGATGTGCGTCCCATCTCCACCAGCAAACACAGCCTCACCTAGCCAATAAGTGAGGTAAACAGCAAGATCTCTCCGCAGTGCAATGTCAGAACAAATGGCATCTGTGCTCGCGAAGAAACCCTTCAACTCTTCCTGCATGGCCGAAGTCTTCTTCCTGTCTTCCCGGGTCATGCTATCAGAAGACTCTTTGCTGTCAAAGAAGTTGAAGAATGAAGAGCCATAACTCTTCCAACTGCTGGACCTGACTTTCGAACCCTCCTTCAAAAAATCATAGAAGGTGACGAGCTGAAAGTATAGGAGCCTGAACTCCTCTGACTGCTTCTCAAGGACGCTGTCAATCGGCATGAACTCCTCGTAGAGTTTGCCAAGGATGGGCAATCCGGTGATGGCGCTCAACTCCTTCAGGGAAAAACCAATCTCACCATTCGTTACAACGAAGGTATTGGTTTGTGGGAGAAATGATTCCAACATGGCCATGAAGGCCTCGTCGGAAAAAGCCACGGTCTCCCTAAAAGCACGGACCGCGTCAAAAACCCGGCTTCCTTCAAAATGGTGCCACCAATCAGCAGGACGCGATCAGTCCACGACTTCCAATCAGAGTCAACACTGAAATGGCTACGAAGTCGAAAAGGCTTCACCCAATTGCTGCCGTCACCGCTGAAAACGCCAAGGCCCACCAGTCCCAAATCGACCGACGGATAATCAGAGCCTTGGTAGCCGCTGGCTGGCATCAACATGTGCATTTGGGCAGGCGACTTCTCCGCATATCCGGAGGGACCGCCAACAAAAACCCCGGTCTTGATCACACTGGTCCTCTTCACCCAGCTCGGAGGATCTTCCCTCTTAGGGCACGTGGAAGAAAGGCTCAGGATCGAGATGGTCCGATCAAAAGACGACCGGGTAGAAATAGTTCTCTCCTCACCATCTGCTGTGTAAGAGAACTGAAAACATCTCCTTTGGTATGTCAAGTCGTCAGGGACTGCATCTCCAAAGAAGAAGGTAGGCTTGGGTAAAACCCTCAGATCGTCCATAACCCAAGGACGGTTGCTTACCATGATCTTATAGAATTCCTCATTCTTGAGAGCGATCAATCGCTGTCTCATCTCATTGCGATTGAGGGAATCGCACTCTTCCAAGTTCTTCTCAACAAACTGGACCTTCTCCCAGGCCTGCTGAACGGCCACATTAGAAGATCTGGCGGATCGACGAGGTACGCTTGTAGCAGGCTCTTTACCCTTGTTCGTTCTGAAGGAACCACCTGCAAAGGTTGGAAAAGAAAAAGATCATCATCAAAATAATGGAATTTCGCTAAAAGCAAATCTGGCGAAATTTTGGCATGGTTCCGGGGCAATTCCGAAGAAAAGGGAAATACCCCGAAAGAAATAGAAAGTTTTGAAGATGGGCTCAACATCGCTGCGAGCTCCGAAACTCCAAACTTTCGAAACCTCAAAATCTCCGCAAAATCAAGAAGGGCTCAACATCGCTGCGAGCTCCAAATTCCCAAATTTGCAAATATTTTCAGGTATGCTATCATGCTCTCAAATTCAATCTACAAAAAGTACATGCATGAACATCTAGATTTGCATAAAAAAACGCATTATCATGATGAGCACAAAAAAAAAGAAACTTTCTCAAAAAAAAAAAGGAGAAAGAAAAGAAAAAAAAAAGAAACTTTGTCAAAAAAAAAAAAAAAAAAAAAAAAAAACATATCAGGCCCATCAGGCCGTGGCCCACAGGCCATGTGTACAAGATGAATGGTTTTCCAGTGGCAGGGGCAGCTAACACTGGAGGTTTGGTCAGGTATGACTTGATATCTTGAAATGCGGCTTCACAGTCGGCATCCCAGACAAAGTCTACACCCTTTTTCATCAATCGAGAGAATGGACGGCATTTCCCCGAAAGATTGGAGATGAACCGTCTGATGTTGGCCAATCTCCCTTGAAGCCCTTTTAGTTCCCTTAGGGTTCTTGGAGAGGGCATTTCTAGAATAGCCTTGACTTTTATGGGGTCAAGTTCTATTCCAGCTTTCCGAACAAGGAATCCGAGAAACTTACCCGACGAGACGCCGAAGAAGCATTTTAGAGGATTCATCCGCACTTTGTGTTTGCGGAGTCGGAGGAAGACTTCCCGAAGATCTTTGAGATGGTCTTCTTTTCTTCTGCTTTTGACGGCGAGGTCATCAACGTAACATTCGACCGTTTTGTGCTGCATATCTTGGAATATTTTCATCATAGCCCTCTGATATGTGGCACCAGCATTTTTCAGACCAAATGGCATGACAGTGTAGTAATACACGCCAAATGGAGTCCGAAATGAAGTGTGTTTTTCATCCTCGGGATGCATCTTTATCTGATTGTAACCAGAGAAGCCATCCATGAATGTCATTCGCTCGAATCCGCAGGTATTGTCAATCATCACCTCCGGTATGGGGAGCGGGAATTCATCTTTAGGGCAAGCGCCATTCAAGTCTCTATAGTCAATACAGACTCTGATCTGCCCATTTTTCTTTGTCACGGGGACAATGTTGGCCAACCATTCTGGATGTTGTTCCTCACGGATGAAGCCAACGCTTTTGAGTTTTTGAACTTCTTGTTCAATTTTATCCATCACATCTGGACGGAATCTTCTTTGGCCTTGTTTGACAGGCTTGACGTCTTCTTGAAGATTGAGTTTGTGGACTGCTACTTTGGGGTCTAAACCAGGCATTTCAGCATAGGACCATGCAAAGCAATCAACGAACTCACGAAGAAAAGCGATATACTCGGGTAACTCATCATCCTTTATATTCTTGCTTATGAATACAGGACGTGGGTTATCAGGTGTTCCCAAGTCTATCTTTTCAACATGATCTTCTGTCGGAAGGTTCGAAGGTGGTTCCTCCACAATATTTTCGGAGGCTTCCAACTCAACGAAACCTTCTGGAGTTTCAGCTGCATTACCAGACCAAGGCTCTGTTCCTTTCCATGGATTTTCTTGATTGGTGATCTCCTCAAGGCTTGCTATGAGATAGTCCCAATCGCCTGTTGAGTCTGGTATTTCTTTTGGATATGAGGGTTCTTCTGGGTCAGAATAGCACAAGTCTGTATTATCGGGCGATTCCTCTTCATCATCAGAGAAATCGTACAAATTGGATGAGCTTCCTGGATCTTTGTCAGGTAACTCTTTAAAGAGATATCCAGGGAGATCGATGTCTTCGTGGACTTGAGATGTTGAGGCTTGGTCGGTAAAACGACTTTTAAGCCTTTGTGTCAACTGTCTCAGAGGAGTATCAGGATCATATCCTAACCCATATGAAGACTTTTCTACATGACCGTAGAGTCTCCAATCTTCCAGCTGGCTTTTGGTCAAGGCGGGCTCCAATGGCGTGAGAATACCGCGTCTTTCTCCCAAACCGACTGGGTTTTGAGCGTCAAAGCCCATTTTCTTCATGATAGCTTGTGCCACAGGACTATATAGAGATAGTTGAGGCATACCTTCGTTTTGGTAAGGTTCCAGCAGAGAACTTGATGAAGAAGCATCCGATCTATGAAAGAAGATCGGTCTTTGTTTTGGTGATGTTGTCGGAACAACAAAGGTAGCAGACGTAGGATCTTCTACGTCAGCAGGTGTCTCCATCGGAGTGAGAGCAGGCTGAACTTGCTGAGTGTCAGCTTGGCTTGACGATGCATCGTCTTCTGGCTCTGAGTCCGAGTCTGTGTCTTGCATGATAGACACGAGAGAAACAACAAATTTGCCCCCAGACTTTTGTTTCGCCTTCTTCACTTTAGTCGTGATGACCAAAGGTTTTGAAGATTTGAGGGAGATGACGAAGGGAGATTGACTACTCTCTTCTAATTTGCCGGAGGGGTTGTTTTCTTCCGGTGATTTTTGAGGAGCCTTGCCTTTATCTTTCTGGAGATTTTCAGCAGGGGGTGCTATTTCCTCTTCTTCTTTTTCTCCTTCATACATCTGGGAGTCTGCGAAGTGGACTTCTTTACCTTTGAAGGGTTTTCTGTCCGCAAAGACACGATGTACAATGCCGTCGTCGCCGACGAACTTGATGCATTGATGTAGAGTTGAAGGAACAACACCATTCTCGTGTATCCAAGGACGTCCGAGAAGGATGTTGTAGCATGAGGGGGTTTTTATTGCATACACAGTGACCTCAGAGATAAGATCACCGATTTGCAATTTGAACCTGATTTTGCCGATAGGCCTTTGAGCGCTCCCATCGTATCCAAAGATAGATACAGATGTGTGGCTTAGCTTGCTGGGTGGGATGCCCAACTCTTCGAGAGCCGAAGTGGAGATGAGGTTGAGTGCAGAACCTGGGTCGACCTGAACTCTGTGTATAGGCATTTCCTTGATGTACCCTGTGAAGTACAGGGGTCGGTTGTGCCTTGCTTCGCCAAGTAGGAGGTCTTCCTTAGTGAAGGCGATGGTTGCACTGGCTGCCTTTTGAACCGAGAGGCATTGGATGCATGATCCCTCAGTTTTCTTTTCTCCCTTTGAGGAAGTTTCAGAGTTTTTGATCCGGTAGTCCATTTCAATTTGGAGGACTTGCGGGGCATGTTTGTCGACATCCTCATTCAGTTTTTGTAATTCTGAGATGAGATTATCACGAGTGCGTGGAGACATTCGTAATAAATCCAGGATGTGAAGACGTGCAGGTATGTGTTTGAAGTGCTCAACCAAGTCATACTTGAAAGCCTCCTTAGGGCCTGCATGTTCATTGTTTTTGCCACTGGGGGCGCTTACAACATCTTTTCCCGAAGGATTTACATAAGTAAAGGAAGATTGGTTGTAATTCTTGTGGTAGTCCCGGCCAGAGCGGGTGCCTCTACCAACTTCGAGAGCTTCTTGAGAAGGATCTTCGTTTGGAAGATTGTCTTCAGGATCAAGAGGCTGTCGTTTTTCATCTACTGGGGATGTATCTGCAGCAGAGTTTCCATCCTCAGTGATTGTGTTGCACGGAGCATTTTCCGGGAGCAAGTCCTGAACAGCATCCAGCAGCTTTTCTTCTTCGTTGACCCATCCATCACCCCAAGTTGGGTTTTCTTCATGATGATGAGTCGGGAAGAATGTGTATTCTGAAGTCACAGTCTCAGGAGAAGAAACCTGAGAGGGTGTCATCTCTGTGAAAGTCACGTGAGACGAGGTAGCTCCAGAGGATACATTGCTAGGCGTCGTCGGAGTGTAGGTAATCTCATCAGACGACGCTTCAGAAGAGCTATAGTCCTGATATATTACATTACAGGAAGCTCTGATAGGAGATGTTGCCTGCTCGGAGTCAGACTCATCCTCGGATGTAAGAGGATCATCTATCCAGCAATATTCTCCATTTTCAGGAGTTAAGGGTGGATGTACCTGATTATCTTCAGGGACCTCAGGCTCTGGGTTACGAGGAGGCTCGTTAACACGATCTTGCTCTTGTTCTAGAGCGAGACGTGTTAGACCCTAAGTTGTGTTTGCAATTTGATGTCCAACATTTGCATCATGATCATCTCATTTCATTTCTCACAGGTTTATCTTGAAAATCTCAGGATTTAAATCAACTTGCTAAAACTATGTTTCAAACCTTTTGGCTGATTTTAGTCTTATTTTGAAAAGTTTTTATCTTGATTAAACCTTGTCTCAAACACCTTTACACTCTGTGTTTCAAAAGCTTTCAAAAGTTAGATCTTTACTTGTAAAACTCAGATCTTCAGAAAACAGTCTGACAGTACTGTCGGTCTGCCTGTCGGTCAGGTGTCGGCTAACCGACCTTGAACCGAAGCCTAACCGAACTCACTCGGTTAGCATTTCTGAAGGGTGTCTCTGATGTCGGTCAGTGTGTCGGTTATGTGTCGGTTAACCGACCATAGAAAATGGACTAACCGAACACCTTGTCGGTCAGATTTCCAGAGAGCTGCATTATCATATATTTTACACGTCGGTCAGCATGTCGGTCAAGGCTCGGTTAACCGAAGTTGCTTTTGATCCTGACCGAAGCTCTCTCTCGGTTAGAATTCCAGAGAGGTGTTTTCTGACCCTGTTTTCATTGTCGGCTAGCTTGTCGGTCAGGCCTCGGTTAACCGAACATGTCGGTTAACCGAACCATGCTTTTTGGTCAGCAAAATTTCGAAATTATAACCGTTGGCATGTGACCGTTGGGAGTGTCGGTTAACCGACCCCTGGATGTCGGCTAACCGACATATAGCCGTTGGCCCATTTTTCCTATAAAAGGAAGTTCATTCCAAGGCCAAAAGAGATGATTCTTGAAGCCATTTCTGAGGTATACTAAGGCAAATCAAAGGAAAGGAATTAAAGAGGCCAAAGGATCATTAAGTAAAGCTAAACTTGGATTAAAGAAGTTCAATCACCAAGTAAGCTTTGACTTTTCCTAATCATATGTTTTTATGCATTGTCTAAATTATTGGTAAATGATTTTTAGCATATTAACTATGATATGTTGAATCCATTCTTCTCTTAATCTTTGATTTAAGTTATTGGATTCTTCACCTTGATTCTAATCAAGTTTGTGGTAGAAAACTTCTTAAACATGGTTATCAAAATCTTCAATTTATGTTATAACATGTTTCACTAACTTGTATGAATCTTCCTTGTTGTTTTCAATCTTTAAAACTTTAGTCAAAATACTTTGATTTTGAAAACAACATATCACTTGCATCACATGTTTAGATATAATTAATTTCATACAACCTACAAGCCTTGGATTTTCATATCATCATTAAGCTTGTACTTTGTTCATGTGATTTGCATATCACTTCAATCAAATCATGTTATGTGCATTAAACTTTTAATTGCTTCAAGCATAAACTGATTGAGCTTTCATTTTCAACTTGATTGAAGTTTTCACACACACACATCATGAGCATTCATCTTTGCATTTTATAGTGTGTTGTGAGAGTTGATTTTCACTTTCTCATTCGCCTATTTTAGAGGCAAATTATATCGTGCTTAATGTATTTCTCTCATAGTGTTTAGACACTTTCTTGAGAAAGAAAATCTATTTGTATGAAAGGTTATTGCTAAGCCAAAGAAAAGCAAATTGTAAAGGTTATTGCTTATCCTAGAAAAGCACATAGATAGGTTGTTGTTTAGCCTTAAAAACATCATTGTAAGGGTTATTGCTTAGCCTTTTGTAAAAGCATAAATAGTGGAAATCCGGTGGGGTGTGTGATCACAAGCCGGTAGTGGATGTAGGCATTGAGGCCGAACCACTATAAATCTTTGAGCAATGGTGAATGACTTGTGGTGATTGATTTGTTTATCTTCCGCACCTTTTCTTGTAATCATCACTAGTTGGAGTTTAATTTGAAGAAAATTAAAATTGGAAATCAATTTGTAGCTCACCCTATTCACCCCCCCCTCTAGGGTAAGGATCCGGAACTTTCAATTGGTATCAGAGACTCGTGCTCTATATTTAGGATCAAGTGTTTTGGAACTCTTGATTAGGTGTAAAAACCTAGAGCTTAGACCCTAGTTGGATTTATCTTGAAAATCATTGCTATGGATTCCACTAAGATAGAGAGTGTAGATTCCCTTGAAGATTCTCCTAGTCATCCTCTTCCATCCATTGGAGATTCAAATCATGAACATAATGAATATCAACTTGAATCAAGTGATGAAGAAAATGAAAATCAAGATGATCTTCAACAAGCATATGATGATTTGTACACTTTGTACTTAAAGCTTGTTAAAAGTCATAACAAGTTAAAAGGAGAATCTAAAAGACTAAACAAAGAATTAGTCACCTCAAAAGATGAACTTAGAGAGAAAGATGAAGCTATAAATTGCCTAAACTCTAAGTTCACGATCACTTTACACAACTTGTCTAATACTCAAAATGAACAAAATGAAATTGAAACAAATAATGATGAGCTAAAGAAAGAAAATTTGAGATTAATAGATACAATAAGAAGACAAGATGAAAACATTATCCATCTAAAATCAAAATTAAAAATTTCTATGGATAACTTGTCAAAGGTTCAAGAAGAATTAAATGTATCTAAGATAAGTTGTGATAAACTTCTCAAAGAAAACACAAATATAAGTGATCATGTGAAGAATCAAGTTGAAGACATTTCTAATTTAGAATCCAAGTTAATTATCACCAAGGAAAATTTATTCAAAACTCAAAGTGATTTAAAAACTTTACATCTTGGATCTAATGTGAATGAACTAAAACTTGAATTGAAACTTGCTCATGAAAAGGTAAACAAGTTTAATGGAATTGAAATTCAACTCATAAAAGCAAATAATGAAAATTCAATTCTTAAAAACAAAGTCACTCAACTTGAGACCCACAAGCAAAAGTTTGAGTGCAAATTTACCCAAAGTGAAGAGAAACTTGAAAACTTGTTTAAATTGGGTAAATCACATGGAGATAGGACGGGTCTTGGATTTAATAAACATACTTATCATGACCCTAAGTTCATAAACAAGTTTGTAAAAGGTGAGTCCTCTCTCTCTAGCACTCACACCAATTTGCCCAAAACAAAATGTCATTATTGTGGTAAAGAAGGGCATTTCAAATTTGAGTGCAAACTAAGAAGAAGTCATTTGTCTAAACCCATCTATGAATCAAAGGAAGTAAAATCAAATTTTATGAAGGGTAAGACATTTAAATCAAAGGAAGACTCTTTAAAGTTCAAACAAGTTAAATCTATTCAACAAGAGTCTCCTAAGATAGATTTTAAAAGGACCAATCAAGTCCAAAGCTATCAAGTTAAATCTATCAACAAGAAACATCTCACTTTACCTCCTTTAACCATGGAAATGAAAGAAATTTTGAAAAAGGTTGAACAATTAAAATTAAAATTCAAAATGCAAAAAGGAGGAGGAAAAGTTAAAAGAAATAAGAACATAGTGAAAAATCATCACCAACCATCAAAGACTAATCATCATTATAAAATTGTCAAACCAAAAATTGATGAGAAATCTACTAAAATTGAAAAATTATCTCCCGTGGTTGGTGGAATCTCAAACATTGGCCTAAAGGCTCAAGACCTTAGATGGATAGCTAAGGTTAGAATCCTAGACAAACATTAAAACCTTTGAAATTAGAATGGACCAATTACTTCTCAAAATGTACATTTTTTTTTTGTCCTAGGTCTAGATGATTCTAAGTTCCTTGAGCAATCTCTACATGTTTGAATTTTGCTTGTTTGAGTAGTAATGCATTTTTAAAATTCAAAAAGTATTTTATGATTAAAATGCATGTGTTTAATCAATGAATTTTGAAAAAGAATTTATTAGATTGTTTCTTATGATCATTTTAATTGTTCTCCAATAGTCAAATTATCGTAAAAATCCTCAAACGAGTGATCATAGGTCAAAAATGTAGATTAGTGAATTATTTCACTTTTCTACAAGTGTCGGCTGACCGACACTTAAGTTGTCGGCTAACCGACAACTCACAGGGTCGAATAAAACCCTGCGCACGATCTGGAAAATCACTTCACTATTCATCATCTTCCTTCTTCATGCCCTAGACGAGAACTTCCTGTTCAAAACCCTCAAATTAGTCAAATCTCCTCCTCATTGCTCTAAAAACTTCCTTCAACCCAATTAAAATCCTCTCTCAATCATCCTCCAAGCAAGTCATCATCATTTTCATCTCCTTCACCAACGTTGGAGCCTCAAGACCTTGACAGTCAACGAGAATCTGTGAGATCATCAAGCCTTGGTCATTCCCTCTGATTTCTTGCAAGCATTTTCTGATCTTTTCAAAGGAATCATTGTCATCAAAAGAGTCTCCTCTTCCAAGCTGGGATCAATCATTTTTCCCCTAAGATCAAGGTAACTGTTCCATTCAAAAATTCCCAAACTTCCCTTCTTCGAATTTTCTTGAAATGATTGGTTTATTTATAGTCTTTGTGGAATGTTTGCATGTAATGTAGGTCTTGAGATCCATACTTTGGGGCATCCACAGCCAACTGTGCTATCTTTTCCTTAGTCTGCACAATAGGTGTTTGATGTTTTGTCTCAACCAAATCTGCTTAATTTTCAGTGATCTTCTCACCTATTGAGCATTGGGAAAAAGATTTATACTAATTCACATTAAAGAAAAACCTTCAATCTTGCCCAACCAACATGCCTCCAAGAATGAAAAAAGCCATACCTAGGCCATCTAAAAAGGGGAAGGCCACTGCCACATCCAGTAGGCCTATAGATGAACATTCAGACTTTAGTGATTCCCCTCCACCACCATCCATAGAACTGAGAGTTGATGCTAACACTCTGCAACTATTGAGAGATAGGTCTATAGCTATGGAAAGAAGGGTGTTAGTAAATCAAATTAAAAACCATGACTTAATGGGGATTGTCCATAGAGTAGGATGGGATGGTATACTTCATTGGGGTGGAGATGTCTATCCCACATTGGTAAGATATATGTACTCATCAATCTCAAGCACTCTCATTGGAGAAAATACTTGTTCTTTTACAATCTCCTTTGAAGATAGGAATGTAGAGATCACACCTGAGAGAATAGGAAATATCTTGGGGATACCGTGCACTCCAAATGGACTTACAATGATATCAGATTCCCCTAATGAAGATGAGAGAACCAAGGCCACTAGGGACATTTGTGGTTTCAATGCCCCTTGGGACAAAAGAAAACATCATCTTACCATAAATTCTCTCTTTCCCATTTATAGGATTATTCATCATTGCTTTACATACAATGTCTACCCTAGGATGGGAAATAGGACTGAGCTTACAGCCTATATGGTTAATCTCTTGTCCAAGGTGGTAACTAGTACACCCATTTGCTTGCCCTCCATCATTTGTCATTCAATCATCAAATTTCATAACAACATGAGTCAGAAAAATGCAATACCATTTGGATATTTGATGACACAATTGGCATTCTCATTTGGGATACCTAAGCCTTCTGGGGAGAAACCTGTTTTCAAAACTCCTTTATCACCAGCTAATGTGAATCAAATGAATCTTATTCCCAACGCTCAAATCCCTATAGCTGATGACCCTCCCTTGGCTCAAGCACCTCCTTCTCCTACTCATGGCTCAACATCGATACCATCTCCTCGTCCTTCCTCTTCAGTGGACCGCTTGGCAGCTCTTGAGAGAGATATGACTTACATGAAGAAAGAACAAAAGAAGAACAAGAAGACACTGAACAAACTGTTTCAGTATCTCTCAAGAATTTCAAAGAGTTGCAGCCGAGATGATGTTGGAGCTCCACCTTCTCCGTCACCACCACCTCCTGATTCGGAGTAGAAAATACTTGATGACACCACTATTTTTTGTTTTCTAATTGGTAGTATGATTGGTGGTGTATGTTGGTTCAAATTGGTTTTTGATGGATGTGTTTCTGAATGTTGATGGTGGGTATGAGAATGTTTATGTTTATGGTTTATGTGTTTCACTAATGATGTGAACATTTTCATTTTAGACATGAATGAAAACTTATGAATCCTTTTTGTCTTTACATGGTAGCTTCTTCTTTACTTTTACATTCAAAATTTATCAAATGATATCAATGCTATGCTATGAGAAAGGTATATGTTTGCATGAGCTGTTTTTGCAGACTTTTTAAGCAATTTGATGTCAATGGGGGAGAAGAATTGAAAGAAATGGAAATGGCTAAGTATGATTTCTAAGACTATGGGGGAGAAAAAGATTGTGGGAGAGAATTTGTGTGGAAGCACACACAATGGGGGAGCAAAGAATGATCATGAAGATCATGAAGAATGGGGGAGCAAAGAGAGGAAGGAAGATCATGAAGAAGCCACAATTTTCAAAGAGAGGAAGGAAGATCATGAAGAAGCCACAATTTTCAACTCAGGTGGAGTTGAAATGTATGGAGACCAAGAGTTGTAGAAATGAATGAATGGTTGAGTGATGTGTTTTATGTTTCTTAGCATTTGTTAGTGTGTTGCCATCAAATTGCAAAGGGGGAGATTGTTAGACCCTAAGTTGTGTTTGCAATTTGATGTCCAACATTTGCATCATGATCATCTCATTTCATTTCTCACAGGTTTATCTTGAAAATCTCAGGATTTAAATCAACTTGCTAAAACTATGTTTCAAACCTTTTGGCTGATTTTAGTCTTATTTTGAAAAGTTTTTATCTTGATTAAACCTTGTCTCAAACACCTTTACACTCTGTGTTTCAAAAGCTTTCAAAAGTTAGATCTTTACTTGTAAAACTCAGATCTTCAGAAAACAGTCTGACAGTACTGTCGGTCTGCCTGTCGGTCAGGTGTCGGCTAACCGACCTTGAACCGAAGCCTAACCGAACTCACTCGGTTAGCATTTCTGAAGGGTGTCTCTGATGTCGGTCAGTGTGTCGGTTATGTGTCGGTTAACCGACCATAGAAAATGGACTAACCGAACACCTTGTCGGTCAGATTTCCAGAGAGCTGCATTATCATATATTTTACACGTCGGTCAGCATGTCGGTCAAGGCTCGGTTAACCGACGTTGCTTTTGATCCTGACCGAAGCTCTCTCTCGGTTAGAATTCCAGAGAGGTGTTTTCTGACCCTGTTTTCATTGTCGGCTAGCTTGTCGGTCAGTCCTCGGTTAACCGAACATGTCGGTTAACCGAACCATGCTTTTTGGTCAGCAAAATTTCGAAATTATAACCGTTGGCATGTGACCGTTGGGAGTGTCGGTTAACCGACCCCTGGATGTCGGCTAACCGACATATAGCCGTTGGCCCATTTTTCCTATAAAAGGAAGTTCATTCCAAGGCCAAAAGAGATGATTCTTGAAGCCATTTCTGAGGTATACTAAGGCAAATCAAAGGAAAGGAATTAAAGAGGCCAAAGGATCATTAAGTAAAGCTAAACTTGGATTAAAGAAGTTCAATCACCAAGTAAGCTTTGACTTTTCCTAATCATATGTTTTTATGCATTGTCTAAATTATTGGTAAATGATTTTTAGCATATTAACTATGATATGTTGAATCCATTCTTCTCTTAATCTTTGATTTAAGTTATTGGATTCTTCACCTTGATTCTAATCAAGTTTGTGGTAGAAAACTTCTTAAACATGGTTATCAAAATCTTCAATTTATGTTATAACATGTTTCACTAACTTGTATGAATCTTCCTTGTTGTTTTCAATCTTTAAAACTTTAGTCAAAATACTTTGATTTTGAAAACAACATATCACTTGCATCACATGTTTAGATATAATTAATTTCATACAACCTACAAGCCTTGGATTTTCATATCATCATTAAGCTTGTACTTTGTTCATGTGATTTGCATATCACTTCAATCAAATCATGTTATGTGCATTAAACTTTTAATTGCTTCAAGCATAAACTGATTGAGCTTTCATTTTCAACTTGATTGAAGTTTTCACACACACACATCATGAGCATTCATCTTTGCATTTTATAGTGTGTTGTGAGAGTTGATTTTCACTTTCTCATTCGCCTATTTTAGAGGCAAATTATATCGTGCTTAATGTATTTCTCTCATAGTGTTTAGACACTTTCTTGAGAAAGAAAATCTATTTGTATGAAAGGTTATTGCTAAGCCAAAGAAAAGCAAATTGTAAAGGTTATTGCTTATCCTAGAAAAGCACATAGATAGGTTGTTGTTTAGCCTTAAAAACATCATTGTAAGGGTTATTGCTTAGCCTTTTGTAAAAGCATAAATAGTGGAAATCCGGTGGGGTGTGTGATCACAAGCCGGTAGTGGATGTAGGCATTGAGGCCGAACCACTATAAATCTTTGAGCAATGGTGAATGACTTGTGGTGATTGATTTGTTTATCTTCCGCACCTTTTCTTGTAATCATCACTAGTTGGAGTTTAATTTGAAGAAAATTAAAATTGGAAATCAATTTGTAGCTCACCCTATTCACCCCCCCCCCTCTAGGGTAAGGATCCGGAACTTTCAAGACGCTGCAAGATCCTTGCATATTCTTCAAGATCAGGCATGGGAGCCAAATCCTCTTCTTCGTCTTCTCCGTGTGGCTCAACATAGTTGATTTCCACTGGAGCAATGACAGGTGCTGGGTTAACAGCATCTTCTTGTGCAGCCTCTTGGTCTTCTTCATCATCAGACCAGGATCCTTGTGGTTGCAAGGGGTTATACCAGATTACTGGCATAAGGTGAGTTTCAGGAACCCATTCTTCGTCGGAGAGATACTCTCCTGTTTCAAGAGATTCCTCCCACTCGCCGGTGTAGTTGGGCTCGAATCCATCGTCGGTGTCACTGGACTCGTATCCATCAATGGAGAATCCAACTACCGAGTTGCAAGAGTATGATGCCCCCTGCATGGCTTCTTTTTTGAATTGAGGTGGCATGAAATCACTGAGAGTGAAGTTTCTTACCGCCTTTGAAGTCTCTGGAAGGGACGTTTTTGTTGCCCCGAGTGAAGTGGTAGAGGAGGCCTCTGCCTTTTCATGGACTTCTTGTTTTGGCTGGGTCTTCTCTTGCCGTTTGAGCCTGAGGAGATGTTTCCTAGCCTGCCTTCGCTGTTGAGCTGTCGGCTTTGTTTTTACGATCTCCCAGTTTTCATCTTCCAAGAGATCGGGATGTACCCATATGGGTTGTCCGTCTGGTGTCGGGTAAGGAACCAACACTTCGGACGTTTGAATTCTTTTTATCACCTTGAAGGAAGTAGTGATCTTCTTCTTCGGTGATTTTGGTGTTTGTCCACATGACACCATGTTGACGGAGGCAGGGCCATAATTTTTGTCAAAGGTGATGACTCCGTTTTTCCACATCTCGTTTATCTTCTCTCTCACAACAAAGCATTGATTGAGAGGATGCGAGACCATCTGGTGGTATGGACAGTACCGAGGATCATTGGTTTTGCCAACGTCTCCAGGTCTTTTGGGCTCTGGCAAAATGAGTTTGCCATTTGCTAGGAGAGCCTCAAAGATTTCTTCAACGTCTTCATCGAATGGATATTTCTTTTCTACACGTTCTTTGAAGGCATCAGAGAGTTCAGGTCTCTTACCTGCAGCTCTATTTTCAGCTTTCTTTGGTTGCTGAGGAGCTGACTTAGTCTGCACATTGAGAACCTCTTTCTTCTTTGGTTTAGAGGTTGCAACAGCAGTCGGCTCTTTCTTTGATGATTTCTGACTGTTGAGGTCTTTGATCACCGTTTCAGCTTCCATGGAAGCTTCCAGGAGTTCTCCCAGGTTTTTTGATTTGTTGCCGATGATCATGGAGCGGATTTTAGCTCTCATGTTGTTTCGGCAGATGTCGACTAGCGACGCTTGTGGCAGTACATCTGAGCATTTGTACGCCATTGCTTTCCACTTGTGAATGAAGTCATAAGTTGACTCATTCTCTCCCTGTTTTAGGCTGCAGAGCTGAGCCATAGTAACAGGATGATCCTCACCTTGGAAGTGGGTCAGGAAGCGTGTCTCCAGCATAGCCCAGTTCTGAATGGAGTTCTCCGGCAGAGTGGAGTACCAATCGAAGGCCGTACCTTTTAGGGTACTTGCAAAGAGGCGAATCTTGAGTGCATCTTGATCCGCGATAGCTCCCGTCAAGATCTTGAAGTGGATGACGTGTTGTCTGGCCGATCCTTTCCCCGTATATGTTTGGAGAGTAGGATGTTTGAATTTTGTGGGGAACGGGACCGAGTCCATCCATAAAGGATATGGTGGCTTGATCCCATGCTCTTTGAGTATATCCTCTTCTTTAGCTTTGGCGAGGATACTGTCTACGTCCTTTTTGGTAAGGGCGCGTGACTCATTTTCTTCACAATTCTCCTCGTTATTGTTATGATTCGGAGGAGGCTCATTGTTCACCTGATTTTGGACGACAAGGAGAATGTTTTCCATCAGAGTTTCAATCCTCTGCTGGCCTTGTTCCAACTGCTGGATGCGTGTGAGCGCATCATCTCGAGGTGGATTCTGAGGTGGTGGCTCAGAACTTGTAGCCAAGACATTCATCCCTCGGGATTCGAACGAAGAAATCGTCCTGGTGACCGAGCTGAGGCTCATTCTTTTTGATGAAGAGCTTGATGAAGGATTACTCTCCCGTCCTTGGCTTGAAGGGGCAGGAGATTCTTCAGGATGTCTTCGTGTCCCGGTGACGCTATGGGTCACCGGACGTCGGACATGGATTTTTGATGCTGACTTTTGGCGTCTTCTGGTTTTTCCAACCATATGGACGGCAGCAACTTGGTCGGGTCTTTCTTTTTCGACCCATTTGTGGGAGACTTGAAGTGTAGGAGGCTGGGTCCGTTGCTTCTCTAGTCTCTTTTGTCGATATGACGCACGGCGGCGTGCTCGACGAGCGATTTGAGCTTCAGTCAGCTCTGGCTGGGCTCTGACGATGAAGGATGTGCTCCCTCGGGCGCAGCAGCCGAGCTTGTCTTCTTTGTGGTTGGGCAAGGACAGGATGCGGACCCGGTCCTTTGCCTGTCGCAGCGAAGCTTTAAACCTTTCGAGTTCGGCCCCTGTAGAGATAAAGGGTCGAACTGAAGGGGTGTAGGCCCTGGCAGGTGCTTGGAGAGGCCTGGTGATGCGTGATCTGATTCTGGGCCTGTAGGAACAAGCCGGCTCATGCTGGGTTGACTTGGGAGTCAGGTTGGAGATGGGTCTCTCCTCTTTCATGTAGGCAAGAGGGTAGAACTGGTTCTCTTTGAGTGGGGCCAGGTATGCTGGCTTGGTGGAGGTTTGAGACCTTCTTTGTTTTGGGGAAGGTCTTGGAGACCAAGTCTTAGGGTAGACCTGGTTGGTTGTTGGTCGAGGCTTCGCGGGGGTGCCGCGGGCTTCGGGCTTTTGGGCGCTCGCCTTTGGTGTCACGGGAGTGACACGTTGAGAGGCGATTTTCTGCCTTTTGGCAGGCGCAGTTTGTTCTTCGGGAAGTGGGAATGGTCCCAGTGTCCCGAAGACGATGGTCCGGGGAGTCGAGGTCGACCCGGAGTTCAGAGAGTTGCCGAGGGAGTTGACGCTTCGGCAGCTGGCAGGGCGCTTGTAAGTGCGCTCGGTTTGCTTCTGTTGAAGCATGAGTTGGTGCTTGTTCTCATCGAAGATAATGGTTAAGGCTGCCATTGTTAGTTTCGAAAAAGTTCTGAAACAAGACCACATCCATTAGTAATCACAAGAATATAATGATCATAAATGGGAATTTCTATGGTTGTCTTTTCAAATCGCTCAAGGGATATGACCCAAGCGACATGAAGAAGGCAAAAAGCCATAGATGGTACAATTGTTCTGACTCTGACAGCGAACATGGTAGGCTCGAAATGAGCGTTCCAATGACTGCTAGAAGTAATTGTATACCTAAATTCGACTTATCGAGAAGCGGAGCTTGCTCGAGATAAGAAGAATATAAGGTAGGAGTTACAAATGTGCCGGTCACAGATACAGTAGACCCTGAAAGGGCGTACCAGTATTGCTATGCACAAATGTTGGAGATCGCATCCATGAGATGGGATTCTTTGTTTTTTGAAATGTCAAGATTGGATTCATCAAAGAGAGCAGATGATATTCCGATCCGAATACGGGCTCAACGATTTCCGCGAGCGCCAGTACCCAGAAGGGAAGGAACCACAATTTCTCGGATCTGAATCTAAAATGACGAGAGTTTTTTTTTTGAAGATTTTTTTTTTAGATTTTCATTTTTTTTTTTTAAAAAAATTTTTTTTTTTTGTTTAAGGTTTTTTTTTTGAAAATCTTTTTTTTTTTTTTTTTTATTTTTTATTTTTTTATTTTTTTTTTTATTTTGATTTTTTTATTTTTTTAAGATTTTTTTTTTGAAAATCTTTTTTTTTATTTTTGATTTTTTTTTAAAATTTTTAAGATTTAAAGACGAGAGAGTACACATAGGCCTCCTAACCCGGTCTTATGAAACCTCAATTGATAGAATTGCCCCCAGGTAAGGGTAGGATTACTTAATGAACCCGTTTGGAGGACCCTTACCTAGAACAGTCAAGCTGTCTCCACACTCTGGACAAGGCTTTTCTTGAATCAATCGTGATCAAAGAACGCAATTGGTTTAACCTTAGTGGTCTATGTCTTTTTTTTCAAATCCCAAATAGACTCATCGAAGAGAAACGATGGCCCAAATCCTTAGTCGAACGGGCTCAACATTTCTGCAAGCACCAAAGAACGATAGGATAGGATCAAAGCTTCTCAATTTTGAATCAGAACTGAGAAAACTGATTTTTTGATTTTTTTTCTTTGAAATCTCTAATGAACTCATCGAAGAGAAACGATGGCCCAAAACCTTAGTCGAACGGGCTCAACATTTCTGCAAGCACCAAAGAACGAGAGGATAGGATCAAAGTTTCTCAATTTTGAATCCAAACTAAGAAAACTGATTTTTTTTTATTTTTATTTTTTTTAATATATATTTTTTTTGAAATCTCTAATGACTCATCGAAGAGAAACGATGGCCCAAAACCTTAGTCGAACGGGCTCAACATTTCTGCAAGCACCAAAGAACGATAGGATAGGATCAAAGTTTCTCAATTTTGAATTCAGAACTAAGAAAACTGATTTTTTGATTTTTTTTTTCTTTGAAATCTCTAATGAACTCATCGAAGAGAAACGATGGCCCAAAACCTTAGTCGAACGGGCTCAACATTTCTGCAAGCACCAAAGAACGATAGGATAGGATCAAAGTTTCTCAATTTTGAATTCAAACTAAGAAAACTGATTTTTTTTTTTGAAAAGAGAAAGAATGGAAACAAACTCAAAGAAATAGAAATTTCCAAAAAATCCCATCTCATTTTTTTTTGGTGCAAAATCCAACATAGGCCACCAGCTAGAAAGTAGCCAAGGAATCCGGAAAAGAAGTATAAGCATAGAGCAAAAAGTATGATATGCAAATATTTCATTTCCAAGCACCGTGTTCTCAAATGAACGAGTCCCACCGGGTGTGCCAGCTTGATGGAACGCGCTCCGAGGCGCCTGCTGGGGCGGCTACCGGGGTCGGCGGAACGTGGGAGTCCGTCGGGTCCGACCCTTTCGCGCCCTGGCGGGCCCTGAAGCGTGCATCAACATTTCTTTTGTGTGGGTGTGCCAGATTTTCTATTTTACTTGGAATTGCAAGTGGTAATCCGGAGATCAACCTTCGCAAGTAAAAAGGAAATCAACTTCTTTCAAGTTTTCCATTGCACAAATATTTAAGAAAAGAGACATTTTCTTGGTTTGCCGTGAAAGGCGATTTTGTTTGGCATTTATAGCCGATTTTGGCGTTTATAGCCGATTTACAATTCTCATCAATAATGAAAGACAAGAGTTGTGATTTTTGTCTCTTTTAGAAAAATACAAACTACAATGAAAAGCAAGAAAAGAAAGATCTAACTTTTCAGGAGATTGTGGGGGACTCGTTCAGATTGACGGTCGCAAGCCATGTATGGGCTTCGCCATCATCCATGCAGATGAGAACAGAAGATGCTCTTGATTCGCTTGGCTTGGCTATAACCTCAGGTTTTTAGAGGACAAAGACCAAGAGAAGGTCCTATGTCCAATAAAAAGCTAAGTAGACGGGCTGAAAAGCCACGTCTAAGCCATTGGAGGCAGCAGGAGAAGGCAAGGACCTTGGGGGGGGGTGCCCCCCAAGGGACTTTTGTCACCTTGTAGTGGTGGCCGGTGCAGAACTTCAGCAGAGTTTTTCTCTCTTTTTCTTTCTCTCAGATCTCTTTCTGATCTTTTTTTTTCTGATCTTCTGATTTTCTCCTCTTTTTTTCCGATTTTTTCCGATCTCAATTTCAATGGAATGCTCTCCTATTTATAGGCTTTTGGTAGCCATTTAGGAGGGTTTATGAGCCTTAATGGCTTTAATGGGAGGAGTTACAAGATTTATTTCTTGATTTTGTAACTCCTTTTTCCTTGAATCTGATTGGCCGATGGAGATTAAGGGCTTTTAATCACCTTAATTACCATAATGGGAGGAGTTTCATGGTTTAAATGCCATGAATCAATTGACTTGTAACTCCCAAATGCTTGCTTCTGATTGGGCCGTCCAAAGAAATGAATTAATACTGCAATAAAGCTAGTCAATTAACCACATTAATTGGTCGCCGAGCAGTCGAAGAGTCGCGGGCCATGCCGTGTCTTCTGGAATTCTTCTGGCGATGATCATCGATGGATCTACATGCTGATCGACATCGGATGAACATGTAACTTCAGACATTGATAGCTAAGAGTGGGCCGGTGACATCTGTCTTGTCGATTTCACGATCGGTCGGACAGAAAGTGCACTTTCTTGGTCAGCCGGTTGGCGATCTTGGAGCGATCACTGATGATTTTATGCTTTTGGAGGTTGACCCGTGATTTTGACGGATGTCGTCGGATATGAGTCAATTTCAAGCACTAAAAATCACATTTTCAGGGAACCACAGGGGCCAAAGTGCGCGAAACGCGAAAAAAGACGGAAAAAACGGGTCACCGGCGGAAAATCCGGTGACCCGGACCTCCATGGTCGCCGGCGACCATGGCCCATGGTCGCCGGCGACCATGGACCTGCGACCATGGGCCATGGTCGCAGGGGCCTGCGACCATGGGCCATGGTCGCAGGGGTCTGCGACCCTGGGGGATTTTTCCCCTTCGGAGCCCGTTTTGCGGTCGTTTTGAGGTCTTTTTCGTCGCCGTTTTCTTCTGTATTTTTCTTGACATTTCTTCTCATTTATTGGCTTGATTTCCCTGTAGAAAACTTGATGAGAATCCTTGCATTTTTAGAGTGCAAAGTTTCTAATTTTCCGGGAAAGCCGAAGACTTTGTCGCGTAGAGCTGCTGATTTTCCGCCAGAAGTCGAAACTTGGTCAAACGATGTCGGAATGACCTGAAATTTGAGGTGAAGCCTCCTGAGCAATAAATAAGACCAACCATAGGCTTTTGTTTGAGTTTTGAAGCCGTTTGGGGTCCCGTCGATGCTTCACTTGATTTTGCTGCGGGGAAAATACCGAGCTTTGATGTGCGGTCAAACGATGTCCGATTGACCTGAAATTTGACGGGGAGCCTATTGGAGTCATTTTGAGACGTTCCATGGGCTCCGTTTTGGATGTCATGGTCCCGGGTTGCTCCGCCGCCGGTAGGCTTGATTTTCTCTCGGAGCATCGAAACCTGGTCAAACGTTTTCGGAATGACCTGAAATTTGACGTGCAGCCTTTTGGAAGCATGTTGAAGCCACTCATGCACTTGGTTTGATGAGCGAAGGATTCGGTGGTTCCCGCCGCCGGGAGGCTTGATTTTGCTGCTCGAGCATTGATGGAGGGTCAAACGTTGTCGGTTTGACTTGAAATTTGGAATGGAGCCTTTTTGGTACATGCTGGAGTCATCCGTAGGCTCTGATCGAAGTTTTGACGTCTCCGATGATGTCGCCGCCGGGAGCGCCATTTTAGCTGTCGGAGAAGTGAAGTTAGGCCAAATGTTGTCGAAATGGCCCGAAACTTCATGTGTACTCTTCTCTTGGCTATCTTGAAGGATCTTGCAGTTTTTGTTTGATTCTGACAAGATTTGATTTTTTGGAGAAATTGCATTGCCTATTTATGGCAGGTTCGACTTTATGCAACTTTCTTGATGTTGAAGAGGCAAAGTGACATTTTTGGTGTCAACAATCTCATTCAAGATAATACAAGACAAGTCAACCACGTGATAATCCCTTACATGTTAGCCAGTCATGTTTATCATCACATGACACACGGTTCCTAAGATGCATCTAAGTCAAGTCCAAATTTTAGTTCTACAAGAATTTATGTTTTATAAGTAGTTAGGTGTATTATGCCAAAAGTGTGTATAAGGAATAATAACAATGGATACAATTCATAAGTCAATGAAGAATTACAATCCAAACCTAGGTAAGTAGTGTCATCCCTGTACCCCAAATGTTCTAATGGAGTACGTGTGGAAATTGGGTCAAAGATTCTTTTAAAGGAACCCCTTAGTGTATAATTATGTTAAGCATTGATTGATTCAGTTCCATACGCATTCGATTACACCACGCGTAATGCACGAATACCTAGACAATCCATCGAAGCACACCAAGTCACGCACTTCGAATTCAATCCCCATTAATGGTTAAGTAAGAGTAAGTTCATGGTTTCCAACATCTAAGGCCCAAACCTATATTAACAGTCTCATTTTCAAGTAACTATGAGCTAGATCATTAATCCGGATATTTACATCACTTCCCAACCTTTGATCATGATGAAACCATAACAAGTGGATTCTACATCTCAAAGGCGTTTCATTGATATATTATATGTAGAAATCCAACGGACGGATTAAAAGTTATAAAGATCCAAAGTTGTCAAGTTCAGCTTATCTACACCATTCAATCGATTGGACAGAAGGTCCGGTCGATCGGCACTGAACCACTCTCAGTTAGTGGCTCTGTCCGATTGATCCGACAGACAGTCTGGTCGATCGGACTGAGATCTGTCTCAGTTAACTGGGACGAAAATCCTTTCCGATCGATCGGTTAGACAGTCCGGTCGATCGGACAACGTCCTGTAACCCTGAAAATGGGTTTTCTGCCCTCTTCCTCCTCAAGCCATTCCATGGCTAAACCAACAAAAATGAGCCACCATGCTTCTCATCCATTACATTCAGCATTTAACATATATTCTAGCACATTAAAGCAACCTTGGGTTACCAATTACAAAAGAAGCCAACCCAAATCCCCAAAACCTAGTCTAACATGTCAATCCCAAATCAATATAAAAAACCACTTGGCATTAGGGTATTCTAGCAAGAAACCATTGCAATCAATAATAGACAATACAGAAATATTCGATTATAAATTGTATATCTACTTGCCTTAATCAAGAAGAAGATGGCAATGGGGGAAATTTTTTTGAGAAGAAGTCTTCTACTGCGAAAAACCACGATCTAACCCAACCAAACACAACTTAAAACACAAAGGAGAAGGAAAGGAAGGAAAAGATCAAGAACAACCCTAGATCTAAATTGAAAGAAGATGATAAGAAAAGTTAATGGTGGAAAATGCTTACCAACTAGGATCAATGGAAATAGGAGATCAAGTGGATGAAGTTGTGTGGTTTAGATCTTCGAGGATGATCTCTTCTGGTGAAGTTCTGGGCTTGAGAGGATGAAGAGGAAGAAGAAGGGGTTGCTATAGCTCTTTCATTGTAGAGAACGAATAAGGGATTTAGGGTTAATCCCTACTTAAGAAGAAGAGAGGGAGAAAATGACTGAATTGCCCTTAAGTGGGTCCGGTGAAGGAATGGCCCACTTGAAGGGTTTCTAATCGTCGGATCACGACGAGCCAAGAGAGAAAGATGATCAGCGCGATGAGACTTTTCCAATAAACCCAAAAATCACGGTGATCGAAATTTCTGGAAAAACACTCAATTTTTCCTAAATTGCAAATTACCCCCTGCTAGGATCAAACGAACTTCAAATCGCATGAAACTTCGCAGACACTATTCTAACACTAAAAGAAACTCGCTCAAGATCTAAAACCACTTAAATATCTAACAATACAATTAATTATAATAATAACAAAATAAATGGGTCAACGGGCCTACTATTGGGCTCAACTGACTCAATAAGGTCGGGGACCTTCCAGTTATTCAGGTTTTTTCAGGATCCAACCTCGCTCAATCGTGGATGGTGTGGGGGCAACGAGATACCCTCCTTTGTATCTATGCGCGAAGATGATTTGGTCGAGTATCGCGAACTCTAATTCTCTTCGTTCAATAAGTAGGGATGTGCGAAGCTTCGGGAATAACATTGTACTTAGGTTTGGATTGTTTATTGCTTCTGATTATGAATTGTATCATCTGGTATTTTGTTTGCATGTAACAAATATGTTCATTATCTTTGTTTTAGTTTGCTTTGGTTAGGATCATATGAAGAACTTAGATGATTGGATTTAGGACCCCTTTTTGTACTCTGTTTGTTTGATGGGATTTGACCAAAGTTTTGAGGCTAGGTGGATTTGATTGTAAGGCTGTGAAGATAATTACTTAATTTGAAGTTTGAAGTTTTGTTCGTTTGTTTGATATGATTCTGGGGCATAATAGTTTCTATTTCGTTTGACGAATCTTGTTAATGCAAGAAAAGCCTAGCCCTTCACTGATGTATGAGTAGGATTCATGTGTTAGGCACCACTCAGCTGTAACGTCCAACGTAGCTGGGGCACCACCATGTGTGAGGGCTTTGGGATTTTGGCCATCTGCAGCTCCCATTTTATTGATGGTGAAGTGGACACGATTAGATTCCACAAGATGATGGGGCTTCTAATGTTTTAACCCTGGTATTGACTTTGATGGACTAGGTTCTTATCCCGCGCATGTTATATCTCTACCACAGTTCAATGAGAGTAGGGAGGGCAATGACATTATTCCATGGTGATTAACAAATGTGGACTGCCTATTTTGTTAGATGTTCATGTTAGATTCTGATTATGATTTGGATGTTATGCCTCTCTTATAATCTTGTCTATTCGTTTACTCTGTTTCGTACTGCATATCTATTGATGTGGGAAGGAAAATTTTGAAACAACCTTGGTTATCTTGGAGTAGGGTCTAATTCCCCATGGCTTATTGCCACTACCAAAAAAATGACTTTTAGCGTCGGACTTTTTGCCGCGGCCAATATTTTTGTGGCAATTTCTTACTTGTTGCCACGACCAATAGAGTTAGTGGCAACAAATCCCATTTTGCCTCGCCTGTGTCTGCCCGTGACAAAACGTGTCCTTATTGCAACCACTTCAACATGGCCGTTGCTTTAAGTTGCTCCTTTTGCCACGATCATGTTTTGGCCGCGGCTTTAAGTATATATTTTGCTTCGATTGCGGCAATAAGATATAATATTTATTTTCTGAAAAAAATAAAATAAAATAAAAAAACAAAAAAACGTTCGCGCCGTTTTATGGTTTCCCTCCATTCGTTTTGGTGAAAAAACGCCATTTTATGGTTTCCCTCCAACGCCATTTTTTCCCTCACTCATTTCTTCCCTCTCCAAGCCCTTTTTTCCCTCACTCATTTCTTTCTCTCCCAAACCCATCTCCATCTCCGGAATCGCCAGCAGCTCCGCCAAAACCGTCCAGAACCCATCTCCTCTCATCTCCTCTCACCCTTTTCTATCTTTCCCTCCCTCTCCAAACCTCCAGAATCGCCAGCGCACGACGATCACAGCAACCCCCGGACGCCCGCCTTGCCATCATCTTCCTCCTCGCGCCGCCGCCGCCTCCCCTGCACCAGGTACGCCCCTCCCCCTCTCTTCGCTCCCTCGTTTCCTGTCTGTCTGCTCTCCTCTCTTCTTCTTCCTCCCCTGTCTCCCCTATCCTACGCTTGTTGCAGCGCCCACCTGTTCCTCTCTCTCTCTCTCTCTCTCTCTCTCTCTTCTTCCTCCCCTGTTCCTCTCCCTCTTCCCTGCTTCCTCCTCTGTTCCGCCCTGCGCCCACCTGCATACAACTCCTCAGATTTGGAGCTGGGCACTTGAGTAATGGTTCAGCCCAAAGAAGTCACATGCGCCCTTTACTAGTTCTGATTCTTGTTTAGTAAACACCAAAGGGTTTGCAATCCTTTCATCATTTGGTAGGAAGAACAAAGATGAGAAAAATTCCCCACTTAATTTTGTAGTATTTCCATCAACACGGGAAATCACATTGCAAGTCAATAAATCTTTCTGTTTACCTACTCTCTGTTCACTTAGTAAAACAAATGTTGATGGGGCTATAATTCCTATTATAGTTAAATTTGGCAGAACAAAAAATTTATTTTGAGTTATTTTGGATTTCATGACAAGAACACATAATAATACATTCTCTGATCCCTTGTGTCTGGAAGATTTGGACTCCTCGGTGTAGGTCATTTATGGGCAAGGACATCAGCAGTGGACCTAAAAAGTTGCCTTTTGATTATTGAGTTGGAAAGGTCTCTACACTTCTTTTCTTTAGCTTGAAGTATTCTCCCTTTCTCTCATCTTGCTTCAAGAACAGGCATTAAGCCCTTAACCCATACATATAAAAACAACAACTAGACAAATGGTTACCTCTTCTACTGTCAACAACAAATTCCTATTCAAACAAAAGTCCCATCTTCTTTTAGTGGGAACAATAAACAAATTTCCTTCCATATCCAACTAAATATTAAATGCCATTTCTGATTTAGTCCAATCCTGTTATAATATATTTTTTTTCACATGAGAATTGTCATCATTAAAGCTTAAATTTAGTTTTAAGATTATTCGATTGTTTCAATAAAAGTATGTCCAATGTCTATATTCAAATATATCCATCCTTAGCCAATCCACTCTTAGCTCAGTTGGTGATGAGTCCAAATTGATTTGACACTTCATGGATTCTGTAGGCCTCTTACTGCACCAAAACAGCAAGGAGACATATGGCTTTAATTAATATTTCATGTTACATTAACTATTAAAGTTGCATCTGTAAGAAATTTCTTTTTCCATAAAATTTTTTGGCTACTTGTTCAAATCCTCTGTCAGTCTCATTCCTATTAAATAAAGCATAGGCTTGGTATCTGTGAGTTACCCTCCTTTGTTTTTATAGGGTCTGGTATAATATTTTCATGGTGGATGAGATAGTCAATTACAGAGTGGGTTTTTTTTTTTTTTTTTTTCTTTTTCTTTGTTGGGTGGCACAGCAGAAGATTAGCTGGGATTGACGATCTACCACAATGTACAAATACAATTAAACCATCAAACAATCACATAAATATAGTAATTTTACATGGTTCGGGGTAATGGTTACCTACATCAATGGGGAAGGAAAACAATGTCTATTGTTTCTCTTATTTATTCCTCTCCTCCAAGGAGTCAGGGTTACAATACATCATTAGATATATATGCCCTTTGTAAGTCCTAAGAAAGCCCCATACATAATAACTAAAATACTCTCAACCCCAAAATACAACCTGATTAACCCATCAACAATCCGGTTAACCCGGAATACTAGATTTACCCAAACATTTATTGGGTAGTGGTACCTAATGAAGTACTAACTCACCACTATTTTTAGTGTTAGTCATTGACATCAATCAGGTGCAGTAAGTGCAAGTAGGCCTGATGGATCATATGTTTTTTTTTTTTCTCAAAGCAGTATTTTTTTTGGAGTTTCTACAAAGTTTTTCCAGATGTCCATTCTAAGATGTGGGGATGAGAGAGCTAGGTTGGGATCCATGACTCTTTGAAGAAGACTATTCTAGATCTTGCATGTCATGCACCCTCACTCATGGGTATGTTGTGGGGAAGCAGTCTTCAGTGACTCAGCTGTTTAATCTAGTACTACGAGAATCCATTTGTATCATGAAGAATCTGATATAGGAGTCAGTGTTCACACATGTTGAGGCACAATACATCGCTCATTCCAAACAATCCATTTAGAACATTGTTTATGTTGATTATTGGGCCCTTTGGAGCATTATCTGCTTTCTCGGAAGGGCAGCTAGCTCTATATAATAGTATAAAAAATATTTATATTATTTTGAATTGTGTGTGCATTTGGAATTTGGATTTAGCATTTAACACTAGCTTGCTTGACAACTCTTCTTACTATTTAGAATTTATCTTTTGATTTCTTGATTATTTTAATCACCTAGCTTGCCGCCATTGAAATGCTAAATCAATAAAATTGATGATTCTTTGAATGATTTCCATGTTAGTGTTGAGAAATTTGCTTGATAAACTTAGTTATATTTGCATGTGATTGATTGCATGCTAGTTATATTTAAATTAATGTTGCTTGATATGATATTCTTGCTGTACAACATTGTCTTATTTATTTTATTTTTCCTGATGTAGTTGTAGTTCACTACTTTCTAATTAATGGATAAAAGTTGGATGGATCCGACTGTGGGAAAATGCAGTCGTAAGTATATACTAGGTTGTCAGAAATTTATCGAGTTTGCTTGGAATAATCGTATCGAGGAACTCGGTGGTGAGATCTACTGCCCATGTGTCCGTTGCATTAATCTATTGTTATGGCCTAAAAATGTAGTGGAATATCATATACTGAATCGTGGTATACTACGGAGTTATGTCTGTTGGACAAAGCATGGGGAGAGTGGGGAGGTGAATACTAGTCGTGAGCCCAATGGGGGTGATGATATGCGTACAATGTTGCAACATGGTTTTGGATTTCAGAACGATGTTGGTATAAACAATGACATGCCAACTGGTCTGAATTCAAATGAGTCTTGTTCCAACGAAAGTTGTACGGATGAGCCAAACGCAGAGGCACAGAAGTTTTACAAATTATTGAAGGAAGCAGATACACCCTTGTACCCGGGGTGTACTAAGAGTTCAAAATTGTCTTTCCTGGTACGATTGCTTCATGTAAAGTGTCTTAATGGTTGGAGTAATCATTCGTTTGACATGTTGCTAGAGGTATTGAATGATTCACTTCCAAATGACATCAATATGCCCAAGAATCATTATGAATCAAAGAAACAACTTCGGGATCTTGGGATGGAGTGCATTAAGATAGACGCATGTCCAAATGATTGTATGTTGTATTGGAGGGATAATAAATCGGACATGGGCAAGGATAACTGCGATGTATGTGGTGAGTCAAGATGGATGACGACTTCATTGGAGTGTACACATAATGGAGTTAGTTCATCTACAAAACCTAAGAAAAAGGCTGCTAAGGTTTTGCGATACTTTCCCATAAAGCCAAGACTTCAAAGATTATTTATGTGCTCAAAAACATCTAAAGATATGAGATGGCATGCTGATGATCGTACAAAAGATGGTGCTTTGAGGCATCCAGCTGACTCAGAGGAATGGAAAAATTTAGATGAAAGATATCCTTCATTTGGTTCAGAACCTCGCAATGTCAGAGTCGGTATGGCTAGTGATGGCTTCAATCCTTTTGGTACTCTTAGTTCTGTTCATAGCACTTGGCCTGTTGTTCTAGTTCCGTATAATTTGCCGCCATGGAT
The DNA here is from genome assembly GCA_028538565.1 of Umbellularia californica. Lineage (NCBI taxonomy): Eukaryota > Viridiplantae > Streptophyta > Magnoliopsida > Laurales > Lauraceae > Umbellularia > Umbellularia californica. The sequence goes on along the minus strand of JAPQWN010000011.1, from coordinate 42,436,849 downwards.
GTGTATGAAACAATCGTTTCTCATCTTGTCATTGCTTATTCCTGGCCCTAGCAGTCCTGGAAATAACATTGACGTGTACTTGCAGCCATTGATTGATGAGTTAAAAGAGTTGTGGGAAAAAGGAGTTGAGACTTATGACGCCTCTTCAAAACAAAATTTTAAAATGCATGCAGCTGTCTTGTGGACTATTAATGATTTCCCAGCATTTGCTAATTTGTCTGGATGGAGCACTAAAGGACGACTTGCATGTCCATCTTGCCATGAGAAGACGTGCTCAAAATGGTTGCAAAATGGGAAAAAGTTTTGTTATATGGGAAGCCGTAAATTCCTACCACTTAATCATTCATATCGAAAGAACAAGAGTTCTTTTGATAATAATACTGAAATGGGAGTTGCCCCAACACCCTTTACTGGAAGTGATGTGCTTACTCAATTAAGTGGGTACGACCAAATTACATTTGGTAAGGCGGACTGTGATAAGGTTGGAAAGAAGAGAAGACGAGAGGATAACAATCTGCCACACAATTGGAAGAAGATCAGTGTATTTTTTGATCTCCCGTATTGGCGACATCATCATGTACGCCATAATCTAGATGTCATGCACATTGAGAAGAACAACTGCGAGAGTTGGCTTGGGACATTGCTGAATTTAGAGAATAAAACGAAGGATAATTTGAAGGCTAGGCAAGACTTGGTGTTAATGGGTATGCGAAAGTCACTGCATCCAATAGCTAAAGAGGGTAACAAATTCTATATACCCCCAGCACGTTATACCTTATCTTTAGCTGAGAAGAGGAAGCTTTGTCAATTCTTAAAAGGTATTAAAGTTCCTGATAGTTTTTCATCCAATATATCGCGTCGTGTTCAGGTGAAGGAATGCAAACTACCTGGCCTAAAAAGTCATGATTGTCATGTTCTAATTCAGCAACTATTTCCAGTTGCAACACGTGGAATTTTACCTAAAGAACTCACATTAGTTCTTGTTGAGCTCTCCAATTTCTACAAGCAGTTGTGTTCCAAAGTACTATGGGTTGCAGAGTTGGAACGTCTTCAGTACCGGATTGCTGTCACATTATGTAAGATGGAAATGATCTTTCCTCCATCATTTTTTGATGTTATGGTGCATTTGCCAATTCATTTAGTCGGTGAAGCAAAGCTTGCTGGACCAGTGTACTATCGATGGATGTACCCAATCGAAAGGTTAGAATTTAAAGATAATAGTAATGGTTACTTGTATGTATTCTTTGTTAAATTCGAATATGGATCTTGTCATCTTTTATATATGTTCAGGTACTTGTACACCTTGAAGAAGTATGTTCGTAATAAGAGTCGACCAGAGGGATCCATTGCCGAAGGGTATCTTGCTGATGAATGTTTAACTTTTTGCTCAAGATACTTGGATGATGGGATTGAGACTAAGTTCAACCGGTCAGGGAGAAATGTAGAGTTCCAAGTTGTTGGATCAGATGGAAAGTTTCATATTTTTTCAGGAAACAGCCGTGTTTTAGGGAAGTCAACGTTTCGGATTCTAACAGACGATGAGTGGGGACAAGCTCGATTGTATGTGCTAAACAATTGTGATGAAGTGGTACCGTTTATTGAGTAAGTCCACCTTATTGAAATTGTGCCTTCGCTAAAAGAACTATTATGTATAAACATGTGTCATATATGCCCATTATAATCGAAACAATATATTGTACAGGAAGCACAAACAAGTGATTAGGGATGAGCTCGGGCGGCGGGCAAGTGCTAGGAATGTGGACCGTATTCATAATGAACAGTTTGGCAAATGGTTTGAAAACCATGTAAGTGTTAGTTGTATGTAGCTTCCATATTACTTCCCATGGACTACTAGCTTCCATATTAATTTTTTGTATATTAATTTTTCTCCTTATCTGAATAGGTCAAGCAAATGAAAAATGATGGGGAGTTGGTCAGCACGCAACTTCAGAGTGTAGCATATGGTCCCAGTCGATTTGCTTCTTGTTTCATGGGATGTATTGCAAATGGATATCGATTTCACACAAAAGTTTGTGAGTCACGAAGGAAAACGCAGAATAGTGGAGTTTTTGTATCGGCAGAAACGTCAAGCTTTGCAAGCGCGAAAGACATGAACCCGGTGACTGGTAGTGTTGGTTATTATGGTGTGCTAAATGACATAGTTGAGTTGCGTTATTGCAATGAGAATAGAGTTCTTCTGTTCAAATGTGATTGGTGGGATGTTATGACTCGCGCTGGAATGAAAATAGATGAATATGGATTTACTACTGTGAACTGTACACGAAACTTAGCTACAAATGAACCATTTATTCTAGCATCTCAAGCTGAACAAGTTTTTTATCTCCAAGATAATTTGGACGATAATTGGCAAGTTGTGTTGAAGACGCTGCCAAGGGACTTGTATGATATGGGTTCTGTAGTTGAGCCGATTGAAGATAACACGTCTAGCATGCACCAAGATGTGGAGAACATAGTGAACATTGACAGTTGGACTAGGAGTGAGATTGATGGAGTAGAAGTTGTTGTAAATATTGTTGATGAAGATATCGTTGACAGTGTCAGTGTCGAATGTGATGAAGACTTCATCAATGATAGTGATTGTGATGAAGACATCATTGATTACAGTGACGAAGAGTATATGTAGTTTGCATTGCTTGTGTTGTGTTTTTTTGTTTTGTTTTGGGAGTGGTTATTATTTGATTTTAGTTTGTTTTAATGTGTTTCATGCATCCTTTAATGTCATATATATACATATATTTCTCACTAATGAATTTTTTATAGCATTTTACTAATGACTTCCTGATCTAGTTTTATGACTTTTTAATGACTTCCTGATTTAATTTGATAACTTTTTAATAATGACCTTTTTATAATATTTTTCAAGATTGTATAATACCCGTTTCTAGTGTCTCCTGATTTACTTTGATGAATTGCTTTTTGTGACGATTTAGACAAATACAATGGTAAAACGACTACGAGAGGATCCTAATGGCGACGTGAGCGGTAAGTTTAACTAAGTATATATTCTATTTCATTATTGTATGATGTTTAATTAATGTAGTTTTGGGCATATGTGTACAGCTGGAAAGTGGGTTAGAGGCAGTTCTACCCTTCCTAAGGTATTTGAACAACCAAATGGCTCAAAGTTGGAATTGCTATGGAAAGACAAACAACCAGTGGGACCTCGAAAACATCCAAGCTTGTATTCTGAATCTATTGGAGTATTAATGGCAACGTCACGACGGTTTGATTGGACAAAACATTGGGAGCTCCAAGATGTAGGCCACAAAGAGTGGTTATGGGATACCATTAAGGTATGAACATTTGGAGCTGCATACACTTGCTAATAAAAAAAACTTGGTCTGTTTCATTTCTTAATTAGTAGAACTAGGATTCCTCATAGACATATATGTAACATTTCTTAAGCTTTTTGCCTCCTTTTAGGATTCATGGGAACTTGATGAGACCCGGAAGGAGCCCACTTTGGGTTTAATTTCCGGGGATGAATTCAGAAACAAAAAGAGTAAATGGAAAAGGAACTTTTATACCCGCTATGCCACATATGAAGAGCGTCTAATTCATAGGCCAGAACAACTATCGCAACCAGAGTGGGTTCATCTTGTGGAGTTTTGGGATAGTCCTGGGCATCAAGTAAGAAAAAGTTTAACATATTTAAGTATTTTTACAAGGTACAATACTAACAAAGATCATTTGTATTTATTATGTATTTTGTGTAGGCAATTTCTAAACGGAACAAGGCTAACCGTGCTAAGCAAATAGCAAAACACGCTGCTGGAAGAATAAGTTTTCCCCAACTTCAAGAGATAATGGTATTTTTATTTTTATTTTTCTTATGTGGTATTGAATTTAACTAGTAACAATTGGTAAATTTCATTATGTTTGATTAGAGTCAGGAGGATGGAGCACCCCCTTCCCTAGGAGATCTTTTTGTGAGGACTCACATAAGTCCAAAAACGCTTGATGCTCTTGATGATCAATCAAGAGAATACATTGTATGTATGAGTTTGAATTTAGAAATAGATTCAATTTGAATATGGTACTCAGTTGTATATAATATCTTGTATTTAATATTGTATGTGTATTTTTTTTTTCTGGAATATAAAGGAGAAAATGAAAGACCTAGCAGGTAGAGATGAACATGGAACACAACAACCTCTCACAGATGAGATTTATAGGGAAGTGATGCCTCCAGAGCGGCATGGACGTGTGAGGTTGATGGGACGAGGTGTAACACCAACCAACTACTTTGGCTCCCGATTATCTTCTGATAGTTCCAATCGCGTTAATGACCTGGAAAACCAGGTGGCTGAGATGAAGAGAGTAGCTCAAGAAAGGGAGGAGGAAAGACTGCGTGAGATTGAAGAGATGAGGAGGCAAGCACAGGAAAAAGAAGAGCAAAGGCAACGTGAAATGGATGAGATGAGGAGACAGTTGGATGCACGAGATGTGGACATGGAAGCACGACTTATGCAAAAGCTATTGGAGATGGCTGCAACTCGCTTGCGTCCTTTTGACAATTAAGTAAGTCAGTCAGCTTAGGACTTAAATATTTAAGAATATATGACTAGTTTATTTTTCTTGAAATGTTTTATGTCCCTGTTTTGATACCAATGTTGGACATGGTTGCAGTCTAATCATTGATGGATTATGTTCATATTCGGAAGATATATGTTATGCCTAACATTGGTATGTTCATATTCCAAATTGATGGATCATAGCATGCATATTCCTAATTATTATGCTTACTGTTCATATCTCTTTTTAGTTAATATCCAAAATGTTATGCCCGAAAACTGAGTTTTGAATTTGTCCGTTGACTCTCTTGTAGCCAAGCATCTCTCAACGTCTGTTATTCTTGGCCACTCAATGCTTCGTGCTTCATACTGTGATAATCCTCGAAAAACATTATAAACTATATAGACATTTATTCCACATCATCAATCTTTATAGAATACGAGATGTCTATCATGACAAAGCATAAACAAACCTTTTTACAATTAGCATCATGGAAAGGGTATTTTTACATCAGCAAGAGAAGTCCAAGACTATGACATTGTTGATCTTGTAATTGTTAAAGATAAAGAAGATTTTACATAAATCTTTGATTTAATTTTGGACCATAATTCAAATGACTCATTTTACTTGGCTTTATATTAATCCATCTAGATGATCAAATGGGATCAGAAAGGTGCTTCAATCCAGTCAACCTATGAGCCGGTTTGGCTTTTAGCTTAAAACTAGGTAGAGGTCCAAACCTGATGAGGCAGCTGGTGGTGGAAGTAACTATATATATTTACTTAGCATTAAAGGGCATCTTTAATTTTTCAAACTACCAGTTAATTCTAGTTAACGTCTCTCATTATTTTCTCGCATCTTATCATGTGTAGACTGTGTAGTGATATCTAATTCCGCTCGTTTGGCTGGGCTGAGGCATATTTGGGCTTGGCCTGACTTTAAAGACACAGGCTCGCATCCTTATATTAAGTTCTGCTATCTCTGAATGCACCTTGCATAAAGAATGGCCCATTAACAACACAAGCACAATTTTGTGAATAGATTCTAGCCGTTAAACTAAGTTCACAACTCAATCCATACCAAGGATTCACTAAATTCACAACTCAACTCCTTCAATTCATAAATCATTCCTCCTAAATGTGTTTGGAGATTTTAGCACATTGGATGGCCAAGATGATGCTTCAACCTTATCTGTTGTCAAGATCAAAACACCAATGTGGTTCAAAATCAACAGAAAGAAAGTGGATGCCCTTGGCTCACAGAGACGCCTCAAATCTTTAATCCATTATTTTTAGCTATTTTTGTTTGGAGCTTTTTCATCAAACTATTATGCTTCTGTTTCAACCAAAAGAGGTTTTAGAAGTTCATGGCATCATGATTGCATATGCTATATTTGCAGAGGCTGTTTTTTTTTTTCTTTTCAATTTAATATTTGTTGTTTGCTAGGCAATTGATTTTAAATTGCTTGACCTTGAGTGTTGTGTAGATTTTATAACCTTGGTATGTTGGTCCATGATTGTAGGTACGTGAGTTGGTTTTATCTCGGAATCTCAATCTCATTATTGAGCCTGGAAGATCTCTAATAGCCAACACTTGCTGTCTAGTTAATCGCGTCACTGGTGTTAAAACCAATGGCACAAAAAACTTTATTGTGATTGATGGTAGCATGGCAGAACTTATTCGGCCTAGTCTTTATGGGGCTTATCAAGTAAGTTACTGGAATAAATCTATTATTACGTAAATTTGCTTTCATATCTTTTGGGATGATCTTCGGTTGTTGACAGATCACAGAGTTCCCCTTCTCTTTTACCAAAGCCACATGCCATACTGAAAAATGGCACTTCTAGAGAAAATCTTGAGCATTCTCCCCAAGTTTCTATATGTTGCATTTGGCAAATGACTAACTGTGTTTCCTGTTTTAATGGAAAATTAAACCAATACTGTATTAGATGAATAAAAGTAAGTTTATGATTCCCATACTAACAAGTGGTATCTGATGACTTAAGTCCATTTAAATGATTGGGCACTGGAAGGGGCTTCATAATACTGATAAGAAAAGGTGGCTTCATAACTTGCAACATTGGTTCTCCTCCATCTGAAGGAGTTTTCATTATTTTCAACCATTAATAAAGCTGAATGTCTTTGCTATTTTTCATGGCCAATAGACATATAGGATGAAAATTTTCATGTTTCTTTCAGTTAACATTTCAAAATATAAATGAATAGATAAATTCAATTTTCTGTTATCCCTTAAAAAGAGCTTAGTTTTTGCAAATGCTTCGATGTTGAAACAGCTGCTTAGTGTCAATACATTGTTTTGCATCAGGGGTGAGGCTCTTGTTTCATTCTTTGGCCTATGCTGTTTCCCACTCCCTGTCTTATCCATTTTCCTCTTACCACAGAAATTCTCCCTCTCTGTCATCTCTTTCACCACACTTGATTTCTTTTCAGGAGATATTGCTTTGATTTCTGTTTCTTTCTTTCTCCAGATTTCAACTTGTTATTTCCTTTTCAGCTGCAAAACCATAACCAAAACACTTGTCCTTGATCAACCCTCTGCATGTACGACTACATTTTTTTTTTACTTTGAAGTGTTGGACACTAACTCAATAAATGCCATGATTTGATTGTCTAGATTTATCATTGATGTGCTGTTGTTTCAATCGGATGGTGTAGAAGAAGTTGCAAAAAGGTCTGAGTTTGTGAAAGAGGCATATGGTATGCAAGTCGCTGTCGATATGTAGAAATTGTACAATGCACGGCCGAGAGAACATACTGACTTCAGATGGTTGGGCCAAAATCATTCCGTGAAAGATGGGGCACATCCTTTGATAACATTTTTTTGGCTTGTTTGGTGTGGCCCAGTTGTTCAGCTAATGTATTTTTGTGATTTTGGGGCAGATGATATGCAGAATACATAATGGCTATGTGTGCTGGTTGTTTAGATTTTAAACTTTGATCATGGGGATATTCAGTTCAGATATTTTGGAGATTTTGGGTATCTAAGTTGTCGTGTGTAACAATTAAAACAAGAGGGTTCAGATAAGATCCCATGTTGTTTTTAAGATTTTTCATCTTCTCATTGATTTTAATCCGATTTGGAGACCCATGTTGGATTGTTGTCATCTCTTCTCTCTTGTCTTCAGCAAAAAAAAAAAAAAAAAAAGAGAAGTTGGTGTCGGATGCATATATATGAAAGATTGTCAGCATCTTAAGCACACATCTTAATAACGTGTGTGGTGTGCATGTATGTTGATTTAGACACTTGAAATTCGAGGAGCATCAGATTTGAGCGGCCATTTAAAAAAAAAAAAACCACTGATAAGAGGATCCTAACCGTACGATCGGTGGCCATGGAATGCATGTATTTTGGTTTATGGTTTTATGGTTTAGGTATTTAGTAGCTTTATGGTTTTAGTACACAAATTAGATCTATATTTGTTTTTTATTCTAAAAAAAATTTTTTTTTTTTTTTGCCACGGCCACTTGCTGCAAAAAGAAGAACGAAGTAAATTATGGAGAAAAATTTATTGCTGCAAAGCATGGCAATAAATACTTTTTGCAGCGGTCATGCCCGCGACTAAATGATATTAATTAATTAAAAAAGAAAAAATAATTTAAATATAAAACAATTTGTTGCCTCGGCATGACCGCGGCTAAATGTTAACTCTTTTGCCGCAGTGGCAAAGGTCGTGGCAACAAACTTCTTTCCACACCAAATACTGTCTCGGTCGTGGCTAAAAGTTTTTCCGCGGCAAAAACGTTTTTGCCACGTAATTTGGACTTTTAGCCACCAGAACTGGCCGCGGCAAAATCTTGTATTTTTGGTAGTGTGCAGGTGATTTTAATGAAACTTTTGATAATCATTAAAAAATGGGGAGGCAAAGGCTTTAATTTGAAAAAAGCTAAATTATGTCTAGAATTTATGAACAAAATGAAGATGATGGATATTGGATCTGTTGGTCCTAATTTTACCTAGACTAATAGAAGAAAAGGTCATGCTCATATTAAGGAAAGACTTGACAAAACAGTTGGGAACATTGAGTGGCAAACCTTATTTCCAAAGGCCACTTTATTTGTTCTTATAGCAAGAGGGTCTGATCACTCCCTTATCCTCCTCTCTACTAACTATGATATCCCTAAACTCCCTGGACCATTTAGATTCCATAATATGCGATTTAAAGAAGAGCAGTGCAAACAAATAATTAAAAAAAGGTGGTATAATTCTTGTGGGGTTAATGAAACTAATATTTCAAGAACTTTACAAACCATTGGGAAGGATCTTATTAAGTGGAACAAAAATAAAGTATGGAGGGTTGAGGAGGTGATGAAGTCAACTTGAATTTTGCTTGAGAACATGAAATTGGAGCCTCCTAATGAGAATAATAAAACAGAGGTTGAATTTAGCCTCAAGCTGGAAGAATATCTTGGTAAAGAGGAAGATATGTGGAGACAAAAGTCTAGAGAACTTTGTCTTAGAGAAGGAGACAAAAATGCTAAGTATTGTTATTCATGTACAAAAAATTGTAGGAGAAATAACATACTTTGTAGGATTAAGAGTAAGGATGGAAAATGGATCTGTAATAGAGAGGAAATGGGATCCGGATTATGTTATCATATTAAGAGCATTTTATCCACGAAAGGCCGTAGAGAACTCTCGTTGCTTAAAGAGGTTATAAATCCAATAGTTTCAAGGGAAGATAATCAAGCTCTCTTAGTTACCACTTCAGAAAGTGAAATTAAAGAAGTTGTTTTTTAGCCAGGTTCTTTAAAATCCCCTGGTCCTGATGGCATTCCAGCTAAATCCTATTAGCATATGTGGAAGGATATTGGTTTGGATATCATTAACTTTACTCAAGTTTTTTTTTTAGAAGATATTCTCGCTAAGAGATATTAGTAGAACTTTTATAATTCTTATACCCAAGAAAAGTCATGCTAGTACTGTCGATGACTTTAGACCTATCACTTTATGCAATGTAGTTTATAAAATTATTTCCAAAGTTATAGCTAATAGACTTTTGATGATTCTTTTAAAAATTATTGGTCCCTTCCACAGTGCTTTCTTCCAAGGGAGAATGATTTCCTATAATTATATCATTGCTAATGAAGTGACCCATTCGTTTAAAACTAAAAAGAAAAGAGAGACAATGGGAGTTAAATTGGACATGGCTAAAGCTTATGATCGAATGAAATGGGACTTCATTGGAGATACCCTGGGGTTTTTGATTTTCATGAAAAGTTTATTCTTGTGGTCAAAGAATGCATTTCATCTGTTTTATTTTATATTTTGTTAAATGGATTCCCATTTGGTAAAATAATTCCAGCTAGAGGCCTAAGACGGGGGGATTCTTTGTCTCCTTACTTATTCATCTTAGGGGAAGAAGTGCTATCCCGTATGCTTCTTAAGGCCGAAAATGAGGGATTCATCCATGGTATTAAAATTGCTAAAGAAGCCCCTAGTGCATCACATTTATTTTTTGTAGACGATAGTTTTCTTTTTTGTAAAGCTAATTTGAGAGAGACCATAGTGATAAAGGAATTACTAGAGGACTATTGTGAGATATCCAGTCAACTGATTAACTTACATAAGTCGGCTGTCTATTTTATCATGATGGCCCCATTTATAATAATCAGCTCCCACCAAGGATGATCGGTCCAATGCTAAGCTTATAACAACTGAGCGAATGTCCTATGCCGACTTAAGGAAACCATGTGAAGGTCAGTGTCTGGCTAGGCCACCCTCGCTTGAGCAAGGTCATCTCATATTCATACAAGATCTGGTATCCATGTCCAATCCATATAGTCCATATACACAATCGAATCCACGGCCATGATCCACCTGTTATGGTCTTTGTCCATATCCATTGCATTCCATAATCAGCATTATCCATTTCATTACCCATCCATAAACTGGTTTCTAAGTCATCATCACAATCATCTACTCCAAGGTAATCTCATCCATTCATTCCTTAGGCCATAGGATGGTCTGCCTAGCCATAGACACGGATCAAGTGATCTCCATTCACAATCCGGGTCACCACTAAGAAGTCTTAGGTTCAGGTCCTTTAATCATCATTTAATTAATAGGTTTAAGCAACAGATAATAAAAGAAAGGTGGAGTTCTTACCGATAAAAGCCAATGGAGTGTTGAGAGAAGGAAGTCTTGCCAATCTAAAGTTATAGGAATGTGGAGAAGATGATGAATGTCATGACCCCAAATGGGGTCACCAACCAAATCCGGGATCAGGACGGAGGATAGATTTATACATATAATGATAATGATGCCGCCGAGTGCATTTGTTTATATGGCCACTACGTACACGGATTTAGAAGGGACATAATATTATCCATGCAAGTGATTTCCCACAGGTTTCCGCGGTGAGGATTCATACATACATAGCATTTTCATTCAAGTTGTGAAAGCGTGTAGCAAATCAAATTTATCAATCCATTCCATAACACAAGACTGAAAACACATACATATATGAAGCATAATATTAGAGTGAGCAATATATGATCATAAGCATCTTCCAATGTAAAGCTAGAGTTTAAACAAAAGTTCAGTTAATTAACCACTCCCCAAAATAAAGGCCAATAAAGGACAATACAACCCATAAAATCCCAAAAGTATATCAGTCACAATCCCAAATATATTTTCGCAACTCAAGGCATAACCCAATGTCTAAACGACATCTTCAGCTTGCCATTTGCTTACCCGTTGCGGCTCTCCGGCCGCTTCCTCTGGCTTCTCCTCGGGGTATAAGATATCTGGACCTGAGTACCAAAAGAGTGGGCCAGACACTATGGTCTGGCAGGTGGGTGAAAAGTTAAAAACAATGAAGTAAAATAAAGGTTACCTTAGGAAAATATTGAAAACCTACTAAAACAGTAATTTTCATGAAACATAATGCATAAGTTATTTGAAAGCCACATATGCAATATAAAACATATAAAGGCACCAATGTATAGGAAACTGGCAAGATGACAACCACACGAAGCTAATTCCTCCATCACTAATGTGATGAGAGCACACTAAAGGTGTTGGTCTCAGACACGTGAAGTGACGAGAACCAACTACTTATATATACATATAACTAGACAAAACCACGGCAGCGGAATCGGGTAACAGAACAGAGCAGAATCCAGACTGCAATTGGCAGAACAGAAAGGGGGGACCTCAAGTCGGTGGATCAAGCCGATAAGGTTGTCCAAGCTTAGTGGTGCTGACTCATAGGTCACATGAAGAAATCTGAACTTATACATACATATATAGGTTTGTAACACTCAAACAGACTGAACAAGGTGCTCATAGGCACAAACATCCCCTCGGGATTTGTTATGCATATCCAGGGCTAGCAAAATACTTAAAGTGCATATTTTCGCATTTTTGAAGCAGGCTCATAATATCACATGAAAACTGAAGAATACACATGAAATCTGAGTAAAACAAAACATAAATGGATTTCCATAAAACACCGGACTATTCATTGAGAATTCAAGATTTAAATCGATGTGTATAAGGGTCTCATATGTCAGTTTAGTTATTGGATTAGTACCCCAGAAGATCTAGGACATTCCAGGCTCCCTATGCACATTGACAAGTCCAAAATCCTCAATAATTTTCCATGATGGGGTTTTCTTTTTCAACCGAGCTCCATATATCCCTTCTTCGGTCCTACCATCGCATCAGGGCTCCAAACAATCTCCTCCCAGACCTAAAAACCATAATTCAAGTTTCCTTGCATAAGCCCAAGTCAGCAGCACAGATAGCTTGAGCGGACTAGAGGTTCACTCGAGCCATGAGCTTTTTGGGAGGGTTTTGCTCGAGTGAACTTGGCACTGTCAGGTTGACTTGAGCGGACCTGGTGGTTGGCTAGAGCCAACAACTCTCTGGATGGGGTTCGCTCGAGCTAACACAGGGTCGCTCGAGCGAAATCCTCCAGAGCCTGTTTTCGGACAGTTTCGAGCCTCCTCTTCCTTCCTATTGTAACCCCTACTTGTCACCCATTTATCATCAAACATAGGGGTCTCCTTACCTCCCAAAACCCCAACTAAACATACACCAAACCCTCTAACCAAACATTCCACAAATGTATCAAATCATCTCCTTCTCATCCACATTCATCACAAGGGAAAAACCTATCATCCATGGAAATCCATATGTAGCATAACAAGCTTTAACCAAAATATAATGCAACCATTTCCAAAAGATTAAACAAGAGACATAGTCTCATCAATATGCATATTTCAAAATCAGTAAAATCATAAGAAAGAAGCATAAGTAAAGCAATGTTAAATCACCAAAAGCATGTAATGGAAAGCCACATTTCTCATAAAATATGAAGACATTCAAACATCCATTCATCCACTTGCCTTGACCTCCAGAAATTAGCTAATCATGCTCCTAATCACACTCTCCAAGCCAAAACTTTCCAAGCTACACAAAAACCGCCAAAAATAACCCATATAGAACCCTAAATGGTCAGAATGAGAAAGAGAGAGCTCCCAATAATGAAGATGGAGCCTCTCTAGAGCTAGGGAAGTACAAATTTAGAAGATTGAGAAGATTGCTTACTTGTAAGGTCTTCAAATGAACAAGGATAGCTCCAAAGGAACCTTAGGAGGGCTGGACTTTTCTCCAAATGATGTCAAAAGGAAGCTCTCATGGTGAGGAAGAAGAAGGTAATGTCCATTTTCCCATTAGACAAGGGTTGGTAGTGGATTGGAGGAGAATGAAGCAAGAAATAAGAAGAACTTAGGTTTAGATCAGGTAGATTTTCACCATATTCATCCACCACAAATCATTTCCCCCACCACAATCCATTCACAACAAATATGCCCAAGAAGAAGATTCCCAAATTCTGAACTTCGTAGGAGAACCAAATTGCTTCCCTTTAAGTACAAAAAGTTGGGCCGTCCGTCAATAATCTATTCAAGAAATGCCTCTTCTTATAAAGATTTCAACCATTGGATTCACAAATTGCTAAAACAAAAGGAATCATAGCCAAATTATTCACATACAATTCCATTTCTCAAGTTTTGGATGGGAAAAGGATGGCCATTCAAGGGGAGTCAACCTTCGGACGGTTCTCATCACCGGTGCATGTGGGGTGTGGGGCTTGCCCTTTATTCTATTGTCCTTTCTATGTGATGGGAGACCGGGACTCGGAGTTGTTTCTTTTTTATATTGGCCTAGTGGGTCTAGACCAATTGGGTTCAGGGTCATGGGTATTATGGTATTTGTAGCAGGACTTTCTTATTGACTAGGATAGGTTTCTTGATGGACAAGAAAGATAACATTGTATATATATGATGTCATGTGTAACCGACGATGTACTGCATATCAGGTCGAGAGTGGACCCAACAAAGGAGAGTCGAGTTTCTTTTCCATGGACGTAGGCAACTTTGCTGAACCACGTAATTCTCTTGTGTGTGATTGCTTGTTCCTGTGTGGTTGATTGCTCGTTCGATTGCATTGATTTATGTTTCCGCGTACACGCGCACAATAACAACATTTCATGTTTGATGGGGTGTATGCAGTCTACTGTGCAAAAGAATAAAAATCGAAAGAGAGAAGCAACAGAGTAAAAGGAGGCCGGATTCAGGAACTAGAGGTGAAGACCAGAGGGTTTTCGTTTCTAGCTTCGGGTCTTAAGGGTGGGGCGCCATTGTCTTTGAACATACAACGCATAGCCCCTTGTGGCCATTGCCAGAGCTGCACTACGTGGGTCTGCACCCGGTTAACATTTTACACTGCCCACCTGAGACACTGTCAAAAGACATGGACGACCCCAATCATAATGCAACCACTTCTTCTGTGCCCCACTCCTCATAAATCATTGCAATGCCGACCCAATCACCGAAAGGTCTCTCCCATGTGCTTCACCAAACTCCCATCAAAACGCACCCAGAAAAAAGACACTAAACGATGACCGTCAGGTCTATCCGAATTGTGTTTTTCCAATCCACACACCAATCTACCCAAGTGCGTAGAAAGCCAGACGTGCACCTTCTGCCTCACTTCCCACAGCTACTTGACAAAAAATGAGAACTCACTCACACTTCTTACTGCTCTTATTCTTCCCATCTCTGATCTCTGCAAAATCTGTAATTGAACCTTGCAATTCTTCAAATTCCTGCAATGCCCTTCTCTCCTATCGCCTCCCTTTCGATTCTAAGCTCTCTGAAATTGCTTCCAGATTCCAATCAAATGTGACTCAGCTCAAAGCATCCAATGGCATTGATCCAAGAAATCCGTTCTCAGGTGATGAAATTTTATCCGAAAATACACTTTTAAGGGTACCCATTGTGTGCCCCTGTGTGGATGGTATCCGACGGTCTTTGTCGATTGTCTACACCGTCAAAGCGATCGACACCACTGAATCCATAGCTTCAGGATTTGGGGGACTAGTTAGTGTTGATCAGATCAATACAGCAAACGGGTTATCGGGCTCAGATCAGCTCAAGGTCGGGCAACGGCTAGCGATACCTCTACCCTGTGTTTGCTTTAATAACAGCCATAATGGCGTCACGGTACTGTATATGTCGTATGTGGTGGGAGAAGGAGATAGCGTCAGGAGCATTGGGGAGACATACGGTGTAACAGTAACGGAATTGGTGGAAGTAAACGGCTTCGGAAGTCCATTTGTTTACACAGGAGACATACTCGCAATTCCAGTGCAAGGTAAGTTCAGTTTTACAGAGTAAGAATACTCTTTAAGTGTCCAACATATGTTTAATCTTGATGGTGTGACTGTGACCAACTCTCACTGCAGTAAAATTTGAAATAAATTATAAATTGAAGGCAATTCATGCATTTTAAATCGCTGAGATTTTCAATATGTGGTCTCTACTGTGGAGTTTCATTTATTCTAGTCAAGAAATATCGTGCCAGTGAGTCTTAGAGAAGGTGGACTTTGTTTCAAAATTTTCGATTCTACTTCCCAAATCCTAGTTCTAGGCTATACATTATTAGGAATTTGATGGAGTAGAATCATTTGATTGGCTTTTAAATTCGTAAACTTTTTTGGGAGTTAGCTTTTAAGGAGCTTGATGAATTGAATAATATCAGTCCATATTATAAATCCTTCAGGGAGGCCATATCTAAAATCCAAGCAGTTCAAAATATAGTTGTCCTTGTAATAACTTTGGTCCAGAATTTGCTTCAATCATATTTGTGCACATGATTAGATTGATCATGTATCAATGAGTGATTAAAATAAAAACTAAAATCCCATGGTTTAATGGGTGATCATTCTTAAAGTGGGGCCACCCACGGAATAGAGCTAAGAATTAGGACCACAATGCTTTGGGGCAGATTGGGTCTTTTAGCTTGGATGCACTAACGAATTTATAAGACCCAGCTTAGAATTTATTTGAAAACTGGTCGGTAACTGAATTGTGAATCATACCAAACTAGTGTCATCAATTCTAATGAGTTCTAGCAGTGATAGGAATGTCTTGATACTCTGCAGCATGTTCATCTGCGTATCTAAACCTGAATCAAGATGATCTAATTGTCCCGAATGGTTCATATGCCCTTACTGCCTTCGACTGCGTGGAATGCGCATGTGGACCAGAACAAGAAGATCTAAAGTAAGTAATTATCGCACCATTCTCCATGTCTGTAGTTAGCAATTGTCTTCATCTTGCCTAGTATTTCCAAACCTCTGTCTTCCTAATGGTGTTCCAATCAAACTTGAACTCAAACCTGTAATTCAGTGTGTGGGATGTGGTACCCTTTTATATTTTAGTTGGATTTGGTATTGATATTTCCAAATTATTTATGGGTCAGGTTCAAGAGAAGCCCATAGTTGCTTTTGGATCAATTTTTCATGCCCTCGTGGACCAGTTTATTACAATTAATTTATTCTATACAGATTGTTGCAAAAAAAAAAAAATAAATAAATCATACGGAAGTCCTGCACAGCTGCCATTCAAAATTTTGGGTGCGTCGAGTACAGGGGATCCCCTTTTGTGGAATATGGGGGTTCAAAACTTTGTGCGGGGCAAGGGGCGATCTTGTAGTCGAAAATTTGGCCCGGACTATGACAAGGGTGAGGTCAGTGTTGGGCTCGTACACTCTGTTATCTACTGGAACTATGTTGCTTATGGGAAGCCCTAGAATCTTTCCTCTTTGGCAATTCCTTTCCAAACCATTATCAATGTTTTGGGAAAATTTTTTGATGTATAAAATCTTATGCTCATTTTCAAAAGTACACGAGGATTTAAATATATCAAAAAAGTATGAAAGTTTTTTATATTTCTTTCAATCAAGTCCTCTTCATAAAGATTCTTGAAAAATGATAGAAATAGGATTTATGACAAGTTTTTGTCTCTTAACCAACCCAAAAATCACTTTTCAATGGGCCTAACTAATCAAATGTTGATGGCAAGATGCCTTGTTTTCACGGTTCAATCACCTACGAGATTGCCATAATTGGTCCTGATGCTCTTTTCTATTCTCATATGATGCAAGTCTCAACTTGATTTTAATGCTCACAAAAATTTAATGAAGCTAGTAAATGTCATCTGGACTCCAAATAAATCTTTCTTTTTTAACTATCTATATATGCATAAATGTAGTTAAAGCAGTCCTCACTACGTCATTTCGTTTGAACTTAATAATTTAAATGATTTATTAAAGGAAGAGTTAATTTGGCAAAATTGATAAAGGATACTTCTGTGACTTTTCAATTTTATTTACAGCGAGAACTCGATTAGAAGAAATATGTAAAATTTTTATACTCAAATATTTAAATCTTCATGTATTTTTTTTTTAAATGAGTCAAAAATTTTATGTTATATTGAAAGTAAATTTTTCCTTTCATATTTCTTGTTGAGCGTGCATTTTTGTTCCTGTGTATGTCATGATGCACCAAGACCCCCATAAATCCTACTCCTTGCCTACCTCACAGTCTGTAGACACATGGCTTTCTTCCTGTGTATGTCAGACTACGCTGCTCTCCGTCCCCGTTTGCGACCGCATGCAAGAACTTCAAGTGCAAAGGAACTGATCTTTTTATAGGAGATGTTTACGAGCAGACAACAAAGACCGGTTGCGATGTGATCACATGCTTGTATCGTGGCTATTACGGCCACCAAATTGTCAGCAGGTAATCATCACCTACTTCTAATCACATCTTATTAGACCAATGAGACTGGGACAGTTTTTATAAGTCTATAAAAAAAACTTCAGGGATTTAGGTGGGTAAGTAAATTAAAATCTCAAATATCATCCCTCAACTTAGCTATGGTAGGCGCCAGCCCTCCAAAACAGTTGGTGGGGCCCACTTTACGGTCCATCCGAGTGGACCATGATACAGGGACCCCTTATGATAGTCACGAGGTTTGACGCCCATCCAAAAGCTCTAGACTATTAGATTCATTGTGTACTCGTTTTGGACTATAAAAACTTATGGGCCATCGACAAGTGGTTGAAATGATAATCCGAGCCTCTAACTCCATACATAGGACCATGTGGGGTATATATTTTGATCCCCCATCCCAATTTGGGGCCCAAGGTGGACCCCACAAGTTGAGCGTCCACGCTCAACTAAGGGCCTCCCTCTGATGAAAATGTTAAAATGTATATTTAAACATTTAAGTAAAAACTGTAAAAATTAGAAAACTATTTACATATAATTTGCTTTATTTTCTAATGATAAAATGCCAAAACACCAGCAGACCTAGGATTTTCGTGTGAGTGGGGTGGTCCCAAACAAGTAGTTCGGTTTTGGGGGGCAAACATGTGATTTTTATGGGGAACCTGGCGGCGGATCTGTGATTTAATATTCATGTGAATTTTGGAAATAAATCGAGAATTTTCATATGGGTTTTAAAAGCGGACCCAACTCCGACGGGGTGACCGTTCCCAAAAGCTTGTATGAAGGTCCACCCCTGCTTAACACTACTTACCCAACTTGGGCAGAATACAACGGTACAACTCCACCCGAGTTGTGAACCATCCAATGGATTCGAATGAATTTCTCCCGGCCAAAACCCAGGTGAAACAAACTTCAAACGACCTGGTCCAAATGCTCAAATCTTATTGGGTACAATTGACTCTTAAGTCCTATTTGTTTGCATTAAAATACATATGAATTGAATATTCAATGTGGTTAAAAACGAAGATGAAAGGTAAATTTTTGAAAATGGGCAACAAATATTGTCTTCTTTTGATTCTAAAGAAATTAATAATTGATATTCATTTTTGGAAATTTACTTTAATGTTCATTTTTAACTACCCAATGTATTCAATTCCTATATATTCTAATCGAGACAAACATGCTCTTAACAAATCCATTATCGTGTGTTTCTCGGAAAAAAAAAAGAAAAATGAAAATTGTGATGCCATTAGAGCAAAACCATATCACAGTACCAGTGATAACGATTCTTTTGGTTGTTTGATTTGCAGCCTATCAAAATCTACTCAGCTTCAATGTTCAGGTAATCAAATTCATATTAGTTACATATTGTATTCTGTGAATCCACCAGGCAGCACACACATGCAGGCACATGCACACGCACACGTACAACCTGCACGTTGGACTTTTTGGGTGCCAACAAGATCTTTAAGCAATTTGTGATTGGCATTGTAGGCCCACCTGGGGCCATTTTAATTTATAGGATGGTGGAGATTGAAAGATCTGGAAGTGGCCCACTGTTGTGCAAAGTTTGAAGTCTAAGTTGATCTTATCCTATTAACATGTAGCTCTCAGGTTAACGATGTTACAGTGCATAGATATTTTTTATTTCAATTCAAGGGCTAGCCCCATTCAAATTGGTGTAAAAAAAACACGAGGCTGTGATACCTGTGGTATGTGATCTTCAGGTATATGCCCTAGCACTGTGTGAGACAATCAGTGGGGCTCACCTTAGGACCCTTGCAATCAATCCAATCATGTCACAAACTACATCCCTCCTTGAATGTTATGGATCCCTCGTCTTTTACACTGATCTGAATGAGACTGAGCACTAGATTGAAAAAAAAAAAAAAAAAAACCCTTGATGCATTCTAAAACCTTTAAATTTGAGGGTCATAGATCAAGATGATCTGATGTACTTGAAATTTTGTCCAGATTGGTTGCATCCAGACTTTCCATCCCCAACAGGGCAAAAGTGATCCCTGTAGACCAGTCTAGATGATAATTAGTGCAAGACATGTGGACCGTGTAATGAGGGCCAAACGTCTGTGTATCCGTGCGTTTGTGTGGGTGTGGAATTCTATAAAATGGCTCCTTTATTAATTAAAAAAAAAAAAAACTCTCTTTTCCCAACCCTATCTTTTCAAAGCATGCACTCACATAGAGCTAATCCAATCTCCCCACTCCATCCAATGTAGAAGCTCAAAATAAACATATTTTTGAGCATATAATTCAACGCTGTATTTCTTCATGAGAAAATTTCATAATATATTACCTTTAAACTAAGAACTTAAAACTAAGGGTCAAGATTATTTCATTAGCTTTGCAGAGTCTGAGTTACTTCTTGGAGCACCTGGGTTACTTTTGAGCAAGTTCTTCTTCTTGGTGGTCTTTTTTTTTTTTTTTTTTTTTTGTTAATAAAACTTTTGAGCAGGTTCTTCCTATCACATCCTACCCCGAGGTGGTCCCAATGGTCAAACAACACCATCCTAGGCGTAGACCGTTCTCTATTGAGTAAAACGCATATTTAGCTGCTATACTATTAGTATTTGGTACTTTTTTAAAGCTGAGATCCAGGTTAAAACAATGTCCTGATTTGGTATCTGATGGTGTAATCATTTTCTACAGGTAACAAAACTCATTCTGTGTTGCCACCTTCGGAACCTCCACTGCTAAATCAGTCCAGAATTCCACACGTAGATATTTCTCCCTCACCAAATTCGGCTTCTGTGCCCCGTTCAACCACCATGCAATATCAGCCAACCAGTATACTTGAGTCTAGGACTCCTGTAGCAGGTCAGGCATCCAAACATGCCTTTCTTCTGGGTTTCTTGGTTGCAGAACAAGTATTTTTGGGATGTATGTATTCGTACATTTTAGCTTATTGACTGTGTTTTTTTTAATTGACCATAGATGCTGTAGATGCCTATTCTTTAGCTGCATTGATATTGTACTACCTAAGAGATTAATGCCAGTGTTATCAACATCAGTTAGATAAATAAATGGCCATATCTACAATTTGAATAGCAGGATTTAGTATAAGAGACACCCTCTAAACTCCCAACTGTTAATTATTCAAAGGCAGATTCTGGTTTCCAGTAATGGCAATAGGTTAGGTTTAAATGGGAACCTGCCCCAACCCTCTCCTATTAGGGGCGGGTTTGCTAGTGTTTTTTCTCGGTTCGGAGCGGGCATGGGTTTTTCTGTTTCACCCTATCTCTCATTATAAGGTGAAATATGCCCTCACCGGAGCATCTCCCTTGTTTATTTATTACTAATTAAAGATATAAACAAAACTAATGTGATGCAGGTGGTATTGGGCATGGCATGTGTGAAGAGAAAGTGGTGTGTTCAGTTTCTTCCACAATCATTCCCATGCATTTATCCATTTTAAAGCTTTTATGTTTTAAATTTGACTTGACACCAACTCAAATGGCGGGTCGAATTTGGTTGACAAAGACTTGAAGTGGCCGGATTTGGGATACTCCAACCCCTATCAACCCGCGTTATTGCCATCCATACTGATTTCTGGTTGACACAAGCATGCGAGCTTCCTCATGCCATGTTAGCCTATTTAATGTCCTCTTTAAATATTCTCTTAACCTCTTTTTTAATCTATGTTAATAATATAATAGATACAGATCAAATTTCTTGGCTCAACGCCTCTCCCCAACACCAATCGACCCTTCCCTTTAATGGCATTTCTCCCCTCCTCTCGTCTGCCTATTCAAATTAGTAGAAGGCATTTCTGAAATTATTGTTGCTCTTCTTTTTATCAACCCCTTCCTCTACAATATCGCAATGGCTCGAGGAGAATTATCACCCAATCTGCGGTCGGGAGACTCCATTGGCAGGGCCCAACAACAATACGGGGTTGGTGGCACGTGGTCAACATCACAAGCCTATTGGCTAAGACGGTGGCGAACTAATTTTGAAACTCAAAGCGCATTTCTAAGTTAGTATCCCTAAATCATGTTTGATTTTTAGTTCCTTCATAAATCTTCAGTAGAACCCAATTAAGATTTATGTAGGTTGGCCATTCGTACCGTTCAGGGGAATATATATATATATATATATATATATATATATATATATATATATAGGGGCCAGCTCTTCTAAGCTGAAGCTTAGGACAAGGTAAGCTGAAGTAATTTCAATTGCGTGGTGGAGCCCACTTGGGGACCTATATGGGGATGGGGGTGGGGGGGATTTCAATGACTCCCTAGGACCCTCCTTCTTGTAAAAAATCAGCCACAACCGTGGTTTCTATCATCTCCATTTAAGCACCAAAAGTTTAATGGTCAATGGTCCATTCGGATCGGTGCATAGTTGATCCAACGGTCTAGTAAATTTGGATTTGACCAAAAGTTGGTGGGCATGTGCAATTTAGGGGGTCATGTAAAGATGGGCCCCAGAAGCGTTAGCTTACGGAATCTTATCCTAAGCTTAAGCTTAGGAGAGCCTTGGCCATATATATATATATATATATATATATATATATATATATATATATGAGAATATTCATGTGCATCCATCCCTCATCATTACGCATGTCAATGGGACGGGCCTGGCTTGAGCTTGAGTTGTCAAATCTCGTCCTGAAAATAGGACGATCCCGCCGGGTGTTGTCCAATCCCGGTCCTAAATTGAATAAGTTTACATCAAATCTTGTCTCGTACGGGCTCGGGCTAGGACAGGGCCGGGCCTGGGCTTACCCCGATCCTGAACATAAGCAAAACATTATATAATTATTCCTACTGTCAGCAGACATCCGGTGTGAACAATACTTTAAACCCTCATTTTTTCCGAACTTGGGACCGGCAATGCAATACGACAAGCAACATGGCGGTATTAAAATATTTTTTTTTTTGCCAATAACAGTAGATTATCAATAGAAATGAACGAATATCCTATCGGCTATATGGGTCAAGTAATGTAGGAATAGTTATTATTATTATTATTATTTTTGCTGGTGAAAGTAGAAAATAAAAAAATCAATAGAAATGAATAAGAATGAATATCCTATACGAGTCTAGTTAAAGTAATGTAGGATCGGTTAAAACCTAATTAGTCATTTTTTGCTATTAGTGAGGGGCACTTTCAGTAATATATATAAATAATAATTATTAAATGACTGCATAGGGCCGGGCTGGGCCTGAACGGGCTGGGTTGTTTCTGCTTTGTCCCAGTGCCATTTTGGCCAGGCTTCAAAATGTATTGTCCAAGCCCAGCCCACTGGGCTCAATTTTTTTTAAAAGCCCTGTATTTTCGGGCTTGGGCCGGGCCGGGCCGGGCTTTCTACTCGCTGCAACACGTCCCATTGACAGGCCTACTCACCATAGGGTGAGAGACACTTACATACTTGGAAATATTCATGTGCAAAAGAGGAAAAGCCATATATGGTCATATGCAAAAAAAAAAAAAAAAAAAAAAAGGCTCATGTGCAAAGAGGGAAAACCATGTAAGTATCCCTCACCCTGTGGTGAGGGATGGATGCACATGAATGTGTGTGTGTGTGTGTGTGTGTGAGAGAGAGAGAGAGAGAGAGGGATATTCATGTGCTTCCTATCCCTTACTATATGGTGAGTGTAAAGTCTATTTTTACGTGGGCTGAAATGGATAGGTCGGCTCGACCTGTCGATGCAGTTTCAATCTTCCTTCCCTCCTGCGCAATTTCCCTAGATGGGTCTCCTGTTACAAAAATGAACACAGTAAAGTCTCGATCGGATTGTCTGACCAAGGTCCCTCCGATGCTTAAGTCAGCAATGGATCTTGGGTAATTTTGTATACCAATTGGTCTAGAATTTTTGCCTACCTTAGATCTTTTCTTATAACCCCCACGGATGAAGGGGTTAGAGGCATGTGATTGACCCCAAACTCGATATATGGGTCAATACAAGACGTCACTTTTTGTCCCCCCAGGTCCCATGATCAATGGGGCTTTAGGCAGGACCTATCAAGTTTGTCGGTCACCATATGGTGAGGGATGGATGCACATGAATGCACTATATATATAGGGGGCAACACTTTCGTAGGCTCATGCTTATGGAGCCCACCATTGGCTCATCCAAATGGACTAAACACACGACCCCTGTTAATTGCACATATCCACCAACTCTCGGTCAAATCCGAATTTACTGGACCGTTGGATCAATTGTGTATCGATCCGAATAGACTATTGACCATTAAACTTTTGGGGCCTGGATGGAGATGATAGAAACTAGCGTTGAGGCCGATTTTTTTTGCAAAGAAGAGGGTGTTAGGGAGTCGTTGATATCCTCCATCCCCATCCCATATGGGTCCCTAGGTGGGACCCACCACATACTTTAGCTTACTTGAGCTTACCTTATCCTATATATATCCTAAACAACAACTTAGCTTATCATAAACTACAATAGTGTTGGTCCCATAAATTAAAGTTGATTATGTCTGTTTTCTGCATGATGAAACTGGAAAATCCAATTCTGATTGATTTATCTTGATTTTGGAGACGACCATCATGAGAAAAACAACGATAATCTACTTTGAATTGTGGGACCAGCACTGTTTTATCTCATGATAAGTTAAGCTTCAGCTTAGAAGAGCTGGGCCCTATATATATATATATATATATATATATATAGATATATATTAGTCATCTAGTGCACAACTTGCACACTAGTTGACTGTGCTCACCTCAAAGTGGGGCCCCACTTGGGACCGGGACCTGTGGGGATCGAAATATCTAGCTCCTTGGGCCCTTCATCTCTACAAAAAGTTAGCCATATCCTCTAGACCCTATCGTCTACATTCGGGCCCACAAGTTTAACGGTATAGAATCCATTCAGATGGATGTGGAGTCGACCCAACGGTTCAGTCCATTCGGATGGGTGCCAAACCCAGGGGACGTGTGAAAGTCAAGTGTGGTCTAGTTGGATGGACCATTAAGGTTCTTTTTTCTTTTGTTTTTTTCTTTTGGGGGGGGGGGGGGGGGGGGTGGGGGGGTGTGTGGATATGTAAAACATTATAGTCATAGGGGGTTTTCAAAAATTTTGGGTGGGGTATGTAAAACATTATACTCAAAGGGGGTTTTCAGAATTTTATTATTTTCGGGGGGGGGGGAGGCGCGGGAACTTCTTACGTTATGTTTCATCTCCCTGTGACAGAAGTTGAGCTAGGATGTGAGCGTAGGTTGCTCCTTTGTAGCTTGTAATTCTACACCACTATAGCCAAATTTAACCATTGAGATATCAACTTGTGATTGAAGTTTACAAGTGTTTAACTTAATTCTTGATTTAATCATTCTCTTAATTCATTGGTTTGACTTGTTGGTAGCGTATCGACCTGCATGTTATTATGGGTTAATGATAAGAATGCAAAATATCATATTTTTCTCCCTTAATGTTTAGTGCTTTATACTTATTTTATGCCTAAATGTACTCATTATTCTTATATTTTTTATTTAGGTGCAAATGGAGGCATTAAGTGCAAAACGAAGGTAATTGGGTGATTCTGGATAGTTTGGACATCACTTCGTAATCGGGGCATAACTCTCTCATCCGAGCTCCAATTGATATGATTCAAGATGCTATGGAACGTCAAGAAAAAGATCTACAACTTTCATGTTTTGAGTTTTGAGAAATACTAGTTACATCAAGGTCGAACTCGGGCTTCAAGTTACTGCTCGTACCTGATGCTAAATGGATGAAAAATCAAGCAGAAGGGCATAATGGTAAATTTGAAGAAAACAGAGTTCATTGAAATATATCCGATATTGGGCTTATATTGTGCAGAACGAAAAATAGTGCAACTTTAATTCTTGGGTCGAGTCCAACAGAAGCCCGAGTGAGAAGATATGGTCAAGAAGAAGATGTTAACTAAGTTAGAATTTAATTGATTATTTTATTCTCATCTCCAATCCCACTCCACTTCAAAGTCTCTCAAAACTCACGGTTGTATTCCCATCTCCAACGTCCTATTTCTATTTTCTCTTTCATCTCTCATCTTCTCCTACTTTATCTCTCCCTCATTCCTTTTCTCTCCATCACATGCAACCACTCCTCTCTCCAAGGAATATCAGAAGTCAGAACCATCATATCTCTCTTTCCTCTTCTCCCACGTCCCACACTCCTAGTGGGTCTCTCTCTCTCATCCCTAATATTTTATTCTAAAAAGGAGAGGACACCAAGGCATGAAGACCTCTTTTTTTATCTACATAAAAACCCAAGGATATGAAGGCGAGAAAGCTCTCTCTGCACAACTGCACGTTCTCTGTCTTTCTTCACTATTCTTCTATTCTCTTATTAATATTACAAGTTAGCATGGCCCTGCGTGGCTAATTCTTTGTAATTGGTCGAAGGAGACTGAAGCCTCGGAATAAATACTGTGAGATCTAATTTATTTTCATTGTTCAATTTATGCTTTGAACATGGGTTGTTCTTCTATGCTTAATTTGTTATCATGATTGTTTCGTTTAATTGCTAGGAGGCCT